>JBBPBO010001985.1:8856372-8997479 GCA_037974295.1 Cicer cuneatum
CCACCTCCACTGGCCGTTGCTAATTCATATACAGGTTCACCTACACCATCTCCTTTTAGTAAGGCTCCACCACCTCCTCCTCCACCTCCTTTTAGTAAGGCTCCACCACCTCCTCCTCCACCTCCTTTTACCAATGCTCCACCACCTCCTCCTCCACCTCCTTTTAATAATGCTCCACCACCTCCACCCCCACCTCCTTTTACTAATGCTCCACCAACAACACCTCTTTTAAATAAAGCTCCGCCTCCACCTCCGCCACCTCCTTACACTAGTGCTCCAATAGCACCACCCCCACCTCCTCCACCCCCTTTTAGTACACGTCAGTCTCCATCCCCTCCTTTTAGTAGAGCTCCACCACCACCACCCCTTCCTTCGTCAAATGGAACCCCACCTCCACCTCCACCTCCTCCAATGTCTAGAGCCCCTCCTCCTCCACCTTTTCCTGGAGCACCTCCACCACCTCCTCCAATGCACGGAGCACCACCTCCACCACCACCTCCTGGTGGTGGTCGAGGCCCACCTCCTCCCCCTCCTCCCGGTGGTCGAGGCCCGCCTCCTCCCCCTCCTCCTGGCGGTCGAGGCCCACCTCCTCCACCTTTTCCTGGGGCTCCTTCTTCTCCTGGTGGTGCACCTCCACCACCTCCACCCTTGGGTTCTAAAGGGGCAAATGTTGGAGCTGATCCAAGAGGGAGAGGACGTGGGTATGCACGTCCTGGTGCAGTGGCACCCCGAAGATCCTCCTTAAAGCCTTTGCATTGGAGTAAGGTTACAAGGGCACTACAAGGAAGTTTATGGGAAGAATTACAAAGACACGGAGAACCACAAACGTAATTCTTGTCTTTTTGCGTGTTTTCTTGAAGTATTTATATTTTGTATAATTGTACATTGTTTTTCTTCTTATTTATATTTGTAATGAATGATTTCATGTTCTATTTTAGTGCATCAGAGTTTGATGTTTCGGAGCTAGAGAAGCTTTTCTCTGCAAATGTTCCAAAACCTACCGATTCAAGTAAATCTGGAGGGAGGCGCAAATCTGCTGGATCTAAACCTGATAAAGTCCACTTGGTATTCTTCTATATGAATATTATGGAAATTTGATATTATTTGAAACAAGGCATGCATGCGAGGTTTTTTGTTACTATTTCCTTGGTGCTTTACTTCATAAAGGCACTACATTTATTCAAATTGGAATTTAATATCTTTAATTTTTATACTCGGTGATTTATTTCTTAAAAGAACCTGTCTTGAATGATCAGATAATTGCTGTTAACTTGTTAAGGAGACAAATGTATACTTTTCTTTAGTTTTATGTAATAAAGATATCCAGCCCACCTTGAAACATAACCCATAATCATTGCTTACTGTACTGATTATGTCCAAAATAACTATTGTTCTATAATTGTCCCTTCTGTTCACTGCCCCTTATATTTTCCATGATAAAATTCTGATGCCTTATGTTTTATGAATCCTAAGTGGCAAATTGATGTTGCTTTATACCTGTCATTGCTTAAAGCTAATATTGTTAGAAACTCATTGACTTGATCTTTAGTTGGTGTTTCCTTAATAACTGTCACTGATCAGTAATTTTGTATTTGTATTATTGATGGACAGATTGACCTAAGGAGAGCCAATAATACGGAAATCATGCTAACTAAGGTTAAGATGCCACTCCCTGATATGATGGTAAGCTGATACTTCGATTTCAGCAATTTTATAATTATGTTAGATGACTGATTTAAATCAAAGCATTTAATATTGAAAATAAATATTCTCTTGCAAGAAGCATTGCACGGAAAATAATTATTATTGTTTTCATTGAGGGTGTTTCTTAAAATAGTTTTTACATTTGTATTGTTATATGTTGATTCTATAGGCTACTGATAGGAGATAATGCCAGTAACAATCCTTTTCCACATCATATCTGCTACAAACTTCTAACTTATGAAATCTCCACCTGTAACCTTCAGGGGCAAATATGGTTTTTTTCCTAACATGTTGAAATGAATACTCTCAGGCTGCAGTACTGGCTATGGATGAGTCGGTATTAGATGTTGATCAGGTGGAAAATCTCATTAAGTTTTGTCCTACCAAAGAGGAAATGGAACTTTTGAAGGTGAAGTTTAATAAATTTATTTATATTTCTTTTATCTTGTTTTGACAATTAATGGTTCTAGTTCCAGGCATCTGGTTTTACACTAAAAAAATGTGTCCTACTCTGATTTGTTTGCTTTGCTAATTTTGATTTCTCCTGTTTATAATTGTTTAGGCATACACTGGTGACAAGGATAATCTGGGGAAGTGTGAACAGGTGTGCAATTATTTATTTTAGTCATAACATTATATGTGATTGTTATTAATAGAAAGTGTTAAGATAACACGTTGTATGGGGTGTCTTTTGTGGCTAATTTTTAACTGATTCATGCTTGGTGTCATCAAAACATGAGAGGAAAATTAACAGTACAACAATGATAAAACTATCTAGTGCCACTCGATTTGTTTGTTCATCATTGATTTCAAAAAAGTATGGAAGGAGGTGGGAGGAATGATGACAAAATAATGTAGCCAACTACCAAAACTATATACTGCATATGAAGTTAAAATGTACCTGCAAATAAAATTACAGTTTGATTGCTGATGCCTGGTAGTGGTTGATTGTGAAAGGAAAAGTGATTTAGCATTTACAAATCCCCATCTTTCCCTTTAGATATTTGGTTATAAGCCAACTGTTTTGGTCTTTGTTTATTTAAGTTCCTATTATATTTATGTGTTCGTAATTGTATTATATTTATTTGGTTATTTCAGTTTTTTTTGGAGTTGATGAAGGTGCCAAGGGTGGAGTCAAAATTAAGAGTATTCGCTTTCAAAATTCAGTTTCAGTCTCAGGTTTGGTGGTGTTTGTTATATTTTCTGTGTTTAGTGGATTTGTATTTTCCTTCAGTTATCATACTTTCCTTCAGTTATCATACTTTCCTCTTTACGCAGGTTACGGAATTTAGGAAGAGTTTAAACACTGTGAACTCTGCCTGTGAAGAGGTACTTTGCTTTTGCGACTAACAAACATTATACTGTTTGTATTTCTTTGACCTCATGCATATTTTTCTCGATTATAGGTCCGGAAATCTTACAAACTGAAGGACATCATGAAGAAAATTCTTTTTTTGGGTAATACATTGAATCAGGGAACGGCAAGAGGTAAGTTTTTTGTTATTTGTCATTAGTCAAACTTTTATGTGATTCAATTAGATTATCTAATGCACGCATAATGTCCTGTTTATTTTAATATCAAATGTTTCGGTTTTTGCAGGATCTGCAGTCGGATTTAAGTTGGATAGCCTTTTAAAGCTCACTGACACTCGTGCTACAAACAATAAGATGACACTGATGCATTATCTTTGCAAGGTATAACTATCGATTACATTAAATCAAAATATTATGTGGCTGCTTACCCTTTTTTTCCTTTCGTAGGTGCTAGCTGAAAGGTCGCCTGGACTCCTTGATTTTCACAAAGATCTTGTTAGTCTGGAAGGTTCCACTAAGGTGATGATTAGTTTTGGTTCTATATAGTCCCTCCTCATGTTTTAATGACTAAGAAAAGTGACTCAGAAAAGAGCAGGGAAGTGACACAGAAAAGATAAATTTACCTCTTTCAATCATCATTAAAATTCAACCTTTGAGACAAAATTCTCATTACTTTGGCAGTCGTAAAAAATCACGGGACTTGGTAAAATTCTTGAAAACTGGGTTTTTAGTTAATTTTGTAATTTATGGGAAAGGTGAAAATGGACTTATTTAAATTAGGGTTGCGAGCTGCATCTGACCAAATTAGAAAAAAGACCAAAATGTATTTAACTTCCTTCATTTTTGGCCAACCGGCAAATATGCCCTTTGGTTTCAAATTTGGAATCTACTTAAAGTTAAGTAGAAAATATTCCTTTAAATCATAAAGTATGCAAATTCAGAAACCTTAATTGAAAATGCAATTGCCAATAATAAAAAAATCAAGAGAAATTTCACCTAGGAGCATGCATGCTGGATCAAATTCTGGCGAAGTCCGTTTTTATTTGAACCACATTTCTTGATTCCCTTCATTTAATGGATGCAAAGGGCTATTTTATTGGCGTTGAATGCTTTCCTGATTTACCTATTGGTCAAAGTTAAAATGGGTATTTGCATTTTAGCCCAAAGAGAATACTGTTGGGATAGATAGGACTATGTAACTGTTGGGTATTAGGTAATAGTTTTGCAATGTGTATTGATTGGAAACATGAATTTTTTCAGATACAATTGAAATCATTAGCAGAAGAAATGCAGGCAATCACCAAGGGATTAGAAAAGGTTAAACAAGAGCTTGCTGCATCTGAAAATGATGGACCTGTGTCTGAAGTTTTCTGTAAGGTGTTTAGCTTTTTTTATTTCTGGCTCTTGATTCCTCATTATATTAGTAATAATAATAATAATAATAATAATAATAATAATAATAATAATAATAATAATAATAACAATAATAATAATAATAATAATAATAATAATAATAATAATAATAATAATAATAATAATAATAGTAATAATAATAATGATGATGACAAAGAAAGTTCAATTTCTAAAATAAATTCAGAGTACAGGTTTTCCCACATCATGGATATAGTTAATTGTGTAGTTATGACAACTATCATAATCAATTAATAAATATTTATGGTTGTGCCTGGGTAGTTCTTGTTACATCTGTGGTTTTGGTGGCTCTGGCTTGGTTTTTTCGTGTCTTGTTTTCTTCATTGTATTCAATAGCTTTGAATTAGATTTTTTATCTCAATATTATGTGCAAAATTTACATTTAATCTAGAATTACCCAACAAGGGTTTTGTATTGGCTGTTTAGGAGGTTCTTAGGAATGATTTTACTATTAGGGTTACAAGACTCACTCAGTGCACTCATGGACCACTTGATGTAGAGAAGTAAAATACCTTCAATAGGACTTGTAATGGATTTTATTGTGGATTTAAGCAAACACTTCTCCGAAGCTGATAAAATTGTTTTCCTTCTTGTCATGGAAATGGATAAATATTGGAATTAATGTTGATTAGCCTGCTGGGATTATTTATTGAGTTCAGCTTGAGAAGATATAGTTCTTAATTATTTCTTTAGCATTCAGTTTCAATCAAGTAAAACTGATTTTGTCAATGGTTTAGGCAAAATAGTAGAATGTTACCACTTACAATTACAAATGGTGAAACGGAAATTACTATGAGGGAGGACAGGAGGAGAATATTTTAGGGTTGCTGCCTGGGTTTATAAGTGAAATACAGAATCTCAGAAGCATCTCAAAACCCCAATCTTGCAATTGAAAAAAGGGATACAGTAGCTTTCTTCCATCTAAATACCTGTTCACAAAGCAGATTTATTTATTCCATGTTGTAACTGCAGTGGCTAGGTGTTTGAGTTATTTGGTTAGAGCATGTTCACATGTTTAAGGGCGTTTCATTCCTAAGCTCATAAAGAATAGGATTTTTTTTTGTTTGCTTCTCTTTGGTTTTGCTTATGGATATTTAACAATTACAATTTCTGATATTTAGAGAGATTGGGAAGCCTTGGTGCATTCTTGAATTTTTTCATGCTCATTGTTGTATCTTTTCTTTTTATGGAGGTTATATAACACCGACTTAGATGACATGCCATTTATTTTGGGTGCACTGTCTACAACTGCTTACTTTAGCAAGACTTTCTGATGCACATAGTACAATATATTCTCAACAATTCGAATTGCTTATTTATTCTCTCTCTCTCTCTGTAACCTATTTTCAGTGTCCAAGTTGTTCTGTCTATACTATCTTATGTCGGTATTATTACTTAACTTCACCTACGAGTGGATATCCTCTCCATGTCGGTATTACTCAAGGCTGACCTTAAGGGCCAAACGACCCAAACATATTAATTATAGATGTTTACCTAACTTAGTTGGTCAAGATAAGAGCCCCATTTCCGTTCTGACCCAGGTTCTAATTTGACAATAAAGTTCGAAAGATGAGTGCCGAAAAGGTTGATAACAATATGGTATACTACTATTATTATTATTATTAGGCTTAATTGCAGTATTAGTCACTCTATTTTAACTGATTCACGAAATTAGTCTCTCTATTTTGTTTTTCCCTAGTTTTAGTCCTCATTCAAATTTTGTTCAAAAATTGATAATGCATCATTTTTAATGATGTGTCAAATCATTGTTGACGTGGAGTCTTCTATGTAGATCAATATTATTATTTCACTATTCAAATTTATAAAAACACATTACAGTTTAAAAAAAACAATTTATTATAAAACACAATACAAAATTACAAAAACCTAAATTGAATCATAAACATCCAAGTTAGAAACCATAAACCCTAACTCATGCGAAGCCTCTTCTTCTCATTTTCTCATCTTTGATATTATGGAAAAGTGAAACTCAATAGCACTCGCACTTGTTTCTCCTTCCATCTCTGGCGACGACGACGACTGAACTCTCTTTGGTTCCGATTCCAAAGCTCCCGTCAACTGTAGCTTCGTCACATTCTGACCCTTTGCTCTCAATTCAGGATTCTCGAATCTCGTTGCCGATAACAGAGTCAGGGTTCTAGAAATGATTCGTTCGGGAATCACGTTGACAGAGGAAGATTCGTCAATTGATGTAAAAAAGACAATGACGAGGTTGGTGGTGATGACGAAAAAGAGGAACAAACGAAGGAGAAGAGTGAATTGGGGAACGAGAAAGAAGAGATTGTGAAAGGTGTTGATTTGCAATTATTTGTGGAGGAATTGGAAATAGGCCGTCACAATAAGGTGGCGTTCTTTTTTGTTTGGGTTCATTGTCGGTGGCTTATGGTTGGGTGATTATGGTATTTCTTGTTATGTATTCGTGTGTATTAGGTGTTGCTAATTGTTAATGATCTTGTAGGAAGGTTTAGTTCTGTTATTGGTATTGTTTGGGATGGTTCTAGATTGGGTTTGAGTAGGATTTCTAGATTATGACTTTTATATTCTCTGTGGATTTTTGGGTTTCTTTGGAGGATTTCAAGAGGGGTAGCTTTGGAGATTGTGAAGGAAGGTTGTTATTTTTTGTCTTCCATGTTGAATATGGCTATTAAGATTAACTGCAATTTGCACAAAGGAGGCTTCGCGTGAGTTGGGTTTCTAGGTTTCTAATTTGGGATGTTTTTTATTCAACTCGGTTTTTTTTTATAGATTTAATTCTGGTTTTTGTAATTTTGTATTGTGTTTTCCAATAAAATGTTTTTTCAAGAAAGTTGCAATGTGTTTTTATAAATTAGAATAGTACTAATCTACATGGAAGGATCCACATCATCATCTTATTTAACACATCAATAAAAAAAACATGACATATCATCAATTTTGGGATAAAAAGTTTGATCGAGGACCAAAACTGGGAAAAAACAAAATGGGAGACTAATTCCGTGAATTAGCTAGGACCAAAATTGCAATTAAGCTTTATTATTATTATTATGAGTTTAATTACTATGCACTAACAATGTAAAAGTTTTACACTGTCAACAATAAAATTCATTATTTCAATATTACCATTTTATGCTTAATTTGGGCCGGAAATTTAAAATTACAAAATCATCCCAAACCACTGTACGTGATATAAAGATTATGATATACCAGACCTCCTTACTTTATATATCGTTTTTTTGTCTTGCATAACATTTTGTCAAATGGAGATTGAGACATTTGATTGTCTTTTTATCAGTAAACAAGTTTTCCATCATATTACACAGACTAATCTAATTCCATTTTATACGGTTTATTATCTGGTTTACATTTTTTAATGTTCTTTTCAGACATTGAAAGGATTCATAACTGTAGCTGAGTCAGATGTGGCAGATCTATTAAAATTATATTCTATGGTGGTAATATTCTTAACCATCTTTTTGGAACATTGAACGTCAATACAAAGAAATAAAAAGGTTCAACAATTTGACTTTGTATGGGCAGGGTAAAAATGCAGATGCACTTGCACTGTATTTTGGTGAGGATCCTGCTCGATGCCCATGTGAGCAAGGTATGTTGATCATTAATACTGATTATTGTTGTGGTATGACATGTGGTTGTTGGTCTTGTTTACTGGTGATGACAATTTTTTTATCAGATTACAGTATAATGAATATAGGGGAATATTTAAATGGGAGGACTGAACTGAATGAAGTGTCATCATCCATGTGTGATTAGCTTTTGTTTGAAAAATGTAGTGATATGTTCGCTTGTCTATTTATATAATGCTCAAACTAAATTATTTTTGTTGCTGGTTTAATGAATGCAGTTACTGCAACTCTATTAAATTTTATAAGACTGTTCCGGAAAGCACATGAAGAGAATTGCAAACAAGCAGAGTTAGAGAAGAAGAAAGCTGAGAAAGAGGCTGAAATGGAGAAAGGCAAAGGGCGTTAACTTAACAAGGAAGAGTGCAGAAGACAGTTGATGACTGGGTTTTCTGCTCCTTTGCACCGACAGCCTGCTCTTGCTGAAGAGCCGGAATCTACCCATGCGAGAGGAATGCTTCTGAGGCCAGTTGTGACTTAAGAAGCTTCTCTTTTTACGTTGATCATGATGTGAAAATGAGCCTTTCAAGCTTTTCTATTGAAGGTGGAATTGCAAATTCATGCCACATGAGGAGCTTTGAACGTACACCAAGCTAAGGAGTTGATTCTTTGATGGCATGCTGTTGAATCGGATCCGTCCATATGGCCAATTGATCCTTTTTGTGAGAAGAGTAGTTGAGTTTATTCCAAATGGGTCTTTGGATTGCTGGATCTTTCCTGCGGAGGAAACGACAACACATTGTGATGGATGCTTACTCTGATTGCTCAAGATGCCTTCTGCGTCCTCCAATGAATGCTATGAAAAGACGCAACGGAACCCAGTCCATTTCACGATGGTTCAAGAAATTTCTTTTGCAGCAGAGCATGCTTGCTGTAGAACTGGCATTGGCATGTATGGTTCATTTGCCTTATTTTATACAGCACCAGCGCAGAAGCTTTCTGTATTTGCGAAGCCCTGCAACTGTAGCAGTACCATGAAACTTTTGTACAAAGAACTAACCCTCTCCTTTAGGATCCAATTCTTTCTCATCTAACATAGAAATGAGTTTCCTTTATTATGGAGATTTTGGTAGAAAATGTTGTATAGCTGTCAGGTTAAGAGAAAATAGAAATCAGGTCACTGTATTGTAACTGTAATATAAGTGAAGAGAAAGTCTAATTAGAAATGCAATGCTAAGTTTCATTTTTCGTGTGAAATAATACAATCATCAAGTGTAAAAGGTTCTTGTAACATTCTGTTGTACACAAAGAAAATCTTTATTTGCATATTTTCCTTACATCTTGTTAGTTGAACTAGCATATCCTAATGATTGTGAAGAATATTCCAAGGGCCAGTGGATGTCATTTCTCTTTTTGACATTCCCAACTCGAAGCCTTTAACCAGTTACTATTATTTTAGTATTTTGGACCTAATGCTATTGTATAAGCTTAAGAGTGTGGTGCCAAACACAAATGCAGTCCAACAGAATAATCAGTAATAACAATACAGCTTTTTCTGCAATGAAATATGAATTCCATTTCCCTGGTATTTGATCTCAATGATCCTCTGGATTTGGAGCATAGTAGTTAATGGGGGTTTGACACATAATGGACTCGGACCCTCTCTTCCGGTACAATGGTGCAGTAAAAAAAATTATTGGGCTTGTACTTTAATGGCTGATAACTATGTTTTTAGAAGAATGCTTCATGAATATTCCATAAAGTGTATACACTTTGAGAGAAATATAAGAGAATGATGGGATAGATTGATGATGTGATAGAAAGATAAAGATAAAATGAACTTTTGAGTGAATGAATGAAAATTAAGATATCATTGTTGATATTTTTAATAGGGGCAACAAAGTCTTTTTTGCTTTTTGATTTAGCTAGAAAAAACCAGGAAACCATCTTATACACAAAAAGGCAAATAACAAATCATGTGTCTTATTCACTGTAAAATACTGCCAATCTACAAAGTAAATCTTATGAAATTAACATACAGAGTTTAAGAATATAACAGAAAGACATTTATATAAAACGCTGCAGTATATGAAATTCTCTATCTTTTTGTCTTTGCACATAAGCTGAGGTTGCTCAATTGAAACTCTTTATGCCTTCAAAGTTGCTCGATTTCCTTCGACCAACATGAATAAATTTGGTAAATACCTGCTATATACCCTTCTCTTTCATGAAGAAAAAGACTTGACCAAACTAATAAAAGGCCACTTCATGTTCCTTATGGTAGTTCTTCGAAATTCTTGGCGCCAACGATGTTCTCGTCTTTAAAATGTCTGTCCTCGTGATTAATCCATGATCTTGTCTTAAAGCTTTTATAGAATAAGCAGCTAACAATTGTGTCAAGAATGATGAATATTGAGTACAAGTATGCAATGAAAATTCCCTCAAAAACCACAAAAGGCCTTGCCTTTCCAACGTGATAGGCTCTTACAACTCTGAATTGAAACAAGGCCTCAATGGCAGCCAAGGCCACATTAACAGGAAGTGCTAAGAACAAAGCCATCGACGTCTTTCCCCTTACAAAGAAACAAGCTTTCAGAATCGCCGAGTATCCACCATGTCCCTCCATACCAGATAAAGCAAGTGACATATTACATATCACAAGTGCATTGGCAAGAATCACCGAAAACAGAACCGCCCCGAATGCTGACATGAAAAGAAGGAAGTTAGAAGAAGAGTAACCAAGTCCTTCCAAAAAGCTGAAAGCCAAAAACAGAAAACAAAAAGCAGTTGCATTTGCTGAGATAATCAAGAAACAGTTGCAGATATATGTGTGGAAAAGTGGCTTATAAAGGTCTATTATCGAAGCGAACGAAGGTGGCAAAGATGGTTTATTGTGATTGAGTTTAAGAGCTTGAATTATAGAAGCTTTTGCAAGGAGGAGGAAAGTGAGTGTGAAAGGAAGAGAAAAGATTGAACAAGTGATTGTTTGGGAAACCTTGAGGTTAAGAATGTTGAACAATATTGAAGAGGATGGAAAACCTGCAGCATCAAAGAGAATCCTTAAACGGTTATAAATTTGAGGCAAAAGGGATGAAGGAGAAGGAACTAAAGCTTGTGAGATTAGTATTGAAGCAGAGAAAGGAAAAACAAAAAAAGCTATTGATGAAGTGAAATAATGATAGTTTTGAAGAAAACTATGAACTGATCTTCTCAGAATCTTGCATGAATCTTCCATATCGGAATTCAATATTATTTTGCTATGTGTGACTTAAGAAAGAGAGTGTGGTGTGAAAGATGAATCCTGAATCAAACCAATATAGAAAAAGTATACAAAGAGGATGTGTTGGTGATGGCGTTTCTTTTTGTGTGTTGGTTTTTCTTAAATGGTTTTGTTCTTTGTTTTGGAAATGGTTGGTTAGAGAGTTTAAGAGTTGGTGTTTAAGATGAAAAGATAGGCCAACAAGAAGGAACTAAGGACTTGTTTAAGATGAAGTTGTTTAGACTTTGTTTTTACCATACATTTTGGACACATTCTGTGTATTAACAACTAACTATAATCTCTTTGTGTTCAACGATCAACCACTAGATTATAGCTGCTTTAAATTTAATTTAGATAACACCTTTTCCTTGGTTTCACGATTTGGCATTAAGCCAATATGTAATTTGGTATATGACAGGTCTTCAAGTTTTGTCTTGATGATGAGGGATCTATTTCTCTCTTTTTTGATTGATTGCTTAGATAATACATTATTTTGTAGGCTTATAATTGATGATGGCTACAACACTTGTCAATTTTTAATTTTTAATTTTCTATAACTTTTCCAATTTCTCTAAATAAGTATAATGTAAAGCATGACAAAATGAAGTAATAAAGCATTGAAAGTTGGGCCCATTATTATTCTTGAAAAGAAAGCGTCATTTTAATTGATGACATGAGTGTAAAATAAAAAGGAAGTCTACTACACACACCGTGACGAAGAAGGAATGTAGAATTTAATTAATTGAGGTTGCCGTAATAATTATAAAGTGGAGTAGTAACTAACTTGTGTAAGGTAGTACTAGTAGGGTCATGACTATTGCTGGTTTAGGCATGGTACAATTCAATATTACCTAACAGACACCCATATTTTTAACTTCCATATAGACACCCATATTTTTAGACTTTCATATGTATATCCAAGTCGAGTCGGCAAGAAAGTTGATTTACACTCATAAAATTGTAGGTTTAACTTTTGGTGTTAATGTGAGGATCTATTTGATAAGTGATATCTAATATCAATTTGAGCCTTGAAACATATTCTGACTTGATGAATTTTGGAAACTGAATTAATTTAAATTTTGTATTTATCAATAAATAAATAAAATAAATATGTCTTCTAAGTTTTATTTTTACTTTATGCTTAATATCTTAATCCATGTAACAGAAAAGAAAAGGATGCTCTCAAGTTTTTTTTCTCTCTTATGTTATCTCATTTATATATTTTTTCATTTTATTCTATTTTGTTTTAAAGTGATCTCTATAATATATTTTTATTTCATTTTAGTTTTTATTATTATGTTTTAGTCCCAATATTATAATTTTTGCTTTTATTTTAGTTTCTTAAATATTTGTCTTTTACGTTTGAGTCTCTATAATATAAAAATATTTGAACAAAAAAATATTATAAACACTAAAATAATAATAAGGATTAAATAAAATATAAGATCAATTTGGAAGAAGACTAAAATGAATAGATGAGCACATGTATTTTAGGGATAAAAAAAGTATTAAAGCCTTTATTTTATCTATTATATACATTGGAGTTTATTGGAAATGGTTTATGTGTAATGTGTGTGGTATTGTCAACTGCAAGATTCAAATTTGATTCCTACTTATAAAAAATCTATTATAATATAGAAATTTCCACTAAATAATTAAGTTAATATTTTTAAAAATTATATAGAAAATTGTTAAGCTATGATCAAGCTATTACATTTATTCTTAATTTTCAAAATATGCATGAAGTCAATATATGTATATATATGATAAAAAAAAACTTCACAGTAGATCTTCAACAAAAAATATCATGTAGTAAATATTTAATAAATGAATAATTTTTAAAAAATATATAAGGATTAAAAAAAATGAGATCAATTTATAATTGATTATTTTAAAAAAAATTGATTTTTATTGTGGTAGACAGATTAAAACAACTTCTATTTTTCTTTTTTAAATCTCTAAAAAAATAATTTATAAATTATTGAGTAACAAAACCATTCTTTTAGAATCGATAACAAACAAACCAACCTTAAACCTTAAATTACAAGATTAGGAGCTTGATAGATGCCCTATCAAACATTTGTTTTATTTAGTTGTGGTGGATCAGGTAATTGATAATAAGTGGTAATTTGAAATTTACGTATTTGGTATTTGATGTTTATTTGAAGTGAGCAAGATACTGTGTTTTTTTCTTATTCTTTATTTTTATCTTGGAGGTAATGAAGAATAAATGGTTTGAAATTTCTTATTTGTATTTTGGTGGTTTCTATGATAGTTTGGATGTATTCAATTTTGGGATGAAAGTAGATGAATTTTCGTATTTTTGATCGAAGGTGGTGAAGAATTTGAGTTTTTATTTTTTGTATCGGATGAGAAATCTATATATTTTTAATATTTTATAAAGTGAAATGTTATCAATTAGTTAAACATTTTTAATAGAAAGATGACACCGTAAATAAAAAACTAAGAGTTTTGAACTTGTATGGATAAATAATTTAATTAAATAATTATAATATAAATATAAGTTAATTTTACATGCTATATCAAATATTTATAAAGCAAGGTGAAATTCGCTTGTGTACCTCATAATTTGTTGTCATAAATTCTTTTAAATAATTTTACAAGTACAATCAATTAAAATATGTTTAAATATATTTTTTGGTCGTTACAATTATAATTTATTTATTTATTTTGATGTTCGTAAATTTTTTTGTTTGTTTAACATTCCTACAAATACATATTGATTTTAAAAGTATCTATATGTTCAACTTATGTTAAAAAATACTATCATTAACTTCTATTAAAAAGCTAACTCGACAATATTTTAAATAAATATTTTTAATAAAAAATAAAATAGAGATTAGAAATCAGATTATATTTTGAAAGCGAGACTAAAATTGGAAACTCTAATTTTCAATGTCTCTCTTACATTTACCCACTCATTTTTCACTCTTCTTATTATCACTCATTATTCTCTCCCTCTTCTCGCTGTCGAACAACACCATCACCATTATGTGTGTGTCTCCCTCTTCTTTCTCAAACAACATTATTGTCTCCTTGCGCGATAACTAGACATAACAACGGGGCGGGGCAGATTTTACCTCCCCACCTCCGCATTTGACTAGTCGAGAAAAACCCATACCCGCATCTTATTGGGTGTGAAATTTAAGCCCTGATCTCCGCCTGCGATAAGGTTCAGGTTTCTCCGCCCCGCACCTATTCATATATATAAAATAATAAATTTAAAAGTGATATTTATTATAACTAATATGATAAAATAATAATTATTATACAATAATAAAATATTAAAATCATATTTTCTATAGAGAGGAGATTATAATTTTTAATATTTTAAAAAAATATTAAATATATTGAATATGTACATATATATGAACATTAAAAATGACAACAATATTACTGTCAGAATGGGTTCGGAGTAGATATCAACACCCACAAATCCGTCTCCACCAAGTTTTAATATCGGGGAAAACCTGCACCCAATCAAGGTGGATTTTCCCTGCATAAATCGGGACGGTTTCAGATGGATATCCATGGGTGCGGATTTTGTTGCATCCCTAGGGAGAACGTTAATTCTGGCCACCATTGTGTCTCGTCTTCTGTTTAGTGAACTATGTGTCCTCTCTCGCTTTCAAATCCAGTTTTGGCCACGATGTTTACCCACAAAACATCTTTGTGACCACAATTTATCTCCTCCGCAAAAGAAATTGTGGTCGAAGAGTCAACAATGACGAGTTTGTAACTGCCGCTGATGAGAGACAACGTCGCCACTAGAGAATTACAAAGAAGACGATTGTGGCTGAAGAAGACGAGTTCGCGATGTTAGGTTTGTTTTAGGGATGAGATAGACTAAAAAAATTGGGATTATTTGTAGATTAAAAAATGTTTTGTTTTAAATTATTTATTGATAATTGTTTAGTTCATATTCAGGTTAAACAATGTTAACTATTTAATTATACTCAGGTTAATAATGTTGATTATTTAATAAATTTTTATGTCACTTAATAGAGTTTATCATCTAATAGTTCTTTTAACAGAAGTTGGACTGAAATATCAATTCAAAATGAATTTATATTTATAAGGAAGTGAATAAAAAAAACTTATAAAGACTAAAATAAAAAAAATGTTATAATTGCAAGACCAAAATCCATACCTATAAAAAATCAATAAAAATAATACTTTTACAGAAATTAAGCATATATTTAACTTAACATCTCAATTGTTAATTAGTGGGAATGAGATGATGCGGTAGTTATTCATGTATAACCCGCTAACCCAACCCGTTCTTGATCGGGTCAGGTCGGATCAGGTTAAATGAAAAAAATATGAGTTTAAAACTTAACTCAGTCCAAAGATAATCGATCGGATCGAATATCGAATTTTGTCAAAATTCGCTCAACCCAACCTGCGTACACCCGTAAATATGTGAGCGTGTGGGATATGGATCCTGATTCCCTGTTATCAAATAAATCAGTCATTCGCTTAAGTTAAATTTGGCCCTTCATTTAATTGTTGGTTCAGATGTAGCTTTATGCTTGAAGGAGAGACAAGAGGAAGAAAAATAAAACAAAAAAACAATTAAAAATTCCTCTAATAATCAAGAATGGAATAGAATAGCATTAAGGTTTACATTCCTAAGAAGAAATTGGATTGGCTAAATCGCTTGCTATGGTTCAGTGTGATTGAAAAAATGTTTTAAAATTTATAAAATTACTTGAGAAATTTTTATTTATTGGAAAAGAAAAAAAGCATACAAGTTGGGTTTTCAATGGTCTGTTGTTTACAATGTTTTGGTTTTAGAGTGAAATATTTTTAAAAAGTAAGATTTTGACCGATAATTAAATTAAATAGTTGAATTTAACGTGATGTGTGACTGTGTTATTTATTCATATTCTATAAACAGATCTCCTTTTTATAATATTATAAATACTCATAATTTAAAAAATTGGATGCATTGAAACAAATCGAAGGAGTATTGTAAAAATAAATCTTTAAATAAAATATCTATTTCAAATTAACAAATATATTTAATAAATTTATTATTATGAAAACAAACTCTTTTCAAACATACTCTTTTTTTTAGTAATTTCTGAATTTGTAATCCAAAAGCTCATGAAAATTGATAAACTTGAAGAACATTAATTGAGTTATATGAAAAAACTGATAAAAAAAGTAACAATGTAAATATTTATAGACTTAAAACATTAAATGGTTAAAAAAATTCAAATGGTTAATTTGAGAAAAATACATAACTTCAAGAACCAACATATGCATTTAGCCTTCTTTTTAAAATAGTCTCAAATTATTATATTTAATTTTGCATTTACTATAACAATGACTTGGTAAAATATTTATGCTCTTTCATTCATTAATGATACTCTCTTCGATTACTATTATAAATAGTTAAAAAATTATTTTTAATTAAAAAATTAATTAAATACAATTAATTTTTTAAATTTGTGTAAAACACAAATTATATTTACTAAATTATTTATTTTTAATATTAAATATTCAACTATTTGTATTAGATATTTTTTTTTAAAAATAAACAAATAATATATTAAAAATAATAACACTAAATAATTGAAACATAACTAACTTTTATTTCTAATAATATTTTAAGTTGGAGAGAGTAATATATGTGAAAATATTATTAAAAAGAATGCTTTTAAAATACTACGTGAGAGAGTCGGTGGACTGAAGTAGCTAGTTTGACCTTTTTGGTGAGGTATTTATATGATCGGTGACGCATTATCTTACTTGATTTGATTCTCTTTCTACACGGAAATATATATAATTTAATTAAACACCATTACTTAACATTTCAATCTCTCTTCCTTGGTGAGATGTCAACATATTATTGACATTCTACCAGATAATTAAGTGCAATTAGGTGATTGAATACAAAATTATAGGCTTAAGAAGGTTTGAGCCCTCGGGTTTGTTTCTTCTGTATGTAAAGCAAAAAGATAAAGAGGCTCGTAAGAAACACTTCGAAAAAAATGTCAAGTAGATTTTTTGAATTTCTCAATTGAAATTACAAATTTCATTATGAACCACTCACCGTATTTTTACGAGTCTAAAGCGTCGGTTTCTCTCATTTATACTTAAGATTACTTTAGTCAAGTTTATATTAAAGTTTAGCTTTAATTATAATTTTAGTTCTTTTTATTTTTATTATTTATAAAATTGATTATTTTATTTTAAAAATCGACAATTTTGGTCTCTATAATTTTTTAACTAAAAAATGATTGTGTGAAATGCTTTAAATAATGTAAACTATGATATGATGATGTAGAATGATTAACACCTATGAAATTGGAATAAAACTTCGTAAAAGCTGAGTTTTCAACTTCAATTTTTTTTATATTTTTAATTGAATTAATGACATATGAATAGTTAATCGTTTATGAAATTTAAAGATCTACATTTTTTATGAAGACAAAAAAAAGATCCTTGATCAAAAAGGAAAAAGGATTTTAAGCATCTTATCTTTCAAATTTATATTTAGGTAAAAGCATTTGATATTAAATCAAAATACAGTTTAAGTACAATATTATGAGAACCTTCTCATAGCATATGCATTAAAATATTTTATGAAAATATTTAATATCATAAACTTGTTTGAAAATAAAGTTTTTACAAAACTGGAAATCTGTATTCGAATACAAGGTATCGTAGTCGAATACAGACTATAAATCAGAAGCTAAAACTGAAGATCTGTATTCGAATACGAAGTGTCGTAGTCGAATACAGATTGCAAGTCAGTAGCTAAATTTAAACATCTGTATTCGACTACAGCCATGTGTAATCGAATACAACTCAAGTCAGTGGCAAAAATCCCGTACTTGTATTCGACTACAAGATGTTGTATTCGACTACAAGGTTCAAATTTCAAATACAAACAGAACGTTATAGAAGTGTATTTGAATACACCTAGACTGTATTCGAATACAACTTCGAAACAATGCAATTTTTCAGTTTTGAAACATTGCACAAGTTCATCAAAACGTTTGGGAATCATTGCCATTGATCTGAAGTGTTACCTTGGAACATAAATACTTCAAAACTTCAGTTTTAAACCAATCAATCCTACCACGAACTTTGAACAACTTTCTGAAATATTTTGTGATCTTTTCAAAGTTATATTTTCATACTTCAAGTACATGCTCTACATTTTCATATCATTGAGAAAGGTTCTCTATTGTACTTGAAAGTATTTTGGATTGGTATCCTTGCAAAATCTGTTATATTCTGTTGTTCTTATTTAAGAACATTGTTGTAAAACTCATTAAAGTTATTGTTTGAAGAAAGTGGTGTATTTTCTTCAAGTGTTGTAAACTAAGATAGTGGTGTACTATCTTAGGAAGATTGTTAGGAATTTGTAATTGAAGTCTTAAGGTTAGACTTGTACTTATTCTAACAGAAAGTGGAAAATCTTTTGTGGTGTGCAAGAGGACTGGATGTACCCTTGGTTGTAAGGGGAACCAGGATAAATCTCTGTGTGTTTTTACCTTCTGCCATTTACAGCTTTCTTTTACTAACACAGCAAGATTAAACAATTTTTAAACAGTCACTTTAAACAATCTCCAAAACTCTAAAAACAGAAAAATTGTCCAACACCTAATTCACCCCTCCCCCTCTTAGGTGCAACTCTGATCTTACAGTTTAGAGGATTTTATATCATAGAATTCATTTAAAATATGTCAAATACGAGGAAGGGACTAAAAATGTCGACTTTTAAAATAGATGACTCAGTCCGTAAATTGACAATAATTGAGGAACCAAAATTGTAATTAAACCTAAAATTTATGGTTAAGATTAATTTAGTCAAGTTTATATTAAATATTGAATATTTTGTTCTGTAAATACAATTCGATTGGTAGCTGCAAGAACATTGATATGCATAAGTTTGAATTCGAATCTAGATTTCTCCACTTTTCCAAGTTTAGGGTTGTTTGGTTCAACGGAAAGAAAAAACATTTTAATGGAGAGAAGATGAGGGAAAGTGAATTCATTCTTGGTTCAAAAGATGAGAGACATGAGATATTTTTAATAATTTTGTGTTTGATTCAAGTGAATATGAGGAATTTTAAATGGTTTTTATGTTGTTTTGGTTTACTCCATTTCTAATATCTCTAAAATGAGTTCTAAGAGGAATTTTGATTTCATCGATTTGTCTCTTAAAAATTGAACGAAATACAAAAATTTGAAAAATATTTTCTCTCCCCCTCTTCTTTCATTTCATCTATATCCAACCACACGTGTAAAATGTAAAAACCAATCTAAAAGAGATTTCATAAAAACAAAAGTTAGTGGTTGACTAATTGTAAAAGAGTAGTAACAATGTCCCCAATTATAGGTAATGTAAATTATAATTATTAATAAATACTATAGTAATCAACAATTTTCAAGTTTAGTTTAGTTATTCCTCAACAAAGTAGTTTAGTTTACTTAAAATAAGTTATTTTTTACCATTAGTATATTTGTCTACGTAAAAATGAACTTAGAATATTTTAAGTAAGGTTTTATGTTTGAGTTTTAGAGATGAAAAAATATGATTGAAAGAGGAGATCTAAATAAAGGCAATCAATTAGATTTTTTGGCTTAAAAAAATAATAGATTTTTCAGCAAATCCATAAAGTTGGTGAATAATTTGTGCCAATAACATATTTAAATTTCATTTTAACAACTAAATATATTATTCTAATTATTTTAAGTTTATACCGTCTTCTAATTTTTAACACTTAAAAGTAATAGCAAGTAATCCATGCAATTAGAGATAATTGAGTGAAATATAAATAAAAGTTAACTATGTTTTAGTTCTTTAATATAAATATAAATTTTTATTTTAAGTTTCTTTAAAATTTTCTTGGACCTTTAGTCCGAAAAATCTTTGTCTTCAATAATTTTAGTTTATGTTGTTAAATGGTCGTATGTGTACCTTTCAAATTTATCAATGATTTTTTATATGATGTTTAGAACATTACAAGTAATCAACAATTAAAGAAACCAAAATAACATAAATTTGACATGTAATTTGAATTTCAAAATTATTTTTTTACAAAGAATTATATTATTACATATAAAATATGCAAAATTTGGTATTAGTAAGATAAAGATTCAATTTATTTTGAATTTATAAAGATTGAAAGGAAAAAATTATGAGTAAACCACTAAAGTGGTTCTTCACTTTGGAAGACATTCTCAATTTGGTTCTCCATAATATGAATATTTCAATTTGATCATTAATTCTTGTAAAATATTTCTCATTTGTTAATGATTTATACTACACTTTGTGATTTTTTTTTTATCGACAAACTTTGTGAATGTTGATGACGTGTCTGATATGTGAAATAATCATAGCCAAAATGGTCTTTAACTTTGAAGAATATTCTTAATTTGATCCTCATAATATCGATATTAACTTTAGCTCTTGACTCCATAAAATGTTTCTTAAATTCATTCTTTTATTAATATGTAAATGTTATGGACGGTGATGATGAAGAATAAAATAAGTTAACTTAAAACACACCAAGACATTGGGCACTCGGAAAAAAATTATAGTTTTTCGTCCCACACACAACATTACACATATCTTCCTAAAAATAAAAATAAAAATTAGTAAGAAGTGATCAAAGTGTATCAAGGCATTGAACAAACATGTGTTTCCTATGAAATAAAACGAAAGAACTGCTAATATACCAATGATATAAATTTAAACCAAAATTATTAACAATGTGATTTTAAAAAATATTTTTACACAAGAATGAAATGAAAGAGTGAACAATATGTACATTTTCACCACTTAAAAGTGCATGATGATGAATAATTGTTCTACTCAGAGTGCAAAATATCATAAAGAAGAAGATGCAAAAGTGTCAAAAAATAAAATAAAAAGGATAGATTGCAAAATATCATAAAGAAGAAGATGCAAAAGTGTCAGAAAATAAAATAAAAAGGATAGATGCACTAAGACTTGGACACATAGTTTTTGACTCACCATCTACAATATTTAACGAGAATTCGCAAGAGGATGGTTTTGAGAAATGTTTTGCATGATTATAGATTAAATTGAAATAATCATATTTTCATATGTAATTTGCTAGCATTCTACAAAGTCGGAGCTATTTGATTGTCAGTGTTTTTACTTAATGAACATATTATCAGCATTTAGGGTGTGATTGGTTGAAGGAAGAAAGTGAGAATAGATAAATAGGTAACTGAGAGTTTGAGAAATAAAGAAGATTTGAGATATTGATTGGAATAAGAGAAGAAAAGAAAAAAGAAATAGAGGAGAAAGAAGTGTTTCTCTCCTTCTCTTTTGTTTGATTTAATAGAAAGTAAAAAGAAACATTGTAATTATTTTAAAAAAATAATGAAGCACCCTTAATTATAAACACATGTTATTTTAATTTAATTTCTCATCTTTTCATTATAATCAAAAAAATATATTTAAATTAAAATATTTTTGTTTTAAGTCCATAAATTTAGTTATTTTTTAATTTAATATAATTAAATTATTAAATCCAATACACACTTCTTTGATTCGTTAAATTCAATTAGTTTTTACTTTGAGTTCTACTTGCAGTGCCTTACAATCGTATGTTGTTCGTTCCAATTAAAGTATAACTGGATAGTGAGTAGTCATATTATAATTTATTGTTTAAATAAAAACATAGTACATTGACAACAAATCACACTCAATAAAAAAACACGAGCAATAGGGCACATATAGAAAACACGAAATATTTGAGTCTCTCTCGTTTCTTAAATGAGAAGATTAGAAAAAATAGTATTGTTCATACTTTAACTATTCTCTCTTTCTTTGCAAACCAATCAAGAGAAAAAGATAATTTCTCTCGTGCTTATCTCTTTGCTATTTCTATCAAAACAACCACGCTCTTATAAACTTTAATAATAGTCATTAATATATGGATGAATTTGAGAAAAGTTTTACAAAACCAAAAATCAAATTAAAATATTTATATTTTCTAGGATTAAATTTAAAGTACCAACAAAATGAAAGACTATTTTAGTAGTTTGGTGAAAAAAATATTATAATTGAAAAAAACCATATTTAACCTTATAAAAAATTTAACTAAAATATATGGAATTGAAAAACTATGAATAACATTTATCAAATTTAGAAAATATTAACTTCATTTTTTTAATTAATATTGGACAATTAATTAATGAGCAAAATATAGGTGTTAGATTGAAAATTTCAAAAAAACGAAAAAATGTTGCAACTCCTTCCTTTGCCTCCTTCCTCTAATTCCAATATTTATCTCAGTTAAAGGAAGAAAAAATGGTGGATGATTGTATTAATCATCATGTTACAGCGCCTGTGAATGTCAATCGAAATGAATTGCCAATGGTGATTATCAGCGATAACAAAGACGACGTTTTTCCCCCAATTAACCACGAAAATCTCCATCTCTTCACAAATAACCAAACCCTAATATCACAATCACAATCACAATCATCCCCTTCTTCTTCTTCATCTTCATCCTTTTCCACTTCTGATTGCGAAACGTGGGGAGATTATTCTTCTCTATCCTCACCGTTCGATTCACAGCTCCGTAAAGGTGGCGACTTTATTGGGTGGTTGAGTATCGGCTTCCGGATTTTGCGTTCTAAACTCATTTCAACGGTTTCCTCTTTTCGGAACCGTTCTTCCCACGGAGGGGCAATTTGGTCATTTGGGTTACCCGCTGTGGTAATCACTGTCATTGTATTGTTGAGGTGGAAGAAGAGTAGAACGAAGAACCTCACGCCCAATGAAATTCATCTTATGAAAATCATAATGGAGAAAGATGGGGTTCGTTCAAATTCAATTACTTTAATATTGCATTTTTTTTTTTATGTTTCATTGCAATTTCGAATTTTTATTATTTGCAGAAGAAATTGCTTTATGTTTTGATTTTAGGGTTCGTTTCTCATTGCAAGTGAATCGGATAGGATCTAGTTTTTAAGGAAGAAATGGGCCTAGTTTGGATTATTTTCTTGCTTAAAGAAGCTTTTCTATTAATGTAAATTTATAGGCCTTGTTTTATTATTAGTTTCTTGCTCAGGGAAGTTTTTCAATTAAAAATTATATGTTTCTTCTTTACTTAAGATAAATTTATAGATGTTTATTGAAAGATTAAATAAGAGAGCTACTGAAAAAGAAATGAAATGCAGAAGCTAATTTCAACTTATGCAAGAAGCTATTGTTTATAAAGTTGAAGTTGTTAAAAGATTCTTTGAATAATTTTTTTGTTAGTGCTTCTTGAGAAGTTTATCAAAGCTGGCTCATGATAACCTAGCCTTGTTTAATATTTTATTCCGCTTGGCTACATTGTTCTCAAGATTGGATCCATAGTTTGCATGTGAGCGGCATGCACAAATGAAAGATCCATTATTCTGATCATGTTTGTCTCTGTCTAGTTTCTATTCATTTATTCACCTCTATACAATACAATCATGTTTGTATCCGTATGCTTGAAGCCGTACTTTTTTGGGTCTTGCTAACAAATGCTTTTAGGGCACCTGTTAAGGAATCAAAAGAGGAAATTTTGTATTGGAAAAAACAAAATATTGAACCTTTAAAAAATTAAATGCACAGATTCCCATACATTTTCAATGATATATTTCTAAATATGGATGACACTTGTTATCATTTGCCTAGTTTTGTTGGGAGTTTCCCTCCATTTCTCTGGTGTTCCTTGGCTGACTGTGATAGTTTTATTTACAGAAAATTGCCCAACTTTTGCACCAGATTGCACAAATGAATGAAATGCTGATAGATCGTCACAAAGCTTTGGCTGCAAAAGTGGTTAAATGATTGGCTAAGGTTTGTGAACGTGGTAGCTATTGTAAACCACATTCATAAAGAGTACAGATAAAGAGCTTATCTGTACACTGATGCTGTCTTTCTTTTTTCCACTTCGAAGTACCACTATTAACATTTGTACTTTCTCAATTTATGTGATTCTGCAGGTGTTATTTAGGATGTAAAATGACAAAAAACTAATTGTGATTCTCAGCGCATATTTCCTGCTACAGCAGAGTTGTCAAACATGAACTGAGAAGCGTCTTCATCTCAAGCATAATCAAAGAAAACTTGAGGTTTTTATCATTAATATGCCTAGACTAACAGTCCTCATGATTTGTGAATGATCAGTTCAGTAGGGAACCACAAAATTTAGGTAGGGAAACTAGAAAAGTACACTCTAACTATACTGATGGTTAGTTAACTAGGTTATTCTTGCTCTGATATTTATTGCACATGTTGCAGTTGTACTAGATCTTGATATTGATGTCAAATTAATGACTCCAACATTTTGGTTTAGCTTTAGGAAAGTCCTAAACTTGGTTTACTTGGACAAAAGTCTATTCTTAGTTGCATTTGTTAATGAAAAAGCATGTAATTTTAGGTTTGATTTGAGATTCGTGTGTGAAAAAAAATATGAAGAAAAGTTATTGTTTATGGTATCTTACCTTATCATGACATGATCTACTTATCTATTGGTGAAGAAATACTGCATTTTTCTCCCTTTTATTTATAATGAAAAAAGAAAAGAAAAGAAATACTGACATTTTTGTTAAAAGTGTTTAGCAACGTATTGGATTGGAGTTTAAAACTCAAACAAACTAAATTATAAAGAAATTAAAAACCATAACGCTTAGCAACTCAGATATCAAACTATAATTGTGGACAATGTGGTGCGGGTATAGGCCATTGTCTTAAAAATCAGTCTGGCTTGTTCAACAATTTAAACTAATAACATATCATGTGTTCGAATTAGTAAACAAAGAATCCACTGTTAACTATATTCTCTGCAGGGGGTAGCCCTGAAAAATTTATGAACAATACGAATTAAATACATGTGATTCAATAAATTGAAGAATAAAATCAAATGAATATATTCCATAATTTTAGCAGTTGAGGAGTATAGTTGGTAGGGGTGTACATGGATTGATTTGGGTCGTTTTTTGCTAAATCTGGTACCTGAACCAATCAATTTTATTTGGATTGGGTTGAGTTTTCAACTCATGATTTTTCCATCAAATCCGAATCAAACCAACTTGATTATGAGCAGGTTGAGTTGGGTTTACGGGTGATAAAAAAAATTATATATTTTTTAAAAAAAAATGTAATTAAACTTAAATACTTGAACATCTAAAAAATAATAAAATTATATTGTAACATATCATTTAATATTTAAAATTCATCAACAAACACAATAAAACACTTAAATTAATTAAATTAGTAACACATTCTCAATCTAAGTTCAACAACTAAATTTTAACTATACATCAATAGTAAAAAAATAAATAAAAATATATATTTCAATGGATTGAGTTGGTGGGTATAAAAAATTAAATCCAATACTCAAATCAAACATAATTGAGTTTCAATTGGTTAGTTCGGGTTAGACCCGAATAAAATGCGGATTGGATTGGATTGAGTGACCGTGTTCGCGGGTTTAGCCCGTACCCATGTAAACCCCTAATAATTAGTACACTAAAACTAGTATTTTAATACCATTAATTGAACATTTAGATTTTCTTTCTATCTTTTATATATATAGATATATTAAAGCTCACAAGTGACCATATAAAATGTTTAACTAATTATAAAGCTAGTAAAAGGTATTATTAAGTACCTGAACAAATAACAAATATAGAGAATCTGACCGAGACTTCAAAGCATGTCGCAAAACATTTTGAAACTTGTTTAAAACATGAATTTTTTTTTTATTTTGACAGTAAAATTTTATTTGAATTATCAAAAATTATTAGAGAAATTTTAACAAATAAACATCAAGTTATATGTTATTGAACTTTTTAAAGACTTTTTAAAATAATATTAATCATTCATGTTGTTATTGTCGTAACCGTCAAAGAAAGTTGTTCCAAATTAAAATTGTTAAAACCTTATCTCGAGTTTGTTATGTCATAAAATAAATTAAATTACCTTGTTTTGATTTTAATTGAATATAATATCTTTAAGAGCTTTGATTATAAATGAATTAATAAGGATATCGCAACAAAAAAAAATGTAAAGAGAATAATATTTAAATAATTATTGAAGTTTTGGAATTTTTTTGATAGAGGCAACATTTTCTTAAATGACTCTAAGGCATCATTCTCTTGATTCGTCTCACATACCCAAATTCTAAAGATAGACCTTGATTTAATCCCTTTGTATTGTAAATATTACTCCCTCTATTTCAAAATAATTAAGTCATTCAATTATTTTAAACATATTAAGAAATATATATAAATAAATAAAAATAAAATACTATTTTTATCAAATTATTCTTATTAAATATTGATGCATTATGAATATTATAAAAATATAATAGAAGATATTAAATATTGATGCATTATGAAATCATGCATGTTAATTAAAAAATACAATTTGCATTGAAAATTAAAAGCGTCATTCATTATGTGACGTCTGTAAATAAGTCAACTATTGTGGAATTGAGGAAGGATTTCAACATCCAAAGTTTAATTCAAACTATAATTCGAGCTAACTCTTAAAACATTTTCTTCGTTGAAAATGATACAAAAATGATAGCTCGTCTATAAGTCTTTTCTTGGAATTTGAAGACACACATTTGAGATCTGCAGCCCAAATACACAGACGCAGAAACCAGTTGTTACCTAGGAAAAACGACTTCAAGAAGGAATGGAAGTATATTAAATTGAATTCATGCCCCAAATGGAAAAAATACAGTGGAAGCTCAGTATACAGCAGAAAGAAGATAACTTATGAAAGAATTCTATCCTAACATTTCAAACAAGTAACCAATACAACAAAACAAGCTGAAGTTACATGTGAACTGTCACAAAATCAAACTCCACTTCTAATCCATCACTGTCTACAATAATCATCAATTTAACTAGTTATTCTCACTAGCTTTTTGATTCACTTCTTTCTGTAGAATACCTTCGAATATCAAACTGGTCAACGAACTCCAATGGAGTAACCGTCTCATTTCTGATTCTCTTAATCTTAGGACTCAACAGGCCGCGGTGCCTGAACCCGTAGAGTTTGAGCACCTGATTATCAGCAAAATTGAAAGCCCTCTCCATGCTACTAAGACACCTCTCAACAGGATAATCTCCATAGCTTCCACATGGTTTACAACCAACAAAATGAGTCACAAACGGCCATCTCTCGTCCCCTAATCCCGGATGATACTTCTCAATCATCTCCTCATACCTATCAACCAACCCAGCCCAGTAACCATGCAAATAGTAAGAATTCTCAAGAAACACCTTATCCATCCACTTTTCCTTCTTGGACAGCAACAAATAAATCAATGCAGACTGATCATCAGCTTCGAAAGCCGGCCTACCCTTAAGATTAGCAGTCAAGACCTTCCCGGCCTCCTCGCGAACAGGACCTTTAGGACCCATAGGAGCCCACTCATCAAGTAAATCCAAAGACCACTGACAATTCCTAAAAAGAAAACTACCAGTGTTGATAGCAATCCAAGACTTTTGATCAAACAACAAATCAGGGTAACCATGAATAACCATATTATAGTCATCATACTTAGACAAAGGAAGCTCAAAAACCATATCAGTGAAAAATGCATCACTATCCATCCACCAAATCCACTCAACCTCAGGGTGTGACAACATCAACCTCCTAATCATAGGCAATTTAGCCCAATAACCAGCAAGTTCAATATCAAGATGAGCCAAATTATAAACAATTTCAATCCCATGTAATCTACAATAATCAATCTTGTTCTTAATTGACTTCAACAAGTAATGATCCCCAATGGGGTTATCACAGGGTTTAGGGGGAGACCCAGTGAGGAGCAAGATTCGAGCTTTACCTCCAATGAAATTAGGGTATTCAGGGTTTTGATTGAGCCATGATTTTCGCTGAGAATCCCAGTCGTTGATTTTAGGGCCGAGTGTGAAAGTGGCGTTGGGGTTGAAAAAGGTGTCGTCTTTGTCGTCGGGATCGGAAGGGTCGGCGTCGGATCGGATCTCGGCGAGGATGCGGTTAGTTTCTTCGATGACGTTTTGGTTCACGGAGTCGGAGTCGGAGGAACTGAGGTTGAAGCCTATCGTGCCACGTAGGACGAGAATGGTGATGAAGCCGCAGAGGATGGTGATTTTAACGTTGTTGAATGTCTTGTGGATCTGACGGCCACGGCGGTTTTTGTTGTTGGAGTTTGTTGTTGGTAAACCCGCGCTGCTGCTTTTTTTGTGAAATGAAACATTCTCTCTCCCCATTTTTCTGTGCCTCACTCAGAGATGAGTCTCTCAAATTTTGATTGGTATTAGTATTAGTATTAGTATTAACCAACCAAAGTAAATTTTGGGTTGAACACGACACAATAAATCTGGTTTATTGGATTTTTTTGGAAGGAAAGAAGAAGAGAGAAGTTTTGTATATTTTCTACAGTGGAAAACAAAGCAGCAAAACGTGTATCTATTGGGTGGTCTTTGAAATACAACTAATAACTTATGTTTATGTTAATACTTAATATTGCAAGGTGAACTTTTGTAGTTCATACTTATAAAAAGAGAAAATTGAATTAAACGTGTGTGTTTGATTCAAATTTTAAATTAAATACAATCAAATCAAATTACACTGATTTTAGAGTTTTTTTTAATCATTTAAGGCAATTAATTAATATTTTTAAAAGGGTCATCTAAACATATATTCTTATGACACAGGTTAACGATAAAAAATAAAATAACAATTTATTTAAAAATACGATGTATAAATTTTAAGAGTTAAAAACATAAAGTCAAGACATTACTCCATCGGACAAGTTAAAAGAGACAAGCAAGTTTCAACCACAGTATTACCGTAGACGACATTAGGCATGAAAATTGAGAAAAGGTTAACCCACAAACAAGCATACGGATTGATTATTTTCAGAATTTTTCAATATCAATACTATAATTTTAAAATAATTACCGCTGGTATGGACCTAAAAATAAATTTAGGTGGTTTATTTAATATTTGTTTTAGTTATTTTTTTAATTCACGTTGGTATTTTATCTTTTACTTAATAATCGTTTTATATTTATCTTATATAAATTTTATTAATGATTAAAATTATTATTACATAACAAATAATTGACAAAGACAAATAAAAAAATAAATGATTAAAACTAATAAAATACAAAAATAAATATTAGATAAACTATAAGAAACAAAATATTATATTTTAACCTATATAATTACTACTGGTCGTAAGTTTGAGTTCGTACTAGGATAAATTTGACGGTTGAATTATAAAATGGTATTTTCAGACAAACAAAATTAAATTACTGCGAGAAGATAGAATTAAACCCCACGCATCTATACATCAAAATCCAGCTCTGGCCGTGCTGTCAAACGGACCCTTGTTGTCTTTGGTCTGTTGTGCACTCTCTATAACGCCCCATTTAAGATTTAAGTGTCAACACGTTCTTCAGTTTTTCTTCTATAGATAGCATCTTCTAGGAACAAACATACATTGCACAAAACTAGCAAGAAAATCAATATGAAGAGCGTGCACTCAACTTACTTAGTGTCGCAACTGGCATGGTGGGTGCCCAGCAGCCAGAAGGACCCCACAAGATCCCGATTCGTGATGTTGTTAGTGTTACCTTATCCTTGTCTCTTTCCTTTCCATAACTTGCATGTGCCAATGCAATCACCCATGTTCCAGAATTCAAAATCTTGCTCTCAGTTTCTCAGAAACTCCATATTTAATATTGTTTGTGTCCTACTGTCCGCCTGGAGAAATAAGCCTCAAAAACTTAATTATGATTTTAATTATCATATAGAAAACATATACACAGGACATCCTAGTATCCTACCAATAGAGTCTCCTTCAAGCTTTTCCAAGCATGCTTATCTTTCTATGCACACTTGCTGATATCACTTCCCCCAAACTTTTCCCAATATGATTCAAAATACAAATACTACGTAAACCATATCAGAGGCCAAGGTAATTCTGCAATCAGAAAAAGGAACAATTTATTTACTCATAAGATCCAGTCCAAGAAAGCAGGGTGTTTTGGCCTAATCCAAAAGAGTGGTCCAATCTATACCACCCTGGTGAATTGGGTTGTCTAAGATCTCTACCTTGAGGTCAGGTTGGGTTGAAGGAAAGCTTAAAATAGACTCACCTCTTCTCATTCGAAAACATTCTTGCACGAGCACTTGTCATTAGCTTCCAAAGCCATCCAAGACATGAATTCCTAACTATTCACATTTTAGGATCCAAGGACCAAGGGAAAAGTGATGACACAGTATAGTATGCATAACTAACATATATAAAAGCACCGCAAAATATGAACTTAAACTAACAAAGGATAAGATACAGTTTAATTGATAGATCACGTAGGATTTTTCATACAAAGCTTAAAATCCAACAATAAAGATAGCATATGGTTGATAAGCAGAAACCTGCAGTAATACAATGTTAATGTATTATAAGCAAGCAGTATAATAAATTCTTCACAAAGACTACATAAATTACAAATTAACTTGCTGCAGATTTCTGTTTCTTTTTCTTCTTCATTGCCGCAATTCTTTTTCTCATCTTCATCCTCTCTAAATAATTTGAAACTTTCTGCTGAGGCTTGGTTTTTGAGCTATCCACAAGGTTGACTTTTTCTGGTCTTTTAGGTTTGTATACTTCTGTTCTTGAAGGATCCAAAACATCCCTTGAGCACTGAAGAGTGATGCCCATACAGTTGGCTTCATCCCAAAGTTCTCTTCCTTTTTCAAAAGCCCCTCCTCTACAAAGCTTTGGAATGAGCACATCATAAACTGGCCCATAACCTCCCAATGAGCTTCCCTTCATTTTCTCAAATAGTTCAAGAGCATGATTTACCCTTTCAACCCCACAGAGAATACCAATCAAACTGTAATAAAACTTATGGTTTGGTACCAAACCTTTTTCAATCATTTGATCCACTATCTCTTTCCCTTTACCAAATCTACCACTCAGAAATAAAACCCTTGCCACCAGATAATAGCTAACCCAATCTGGAGCAACACCAGATTTTTTCATTGCTTCAAATATTTGACAAGATTCCTTAACCCTTCTAGTCTTCCCCAAACAAGAAAGCAAAATGTTGTAACTGATTGAGGTCGGCGAAACCTTATAAGACCTCATCTCCATCATCACATTTAAAGCTTCAGGCACAAGTCCTGAAGGATTATGTCTGAGATTCCGTTCACAAAGGCACCTGAGGAATGTGTTGTAGCAAACTAAATCTGGGTTAACCCCATTTGACTTCATCTCTTGAATAATTCTCCTAGCTTCCTTCACATTCCTCTGCACAGACCAACCATAAAGAAGACTCCTATAAATGCAAGGTAGCACGCCTTTAATTTTGTCTTTGTGATGCCAAACTACACCTTCAGCCCTCTTAGCATGCCCTTTGGAGCAAAGGGCATTAATAATAGCAGTGACTGTGAATTCATCAATAAAACACTTGTACTTATCTAAGTTCTTGAAAATACCCAATGCTTCATCTTCTTTCCCAAGCTTAACAAAAGTCTCAGCTACAAGACCAAAAGTTTGAGCATCCATGACTCTACCCTCCTTCTTGAGATCTCCAAGCAAGATATCCATTGCCGTGTAGTCTTTCTTTTCTGCGAAAACCCTAAGAGCATAATTATAATCATTGTCTTCCAAATTACGACTCAAATGCTTATTGGACCATAAGAAGAACCTGAGCAATCTTCTAGTGTGTGCCTCATGTTTGATGGAATCAATAGCTTGAGCTACAAGAGATGAATTTATAGAACCCTTAAACTTATTTAGACTTAACTCTAGATCATCTAGTCCACCAACAGTACTAGTGACAATGTTGCAGAGCTCTTGCAACTGGGGAGGTGCAGATATTGTGTGCAATGTGGAATAGAAGGACACTGAAAGTAATTGGAACTTTTGTGTACTCTTATTTTGAAGCCCAAAGCGTTTCAAAGCAGAGTTCAGCAACACATGCATTTTGAATTTTCATTTGAGAAATTCATCAAACATGTTATGTGCATCACTTGTAACTCCAAACCTTGAAAATAGCACCGATTGGCTTAAGCATCACTAGTACTAGTAGTTGTAACTCAAAACTTATCCGCCACCTTCAAAATTTGGCTAAGTCTCTACTTTCCATTCGACTATTCCATAAGCTCCTCTTCGTCTTTGTCTTCTTCTTAGGTTCGTTATCTGACAGCATTAACAAACGCTGTAATTAGTGTTCAATTTGATATTGTTAAATCTTCACATAGTGCTTTCTTTTTCTGCAAATTTTCAGTATATAATAATACATGCATTCATCAATATCATGTTAGGAAAATTAGTGTCATGAAACTATATATACACACCAAAGTAAATTAAGATGCATCCGTCAGTAACATTGGTGAAAATTTTGAATAATTTAAGTGTTACTGATACTACAAAATTCTACACAAGCAAGCTTGGACAGCGATGAAAAATTGATAATCGAAGGAAGCTATTACCCCTAGTGACAAAAGCCAAGACTTAAAAAGGAAAACTCACCGTTACGAAGCAATCAAAGAGAAAAGAAATCATAAAGCCTAGTGACGATAATTAAAGGAAGAAGGAAAACCCCAAAAATGCCGAAAGAGAAGATATAAAATTCTAACGGAGAAAAAGTCGAAAAAATTTGGACCATTTCTCGATTTGTGCGTGTCATCCTTGCGCAGGGGCCATGCTAATCTTCTCTGTATCGTTCCAATTTTATCGGATGTCCCCGAAGGGACAATTGTTTAGGTATGTGTATAATATATAAATGATGAAATATTTGTGAAAGTAGCGGTGTGGGACTTAGACGATTGTTTAGAGAGCACCGAATGTAAATGTGTGTGTATAGTGTACACAGAATTAGGTATCACACCTCTTGTGTAGTCTTGTCTTGTAGCCCTTTCAACGCTCTGTATGCAATCACCTTCTTGTCTCATAATTTTTAAGCTCTTCTATTTAAATTTCATAGTCTATTCTATATTTCAAAAGAGAGAATGACTACAATGCACAAGATAAGTTGGGCACCCTACACAATATTTTTTTTATCTGTCATATAAAAAAATCTCACCATATTTTTTATGCACTTATAACATTAGATTTTCTCCTCATCATCTCCAAGTGTTTGGTGCAAGACTTAAGTTATTTGTACATATTAGAAAGAGAGCTTTCAAAAGAAGGAGAAAAGTTATATTCCACAAAGAAAATTATAATGAATATTCACAAACATTGATAAAATTAATATTTATGTTTTAATTATATCAAAAAATTCACCGGATAAATCAATTTTATACGACATTGTTAATTTTATCATCTCACCACATTATCGTAATTGTCATCATAAAATAATTAATTAATCAAAAAAGTTTATTGGTTGTCGATATAAAATATTTACATTGACAATATATGTTTATTAAACTCTATTTATATGCACATAAGAAATTTAACGGATTTTGAAATATATGCAAATATTAATAGATATTCATAAATATTATTTTTTAAATAAAAAATTATTATGTACAATTTCATTTTTTTTTTAAATTATGTAGATTTTTTCCCTTTTTTGTAGACAAAAATTAATTAAAACATAAATAAAATATATCACAAAATTTCATAACAACAAATATTGATACATTAACATAAACAAAATGCATTACAACATATTTTATTAATTTATTAATGAATATGGATATTTGAGGTATATATATTATTATATCAACGTATGTATTCATCAACCAACGACTAATTAAAATATTCAAAAATTACGAAATACAAATTCTACAAAATTACATTCACCACAATTTTACTAAATTTAACGTAAAACCATATATACTCTTATTCTTTGAGAAGAACACATTCTTTTTACCACACCTATGAATCCAAACAAAAGTTTTGTCCAAAAGTTGTCTTTTTGAAATATTTTTATTTCTATATATATATTAGTTGCGAAAATATTCTATAGATATTAGTTGCAAATCATGTGTTGGTACTATATTTTTAGCAATAGGTTTACGAAGGTTAAACAAAATTTAGTATTTTCTAAATTTTACAAATGATCTATTAACATGTAATTAAATTAGTCATATTAAAAATTATTTATAATTGATATAAACGAACACTAATAAATATTTTTCTGAAGATTGATGAGATTAAAGACTTTGGATCTCTTATTGTTTTTGATTATTGGCTGGTGGAATATATTAATTTGATTGTTATAATTAAGGGTTTGGTTTGATTATTTTTTATTGGCTTATGTAATTTTTATGTATCGTTAACATGTGTTTTTTTTCTTGATTATTAAATCTAGTTGTACTATGTTTATTTTCATATAAATTAAACTTATTTTTTTGTCAAAATATATATATATATATATATATTTAAATAATTAAAAATTATGTTTAACGACGTTTTAAATTGTATTTAAATATATTCAGTAGATAATTAATGAATTGTTACATCTGTAATATTTGTTAACCAAATAAATAATAAATAAATTGCAACACCTTATTATTTTTATTAACTATTTATAACATAATAAACCATATTTTTATACTATGTTAAAATATAATTTATTGTCGAAATTTGGCGTGAAATGTGTGTTAAAATAAATCAAATCTTGATTTTTGTGTCTGGCCTTTCCCTTGGCATACACAGCCGCTCCCAAATAAATGTGGTTTTCTTTTCCGTCAAAGAGAAGTAGTTTACCATTACTTTTTGATTTAAAATCACTTTATTCAATCCATTTTTCTCCCAATTTATTTAAATAAGTGATTTATATATAAATTTAATATTTCTTTTGTATTTTATTTTTGATTTCATCATCAAAGTACTTCACTTTCGGTTTTCCGTGTTGATAATGTGTTTTGTGGTTTTTCTATTTTAGTGCTATGTTCTTTTTTTTTAAATTGACATAGTAGTTTTATATAAGTTAGTTTACAAATTATGTTTTTGTTTTTAGTAAATTTGAAGCTGCATTATATGATATATTCAATCAATCAATATTATTTTTTTAAGAGAAAAAAAAACACAAATCTTATTTAGTTTAGAGGAGTGCTTTTTAATTTTTTTGACTCAATTTAGACAAACACTTTCTAACATCTATGGTTTAAATTTACTTGAATCACACTAAATTGTATTGGTGTTACATAAATTTGGTGGAAGCTATCGATATTTCGACCATTATATTAAATTAGAGAGTGTCTTAAGGAGGGATTAAGATTAGAGGTGAGATTAGACTTTGTCGAACTTGGCTTTGTAAGATTTGAGTCTGATTTGTCAAAAAAATTAAAGGCAAAACCTGTGATATATCATATGCTTACTTTTTAAGTCTGAATTTTGTTTTGATGACAGTCTAGTATGACTAATTAACCTAACTAATTAATATATCAATGAAATTAAGTTATATATTAATATTTAACATAACATTTGAAATAATATCACTTTATATGACATACTAGTTCAATTTTATTTTATAATAATACATTTAAATATGTCAAAAACTAAATAATGTTAGTATACTTAAATTACTAAATATTCAATATTTAACATAAAAATCAAATTTTAATATAATAATTATAGTAGTAATAAAAATATTATTTATATTTATTTAAATAGTTTACGGTCTGATAAACCTAAAAGACTTTTTATGTGATGTATAATATGATATTTTTAACTAAATATGTTTTTTTTTTAAGTTTTAGTTTGTCTTTTTAAAATAAAAAATTTGATTTGCCCTGAGTGATATATGCTCAATCATTAACTCCCATCATTCAACATGACATATTCTCACCCCTAATTTAACATCTTCCTTCCTTCAAGAACTCCTTCAAGCAAAACAAAATATCATAAGAGAAGAGAGAAAATCAATAAAAAGTAATAGAAGAGAAAGAAAATATAAGAGAGAGATAAAAGATAAAATAGCGAAGGATTTCATAAGAGAGAGAGAGATAAAAGATAAAATAGCGAAGGATTTTGTACATAGTCTGGAATTGAATAGTTATTACAATTTGGGGTGTGCAAAAAATATAGTTAATTGGACTGCATTCATAAATTGAATTGCACTGCACCATAAAATACCAAACCAATTAAATGGTTTATGAACTACGTCATAAATTTTAAAAAGTCTAGTTAACTAAACTTTTTAAAAAAAATCAGTTTGAACCACTTTCAAACCTTTTTGTATTTAATATCATAAAATTAAAATTATCATTGTTAATATAAAAAATAAAATGTTAAATAGCACATGTAGTTTCTTAACTTAATTTTAGTTAACATTTTAGTCTTTTATCTTTTTTTTATTTGGTCATTTATTTTAATTTTAAGTGACAATTTGATCTTTTATGTTTTAAAATGTCAACTATATTATCCTTTTTTTTACAAAAATTCATCAAAATTTTCAATCAAAACGCATAAAATTAATTATATTCTTTAATATAATACAAATTTCATCAAATTCATAACTCAAATATTCAAATAAACTCATATTTTCATTTTTTATTTGATGTTGCTAGATATGAAAATATGAGTTTATTTGAATATTTGAGTTTCGAATTTGATGAAATTTATACTATATTGAAAAATATCATTAATTTATGGGTTTTAATTGAAAATTTTGATGAATTTTTTGAATTTTTGTAAAAAAAATGTTAACATTGTTGACATTTTAAAACATAAAAAATCAAATTATCACTTAAAATTAAAATAAATGATCAAATCAGAAAAAAAGAAGATAAATGACTAAAACGTTAATTGAAATTAAGTTATGGAAAATTAACATTGTTTTGTTGAAAATAGCATTTTTCTTACTCTAAAAACAGTTTTATATAAGCTATATACATATGAGTAAAAAAAATGCAACTATACATATATATATATATATAATATTTTTAATTAATATATAATATTTCATCCATCCTATAATGATTGATTTATTTGTAAAAAATATTTATCTTAAAATGACCACCGCTTTCATTTCTGAGAAAATATTAATTTTTTTTATATCTACGTTATAAAAATATTTAAATATATTTTTTTAAATTGAACGCTCTAATTAATACTACATGTATTAGTATTTTCAATTCAATATTTTTTATTTTATTTTTAAAAAATAAAAAAATAGATATTAAAAGACTATATACTTAACAGAAAGATGTGCCAATGAACATTCTAAAAAAAAGTATAATTTTATGTTAAAAAAAAATAGAAAAGTATAAAAAATTTAATAAAAAATCGATTTTAAACAATTCAATAAAAATCGGTTCGAATTGGTTTTGATAAAAACCAGTTCAAACATACTAAAACCGGTTTATAATTATAAACCGATTTTAAACTAATTTAAAACTGAACTGTAACTGATTAAAAAAATAACCGATTTTTTTAAAGTGGTTTTTAAAAACTGAACTGCACTATTAATGTGGTGCAATTCAGTTTGTTTTTTGGACCATCCGCACCCCTAATTACAATAGGCTATTATTGTTATTACAATTATTAAAAAAACATTCAAATAGGCGGAGGTCCTTCTGCTCTTCAATTTACAATTTAAATCGTGTCTCAGTTATGCTATTTATACACATGTACAAGTAACAGTGAGATACTTGGACGCACCACCCCATGTGGATGATCTTCCTATCTTGTAATTCTTTTGCTGTATTGCTGCTTGAGGACACGTTTGATTCATATCTTCCACCCTCACCTGAGAAGAACCATTATTGTTCTTCACGAGCATTCTCTTCAAAGTTGCTCTTTGTTGTTGTTGGCTTTTACGTAAGTGAAAATGCCCGACGACGACTCTCCAATTCTTAGTTCACTCTTCTTTGGACCAGATGAAAAATGTCCTACAAAATTAAGTAAAATCAAAGACAAGATATTAAAAATGACACAGGATTCTTACACCAGTCAAATTTTATTCAACTTCAAAACTCGAATATCCCTTTTAGATTGAAGTCATTTTCATAATTATTAAAATGAAGCTATAGAAGGAAAAAATGAGACGTGCAAACTACCATCAAAGCTACCATCCGTGACTCTGTTGCATGGCAGATGTTGTCCTGAAGAACCTGTATATAAGTAACACCAAAGCATGAATATATGCACTAACTTAACTTTCTTGAAATTGAAGAGAAGACATAACAGAGCAAAATTGGCGAAAAAAAGGCGAGGATAGGAAAAACCGAAGTAAATAATAGTTTGTGTGGCTCCTACTGAATCATCATATAATTTGCCTAAAATAATTAGTCTTACAGGTTCCTTATGAAAATAAAGAACCAAAGCTTACTTATAATAGGATTTCAGCTCAATTCTTTATCCCATGCTATGTACTTCAACATCTTCATGCCCTTTTGTTTTGAAGGTCAACTTCAATTAGCATGCTATCTAATATTTCCCTTCCGCATTTAGTGCATCAATTACTTGCCTTGCTGATCTTACAGACGTACCTGTGAAGCATTAAAAATCAATAGTTTATATAGAGTATGTGAGGAAGCAGTTAGATCTTTAGAATGACCTGAGTTAACAGTTATCCCTTTAATGCGTTATGTTCTTCATATATTTCCTATCCCTCAACATCCAAGAGAACCTCAATTATGTCGGGTTTATAGCCTTCCACACGGGCTTGCTCGGTAATCTCGCAAAGGGTTTCATAGATTAAAGATGAATGCTTATGAGTCATATCACCCACAACAAAGTTATGAACAACCCCATTAATTTGGATCCAACTTTGGCCTGGAGGTTTTTTCACACCCATCTCAATCATTTTTTGTCTTACTGAAATGACATCCTGCCACCTTTCGGCGAAAGCATATATGTTTGACAAGAGCACAAGATAGCCTGCAGCTTGATCATTGTTGTCGAGCTCAGCAACTAACTTATTTGCAACTTGTGATGCTAGCTCTGAATTCTTGTGTATTCGACAGCCACCAAGAAGGGCACCCCATATTGCATCATTAGGCTTAAAAGGCATAGTTTCAATAAGTCCATATGCTTCATCTAGGCAACCTGCACGGCTCAAGAGATCAACCATGCATCCATAGTGTTCAATCCTCGGGCTGATTCGCCAAGTATGTATCATCAATTCAAAAATTCTGCGTCCTTCCTCCACAAACCCTGCATGACTGCAAGCACAAAGAACTCCAATGAAAGTTGTTCCATCAGGTCTTACTCCATTTTTCCCCACATCATCACTAAGCATATCTTTAAACAGATCAAGAGCTTCCTTCCCAAGACCTTGTTTTGCAAAAGCCATGATGATGATAGTCCAAGACACAGTTGTTTTCCGAGACATCTTGGTAAACACTTGATAAGCTTCGTCAGTAATTCCACAACTTGCATACATGTGCATGAGTGCATTGTTCAAGCGGACAGAGGGTTGTTGTTGCCTCTTTTGAACATACCAGTGGATCCATCTTCCTAACTTCAGATCCCCTAATTCAGCACATGCTGATAAAGCTGCCACCAAAGCCACCTGATCGAATTCCACACGTGCTCTCCTCATCTGACCAAACAACAACAAAGCTTGTTCAGATTTCCCATTTTGAGCACACCCAGCAATCATGGTCGTCCAAGACACAACATTTCTATGTGGCATTTCCTCGAAAAGTTTTCCCGCTGCATCAAAATCACTGCACCTAACGTACCCAGCAAGTATGGAATTCCAGCTAACAACACTTCTTTGAGTCATATCATCAAACACATGGCGTGCTTGCTCAACACCACCTCGATTCGAATAAAAATTGATCAAATTAGTATTCACGAACACGTCTGAGCAATACCCTTTTGCTAGAACAGTCGCATGCACCTGTTCCCCTTCTATTACCAACGCACCTTGTGCACAAGCACTCAAGAGAAATGAGTATGTGAACTCGTCAGGTTCAGACTCGGTTGACACCATTTGGTTGTAATATTGAACCGATTTCCATGGTGTACGGCTGCGGGCGTAGCCTCTAATCATGTGGTTCCAAACAGTGGTGCTTGGGTTATCAATTTTAATGAGAAGTTTGTGAGCATGTTGAAGTTTACCAGAGGCTACATAGAATGAAAGAAGTTTAGTGATAATGTTATTCTTATGAGAGAGGCCGTTGAGAACTACTTGGCTATGAATTTGAACAAGGTTGGTTTCGCTGTTGCAGCTTTGAAGTAACGAGAAGACATGCTCTTGAATAACTCTTTTCCTGCTTGCAGGAATACAACCTTTAATCAACATCCAACCCCAACAATCAACAACACATTCTTGAAAATACTCGATGCTTCTTCATCTTGTTTTCCTAGTTTAACAAAAGTATCAGCTACTAGACCAAAAATGCCGGTAATCTAATCCACCAATGTTGCAAAGGTCTTGCAACTGGGAAGGTGTAGATATTGGGTGCAATGTGGAATAGAGGAGGCGCTCTTGTTTTGGAGCCAACAGCGTTTCAAAGCGAAGTTCAGCAAAACAAGCATGTTGAATGTTCATTTGAGAAATTCATCAAACATGTTGTGTGCATCACTTTCCATTCGACAATTCCATTTAACGGACAACATTAATAAACCCTCAGATGTAACGTAACTAAGGTGATGGCATGTAAGATTTGTAAGAACCAAGAACGTACGGGTTAGTTATGAAATCAGAGTTTAGGACTGGCTTGGTTACTTCATGTTTGAATTTTGATTTTGAGCTTTACCGGTAAAAGACTTTATCTTAAGTATGAGCAGGATTAAAAAGGATAAATAACAACAACAATTTATTTAATTACTATTATAAAATATTTTAAAGTATACACAATTAAAATATAATAATAAATAAATAAAAATAATAGAATTTAATATTAAATTTTAAATTAAAATATTAATAATTAATTTTTATAAAAAAATGTGTATTATTTATGATAAGAATAGTTTGTCATTTTGTATAATCTAATAAATTATTATTTAAAATCATAAACTTTGAATATGAATTTAAATTTTAAAAATAAACATAATTTTTTTACAGGAGTAGTATTTATATATATATATATATATATATATATCATATTTTTACAAAATTTATTCAACAAACAAAATAGAATTATTAAATTATCTATGATTTTTTTTAAAAAAATTGACATTATTTATTTACTATTGTCCATGGATTTTTTTTAAATTAAATTCATTCAATACTTATTTAATTTTTTTAGTATTTTTTGTTAATTTATAATATTTAAAAGTATTGTGTAAATTTATTTAAAAAAAGTAGTATATAATTATTTTATAATGGTAACTTTGTCATTTAAATATGATACTACCTCCTGTCTCAATTATAAAAAAAATTAGAGATTTTTTGGGTTCAACTTATAAGAAAATGTTTTGACTTTTAACCATGGTTTAATGTTTCTTTTATATATTAGTGATGTATTTAATGTCTCACACTTTTTCACTAGAGCATATATTTGTAAAAATATTTAAAAAGTGATAGTAATAAATAAGTTTATTAGTATTGATATTTTTTTGTTTTTCTTTTTATAATTGGGACAATAGAGTATATATTATACCATGTTATGATAAATTGTGTACCAAACATGTGACATAATAAAATAATATTAGATTTTTTATTATCATATATGTATCAAACATGATAAGATAATGTTTATCATGTCATTATCGTATCTTATCATTATTCAGCTATATATTTTATCATATTTCTCTTTCATCATGTGCATCAAACACACCCTCAAACTCATAATATTCTCATATAAATAATAATTTTAATATTTATTAAAAAAATATTTAAATGCAGTTAATTTCTTCATTTAATAAAATCTAAAATTGCATTATCAAAAATACAATTCGTGAGAATTTGCTTTATGAGATTAATTTTGTTTTAAGAAAATACATTTCACAAGAATTTGACACTCCTGTTGCAACGTAGAGCAATACTTTCTTAAAAAAATACTAAAGACTTCTAATAAACAATCATATGAGTTTCTTAAAAAAATGTATGCACACAAATTAGTTTATTTGTAAAAACTACTCACTCTAACATGGGCTACCAATTGAGAATCAACTTTCAAATAAATTTCACTAAATTGTAATTGTTTTCTTAATAAAAAAAATATTTGTGCTTAAATGAGTAACACTTTAAATTTGACATCTTTAAACAATAAACTTGTGTAAAATCACATGTATATATTCAAAAGTTATTAATCCAAATTAGAATCAATTTTAAAATCAAAATCAATTCTACGAATTTAGATTCTCTACGACAAATTTTTCTATAGCTTACTTTTTATCTCTCACTTCGTTTCTTTCTCTCTCATTCCCATTTTTTATTTTGATTTAACACTCTCTTCTAACAACAACCTTGCTAAATGTAGTATTGCGGGGGGTCCAATTTGAAATTTTGCTTTGAGAATTACCAAATATGTCAAAATCTAACTCTACAATCAATTTAGTATTCCAAAAATCGAACCAAAACATAAACTTATTCTCCATTCATCTGTCACGACGAATTGGTGTGTTTGTGAAATTTTTCAAAGAATCGTGAGGGAGCAGGGGTTGGTTCCTACTTAAATGAGAATATTAGAATACTAGGCTCCGTCTTTTCCCTTAAACGTTCAATGAATTATGTTTTGTGCCTCCTCCTATGGAATTAAGCGCTGCCTGCATTTGTATCTTTCATGAACCGAGACATTCTAGAGAGAAAATAAGGGAAAAATGCTTTGGATGGTTGTGAATTTTGTTTGACAATAAACTCATTTTTCGGGACAACTTAAAGATCTCATACATATTCTTTATAATTATGAGCAAACACAACCTGCTCCAAACAGTTCCAATTAAACAAAGTGTGAAACTTTCAAAAGCTTTGGACATAACCAGCAGGAGGTTCATCTTCTGCAACAGCTCTGTTATGTAGGATGAATCATTTGAAAAACTGATATTCAAAAAATACCAAGCTAGAGTTTGTTTGAACACTTGTATTGGATCAGCATCCCTGAAAATCCAATCAATGGCACATGCTCGGCAACTAATACCGACACAAAAATTTTTCGTCAAAGGAGCAGAGGCAAGTCCTAAACAGGAAAATTTTAGTGCAGGAAGAAATTCATTGCCCTTGCACTCTTGGGCCAAGAAGTAAATTGACCTTCTCAAGAATCTCTTGTGTCATTGTTTTCTTCCTCCTCTTCATCATCATCATCATAGTCGGTGGAAGCAGGTTGTCCATTTAGATCCACATTAATACCATTCATCTTTCTGACAAACTGTCCCCTAACACGAGGCCGCCTTTCTGCAAGTTGTTTCCGATTGACATATCTAATTTTCTTATCAAAGCAGCGCTCTTTTCTTTTCTGTCTAAACTTCATCAACGCTGCTTCTCTCCTATCAACTCTGCTTATGTTCGCTTCACATGAAGTTGAACTTCCTAAAGATGGCCATGAATGATTTGTAGAAACTTGACCAGTTTGTAAGCAAATACTCATTGGATAGTATGGGAAGGGTGTCATCCCAGTTGCATGAGGTGGACATTGGGGAAAATGATTGTACTGGGCAATCATAGATGAACTAACATGATGACTTTGAAGGTCCGGGATATTCTTTTGATACATTTGTGCCGATGACGGCATCATAACATGATTCACAATTCCTGGCATATAATATGGATAAGCATGTTGGGTAGGCATGCCCGATGGGTTGAGCCCAGAACCATAACCTCCATTTCTTGGATGAACCACACCTTGTGGATGTTCTTCCTTGTAATTCTTTTGCTGTGAAACCTCCATTGATGCAGGAGGGGTACATGACCTCTCGACGGAGAAAGAATCAGGGATACTATTGCTGCTGGGTAAGTCGTCTTGTACATGGCTTGAAATCGTTTCTCCATTATCGTGTCTTTTAAGGTCATTACCCCGTTGTTGAGGACATGCTTGATTCACATCTTCCACTCTCACTTGTGAAGTACAACCATTGTCAACATGAGCAATCTCTTCAAAGTTGTTCTTGGTTGTTGTTGCTTTGACATAGGTGAAAAAGGCTGATGACTCTCCAATTCTTAGTTCACTCTTCTTTGGACCTGATGAAAAGTGTCCTACAAAGTTATGTAAAACCAGATACAAAATATTAAAAATGACAACGGGTTCTCACATCAATCAATTTTTATTCAACTTCGAAACTCAAATATCCATTTTAGACTGAAGTCATTTTCATAATTATTAAAATGAAGCTCTAGAAGGAAAAATAAGATGTGCAAACTACCATCCGTAACTCTGTTGCACGGCGGATGCTGTCCTGAAGAACCTGTATATTAAGTAACAACAAAGCAAGAAGAAATGCACTTATTTAACTTTCTGGAAATTGAAGAGTAAACAGAGAAAAATTGGCTAACAGAAGGCCAAGGAAGGATAGGAAAATCCAAAGTTAACAATAATTTGTGTCATATTATCTATCAAACAAGTTGTCCCATACAACCACAGGAAATGACTAGCTGGGCTATTCATTGTATACTTCAAAGGAAAAGGATGAACATACCTGTTCGTCGATCACTAATTCCGGGTACATCAGGCTGATATTCTGCTACATGAGTATATGGAAGCTCTTCAATAACAGCAGCAGCAGTGGCAATACTAGCCTGAAGAAGTATATGACGACATGAATCTTAATGTACAATGTCATCTCTGGTCCGAATTTATAAGCATAAAATCAGTCAGATAATATATTAAATCTTAAACGCAAGTAGCCAGCCAGAAAGCATTACAGTGTTGCCAGATCCACCCATTTACAAATGAAAAAACTCTCACCCGCCCTTTCTATGCTACTAGATATGTAAATGGTCAACATTTTACTACATATATCCGTAAGATACCAGTTTATTTATGACTTGCATCAGAAACGTATTTTAAAATTTCATTTGTGAATGCTTTGCAGTTCATATTTACTGTCTATGACTTCTGTGGGTTCATAATGCACAATCTCTTTAGTACCATCATAATTGATATATCTTTTTGGAAAGCAATAAATGAAAGTATGAACCATGCCAATATCAAAGTCTACACACTAAAGGTAGAATAATTTGCAAAGTAAGCTTTAACTTGATTAAAAAAACACCACCATATCCCCATGGTACACAAGCTCATCAATTTCTGATCATGCTGAAGCCATTACTTTCAATTTTTTATTACTTAATAAGTCCTGTTTTTGTAACATTCACCTCTTGTTCTTGTTGGATTGAAATTCCAGCCTCTGGATTATTGCTTCTTTTGGACTTGTCATCAGTGTCATCAGAGAACATGGTGGTACTGTTTGTAGTGGCATCACTTGGGTCTGATGCTACCAAATCAAAATCATAATTCAAGATGTTGTTCTCGGTAAGTCCAAGCTGTCAGAATAGATATAAAAACCCATTTCAATTTCCATTTGAGAAAATATAAACTGCGTATGGAAATTTAAAGAAAAATGTAATGCGGATGTGCAATGGAAAGATATGTGAAATGCACATGAAAAACAGGATTAAAGGGAGCAAAGTAAGGAAATGTTCACAAATATACAGATCAGAAAAGTCACAAAATGGAGATATGCAATTGCACATGCATCAAGACCACAGGTGGAAAACCAAAAATAGTATGAATAAACACAAGTAGGCAACATACAGAAATATAAAGAAAGGCGACACATACCATGCGTCTCCTTCTCCACATGTGCGTCCACAAATTTAATAGTTCATTAGTGCGTAAAGGCTTTACTAGATAGTCTGCTGCTCCTAGTCTCAAGCACTTAACAACAATTGACACCTCATCTTGTGCAGACATCACTAAACAAAAAATTAAAATAGTAAAAAAAAACATTGACTAGGAATATAATATAATCTGCCTAAAATAATTAGTCTTACATGTTCCTTATGAATATAAAGATCAAGCTTACTTATAATAGGGATACGGCACAATTCTTTATCGTGTGCTACGTACTTTAACATCTTCATGCCCTTTTTTATCGGAAGGTCAACTTCTGCTAGTATGATATCTATATATTGCCCTTCCGCATTCAGTGCATCAATCACTTGCCTTGCTGATCTTACACACGTAACTGTGAAGCATTAACAATCCATAATTTATATATCTTAGAGAGTATGTGAAGAAGCACTTGATGAAATCGTTACATGTAAAGGTATGCTCATTCGTGGAGGTTGCAAAGTAAGGGAAAGGGAACTCCAAGGAGGAGGGGAAAATACTGCAAAAGTTCATAACAATGGGCTCTGATTCTTAAAGATAAAAATGAACCTCAAATTCATGAAAACCCCGAGGAAAATCCACAGTAGTTGGTTTCTAAAAGTTGAAGTTAGCAAGTCCCTTGCCAAGATTAATTAAGTCAAGCTTATGGAAGCTAAATACTCCTCTTGGAATAATGTTTCATGTACATCTTGAACAAACAGGCGTGGGCATTGAATGGGAAAAAACAAATTGATAAGTGGAACCAGCTAATAAGCACAAATATTTGGACAGAGAACACCATTTAAGTTTCAGAAATGAATGGTACTAAGTAAATAAGGTCATGTTTGGATAAACAAATTTATTAAGTGTTTATGGCATAAACACTTATCATGTAAGAACTTATGTGTGAACTATTTCTATAACAAAGATAAAATAAAGTCACGTTATTTTCATATAAGCTATTATGAACCGCTTATGAAAATAAGCTAAAAATAGATTATGAACATGTCATAAGTTGTTTCCAAAAGCTCGCACAAACAATCTCACAAATGCTTATGTCAGTAGATAAGCTCAAATAAGTCAATCCAAATAGGTCTTAACTCCACAACAATAAGCTAAAAATAGATTATGAACATGTCATAAGTTGTTTCCAAAAGATCGCACAAACAATCTCACAAATGCTTATGTCAGTAGATAAGCTCAAATAAGTCAATCCAAATAGGCCTTAACTCCATAACAAGAAGGCATCAATTAAGCCAGAAGAAATTTAAATTTGACATATAAAATAACAATTTTCATATCTTTGACATCCAATAAGAGTAAGTATACTCTGATGAATCTAGAAAACTGAAACTCACACTACACCTTCAAACAAAGCAATATTCGAATCTAATCTTTGTGACAAGAATGAGCAAACCAAGATTGATTAATCACAAGAAAAAATTATCAGAAAAGGTTATCCAAAAATAGAAGGAAAGGATGAATTTCATACCCTGATAAGAACAATTCACAAGAAGAGTGAAAACCTCTTCTGAACTCTTGGAATCGTTATCACACAGCAAAATCCTCACTTTACTCCTATCAATGAATCCATCACCACTCTTGCTATTATTTCCACCAAAATTACTATCTTTACTGTTCAAATCAATAAGTTCCTCAGTATCCATCTCAAACCCTTTGCCCTAAACTAAACACAACCTAACCTCCATCCAAAATCAAATCTTGCAGACAAACCCTAATTAATTAGATGTATGTAATTCAAAAGCTATTCTCATCTCATCAACTACTTTGTCCAAAAAAAAAAATCAGAAAACCAAAGTGGACTTTGCAAAATCTAACGGCTAATAAAGAAATGGAGGTAGATCACGGGAAAAATATATATTTTTAGAAAAATAGCTCAAATTTTTGGAGACTCATAATAAGAAACTGGAAATGAAAATGAAAACGGTATTTGGACTAACGTGCGCTGAAAAGAAAAGAGGAGAAGGAAGTGGGGGGCGTAGGATAGCAAAAAGGGCATGACGTGGAAAGAGAAAGAGAGAAAAAGTGAATTAAGAAAGAGAAATAGATATTTTAGGGTGGGTGTGGCTGTGGGCGGGGGGGTATGGATATATTGTTAGAGATAGATAGTTGGCCACGTCACTTCAAGAGCTTCCTCATTCATGCTATGGAATGGAACCATTCATCTCTTCATCGAAATATCCTAAAATATGTTTTGAATGTACGAAATTACATAGTTGTACGCACTAGATGGTCTTGATTAGATTTAAATCGGACGGTTGAAAGTTAATACTGCGTCACACGTTAGAAAATGGAGAATCCATTTTCTGTTGGATGCATTGTCCTTCCAAACAATTTTTGACACATGTCATTCATTTCACAGATCAATTAAGCACTAACTAAAGAAATTACTTATATACTGTTATCTTTAATAATTAATTTTATATCACAATTGTTTTAAGAAATTATGTTGTTTAAACTAGGTTTATGATGCAACAATTGAGACTTCTTGATGATTGAGAAGACAAAATCAAGATTTTGAATTGCCATCGTTGATTGTAGTTATGACTCGTAATGATATAATCGCGAATAATTGTAATTACAATTAGTATAGTATTTTTTTTTACTTAAAAACAATAGCATTCATTCGTATTAATCTTGAACAAAATAAATACAATATTAAAAACGGAAAGAATTAATATGTGAACGATCAAAATTGATAGTATAAAATGATAAAATACTTATAAAATTGATAAAATTAAGGTGACCGAAATATTTATGTCTTTAGATTTGTAATATTGACGACACTTAAGTGATTTGTCTGATCTAAATTAATGTTAATCTGTCAATCTAAATAAAATGAACACCGTACTAAACAAAACGACATCACATTTAATTAGTGATTTAATTAGTGAGATGATAATAAAACACATAAAAATAAATATACTTTAAAATCACTTTTTGATATAAAATGATAGAGAAAAAACGATATAAATGAATAATTTAAGACAAAAAAATAATCTCAATTTCAAATCACCTCTCTACTATGACTAAGATGGAAAAGGAAAAAAAATTATTTATAATTTTATAGAATAAATTGATTGATAAAAGATAAATTCAAAAATTAATCCAACTAAAAAAATAATTGAAAAACCAAAATAATAAACCAAATACTGAATGTTTTTATAACTAATACATTGAAGAACTATTTCAATATTTTGTTTCTTCTATATGCACTGAGCGAGAAATCCATTATAGTACTTACCAATTTGTATCATCTTTTTTTGCAATCAATTTTTTTACTCATTTTTTTTTATAAAATTCATTCAAATTATTGTGTCTATCTTTCTTCAAACAACATTCTAATTGTCAATTATGATACAAATTCAGTACTTGCTCCCTTTAAGATTTACTTTCGACCAATTGTCTTCTAACTCTAACTAAGGCTAATTAATGGCATTTTCTGATATCACAAGATGTGTCAATTATTAATTCAGCCAAAAACAGTGTCAATTATTATGTAGGGAAGGCAACTGCGGTCATGTGTCCATTCCTCTCTTTTTTCATATGCTTTGGTCGAAAAATGCAACCACGAAGCCAACTCAATGATCGCATGGTGGTGATTTTGATCCGACCATGACAGAACTTATTTTCAATCAATTAATTTTGTAAAATTGATTTTAATTAAAGGTAAATTAATGTAAGGTTTATTTATGTAATTTCCTCTTTTTAAAATAAATAAATTTTATTACTCTAGTTTAAAAAAAATACCAAAATAACTTATTTTTTAACTCTTTCAAAACATCGCAACTCGGACATGCGATCAGGTAAAGAATTTTGTATGCGACCATCTACATGTATTATTATTATTATTATTATTATTATTATTTTAAATTGGATTATTTATTATTTATTATTTAATAAATTAAAAATAATTAAAAAATTAAAATAAAATACTATTAATAAAATAAAATACATTACATTGAAGAGAAAAAAGGTATGATTGAGTAGATGTGCCAAAATAAATAAGGTATTGTATTGTTTTAACAACTCTATCATATTTTGTAGATAAATTTGTATTATTATAACTACTCTATCCTATTTGCAGATAAATTAACCACTTAATTCTATTTTATTAACAGCCACCTCATAATTTTTCTCTGAATCTAATAAATAAAAATTAATAAAAATAAAAATAATAAAAATAATTATAATTAAAAAAAATTATCTTAATAACATGAAACAAAATAAAAGAGAGTAATTATAATAATACAAATTTATCTACAAAATAAGAGAGAGTTGTTAAAATAATACAACATGTTATTTGTTTAGGCACGTCTAATCAACCATATTTTTTTATTCAATTTATTTTATTAATAGTATTTTATTTTTTTTTAATATTTTAATTTATTAAATAATAAATAATCCAATTTTAAAAATGAAAATAATAATAATAATAATAATAATAATAATACGTGTAAATGGTCGCATCTCTGATATGCGACCTCCTACGGGACAAAAAAAAACAAACTCTTCACTTGATCGCATGTCTCGGATACAATGTCCTCACAAAGTTAAAAAGTAAAGTATTTTGATTTTTTTTTTTTTCAACCTAAGGCAATTTAGTTACTTTTTAAAAAAAGAGGATATTTACATAAATAAACCTCAATGTAAAGAGGTATTTATTTGAAAGATATTAACTTAAAAATTATTTCAATAATAATTTTGAATGTAAAAATCATGTTTGAAGTCAAAATTACAAATCATAGTGCATTTTTGAATTCACAATAAGAATTGGAGAATGGTAGTAAATATTGTGATTTTGATAGTCACTACACTTTGAAGTTTCAACGAAATCACATTATCATCGTAATTTTACCAAATCAACTGCTTATACAAAGATACACCGAAATTCAAGTTAAAATCAACTTCAATCAATTGTTTAAACATGTTTTTTTTTTTATATTTGAAATAACATTTAACTCTTTGAACCATGAAACCAAAAAGAATACATGTCTATCAAAAACATGAAATGGGAATTATAAACAAAACACAAACTTAAAATACCTATCATCAAAGGTATGTTTTAAGTGGACCATTTTGGACCCAGACTTAAAAATTATCTAAAATATTAAGAAATTGACTAAGTAGAAATTTAACTTCTCCATCCTTATGATATAAATAATTACCTTATTGGTGTTAATTTGACAAAAATAAGAGAAAACAAATAAGTTGAATTTCAGACTGATAAAATTATTTTCTCTTATATTTGTCAATTTATTTTCGATCAGATCATTGTCTCACACAAAAATAAGAAAAAACAAATGAATTGAATTTTAAACTGGTATAACTATTTTCTCTTATATTTGTCAATTTATTTTCGATCAGATCATTGTCTCATACGTTAACAACAAATAAAATCGTGAACTTTTAGGGTCCGTTTGATGGATAAGATAAGAGACATGATAGAAATAAATTATCATATCATATCTGAATAAAATGTTTGATGAACCAACAAGATATGATAAGTTAATCTATAATTTTATAGGATAGGATAAAAACATTAGTTTACTCAATTAATCTTATAAAATATAATTTAAAATATAAATATAAAAATAATTTATAAAATATAATCTAAAATATAAAAATGTAGATCTAATCAAATAGAAAAATAATTAATAGAATTTGATATTAAACTTAAAAATGAAATATTGATAATTAATTTAAAAAATATTTATGATTTTATACGAACCAGTTTTTTCTTTTCATATAATTTAATAAATTAGTATTTACAATTATAAAAATATGAAAGTTAATTGAAATTTTAAAATAAATATAATTTGTTTACAAAGTATTCTTGCCATTTACATATAATATATATCATATTTTTTTTTTACATTCTAACAAATAAAATATAATTATTTAGCCACTCATAATTGTTTTAAAATTTAAATTGTTTATTTAGTGATGTCATTGAATAGTTTTAATATAAAATTATTTCATTACTTATTAAATTTTTTTGTTAACTTATAATATTTAAAATATAATAAGTTAATTTTAAAAAAAACTAATGTGTAATTGTTTGCGATGGTAATTTTGTTATTTAAATATAATATATATTATACTATATCATGATGAGATGTGTATCAAATATATAACAAAATAAAATATTATGATAATGGTTATTATGTGTGTATCAGACACATATATGATAATATTTATCTTGTCACTATTATTATATATTATCCTATCCTTATCCAACTTTATATGATATCATTGTATCTTTATGTGCATAAAGATACCCATACTTCTAGTTGAGCAAAGTCAATCATCACTAAACTTTAAAATAATTTTAAGGGTCCGTCTATATCTGTTCATAGTAGACCAATGCGCATGTGCTCCACTCTACAACTTGCCTCATTTCATTACATAAACACTTACATTAGTATTTGGATACATTCATAAGAATAGCATATGTTATTTTTTATAAGTTGTTTTAGGCTTGTTTAACTAGTCCTTCAATTTAATATGAATAACTATTTGCCACAGGAAACTATGTTAATACTTACTTCCTTAGATAGAGGTGAGCATGACACCCGTGAACAATGATTAATCTATTAATCCTGGTAGCATAATGTATGTACCATCTAATCTACGCTTAAATATATTATTCCTTCTACTTGCAATGAATGATCAATTTTTTGGCAACTAATTTAATCCCTGCATTCTGATGATAGTCATACGGATCTAAGGAGAACAATGCATCAACAAATGTCCCGGGCTTGAACATGGAACCAAGTTCTTCAGCATCAAACTTGCTGAAGAGAAGTCTTTGCATAGATCCAGATGATTCTCTTTGATATATTTCTGTCGCGTAAATCGCAATCTCTTCGCATACTGCTGTAGGTATACTGTAATGTATAAGTCACAAACATCAGAGAAATTATCAGCTCATATGTTTCTCAATCAGGGTCACAATGATTTTAACCAATAAAATTTCAAAAATGTCATCTTCCTTTAATATGCTATGCCTATATCAATATAAAGCACAACAACAATAAAAAGGATAAATTGAGGCAATCATTTATGTGTACTGGCATGCATGTGTACAGGTGAAGAACTTACTGCAATCTGATAGTACGATAGTTGAAGAAGCCCTCTTTCCTAATAACAATTGACCTCCAATCAGAGCTGCTACCAGACTCTGAGAATAACTTACGCACAACATTGTCGCATGCATCAAGAACATTACATAAACTTTGTGATGGATCGACCACAATGTTTAACTGTGGTCGGCCAGCACTATCAGAAAACTTTGTGTTTATTCCGAACCGCACTCTCAAACCAGAACACTGAAGCTGAAATGGAAAACCTTCATGAAGTAACTCTATCCTTTGAATGCCACGATAAGATGGAACGAGAGACGCATCAATAGAAGAAATACATATTTTTCCGGGCTCTAAAACAGCAATAGAGCTGCCGCAAGACTGCACAGAAGATGAGGCTGATGAATCAGGTGAATGTTGCATAGCTTTTTCATCCATGGCAACATCTGTCCTAATGGATTCTCTATTAATTTCATCCCGAAGATCGCGAAAGTCGAACAAATCTGATTGAACTGTACTGGAATTTGCAACACTTGGAAAAGCCACTTTTGTTTTGCTTGTTGTGAGAGAAAAGATTGGATGATTTTGATATTTAGTTTCAGTTTCAGGAGATGTTACCGACACATAATTCTTATTTGTATTTAACAAACCCCCTTCTGATGGAGATTTTCCATTACTACGGCTTCTTGTAATAGCATTTGGTGAAACCCAACAATTTGCAGTGAATATATCTGGAAGACTTGACTCCTGTAAGGACAGATAGATTATCATTATTTTTTACCATAAGTTTTTTCAACTAGCGACGAAAAATAAACTAGCAGAAAGATGGGCACGCTGAATGAATCAACTGATATGAATTGTTGCTACAACAGTGGCTGAGTAGTTTGCAAAACAGAAAACAAAGACTTATTGAATTAGAAATTACCAAGAATAGAACTGTTGCACAGTACTTGAGGACTTCAAGATTCATCCGAACATCATCTAAGCTCCTGAAGATGCAAATAAAACATTAGCAAAAAGAAATTGAATATAGAAGATGACTAGAAGGCATGGGATATAAGCTTTTACTGGCACAATTACCTGTGCGTCTGCTGCCCAAGACCAAAATAGGTAGCAAGAGTAGCCATCTGCATGAATAATATTACAAATTGTAATTTACAATTAACAGATGCTGTCATAACTTAAATGAACTAACCTTCATTCCCATAACGTGCAATGCTTTAGTTTGCATTTAAGGGGATGTTTTGAAGAGCTTTTGACTTATATCTTACATGTAAGTATTCGAAAGAGCTTATAAAAAATGATATTCATAAACTGTTTCAAGAATTTCCCCTCATTCTCTCTTCTATTATAAAAGCAGCTCATGCATAAACTCTTATACTCTCTTATTGAATAAGAGTTTAATTAACTACTAATGAACTAACTCTTATTTGTGGTTGTGGTTACGCCGTAAACTTTAACATTGCAGCAAAATACGAACAAATGCAGCCACAATTACAATTGCAATGCAATTCCAAAGACCTCTAAAACTTTAAGGGGTGGTTTGAGAAGAGAATTTTGGAGGACAACATGATATATAATCATATAACATTTAACCCACTTCTTTCATTTTTAGAAACATGTTATAACTCGCTTAAGTTCGAAAAGAAAAACAATACCTCCAGTTGAGAGTTTGGAAGGGAGGGAATGAGAAGGAAAAAAAAAAACAAAAAAAGAGAAATTTTTCCTTTATTTTAGAGAGTGTTCTTTTAGAGAACTAGAAAATAACGTTTATGATTAATATATTTTTTATTTTGAGAGTATTATGAAAATATGGAAAGAATTTTTGGAAGTCTTCCAAAATCATTCTCCAATACATTTTCCATATTAAGAAAATGAAAAATTTGTATTATGAAGAAAAAATAAACTATCCTTGAAAAATCCTCCCATACCTTACCATCCTAAACTTGCAAACAGAGGTTTATATTTTTATTGCAAGAAAGAACTATGATAACAACAATATAAGGAAATACAATGGCATGCTATGTAGAGAATGATTATTATAATACCTTCATGTTACCAGCTCTTTTTCCAAACTTTTGAGTCAACAAAACCAAAGAGTCAATTATGCCCTTAGGCTCAGGCGGCGTCTGATTAACCGCAGCAAATGCATCTCTAATCCGAATACAATCAAACCTTATGATATTATGACCCGCCCAAATCCTCCCTGAACAAAAATAAATAAATAAATAAAAAATCACCAATATTTTTCTGAATATTAAAAAGAAACAGAAAATTAAACGAACCATGAAGAAGATCATAGACGGCGCTAGCAATGTCGGCGAAAGTAGGGGCGGTGGAAACGGCTGCGGCGTTAATTCCGTTACAGCGCTCCGATAACGGAGAGATGAGTGAAAGGTCGGCAGGTCGAACCAGAGTGGAGTAGTTTCGAAGCTCCGTCAGTTTCCTTGGACAAACAAGAATGGCTCCGAATTCCAAAATTGCAAAACCCTGACCGGTTCGCGTCGGAACGGTGGTTTCTACGTCGAAGAAGACAATTTCCGATCGATCATCATTGAGAGGAGGAGGACCCATTTTTTTTTCCACCAGAATTCAGAAATATTAGTAGTACTAGGCTAAGGTTCGTTACTTCGATTTATAGCTGTGTACTTGAAACATTTATCTCAACAGCATGCTTTATTTATAGGATAGGATCAAAAACATGATATAATGGGTTCGTGTCGTGTGGGTTTGTTTCGTGATTGGGCTTTTTAGGCCCATTATGCAAGTTATTACTAAACCGCCTGTGAGGTTGATTATGGATGCAAGCTTGGTATATACCATTATTACTCCTTTCATCAAAATGAAAATGAAAATGGTGTTAGTTATAATTTGCTGTACTTTGCTTTGTGTAAACAGCTTGCGGCACATTTGGTGCATGCCTCGTAGGAAAATGATCAACATGAAGTAAAGTAACGAGGATTTCCTGCATTTCAAAATTTTCGTATTCATAAAGTCGGAACATTAGTGGTCGTTCAATCAAGATCAACTCGTATTTATTAAATTTGTCATTTTAATTATAAAATAAAGTTAAAATATGTATCTTTAAAAAGTTAAAATCTATATTTTTGAACTATTCAATCTAATGATTTACGAAATCTTGAATATTTAAATTTAGAATTATCTAACTGCAAGGAATTCGAATTCAAAAGAAACTCAATGCATAAAAAAATATTTCAAAGACTTGAGGTAACAACTATCCCTTCAATGATGATTTATATTTCAACAAAATAGATATGAGTGCTCAGTAACTATTTTCATTATCACTTTTTTTTTAAACATTTTTGGTATCACTTTTTTTATTTATTCTAATGGTTTAACTTGTTTTGTGTATTGTTAATTTTTTTCTCACAAATTTTGTGCATTGTTATTGTTAATCTTTTATTATAGTAAATTTCTCATACTTAAAAACATTGTTCAATCACAAAAGATAATAAATAAATAAATAAAACATTGTTTATACGTAAGGCTTCTTTGCGCTAAGCTAGGCAAATTGTGACTTATTGGATTGCAAAATGTGGAAATGTTGTTAGCTTGGTAAATTGACGTACACACACATATCCTCTCAGATTTGTTAAATTGACAAAACTCAAGGAAATATTTATGAATTTTCTCTTTATTGATAGTGGATGAAGTTAAGACACAATAATGATAATAACTTTATTTAAATACTAGCATGTAAATTTCATATCAACTAAAACTGTTGCAAATGAAGAACAAATGGAGTTAATATGTGAATTGAAAAATAAAAGTCTCACATATGAGTGCTTTGAAGTGTACCTCAAGAGGTATCTTAATTTTGTGAAGAGCGTATGTAAAATAAATCACCACACCGCACGTGGTAGGTGACATAAATTATTTTTAAACTAAAAACTAACTCTTAAAACAAAAAGTAGCTACAATGAGTAACTCTAACCATATAAACTAACATGAATTAAACTAACTTTCTGTCGATGGAATCCCTTAATTCATGTTTGTCAAATCAATCATTCTCACTATGCTCCTCAGTTTTTCAAAAGTTTCACTACAATGGTTTTGTCATGATGTTAGTCCCTTGAACATCGGTTGCAGTACCCCATTATCAATTTTATTTTTGTCACTTTTTTATCAATATTTGTTAGCTTTATTAGAAAAAAAAAATTGAACTTACCACCTCTTTATTACTCCAATTCTTGCGTTCCTATCTCAAACCACATGACTCTCTTCTTTCCCTTTGTCACTTCATCACTCAAAAAAATAAAATCTTGTTCTAATATATTGTTTTTTTCTTTTTCGTGTGCAATTGAATGTTTTGTTAAGTTGATGACAGACTTGATATATGCACGAGCAAGTATTATTTTTGAATAATTGCTATGAAGTGTATAGTGGGACTAAAAGATTTGCGAATTCGAGTGAAGGAGATAATATTAATAATCTTTCTTGATAGTTATGACTTATGAGATCATGGAAGTTTGTGGTACAGAAAATAATATCCAATGCCAGTATTTCAAAATTAAAATGCTTTTTACGAAGAAAAGTCGTGTTCTTTATTATTTTCAGTAGGTATATAAGTTTGATTGATTAACAAATAACTACAACGGTAGGGAGGTACCACCAACAAGGCAACCCCCGTTGTATAACAATATTGACTTCTTCATATCCCCCGCCCATAGATCTCTTCCATTTCTTATAACATAAACTAAACTCCATCCAGATTTGATGTTTTGACTTTGGATGAATGATTGTCTAGTAATGTATATAGAGATACGTGTATTATCAATAAAAATGGAGGGAGTACAAAAACAAGGTTAGAGATTTTGTTTCTCTATTAAAAATTGAATCAAATTTATATCTTTTAAAATATTTTCTTTCCTCTCATCCTCTTCTCTTCAAGTCTCATCAACCAACTAAACACAAGTCAGTATCTTCTATTTTATATTTATGGTAATTATAAACACACTAATATTTGATGAATATAAGTTACAAGAAATATTATTATCTCTCTATTTTATTTAATATTTTTTTTAATATATGTAAAATATTTAAATGAGTCACTCATTATTAAACAAATTAATTAATAGTTCATGTTAGTTTGTAAATGACTTTAGAAAAAGAGAAAAAGGTAGTTCAAAATGAATTTGATGAATTGCAAATAGCTTATAAACTAGTTATTATAACACTTTCGATTATGAATTCAATATAGATTCTTTAATTGGGGTCTACTTTGCTACATTATTTTGAAGCAACTCATTCATTATTTATTTCAATGGTTTAAGAACTATACTGAGTCCCACAACTTTAATTCATATATTAATATTTTATTTACATTTAATTTTATTATAACTTAAAATATTAATTTAAATATTTTAATTAATATTATTATACATTATTTTAGTTTTAAATTAAAATAAAATTGAACTTAAATTTTTATAACAATAATAAAAATTAAATGTTAAATACATGACATTAATAATTAAAAATGATAAAAGTAAATAATAAATTTAAATTTTTCATCTTTTAGGATGTTGATAATTTAAATGATAAAAGTAAAATTAAGATGTTTATATGGATCCATTTGCCACAAATAATTTTTTTTTAAATAATAAGATGAAAAAATAAGTAAAAAATATTGTTGATAGAAACATAAAGAGAGAAAATTGTGTAATAAAAATTGTGAAAGAAAAATTAAGAGTAAGAAAAACAAATTGTTTCAATTAATAAGAAAATGAATTTTATATACAAATTAATAGTAAAAAAAATTAACACTTATAATTTTATTATTACTAAATTGTGAAAGTACCATTAATTCGTGAATGAATCGTTCTGCCAGCTTGACTCAACTCCAAGAGCAAACTTGCACTGAATTTGAGGTGATTCTACACGGACAGACAAATAAATTCAACAACCATTAGAGTTGCTCTTATATCTATACACAACACAATGACAAATAAGAGAAAAAGTGATAATTTAAGAACCAAATTGATTGTTTATTTTAAAATTTATAAAGACTAAATTATCAATTTATCTTCTTTCACATTTCGTCTCAAAGTATATAAAAATACTAAGTAGTCTCTTAAATCCGTCAATTTAATCCCAAATTATATGAAAATATATCATTTTAAAAAAAGAGATTACTTGTTATTTTTGTGAAAAACGTCATTAATATCTCATAATTTGAATATAAAGAAAAAGGTGGATTATACGATTTATCATTGTCATAGGTATTCCAACATAGAACAATATTTAAAATTATTTGAAACTAACGACAATTGACGGCAAGACCTTACTCGTCTTTACCACCAAAACAATGATTCGATCTTATTAGTTCAATATAAATAAGAGAAAATGAATGTTTTCGTCAAAACTCAATTGACATTAATTATGCCACATTTTAGTTGCAAAGATGAAGATAACGGATGACTTACACTTTGAAGATTATTGTCAATTGTTTTTCATGTTTCAATTAATTTATAAGTATTGATACATGATAAATCACATCCATCCAATATAGCACATATAGGCCGTGATGAGTTAAAAGACATCGAATAAGATTTAGAGTATATTTATTATAAATTATAAAAAATATGATTTTATTACTCAATAATTTTGATATTATTTTTTTAGAGATTTAAAAAAAAAACAAAAGTAGATGTATTTGTTTGTCGTAATAAAATAACTTTTTTTTTTAAAAAATAAAGTAGTTATAAAAAAATAAATTTTTTAAGAAGCTACTAAAAACAGTTTTTTATAAGTAATTAATTTGTTTAAGAATTAATTCTTTAAAAAATAATACGTAACAAACGAAATTCTTAAACAAAAAGTGATGAGTTTAAATTTCAACACTAACATAACTATGTTAATTACATTTATCTATTTATAAAAAACACCCACCTTAAAATTTGTCCAAGACAAAATTTAATGAAAAGAAATACTTGTATTAGCAGTGAGAATACAATTTATTTATAACCACTTATATTTATTATTTTAAAATTAACTCTATATAAATCATACATTTTTAAATATTACATAATTGTAATTTATTGTCGGTATAAATACTCTTTATATACCAGATGTATATTTAAATTAAATATTTGTTTTTCAAAATGAGTCGTAGTATTTCATTAATTGCAGGTGGGTGCCTGAAATGAAATCAAAATGTTATTTGAGGCGTCACTCTCTAATCTCTATATCTTAAATCTTATTATTGTCTTACGTTTTATGATTATCCCAAACGACCCACCTAAGCCTTAGCCTTCATTTTCCATTCCATTTCTGGCTGACTTTACGGCGCACGATTCTTGCCCAAAAATCTAGCATCTTCATCTTTATCCTTCCAATTGCAATTTCAATTTCAATCATATCTCATAAGCCTATTACGGATTAGGTACACAACACAGCACATATACGCACCTATATGGCCCGTCAACGTTTGCAGCGTCTCTGACACCTTCTTATTCCTTATCTGGCCATCATGGAAACTGGACGAAACGAAACACCCTTCTTGGGTTTTCGTTTTGTCTCCAAATTTTTATTATGCGCCATTTCTGGAACTCTCACCGCATGTTTTGCCATTGGTATTTTATAATTTCTCTTCATTCATTCATTCATTCATTCATTCATTTTATTGATGGGGTTTCAACCTATTTAACATTTGTGTTGCCCTAAAATTTTAGTCTTTTTATTTTTTTTATTTTTAATATTGGTGTATCCAATTTATGGGCTTGCTGTTAGGTACAAATAGAATTGGAATATGATTTGTTTCTTTTAATTTTTTCATGAAGCTTAAACATGGGGAATTAATTGTTTTCACAACTCGAATTTATATAGGTATTTTTCTTATGACTTGAAATCATGCACAGTAATTTGTTGAATTGAACCTCAGAAGTCTAGCTTTTGCCAAAATCGTTGCCTTGATTCTGCTGAACTCACCATGAATACAAACATAGTGAAATTCATGGTTGGTCTGATAATCAGACGGTGTATATGCTTTGGTTTATAAAAGTTGGAGACTTTTCGTTTTTGAGATGTTGAAATTGAATGTTTGTTTACCTAGTCCATAACCATTCGTTTGAGTGTTGCTTTTGTTGGTCTCATCTCATGTAGTAATGTGGTTTTCAATTTCAGCTGGGGCCCTCACAGGAGCTATTGCTGGTGCTTTAGCAGCTAAGGCTACCAAGAGTGGTTTTCTCCGTGGAGTTTCATTGGGTGCCATTGCTGGGGCTATACTCTCAGTCGAGGTATTGGAAGCTTCCCGTGCCTACTGGTGTATGGAGCAAACTGGTTCACGTGGCGCATCATCTATGGTTGGTGATCGTTTTGACCTTGATTCACCTTGGTTTGTTTATGACTACAATCATTTGCAACTTGGTTTGTTTATGGTTTACCTTTTTGCTTGAAATGCATATATATGGGATATTTTATGCCTTGTTCTTGTTTGTGCTTGTCTGTTAATTAAGATGCATCTTAAGAGTGAGCTTTTTGAGTGGTCATCTTAATACATAATTTTAAACCAATTATTTAACATTGAAATCCAGGCAGATTTCATAGAGGAACTTGTTCGTGGAAGGCTTGTAGAAGAATCGCTTACACCTGCTATTATAACTGCTTACAATTTACAAGTAAATATCCCTCTCTATATCTCTCCTCCAACTTTTGCCTTTTAAAAGCAATAGCTTTGCGTGTCTGTTAGTGCATATAATTTTAGTTGGGATTATGCAATTTGACTTAGCAGTATCAAGAGCTGTTGGATATGCCGATTCGAGCAGTGCAACTGAACTTGTTACCATCTTTGCATATAAGATCCATGAGTTATGCCACTTGTTTTTCCTTTACAGTATGAAAGCCTGCAAAATTCAAACTTTCTGCTTCTGCTCTTGTCTAATTTTATGAGCATCTCTCCGAATACAAAACTAAAATTATCCTCATTTCCGTTCATTGCACCTGAAAATGTTTCCTTTTTCTTCCAGTTTGACCAGCTTGTGGTGATTGATCAGCGGGCTCGTGTAACCTATCTCATATTTGAATTCTGAAACTAAAAAAGAGGAAGTTTTTAACTATTTATTTGGTGAACAAAAATTTAAAATATTAAGGATGCTAATCAGAGATAATGAAATTGAAGACATAGATGGGTATTTATCCATACAAATATAACTTAGGATAAGGCAAGAACCTGAGAGACAGCCACTTAAAGGTTATTGAGCTTCAGCTATGTATACATTTGTGCCGCATGTGTAGCTTTAATCTTTTATGTATATCTGAAAATATATGTTGATGTCCATTTCTTATTTTGCTTTTTTATGTTATTAATTACAATGATTTCATGTGTCTCATTCTGGTTCACCCTTGTTGATTTTTGTAACCCTGATGTAGACCATTTTAAGATTTATAAACATGCACTAAAATGAACTTTTAAAATGTTTGCTGTGTTGATTGTTCTATATTTCCATATATGGTTTTTAATATTACTTCCGGAGTTTAACCGTTTTTGAAGTCATTTGCGAATTGTGTTGGAATTTCATTATTTTGTTGTTCGTAACACAATAGAGTTTTTAACGCAGTATCATTTCATTTGTTTTAGTTTGAGCAGGTTGGAATTGCTAATAACAGTGGCTATGATGAGATTCATGATGTTCATAGCTTAGTAGCATCCAGAGGGTTGTCAGGGGATTCATTGAATAAGCTACCGCACCATATGATCTTGAAGGGCATGAAGGCAGAGAATACTTTCTGTGCAATATGTTTGCAGGTGATTATTCTTTTCAGGATTTGTGAATAATGACCACAAAGATGCATCGACACTTGCCACTATTCTTCATAATCCCTATTATAGTTTTGGATAGTGTTTATGTAATCATCCTAACATTGAGTAATATAATTTACAGGATATTGAAGTAGGAGAAGTTGCAAGAAGCTTACCTCGTTGTTACCATACATTTCACTTGATATGCGTGGACAAATGGCTTGTCAAGAATGATTCTTGTCCTATTTGCAGACAGAATGTGTAGTTTTCCCTTGGGCATTATTTTGGGTTTATATTTATGCGAAAATGTATATGGTGTATTGTTAGTTATTTATATGCCAACTTTTCTTTTACCGTAAAGTGGGAGGAGGGCATTTTGTACAGTCATTGTTTTCATTTTGTACCATTATGTAATCTCCAGTCCAATAATGTTATGTTGGTTGAAAATTGAGTGCTTATAATCATGTTTTGAAGAGAAATTGATAAAATTTGAAAAGCAAAATGGACCACCGACAAAATGGAATGGTGATTTTTTCTTTTTCAAACTTTTCTCCTCTATTAAATTATTCTTTTAATAGTTTTCAATGTTAGTTGGATATTGTTTTCAAATATTGGAATCCAACACAAACTTCAGTGTAGTCAACCACGGATAGGAGAAAATAACAGTTTGTTTTAATGTCACATTGCTAGTGTGGGATCAAAATAGCCGCTTGACAACATTTTATATTAAATAACATATCACAAAACAAACTAACGATTTGACAACCTGTAGCAGTAGAGCATTGAGAATTCTTTTCAACATTCCTCTATAGTATACTATTAATTTGCTACTTATCTCATATCTCAAAAGAGTGAAAATTCACATACACGCACACCATTCACTCTCTCGATGATAATTTAAAGAAAATTGCTCATTATTCATCTTGCATGGGGTTCTCTTGGCTTCAAATATAGACAATACAAGGACAATATAAGAGGTTAAGGAATGTTATATTGACACTCTTTGAGCTAGGGATGAGATATTAACTTCGAGAAAGAACAGAAAAATTATAGCCAGTTTTCTTTCAACCTTATATAGTGTTAAAACGCACAGACTACTTTACAATATGGGGGAATTCACAACCAAAAGTTACAAGCTGATAGACAATAGAGCGCTTTAATGTGAATTAAAAATGTTCTGATACTCCAAGAGATTATACACAAATATGCATCAAAGCAGAAGCCTTACTTGGCTGATTCCTAGTTAATTCCATAGAAAGCAATCTCTGGTGGTGATAAGAAACCAGGCAACATAATGATGCCTAGTAAACCGCTTACCATGAATATTGTCTGTCAGGTTCAAACACAGTAAAACAAACAGTGAGAATTAGATTGGATAATATTCTTCACATTTATTTTTCAGCAGCTAAGAGTAAAATTTCTAATAGTATCGAGTAATTATCAATCTGGTACATGCAACAGTTGAGTTTCAAGTTTAATATTATGATACAATCATATTAAAACTAGATTGAAAGCAATCTTTGCTATTATTTTACTTGATTATTTCTTATATTGTCAGTCAATTATGATCGTCAAGAGTTTAACTGCTCAATCAGAAAACTGGAAACACAAATGCAGCTTACATTGGATTGTAAAATGGATAGGATACCGTGGAGGCATTTCACACAGCAACTGGTTCGGGTCTTTTGCTAGTTTTGATTCCTTTTATAGCTACAAGAGAGTTGAAACCATGATAAATATCAGAATCAGATTGAATTTCCATTGCATAGCGATGTATGCCTCCAACTCTTAATTTCAAAAGATTTTTTAAAAGGTACCTGCAGCATAATCTTTAGCTCCAAACACAGCGGAACCAGCAACCAGTGCATTAGCTCCAGCCTCAATCACCTGCCAAATAAGATACTATGGAAATTGGATTCTATAACTCAAAACAGATAATATGGTTTTCTATCCCTTGTAGAAATTATAAAGTGTTCTAATTCAATTAATAAATAAAGTATGTACTTCCCCCTCATTATCTGTTAGTAATTACTTGTTTGTTATGGCCAAAATATGGATCACTTGGCCATAGAGGTCTTATTAAGTGCATAGCCAGATAAACATGCAATATCAGTTGTTTCCCAATGTTTTATGTTGGGCTCATCCTCTTGAAAAAGGTGATCATTGAGCATTATGCAATTATATTCAGCATGTAGAAGACTTGTTACATATCATTCCAAATTATATATGATGGAAGACAGTGTGATAATTTTATACAGCACCTTGTAAGCATTTGCCGGGGTAACCCCGCCATCCACTTCAATCCATGGATTCACACCCTAGAGAGAAAGACCATTGAGAGATTATGTAAGGAATAACGATTGGGGGAAACACAAATCCCCAAAACTCACACATACACAAATAAAAATGGTGGCAGCGTACCTTCTCCACGCACAATCTTCTCAAATCAGAAATTTTCTTTACTTGGCTCTCAATAAAACTCTGGCCGCCAAAGCCAGGGTTTACGGACATAATTAAGATCAAATCAACCACTGTAAGCACCATAATAAGAATATGAGATTTTATTTTTTAATTACTATAAAAACTTTAAAAAAATGTAACTCAATAGACTTCAATCCAAAATGAATAACAAAATTAATCTACATTCCTCTACTTTGCCAATTTATTTAAGCACCAGAGTTTAAAACAAAAGAGTAGCACCTTGACTTTCAGCGACTTATGGACTGTGGACACCAAATTTGAAAGTAAGCTAATTAGTAAATACTGTAGAAACATGTAATTACTAGTGGAATGAAAGTTTAAACTTCTTAAAAAATTGTACCAAAAATCAGATGTTTGGCTTTTCAAATTTTATGGATGCTCGTGGAATACTCAGAGGAGTCATACATGAAAATGAGAAAACAAATTGTTGTGTTCAAACAACCACAAAAACCAAGTGCACTTCACTATAAACTAAAATGGTTTTGGTGAATAAATTTGAAAATAACGTTTCTAATGAATTTTCCAAACAAACCTTTTCTATTCTGTTATTAAAGTATAGTTTGCCAGTATTTTCAGAACGCAGAACACAGTTTCCTATTATGTCTCCCCAAGACAGCTCAATATATACTTTTCAATTCAAAAAACAAAAAATATTTAACACATGGAAATAAGGGAACTCTTAGTTTACTAACAGCTTTGGTAACATTTTCCCCTCTAACCAGTTCCATAGAAGGCTGGTATTGGTCCATGGCTAATCCACATAAGCATATGGAGAACCCAAGCCATAAACAGCATCATTAATATTCTTTCGTATTATATAATGAAAATAAATGGAGACAAAAAAATGAAGTAAAAAAGGAAAAGGCTCACCGTCAAGGACATATTCTATTGCACCTAGTGGGGTGCCAGGGTTTAGGACAACTCCAGCTTTAGCTCCCAAGCTTTTCACCTAAATCAAGAGAGTATAATCACATTATATTAAACTGAAAACTGAAACTGGAGCGAAAAACATGTTTCTGTGTTATAATTTCTAGAGTCCAATTCAAACATTTCATGGAAAATTATGCTTCAAGGTTACCAACTTCAATATAATAATTTAATCAAAAAAGTGAATACATAAAATACCAAAAGAAATGGCAATGGCTATTTCATTTGCCAGTCCGCAGACAGATTTTGTTAATGCTCTCCATCCACATTATGAAGTTTCGATACCTTTACTAATGTTAGTACTTAGAAGCCAAGAAATTACTTCACTTTTAAACCTTACTCATTCATACATGTGATGGTTATTGTGTTCTTGACAAGATTTTGAAGTTGTATGTGATAATTATACTATGGCTTGAATATATGTTTGGCTCCTCTATTTATTTATTTTAAAGTTTTAATCAGGTTAGTTTTCTTGATATGAACTTTGAGTTGCAGCTACATTGTTCAAAATTGAGATAGTTCAGAAGAAAACCTTACTTGATTAATGGTACGATGCAAATGGATAGTGGAAGATTGTTCACAATGAATACTGACTATGTCAGCACCTGCTTTGATGAAATCTGGCACACGCTGTTCTGGTTCTACAATCATCTGCAGTGCTTTAACAAGAGTCAGAAAAAGTAATCATCATTCAATATCAGCTTAGTTTAATATATGCATAAAGATGAATACCAGGTGTACATCCAATGGTAGATCCGTCACAGGGCGTAATGCATCAACCACAAGAGGTCCAATTGTAATATTTGGAACGAAGCGACCATCCATAACATCAACATGAATCCAATCACAACCAGCCAACTCCACTGCTTTCACCTAGGCAAGAAACACAAGAACTCCAACAATCATGATCGCTGACAATCAGAAAACACGCTAATGTGACTTGAAAACAAAAGACAAGTTGACAAGAAATTAGCAACCTTGATAAAACAATTTGAAAATATTTTGCATTATAATTAACTTGGACCATTTTCCTTGTTGTGTAGCAGCAAAGAAAAATACTGATGATTACAGAATGTAAAGCATGTTATTGAACCTGTTCTCCCAATTTTGCAAAGTTAGCGGAAAGAATAGATGGAGAAACAATGATGTCGCTTTTTGAAAACTTGTCGACACGAGATGAAGCCTTGACCACCGTTGACATTTTCCTCCTGAATTCACAAGAAAAGCAAGTAACAAAAGGGTATTAAAGCAGACTGCATTATACTTTCAAATACCACAAGCTTTATCTAGCAAATTTGTGTGTGTAATGAAAGATGTAATGTGTGTATAATGCTTTCAAAGCATACACATGCACAGCATTCAGGATAAATATGAAATGATTTTATGAGGAGTGGTTTCAAAATTCGAACATACAGCTACAAATCAATACATGAAAAGGTTGACTAATAGAATGAAGCTCTGAATTCAACATTTTTTGGCCTATGGATGAGATTGCCAAACCTCATGAACATTAGCAATGACGAATGACAAATCCTTTAGTCTTAGAACTTAGACCTCAGGGCTTGACTCAACCCCACAAAACTACTTGTAGTGCAAGAGTTGCCCAAATCTTATAGTGATTACTTTGACCTATATATGAGAGTCATAGATACCATATTAGAATTTAGACATAGAACCTGTTTCAACCTCATAAAACCAACATGTAAAGAGAGCATTGCCCAAGCCTCATAAAGACTAATTTGGCGATTTTCTCTGGTGGACGTGTGATCTCAACAGATAGCAAGGGTGCAAAGAAATAGAGCCGTCGAGATAAATGAAGATAACATGTAATAAAACCAGGCTCCCTCTATGATTGTCCTAATTGAATACCGTAGATAACATAAAAGTCTTAATTGAATACAACAATATTTTATAATCCTAATAAAAGACTCTTGTAAAAATATCATTGGAGATCTAATTAGCTAATACAAGTTTGTTATTAGTTAGTTAGTTAGTTAGTAGTATTGTCCTTGTCAAGAACAAATTATCCCCATAGACACAAAGCAAAACATAAAAGGGGAATTAATGAAAAAGTACACAGAACCTGGAGAAAGTGAGAGAAGGGGGGTGGAAAAGAGAAGTCTTGTGAAGGGGGAGTCCATTGATCTGAGATTGGAGGGTAGAAGAACATAGCGAAGTTGTAGTTGCAGCCATCTTGTGCTTCAAGTCAAATTTAATTTGGAAGTTTTTCTCCTTCGCAGAGTGTATCGATTGAGTGAATTATGTAATGGATGAAGGATGTTGTAGTAGTAGTAGTAGTAGGAATTAGGAAATCCAAAAAGAGGAAAATCGTGTGGATGACACGTGTTGAGTTGGTTTGGTGGGGACTTCGAAGATGTGCTTATCTGCAATGGTTGGTTGGTTGGCGTTCGTTGGCGCTCTGCTTCTACCGCACCCCTCTTCTTCACTTCATCCCAAAACAACACAATGTCAATCAAGGACATTTTTGCCTTTTCGCCTTTATCTTGGAATTTTTCTTTTCTTTTAATGAAATCGATGTTAGAGTTCAATTCAATTCAATAATTTCACATTTTCATTCATTTTTAACAAAAAATTGTTATTTAATTTTCATTTTAATAAAATAATTAGTATTGCGGTCTAAAATTTTGATGGTTAAGTTAAATTCAATAGAATCATTCTATATAGTCTATTTTAAAATAGAAAAACTCTTAAATATTAGCATCTGATAAATAACCGTCACTTATAAATCATTGTGTAAAAATTTATGTTAATTTTAGAATATTTAATTTTTCATATTAGTTAAATGTGAATATAAATTTTTTATAAATGTCATGCTGAAATAAAATAGTACTCAAAATAGAGAGAGGAAAAAAAAAGGTTTTTAATTATTATGTTTGACAAGAGTGCGATCTTATTTCTAGGTATCTCCAGATCTCAACGTGGTGCACAAATAAAAACTACGTAATTCTTAGGTAGAGAATGTGGGCGTGTTGTTTTTAAAGAAAATGTTTGTTGTTGATAAGCAAGTTAAGTAAAACAAATTATTTTGACGCAAGAAAATGAGTTTGTTTGATTTAAATAATTATTTTAAAAAATGAATTTTAATACTATCAAATCGTAAAACTCGTGTCTAAAAAAAATGTCACGCTAAGTTAAAGAATATCTTTATTATTAATTAGTTTATGAAAGTGAATTTTAAAACTATTAAGTTGTACAATTTTTGTCTTAACAGTTCAAATATTAAAAATATGTTATATATAGTTAATCAAATTTAAAAGTTAATTTTAAATTAATTTATTTAAAAAATAAATTTTAGAACTATCAAGTTGTACAACTTATGTCATAACAACTCAAAATTTAAAAAGATGTCATATCTAAATAATCTTTAATAAAATATTTATTTTTGTTTTTACAAAATTTGATATTGGATTGAACCTGAAATTAAAGAGTTAAAAAATATGTTGAAACTAAAGAGTTAAAAATGTTGGACTTCATTTCAGTTAAAAATGTTGGACTTCATTTTGGTATGAAGTTTTTCAGCGGTGTTGTCTATGGCGGATGTTGTGGTGATGGTTTAATAGGGGGTTTGTAAATGATGATGGAGGTGATGATGTGTATAGCCCAAACTTTTCATATGTCGTTTTTTCTTTCTTTTATATATTTTTTTAAAAATATTTAAAATTTATTTATTAAAATATCTTATATTTTAAATTTTTAAAAGATGTCGCATTTCCGCCCTACGATCCACGTAAAAGATCATTTGTTTATTTTAAGTAGGAGGTCGCGGATGCTACCTAAAATAAATAAAAAATGAAATTTCTTAAAATTAAAAAAATATTATATGTTGATATATAAAAGATTTAAAAAAACCTATAATCTCTTCGTTCTACTCTTTTTATTTTTCTATTCTTTGTTTAGGTTCTTTTTTTTAAATCCAGAAAAATGCTTTTTTCTTCTAATATTGGTTTCTATTCATACTCAAAAATTAGATTAAGGCTATCCTTAGATGAACAAAATACCAAATTGCATAGCTTGAGTGCAAATTGATGTCTCGTTTATTAACATTGAAATGGTAAAAGCAAAAAAAAATGAAGTTTGTTCTGATGCATGCCTTGAAGAATTGTTGGACAATTTGTTTTGTCCTTTTTATTTGTTGTTGTGCATGTTTTATTAAGTTTAAAGCATACAATGGTTTAAGTTTAAAACGTTAAACTTGTAGTTGGCTAATTGCTCTATAGCCATATGTGAACCGCATGAACATATCAAGATAAATACTTTTTTTTCTTTCAAATTTCAATTTTGTTATTTATTACAAAAATATGATAAAACGATATTTTTTATTTTATGACTTTTTTTTTAATTATGAACCCAAATAAGTAGTTGCCAATGATGAGCCAAAATTAATAGATTAAATGAATGGAAAGTTTTTTTTTTTTTTTACATTTTTAGATAATTTTTAAGAAAAATAAGCCTTGTAAAATTATATCTAGTACGACTCTTTTTTATAAAAATTTTGCATCGGTCAGACAAAATTGTTGAGACAAAATCTCTCTCATATGATTTTAATGATAACAAAATTGATTGATTATGACTCTTGTTATATCTAATATGTGCTCTTGAGTGTTTTATAATTAGAAAACAGGTTATTCTTCAAATAAGATAAAAACTTTGTAAATCAACAAGGTTTCAAACTAGAGGATGGACCAGAGGATGAATCCCTCAAAGAGGATGAACCAACTTTGTCCAAAATCACGTTATCTGTATTTTTCCTTCCATGTGCAAAGTCAATTCAGTAATTAAAGTTTGAAAGACAAACAAGTCAACTGAAGCAGAGGAAGGCAGAGGATGAGCGCAGAATATTTGGAACATAGTAGGACTGACCTCTAGCTCTAATACATAGGCTTATGATAAAAATGGTTATACCTTTTCACCTACACATAAAGGATAAACTAAACATAGCCTAAAATAGAACCTGACATGCCTTGGTGAGAGAGAAAGAGAAAAGACAGCCCAGACATGGACTTCAAAAAAGGCTTGCATATGCCATACGAGGATGAACGGTACTCTCATCCTCGTGCAATCAAACAAGTCAAAAGACAGCTGGATGACATTCTTGTAATTCAAACTTTGACCTTTTTGATCACTGTGCCCAACGGTTATGCAGCATCAAAAACCATTGTTAGTCTATCTTCAACTCTATAAAAGGAGTGATGCACTTCTTCATTAGACACACAACTACAACATTCAAAGATAAAAAGGCCAAGAGCTATCAAGTGTCATTCTCATCCTCTCTTCACACTTTCTATTGTATTACACTAGATTTTGAATCATCCTCTTAGAAAGTGCTAGTTAAGAGAAACATCAAAACACCTTCAAACTTACAGTAAATTTCTAAGTGAGTTACATTTAGAAATAGTAGAAATTCGTGAGAAAATATTGTAAGCTTGGTGAAGCTTGAAAACACAAAGGTTGTAATTAACCTCTGAGAGAGGTTGACTGTTTTTAGTGAATTCTCACAAGTGGGTGAGGACTGGACGTAACCTTTTTGGGTGAACCAGTGTGTGTCAATCTCCAATCATTCTCTCTCTCCTACTATTAATCTGTTCTTTCACATTAACTTAAATTTCTAACCTCTTACCTTCATCCTCTAGAAGAGGATAAAACTTTAAAACTTAAAAGAAAATTTTAAACGTCAAATATCCATATTCAACTCCCTTTCTAGTGATATTCTAGTCACTTAAAAAATTAGGATACGACAATTAGTTTTGCTAATTTCAATGATAAAATGAAATTTATGTACTTGAATATTTTTATTAATTGTAGTTAGTTGAAATTTTTGATGAGTTAAAATACAATAAATAAAAGTATATTAGTAAAAAAATTAATTAATATTATATTAATATTGTAAAATGACAAATAATTTGAAAAAAAAAATAACAAATGAACGGAGGCTGTCACCAATTGCAGCAAGTTATTACCTTAAATGAAGGTCTTGTTAGACATATGTTAGATAATCAAAAATAAAAATTATTGGTTGAATATATCACTTTATATTAAATTCACTAACATGTTCTTACTACACTTGTTAAATAAACAGAAAAGGAAATTAAAAATAGCATTTAAATGAAAAATCTAACTTTTTACTAGTGTAAAGTATGAATTACGTAACTTCAAATACTTTTTTTCACATTTGAATTCTTAAAGAATTTTCCTTTATATTTATGCATTCATTTAATATATTCTCAATTCAATGCTATTTGTTTAGCAAAGACATTTTTCTTTTTCAAACATATTTGGTTGAATATACCATTTTCAAGACAACTTTCGAACTTTGAATGAATTAAACAAACTAAACTGAAAACCATGTTTTTATATTTAAATCACTAACATGTTATTATGGGCACCTTGTTAAATAAACAAAAAAGGTAATTAAAAATAGCATTTAAATGAAAAATCTCACTTTTTACCATCGTAAAATATGAATTAATATGAATTAGGCAACTTCAAATATTTTTTTTTCTTTCTACATTTAGTTTCTTAAAGCATTTCCCTTTTATATTTATGTATTCATTTGATACATTCTCAGTTCAAAGCTATTTGTTTAATAAAGACAATTTTCTTTTCGAAGATCCTCTTTCCATCTCAAATTAAATATCACATTTAATTTATACAAAATTTTTAATTAAATAAATGATTAATTGAATTGATTTTAATGGTAAAATTAGTATCATTTTAAAGAAATAGCCTTATTAAAGTCATATTGGTAGAAAAATAAACGTTACATTAATATTCTAAAATAACAATTATTTTAAGACAAAAAAAAAAAATAAATTTAACATTTAATTTGAGACAGATAGAATAATTGACTTATTAGATTCCATATAATTCCAATAAAAAAGATTCCATATAACTAATTAAATTAATTGTTTTCCTTTTTTTCTTTAATTTGAAAACTATAAAGTTATTACTCCCTCTTTCTTTGCATAATACATCTCCTTTAAAAAAAATTATGTCCATTTAAATAAGACTCTTCAAATTATAAGAATCATTGATTGATTTTTCACAAAAATATTTTTCATTAAATGTAAAAAATTAAAAGATCAACTATTTTTCTCTTAATAATTGAAAGACAATTTTAGAAATAAAACATACATTGTTGACAATTAAAAACCACTTTATTTTTTATTTTTAATTCTTGTGCATTGATCAAATTAATAATATTTTCATTTTATTGAATAATTACATTAGTGATTGACAAATGAAATAATATTTGTACATTCAAATATGGAAACATGAGTTTGAATACTAGTGAAGTCATATGTACAGGGAGGCTAAGAACTAAGAAAAATTATGCTCCATCAATTTGGACTGGTGATTAATCTCATAATGGGTCCGAAGGATCAATCACTTGAGTGTGTAAAGATCTAATTACATTAATTAGTTTATAAACATAAAAGTATAAATTTAAAAGTCCCAAAAAAAATTAATTTACTCGAGTGTCTAAGTACCTGATTACATTAATTAGTTTATAAAAATAAAATTATAAGTTTAAAAGTCTCTAAAAAAATAAATAAGTGAATTGATAAATTGGTCTTTAAAAATATGAATATTGATAAAATTAATCTTTAAAATTTTGAGAATTGACAAATATATCATTGAAATCGTAGAGTATACAACCAAAATAATATTTATGTAAATATTTACCATTGAAGACTATATTCTAACACAATTCAATATGTATTCCAGATTCATCTCACGTTAATATATTTCACAAGTGCATGCTACAATATAGTCTCTAACCATAAAAGTTTCATTTACGTTGATTACACTATTTTTTTTCTTCCCGATGCACTCCAAATAAGCTAAGCGAACTAAGTTCACGTAACCTATGTAAATGTGAATATGTAACTTAAGTTCGTGTAAGCAATTCAAGTGAGTGTAAAAGGAGAAAACAAGTGTACCTAGTAAAAATTAAAATATTTACGAAGGCACAATTTTAACTAAACAATCTACGATTTCAATTATGCCTTTTCTAATTATTAAAATTGAAAAGACTAATTTGTTGGAGATTAATTACACTTTTGATTTATTTATTTTTCATCAAATTTAAAAGTCATCAGTTTTAGTCAATCCACAAGATTTTAGAACTAAAAAAATAAAGACTTAACATATTTTAAATGATGTGTCATATAATTTCATAATATAAAATTATTCAAATACATTAATTATTTATATATTAATAATTAAATTACAAAAATAAAAAAATTCTAAAATTAAAAGATAAATTTTTATAGAATTTTATTATAATTTCACAATATTATTTTTTAGTTAAAAAATTAAAATTATTAAATTTTATAATAAAAAGACAAATTTAGAGAATGATAAAAATATAATGAATTAAAAATGAATTTAGCAGAGAAAACAGTGATGTTAATTATTTATGAATGTCGCCACGGTAGCACTGTGATGTGATGCGACACTGACTGGGTGGTTGAAGTTTTGAACAACTACACTACACTTCACTCTCTACTCTCAATTCAACTACTAGCTAGCAATTAGAATATGAATATGAAGAGAATCATTACAATTAAGAATCCAAGGGCTGAAAATGATGCTGAAAATAACAAGCTCTCTCTCTCACCCTCAGATTTGGAAACCGTTACCGACAAATGTGCAGCTTCCTCCTCCTCCCCTCTTACTTTGATGCGTTTAATGGGTTTCTTCGTCGTTTCATTCATGCTCTTCTCTGTACTCTTCTCACTCTCCGTTGTTCTTCGAGACCCTCCCTCTGATGCTGCCCTCCGAGAACTACCCTCATCGACAACTACTCTCTTCCAATTCAAACAAGGTCTTTTCGTCATTTCCATTTCTCAATTCAATTTATTTAAGTTCATTTTGCTTGTTTCCTTCTCAATCATGTGGTAACCGTTCCTTATGATGAATGCATAAGATTATAGATCGGATCAGAATTGTGTAATGGACTCAACACTATATGCATTAATCATACTAGTCAAAATCAAAATAAAATTATGAAAAATGTGAATGCATAGTACAGTCTCAGTCTAGATTTTTGTATTCAAAATAAATTTTCCATTTGCTATATTTGTCTCCCTGCTTTTTACTTCTACTGTCCTTTTCCTAATTAACAACATTTTTTGTGATTTATATACTTTGACTAAACCACCGATTTCTTCTCTTAATTTAGGCTCTTTCTCCTACTTCCATAATAATAAGTAGTTCTTAACAACCGTTCCATTAGTCCATACTGTTTTACAGATCAGTTACGAAATGTTAGGGTTTAACAAGACGGTTATAATAATAATTGGGTGAGTGCTCATCCGCCCCCCCATTTTTGCTCACATGATATTAAACACACCATCGGAAGTCGGCTTTCGGTAGTGTAATTCAGTCAATTTTACACTTCCGGAAGTTGGTTTGCGGTAAAAAGCCGTGATAATGTGCGCTGGTGGGGGGAGGATGAACATTTGCCGATTCATTGAGGACTACTTAATATTCATTTGAGAGAAGAACTTAGATAGAAGGTGTAAGTTCAAAGACGAAATTGGTAGTTTACTCTTTATCCTTTTGTTGGTTCTTAATTTTGACTGATGGAATAAGTTAGGTTCTTTATGTCAGTAAGGTAATTAAATGGCAGCCTAAAAAAGTTAAAACTGAGAAGAGATTCTTATTTTGGACATGAGCGAACTTGGATTCTCTACAATTCCTCCATCTCCTCCAATGCAATCAAATCTAAGTCGTTGAATTAATCTAACAGACTAAAGAGCATTGATCTTTCTGACAGATTAGTCCAATGGCCAATATTTTGCTGGAAAGACAAAGTGGCGGGAGGGAATCCAATTTTTAGCTTTCTTTAAGAAATGTCCTTCTTAAGATGTTTGCCTTTCCTGCAACTGCATCTCATTGTTGAGTTATGGAATTTCATCTTCTCTGACTTGTAGGTTTGGACAGTTATGCCTCTGATTCTGTAGACTTGCTAAATGATAAACTGCTTGGTGGCCTTCTAGCTGATGGGTTTGATGAAAAATCTTGTCTCAGCAGGTATCAGTCGGTTACATTCCACAAAGGACTATCAGGAAAACCTTCTTCTTACCTTATTTCTAGATTGAAAAAATATGAAGCTCGACACAGAGAATGTGGACCTTATACTGAATCCTATAACAAGACGGTGAAAGAACTCGCCACTGGTCAATTTTCCGAGTCCTCGGCTTGTAAATATGTAGTATGGATTTCATTTAGTGGGTTGGGGAATAGGATATTGACCCTAGCTTCTGCATTTCTTTATGCTCTTCTCACGGACCGTGTTCTACTGGTTGACCCTGGAGTGGATATGACTGATCTCTTTTGCGAACCATTTCCAGATGCTTCTTGGTTTGTCCCTCCCGATTTTCCTCTTAACAGTCAATTGAATAATTTCAACCAGGACTCAAATCAATGTCACGGGAAAATGCTGAAAACTAAATCAATCACAAATTCCACTGTGCCATCTTTTGTTTATCTTCATTTAGTCCATGATTATGATGATAATGACAAGCTTTTCTTCTGCGATGAAGAGCAACATTTTCTCCAGAAAGTACCTTGGTTAATAATGAAAACAGATAATTACTTCGTTCCGTCTTTGTTTTTGATGCCATCTTTTGAGCAGGAACTGAATGATCTTTTCCCAAAGAAGGACAAAGTTTTCCATTTCTTGGGTAGATATCTGTTCCACCCCACAAACAATGTGTGGGGACTTGTTGTCAGATACTATCATGCATATTTAGCTAAAGCTGATGAAAGAGTAGGCATACAAATCAGAGTGTTTGACACCGAACCTGGTCCATTTCAACATGTATTGGATCAGATCTTAGCTTGTACTTTGAATCAGAATATTTTGCCCGATGTTAACCGCGAGCAGACCATTAATAGTTCAGCAGGAACGCCAAAGTCAAAAGCTATACTAATGACATCCTTAAGCTCTGGTTACTTTGAAAAGGTAAGAGACATGTATTGGGAATATCCTACAATGACAGGAGAAGTGGTTGGCATTTACCAACCGAGCCATGAAGGATATCAACAAACACATAAGCAGATTCACAACCAAAAAGCTTGGGCAGAAATGTATCTCTTAAGCTTAACTGATGTGTTAGTTACTAGCTCATGGTCTACTTTTGGTTATGTGGCTCAGGGACTTGGAGGTTTAAAACCATGGATACTCTACAAACCTGAGAATCGTACAGCCCCGAATCCTCCTTGTCAACAGGCCATGTCAATGGAGCCATGTTTTCATGCTCCTCCCTTCTATGACTGCAAGGCTAAGAGAGGAACCGACACTGGTGCACTTGTACCACATGTAAGGCACTGTGAGGATATGAGTTGGGGCCTTAAGCTTGTAGACAGTTAATTTTACTTAGCTAGCTATGACTTATGATGCTACCGTACTGCCAAAATCACTAAGTGTTGCAAATTTTGTTGTACAATAGAATGAGTAATTTCCTCATATATCTTTTTGACCCAAAGAACTTTAAGCGTGTGGAAGTTTAAAAACAAACATACTATAATTGGGTTATCTACAATTTTGTATCACTGACATGTCACATGCACATGTAAACCAAGCCTATCTTTGATGCGGGTGAAAGTGAGCAGGTAGAAAATAGCATTTGAGTTTAAACTAAAGTTTGCATTGTCCCATTCTGGAGGAAAGTATGTCAAAAGCCTAAACCCAACCCTTACAAAAACATTTCATAATTGCTTAAATATTGTATTTTTTTGCGAAAAACTTGTGCTGGAAAAGTGTTCATTTTTTGTGGGTTTCGATATATGCCCGATGATTGACCGGACAAGGATCGTCCTACAGCAAATGGACCATCGATCTAATTAATGGGTTCATATTTAGGAGCTTCTTTTTCCATCTCCACATATATTTTGGAAGTACACATCTAGAAAAAATATAGTTTTTTGGTCCTCCCCAATACGTATTTCCAGAAAAAACATAACTTTTTTGCCCTTTAAATTTGTTCATTTCATGAGAGACATCATAAGTTTTAGACTAGCAAAAATAGAGAATAATTCTAATCTGATATACTGTGTTCTCTTGTATTCTAACGTTGTTGTTCTGGGTTTAGTCCTCCATTCATAGAGCAATAACAATTACTAATATCATTAACATGTTATAACAACACACAATTAGCTTTCTCTATTATTTGGCTGAAGATCAACATATTCTTGCAAAGTTAGTGGGAATATACACATCACAATAGTAAATAGAAAAGTAATGGAGAATCAAAATCAACTTAAAATGTCATTATCATTAAAGAATATTATTGATCTCATGTACTTGCACAAATTTGAGAAAATGAAAAGTTGGGAGGCACATCTCCATCGTATCATATTCGAATCATTTCCACACCAAGTCAAAAAAATTAGAGTGGAGCTTTTGGAAAGTGCCAAGAAAAACGACAATTGTATATATAATATTTTTTAAAGCATGGTTCCGTATTGCATTCCAATTAATAAACGCATTTAAATACATAAATACTATACGATCCACATATTGGAGAATACTCTGGTACTTTCTACAAACACTTATCACTCATCAAGAATAATAATCTCCAACGAATCCTTTTATAAATGCGTTCCAATAGTGAAAATAACATGTATAGTTGTCAATGATGTTTTAACTCTTCATTCGTTATGAATATTTTTATATTTGGATAAATTGAATTAAGATTTGATCGAGTAAAAATTATTATAAATGTGTATTCTCAAATACGTATATTATACTTGATAAGTGTCCTTTAGACATAATTTTGAGGTTATTCTAATTGTTTATTCAATAATGTGTGTTTAGTTTTGTGATTAAGATGTTTGATTCTATCAACATCTCTTGTTGCAAACTTGCAAGAGGTCAGAATTGGGTTGCCGTGAAGCAAAATTGTATACATTCAATTGATTACTTCTATATTTTATTATTTCCTCTAACTTATTTTATATCAAATACATTAGTTTTCTTTAAATATTTTTTTCTTTATATTTAAGTCGGAGGGAGTACAACTTTATACACATTACAATTTACAACATTTTCGAATGGACTATGATTAAAAATAGATTCAATTTTTAAGTGAGTTTACAATATGATATTTTCTAGTGGAAATCACCCCAAAACTTTTTGGGATGATGACAAATTTTCCCTTCGTGAACGGTGTAGGTGTATGAGATCTCAATTCTCAGTGATGTAAAAGGTCGCAGTGCCATGATAACGATTGCAAGAAGAATGAAATATTTTGCTAGAACCAATTAATATTATACAAGAAGTCAAGAACATGAATGATGTGAGGTTTTTCACCTTTAATTGTCCAAGCATATGCCCTTGGGATTTAATAATTGTGGTAAAACCCCGAAATACTCTATACCCATTAAAAGCCAATAGACCTTTTAATAAGAATGAAAAACAAACCAAATCAAAAGTTGAACTGACAAAGAATTTTTTGTTCCTAGTGATCAAGATACTTTATTTCACGTATGGTAATTTAATTTGAGAATTATTGTCGGAAATCAATGAGAGTTTAAAACACTAGGTGGTTCATTGGACTTGAAAATTATTTAAAATTCCAACGAAGATAGACATTGTTTTATGAAAGTAAGTTTATGGTTATTTAGTTCATAATCAAAACTGAGAAAATGATTTGATTGATGATGTCTATTCGATGAAAATAAGAAAAAACAAATATGTGTGTCTTAAAGTTGAACTCGTTGAATTTACATCAATCAGATAACCATATCAATTGTAAGAACGATGAAAAATATAAACTTTTACTTCCCACGAGTCTCGTCAATCATTATAAAAATTGAATGATTTTTAAACACAATTTCACGATAGACCATATCATGTGTTGGTCCATCGAAACACTCACCAAGAGAATGAAACTGTAAGTGAAGACAAACTACATACATTACCAAAAAAAAGTACTTTTTTTATATGTAGACTCTAGCTTTATGTTTGGTATAATGCTTAAGGCTTTGTTTGACTGAGTTACTTTTCATCCCTCTTCAACTTAATTAAAAGAAGAAGTTAGGTCAAACAACAATATTTTTAAAAAGATCTTAATTATTAAAGAAACTTATTTTTTATGTATAAAAAATAGGTGTAAGGAATTTTTCAAAAAGTAATTGAGAGGAGTTTTTCAAATCATAATGGACCTTTTTGTTGTCTGAAAGATTTCATTTACCATTTCACTCTATACATATTTTTTCCCACGCTATTTTACTCTATACATCTTTTAATACATAATAAAAATCATATATTTTTTATCATTTTTTTATTAAAGTTTTTTTATTATTATTATACATTCAAAAGTATTTTCGATAAATATCAAATTAATGCACGACAGTTATGTACTATTAGTGTAAATTAATTTTATACTGAGAGTAAATAAAAAAACATTAATTTTAATATTTCACTAAATAATTATAAATGTTATAATTAAAAAATCACTCAATCCACAGTTTGAGATTGATTATTAGAGTAAATTTTTTGCATGACATTAAATCCTTAATGCATTTTGTCACACACAAATATATATATATATTTGAAAAAAGGATTTAAACATAAATCATATTTGTGAAAAAATTATTTTAATGAAACTTAATTTTTCAATATAAAGTTTATTCAAACATAATTTTGTAAACTTCAATCCAAAAATAGTCTAAAATAATAATGATATTACAAATTGAAATCATGTTCACGGTGGACCCAGGTCCTTAAGTTTAATTGGCCATACTATATCAAAAAGTTGACCATCTTAGATTAGTGCCTTGGTGTAAGAAAGTTGAAATGCAATTTACCGGATTATATATGGACACATGTAACCACATGAACTTGTTACTATCAGAGATTGTCATATATGCCTTTAGAAGTTTTGGTGACGAATAATCACTACCACGAGTCCACGTATTACGAACCATTCCTTTCTCGAACAAAAGTCCAACAAATATGGCTCAATTCAATCCCCAATTGGATTTCCCCAAGGTGAGATTGTAACTTAAATCATACCAGTATTTTCTAAATCATAACATTAATTCTCCATACCCAATGATATGCTTCCATATTGCTATCTACATGATGAATGAATGCGTACCAATGGGGTCCTTTTTACTAATAGTTCATTTATGCTTAAAAGGAATGTATTAACTAACCATATAATTGCTTATTGTAGGCAAATGGACTTTTCTTTCAAAATGTCTCGCTCTTATACCAAATCATAGTCATTTTGTGTGGTAATAGGCCAATATTGAAACAAGGGTAACATAGACATTTTGCACTCGGGCTGGATTAATTTTGATGATACTTTACGCAAAATATCTACTTTGACATCTCAATTCCTGTTCATCGTTTATAATATTTCTCATTTAAAATAATTTTCGCTTACTTTATATGTATACCATCTTGGAAGTATATGTACAAAACAGACCCAAATTAAGTGGTCTCAATGGTGTGAAATAATTGACATTACCTTTTTTTTTAGTAAATAATTGACACTACCTAATCATAGGAATTAATATCATGGTTAGCCCAATATGACATTGACACGTGGAAAAATGATTTTTATATAGGCGTCGTTACCTATGACATTTTGTTTTTGTACTTTTTCATTTTTTATTACCCATATATAATATAAATATAATGTGAGGATTAAAATAAAGTAGGATTCATGATTTTATTGTTTTATAAATATAATAAGAAGATTTTTTTTACCAACTAAGGGTTGTCTCACAAAGGTATGAAATTCAAATGACCTCATGGTAGGTAATATAGAAATATCTATATATAAACTACTTTATAATTGTGAGAGATTTTTTTAATTATAAATAATTGAGATGATTTTTTTAGTATAAATAATATTTTGTTTAGAATTTAGATTGTGTCAAAAATTATTATGTAAGAACCCTATCATTAGCGCCAATTTTTTCAATTGAAAAATGTTTAAATGTTACTTCATTTGTTCTATTTTAAGGTTATCGTTTAAAACTTTAGCATAGGAGTTTTTTGTGTGAAGGAAGAAATATAACTAGTATTTTAGATTTAAAAAAAGTATCACAATGTTTAAAGTTTTAGCACGTAAGTGCATAACTAAGAGCAACTCCGATGATAATGTTAATGTTTTCTATTATTTCGTATAAATTACCAATGTTTTCTTGGTTGTTTGATCATAGTTCTTTAACTTAGACTCCATAGTGTGGATGATTAAGTCCAACTTAAATTAAAAACATGATAAATATGAAATATATAACAATGATGACTTATATATTTATTGTCTTATGATTTTAAGTAGAGATATAATGTCAAAATCTTTTAAAATCCTAAAACATTTGATTAGTTGTTACTCTCAACGCTTCTACGAATGCTCTTCTAGACTCTCCATCACAAAGTTGGTAAGACAAAAGTTCTCACACAATTGAATATAATATTATAATGTAAGTTAAATATTAATATGTCAGTAAAATATTTAAAAATAATACCACTATAAGAATACACTTTATTTGTGGCGGCCAAAAACACCCACAAGGGTAAAAAACAGTCAGCCAAATTTGTGGCGGCCTAAGGCAGCCACAAATAACTCGGTCACGTGGCAGTCAAAACGGCAACAAATGTTGGTTTTTTTGTTACCATTTATTAGGGTTTAAGCAGTTACAAATTTGTGAAGGATTAGGCTACCACAAAAGATAAAACTAGTAAAAAACAAATTTTGTGAGGGCTAAAACCGTCACAAACTGTCCCATTTGTTAGGGCTTAGACCACCACAAAGAGGAAGCTAATGAAAAAAAAACAACAAAAGATAAAGTTGATAAAAAGTCACATTTGTCAAAGCTTAGACCACCACAAAAGAGGAAACTAATGAAGAAAAAAAACGCAGTTTTTGAGAACTTAGGTCACCATAAACTGTCTCATTTATGGTTGTTTTGGCCACCACAATTGGTAACTTTATTATAAAAAAATATAATTTTATAAAATCAAAATTAATATTAAAAAAATATTATATATAAAAATTTAATATTAATATAATTTAAAAAATGAAAATATAAGTTTAAATAAAATATTATATATAAAAACAAAAATATAATTTTAATATTAATTAAATAATTACTACCATTAAATAAATAACTTCAAATAAAAAAATAACATTAGAAAAAAACATAAAATAAAGACTTGTGTAACTCAAGAGGGAAGGTAGAGAGAAAAATTGGTGAAAATAAAAGTTGAGAAAAATATTTGTAGAGAGAAGGTAGAGAGAAAATTTAGAGATAATGTAGAAATAATAAATGAGAGAAAGAGTGGTATATAGGAAGAAAAGAAGACATATGTGGCGGCCAAAGCAACCACAAAATGTCAACTGCTCTATTGCCTTTGTGGCAAGCTGAGCCCCTCAGAAAAGGTTGCATTTGTGGTGACCTGAGCCCTCATAAAAGGCTGCCTTTGTCACGGCCTAAATCCTAAAAAATGTTGCACGATCATACTTTGTAATTGCCTTAGCCCTCACAATGCTCTTGTTGGAACCAAGTTGGTTCTAAGTACTTAGAATTTTGATGCTTACAAATGTACTCAATGTAAACTTATTTTGTACTTTCAATTATTAAGTTAAATGCCCCAGAAACTGAAGGAAACAGAAGCAGAGATCAAAGGATTCCATAAAAATGAATTCTGGATTGACCAGAAGATATCCAGGAATGTCAAAAATATCAACAGAAGATATCTTTGCTGGCCCAGATCAGAATGAATAAAAATCAGAAGGAAACATGGATCATATCAATGGAAAGCTTGCCAGAAGGAGAGTTGTTCCAGACAAACAGGAATCAAATATCAATTTTATTCCAGAAGTTATTCTGACCAGAAGATGGTCTGGCAGTGAAAAATTAAACTGCCCAGACTTGTTCCAGACTCAACCAGAAGCTAAGTTTATGAGTCCAGAACAAGACAATCAATCCATATTTGACCCAGACAATAAGAGAGCATGATTCAAGGCATGAAACTAAGTCAATACAAGAAGAAATGATTTCCAGAATGATCCAGACCTGATCTAAAATCAAAGGTAAAATGCCTAGACTGAAATATTTATTGTCCAGATTTAATTTCAAATTTAATCCATACCAAAGTCCAGATCAGAGGGAAGATTTCCAGATCAGTGGTTCAGAATTAATTATTTGGTCCAGTGATGGTCCAGATCAGAAAATCAGACCATGGCCCAGTGTTGGCCGAAATCAGAGGGACATAATGTATAGTCCAACAAAGGCCGAATTCAGAGGATTTTAGCATATCAGGTGCGCGTCTAGGGAAGGCTGAAATCAGAAGATCAGAGGGTTAGGAAGAGTGGTCCAGGAATGGCCGAAATCAGAGGATCACAGCATATCAATTAGGCTGGTCCAGATGTGGACTAGCGCATGAAGATCCAATGGTCTAAATTTAATCAGGAAATTTATACGGTGGAGAATTTAATTTATTTTGATCAAAGGATTGAAAAGATTTGCTACAGAAATAAAGTGAGGTGTTGTGGAATTCAGGAGCTGTGGTGGGAAGGAACTAACTGATTTAATTGGCCAGTTATTTTGAAAGAAAATCTGAAGATATGTTTTTTATTTATATGAAGCCCAATTGGTCAAGTTATTTTTGCAATAAAATCCAGCAAGATTCAGCTCGAAATTAAGCTTGGAAGAGGCCCAAATATGCATCTATAAAAGGAGGCTTAAGGCAAAATACTCAATATCGAAAATCACAAAAGAGTCACACACTTCCAAAGCAAACGCTCCCAAATTTTCATATAAGTCAATTGTGAGTTTCAGCTTTCAAGAAGCAAGTACTCGTATTATTTTCTTTCCACTGTGTCAAATCTAAGTTGTTGAAGTAGAGTCTACAAACTGAGGGAGTCAGTATGAGGTAGCAAGGTACTTAGCAATTAGATTCATAGTGTTGTGAATTCTTCTACAATCTGGGGTGTCAGATTGGCTGAAGACAGGAGTTGTTTTTCCCTCAAAGAAGTCTAGGATTGTTAGACTATTTGAGAAGACTGACTTGGAGGGTCAGTAGCACGGTTGTAATTCAAGGTTTGAATTAGTGAAATCCTTCAAGGCGAAGGGACTGGACGTAGCCTCGTTAAAGGTGAACCAGTATAAAATCTGTGAGTTTTATTTTTATTTTTATCCGCTGCTAACTCTGTTTTAATTATACATCAAGTTTTTTTTTGAAAGTATTAAAACAGGAAAAGTATTCAAGTTAAGTCAAACACAATTCAACCCCCCTTCTCGTGTTTGCACCTTCAGCTCTAACGTTTTGATTTTGTGAGGGTATATGCAGCCACAAAATCTTATTGATATTGTCAATTAATCAAGTCCGTTGTGAGGGAGTTGACAGCCACAACTTTTCCCTCTAACAAAATTGTGATCGTTTTTTGCCGTCGCAAATATTACAATCAACCACAAAAATATTTTTGATTTGAGAGGTTTTTTAACCACTAATAACAACCAATTTGAATTTTAGTATTTATGAAGTGTTTTTTAATTAGTAATTTGAGAGAATTTTTTCAGGCACAAAATCATTTTAAGGTTGACAGCAAATTAAGTATTTTTTTTTAGTGTATCATTGGTTAAAAAAATGAGAATTGATTGATTATGATGATTGTCGTGTAAGAATAGTTTAATTAATTATAACGACTTTTGTGAAATAATGTTATTTAATACAGTGAAAATGTGTGTGTGAATAACTTTTCTATGGTGGTAATTTGACGAGAATTACATATAATTAACTAAAATGATTATGCCTCTTCTATATTTCTTTGTGGGTAGTAATCGAATAAGGGTCATGAGAAAGAACAAACAAAAAGTAGATAGAATGCGTTGCGGATGATTATTACTCTCTATCATCATTTTATAACAGAAGAAGATATTCATTTACTCTTTATGTGATAATTAAGGGTGAGCTAGGTTTTGCGATACCTAAATCTGACTTGTCAAACGTATGCTTACTTTTGAAACCTGGGTCTGACCTTGATAGTAGTTGACATGGTCTGTTAACCTATTTGAAAACCTATTTCATTTTAACATATTTGAATAAGTAATCAAACATATCTTTAAATAGATTAATGAGTTAATATATATCAATGAAAATTAAGTTATATTTTAATATTTAAATGACATTGTGAATAATATGACTTTATATACACTTTACTTCAAGTCTATTTTATAATAATACATTTAAACATGTTAAAAACTAAAAAGGTTAATATGCATAAATTATTAAAAATTTAATATTTAATAAAAGATCCAAATTTAATATAATAACTATAGTAGCAACAAAAATTTTATTTATATTTTTAAATAGACCGACCTGATAGATTTAAAAAGCTTATTAGGTGAAATGCAGTCTGACATTTTTAACTAAATAAACTTTATTAGAAATCATAGCCTTATTTATTAAAAAAAAAAAATTCTGACATGACATGAATTTGACATAAACTAAAGTATAGCTTCCTCCTATAATGATAACCATTGATTTTAATATCTTTATAATTATGGTAGTTTTTTTAATAGTGAACTCTAAACTAAAAACTATAACTTGCACACAGTTCTACTCATATTTATCATTCTTTATTGGATTCATGTCTAGAAAGAGGCTAATCAAATGAATGATACTATCGTGAAACATGGCTTGGATTTAGATTCAAACCTTAAGGTTATTGAATCATTTCTTATTTTCTTTCTAACTCTTGTTGGCATATGTTGCTTGCGTTGTTTTTCTTATATATTTCTAGTATTTTCCTTATTGGACGGTCTCTTTGGAAGTAATCAATATCAAATCGTGTGCTATATTGATAAGTGGGTTAAACGATTTTTTATTCAAAACTGATTCAAATCAAATTGCAAACAAAATATAAATATTAATTTCTTTTCTCCCAATCAAATTACCGACTTCCACTTTTCTCTATAAATCAAATATAAAAATAAAAAATAATACATATTAGATTAAATATTTTTTGTCTTTACAAAAATTATGATATTTTAAATTTATTATTTAAACAAAATTATTCACTTTTAATCTTTATTTTAATATTATAAGAATTTTTTTGAAAAGTTAGAAATATATATTTTTACAATATATGTTTTAAATAGGGACTAAAAGAAACTACTATAGCTTTAATATGTTTTTCTTTAAAGGGAAATAAACATTTCAATATTCAACCAGGGACTCATGAAGGATTGGTTATTGCTTAGCTAAACCTTCTGACCATTTAAATGATTTTATAATTGAGTTGAAATATAAATAAATAACATCCATAACTGCCAATGGGTCCTAAGACACTCTTATTTAGGTGTCGACTGTTAAAAAGCCTAACTTTCTCCCGAAACTGACGTCATATCGTACCACACAGTGTGGGACACACCCCACAAACAATTGCCAAGTTGTCTATGGTCGTCAGGTGCCAATGGAAACTGGCAAGTGGTAAGCCAACACACGTAGATTTCATGTCATAAAATGACCTCCATACCCTTAAAAAGTTTAGCACTTCGTTAGCTTGAGCCTTGAGGGCATGTAGAAGTAGAATGAAAATTGGTGAGGCCGTTAAACAGAAAATTATAGTCTAGTCTATATTAGATTTAAGTTAGACGCTTTTTTAAAAATATAGATAAGATTAATATTTTTTTAACAATTATTTAATTAAAAAAATCAAATTACAGACTACAAAAGTTTTTTATTATCTATCGTATTACATTATTAAAAAAATTATGAATAATATTTATTATTATTATTATTATTATTATTAAGAAAATGATGTACGGTAAGAAAATGAATTGAGTACAAAAAAGTGAAGTAGGAAAATAGATTGAGTAAAAAAAAATATGGATTGACTAAAACAATAGGCAGAATGTTGAATAAAATGACACATTTTTGTTATTTTAAATTAAATAATTATTTTTTTTATGTCATTTTATATTGTTAAAAGTCAAACTTTTGTTATTTTATGTCATTTTATTTTGTATCTCTAGATAGTGTAAAATTATTCTATACAATGACTCGATCACAATTCACTATATAAATATTTTTAGCGATATTTTAAAAATCAACATAAAAAGTGAATAATTATTTAATTTGATGAATGCGTAAAATAATTTTGCATTATCAGTCCAAAGAAAATAATTTCAAAAAAAATTACACAACGTACGGTTTGATAAATAAGATGTGATCGTATATATAATTTATAATATATATATATATAATTTATAATATATTTTCTAAAAGTCTTATATAAATATCAAAATAGTGACATTTGGCTCAAGGAATGGGTAAAATTATTGTATGCCCTAAAACACATATAACCTTTTTAAAAAAGCTAAACTTTTATAGTAATATTATATTGCACACACCTAAATATATGTTATATTAAAGGTAATTATAATTTGATGAATAAAAATTAATATATTTAATTAATATTTTTATCTATTAAATTATAATTTAAGTGTTTTTTATAAAAAGAGTGGAAAGTCGTATTGTATATATATAGTAGCATATAGAGTGTACTAAATTCAACAAATTCTAGGTAGCTAAATATTTTTTTTGTTTTGTTTTGTTTACAATCTAGCTAGCTAGTTATAGAAATAGTAGTGTGAATTTAATACTTTATCAAATATGTACTTCGGGTCAGAGCGTCACTTTCAAACTTCAAAGAGCCTCCTCGCATGTGCACCAACCAAAGCAATACGGGCTCGATGACTTTCTCATAGTTGAGTTTTCATATAACTCAAATTATTTAATTAATAATTACTCTGGTTGAAAACGAATGTTTTACCTTTAACAACTTAAATCATATTTTAATACACCAACTTTAAACTCAGAATGCACCTGGCTCACTAATTTGATACTATAGGATGATAAGGTGGTTGGCATTTCTAAACTTTATACCATAATTGCACCAATCAAAGGATAGAGTCATTAAATTATAATACATCCATGAAAGTTAATTTTTTATTTCAATCTTATTCCAACAGTAAAAATATCCTAAATAAAATTAAACACCCTCTAGGCCCATTGAGAAGGGGACCTAAAAAATTTCAGAAAGGATAAGCTTTGGATTGGAGTAATTCATTATAACATGAAGAAAATGAAATATTAACAGCGAGGTAATTTTTAATGTATTTATTTGCCATAAAATTACCTAAAGTGAGTTGAGGGAATAAAAGTAAAAAGACAAAATGCAAGTGTTTTCGTATAGCTGAGGATGAAAACGTGTAGGACTCAAATTGGTAGACTTTTGAGAGGATTTATCATGTGCCATAAATATAAACACCACATGGCACTAAAGAGATACGTACATTTGTATTTTTGGACAAAATAAGAAAAAGAAGATCAATGTTCTCATGTCATGCCATTACAGCTTCAAAACGGAATGCATGCAATATCATGAAATGGGAAATGGATGATTTCACAAATTCAAATTAATTAATGAACGAACAATCACATATACTGACAAAATTAACCACTGCACATTTTTTTTTAATTAAAGAAAAGAAATCTAATTCTATATGGATTTCAACGGAATGAAATTTAATTAAAAACCAAACTTACATCAAATTAAATAAATAAATTATAATAATAATAATAATAAAGGGTATTAAATATAAAATCATATCCATGTTCTTGTTTTAAATTTTATCATACTATGATTTTCTATTGGAGTCATATTGTGACCGGTCCTACCTGGATTTTATTATACTATGGCATATGTCATTTTCAATACCAATATGCTGGGGTTGCACTGGCATGGCACAAATTCTTTCTTCTCACTTGACTTGTATCTTGACTACAAACTAAACACATCATATCATACATTTATTATTCTGAAAAATAATTATTATTTGAGAAGCTACCTTATATAATTAATTAGTGAATTAAGATAAATATTATATAATAATTTTTTTTTGTCAAGATCTTCTCATCCTAATATCAATAATATTATTAGTGAATGGTGTGAATTCTAAACACTGTATTGTCAAATTGATGGCCTTAAATGTTTTTTAAATGAATGATAGCCTTATTGATGTTTTAGGTGAAAAACGTTTGAATTTATAAATATGTTTGACAATGAATCAATCTATCTTGTCATAAAAATTGAAAAAGAAATGAGAAGAATCTCTTAATAATAATAATAATAAGTTGTGCAAATATTTTGATAGTAGATAAATACAGATAAATTATTTGTGAACATTTGTCTATTTCAAAATACGCGAACGAACGCATGTATGTTTGAAATAAAAAAATCATTGATTTGAGACATTCAATCAATGATAATCTAACTATACATAGTCCCCACATTCAAAATCAATGTCACAATCTCAGCATTAGATGAACTATAAAATATATACATACAAAATTACAAATCCAGAAAAGCAAGATCAACAAGCTACAATACTTAATATTTTTTTTAAATCCAAGCTGACAAAAATTAATAATAATTATTCTGATGCTAGCCACAAGCCTATAGTACTATTATCAAACCACAAAAATCACCTTAATTTCACAATATCTTACACTTCAATCACTACATAATAACATATGCTTCACTATATAACATTTTTTTAAATAATAAAATCTATATAAATAAACACAACACCATCAACTAATTTTCTTATTTCGCGAGCAACTCAGTTCTAATGCACCATATCTCATCAGAATATCATTCTTTCTTCAATGACCCTTTTTTTCTTCTTCTTTTATCTCAAAAGTTGTTAGTAATTCCACAGAGTACCATCAAAATCAACAGCAGCTACAGAAGCAGGTGGTGGACGATGCTGATTATTCTCAAAAGCACTTCTACTCATATCAAAATTTGACACAACAGAAGATGTTTCAGCGTTCATATCAGTAGTTAAATCCGTTTCCTTAGAGACACTCACAATTTGTTGTCTCTCACTTTTGAAACCATTGTTTTCATACAAAGCTCTTAGGATTGCTTGGTCCTGCATACCACAAACAGAACTAGGAAATTGCAAATTACTCCCAACTTGATTATTATTAGAGTATAGTGGATTTGAAGAAGTTGATATTAGTGGATTTGAAGAAACACCATAAATTGAGTTGTTGTTGGTGAAAGAATCAAAGATCCCTCCTTGGTTTCTTTGAACATCAATTGAATTGGAGAAGCAGGGCACGTAAGCTGAATCATTCAATTGTTTGATTTTCCCAATAGAATGAGATGAATCAGTAAGGGGTGGTAAAACAGAAGAACCCAAATCGTTACCAAGAGTATCCAACCTCATTATCCCAGAAATATGTGTTTTTTTGCCAGCTGAACTCTTCTGAAACACCCTACAAATAACCCACTCATTCTGCAACACACAATCAAATTTCCATCAACATCAAATTATCAATCAACAAAAAAAAAGTACTATTAGTGCGGTGCATGTTTAGAATCACGGTGACTCGTCGCAATTATGTGGAAGTTATTTCAATCCAAACATGTATTTAGTGCATGTTTGAATCAGCAGTGAATTTCGCAAAACATCATCAATTCATTGTAATTAGTCAAAATTACACTTTAAAACTTCAACAAAATCAAAGTGTCATCTTGATTTGGTAAGCAAGTCCAAAAAAGAGATGAAGAAGAAAATGAACAATTGAATACCTTTGCAGCTTTAGGAAGATTGTGAACAGAGAATTTACCCTCAAGTCTATATTCATGCATAACCCAATTACTTTTCTCTCCTTTAGGTGCTCTTCCTTTGTAAAAAACAAGAGTTTTCTTCATTCCAACCAACGATTTCCCTCTGAAAATCTCTTTATCTTTCCCAGTAGCTTTCCAATAACCTGCTTCTGTTGCTCTGTTTGTCCTCAACCCTGTTGGGTATTTTCTGTCTCTCACGCAGAAAAAGTACCATTCCTTTTCTCCCATTTTTGCTTTCCCTACACCCAAAATTTCAACCAAACAAAGTTTTTTCTTTTCAATCCCCAAATAAAGATGCATATCAAAATCAAAGAAATAAAAAAAGGTAAAAATAAAAAAGTGGGTCTGAAAACATGATTGGTTTAACTTACATGGCAAATCCCAAGGTTCAGACTTGTTGAGGTCTACATCACCAATTGCTCTTGCAGAGAAATTTGAATCAATAACCTTTTTGTATAAATAATGGCTTATAAGCTCTTCATCAGTTGGATGAAATCGAAATCCAGGAGGCAAATCCATCTTCTCATCTTCCTTACATGATAAAACTGAAACGTTTTCCATAATTTCAAAAAAATAAAATAAAAAAAATCCTTCTTTTAGATCAAGTAAACAGAAAAGGGTCAACCTTAAAACCTCAATCAAAGGTTTGTGTGAGGAAAAATGAAGAGAAAAGAGAGTTTATAATAATAAGAAGAAGACAAAAGCTGTTACTGAAGTATGAAAAAAATAGAAGAAATCGAGGGAGATAAGAGTTAGAAAACATGAGAAAGTGAAAGTGGTGGTTGTTGTGTTGTGATTGAGAATATGATGAGAAGGGAAAAAAGAGAGGAAAAGAAGGGCATAAATAGTGGTGTTTTGGGGAGGAAGAAACGTGGAATGTAAGGTAACCTGATTTGTTTGTTGTTTATAGCCTAAAAGCCCACTTTCTTCAACTTTTTCTTTCTCAGATAATAATTTTATCATCTCACCCTTAAATTGTTATACTTCTGACTCAACCCACCATGACCCAATTCCATGCATATACTATATATTATTATATATATGTATATGCATCATCATCATTTATCCTAAGCTCGCTACTTTTACTATCCACTACTTTATCTAACTCCCTTCCCTCAATACTCACAAAACAGTAAGTTTCAATTGTGAATAACGTGTTTATTTACGGTCAAATATTTATCTCTTCAACATCTATTAACTAGAAACTTATTTACAAAAATATTTTTATTTAACTCTCACAAATTCAACAAATGTCAAATGAATTGTTCTGTCCTAAAAGTACATCCCCTTTATTATTGGATTATAATTTATTAAAATACCACTATCAGCTATGCAGATCAATGGGTTGATCTAGCTGTTTTTTCTTGCAGTATTTTGTTATTTTAATTAATAAAAACAAAAACAAAACTATAACACAAAAACACTCTCGGTCGCCACTAACTAAAATAGAGATAACAAAATAAAATTATAACATATAACACTATGTTACTAGGTAATAATGTATCTTATACTTATTACAAAAATACAACTTTAAAGATAACAACATACAATTTTACATAATAAAATAGATAACAAACTACATCTTTATCTATCAAATAGTTAATAAAAGGGTATTGATAACAAATGTCCTTATAGTACATGCTGAGCAATCAAAAATAATTTTTTTTGGTTCAAAACACAATTTTCAAACTTTGAAATAATTGAATAAACAACTTTCGAGATAGCATTTTCTTTAATGTTTGTTTTTAAGACACTTATTAGCATTTTCTTTAATAAAATAAATAAATTGTCTTAACAATTCTCAATAGACGACTTCTTAGTCTAAGTCTTTAAGTATTTACTTACGATTATTTTTTGAATAAATTACTTCAATATATTTTAAATTGTAGGGGGTGACCTGTAGCACATTGGGCCATTCCACCTGACCTTATTTTTACCGCATGCTAAATTAGTTGAGTCCAAAAGACTCATTCTTTTATAGGTTTAGTTTTTTCATTTATTTATTTATAGTTTGACCTAAACTAAAATATCGGTCAAACATTTATTTTGACAACTCTTGTAAAAAAACTTCTTTCATTTATGATATAAATAATTATATGGATAAATAAGAAAAAGTAACACACTCTTAACAAATTTATTACTTCCAACAAATTTTCTTAATTCTTGTAAATTTGTCATAAGGTTTTATAATAAGAAACGAAATGATACCAACATCTTGTCGGAATTAGCAAAATGAATGGAAAACCAAAGGACAGGAAAAGAAACAGACGTACAATAAATTGGAAGCTTTTGCAGGGTATTGATAAATTGAAAGGTTTTGATAAAGTTTTTTTCTTTAACTAATTAATTAACGATCGTTTGGTGAATCAAAATGCTATTTGTAAACCATTGACTCTAATAAGTTTAATATTAAAATTTGTTTTATGCCCCCTTATGTTTTGGGTTGGCCTTATCGCTTAAGTCAATATATGGTTGATGAATTAGGATCCTTTTTATTTTTTACCCTTTCCATTTCTTCCATTACCATTATTTTGGGAATAAAAATTTGATAATGTTGGTAAATTTAAATATTTTTAATACACTCTAAAATACTTCAAAACTTTAATAGTAGAGAAGATAAACGAAGAGGATCCTAACTCTTGATTGTGTGGGAGTAGAGATTTATCATAAATATTGTGTAAACTTTGACTGCGCATAAACATTAATATTTATAAGAGAGTGTCAAGTCATACTAAGAATGTAAGTATACGCACTGCGATTTCCCCCATGTCTCGTTTTGCTTGTTACCGGTAGGACAACAAGAGTTGATAGGTCTTTGAAGAATATGAATGACATATTAGATCTTTAAATACTGTTTATGATGAGTTGGGTGATGACTCAATCCAGAACACTAATCAAAATAAATTTTTATTTATTTAGTCAATACCCACTTTTTTAATTTATATTGGACAAAATTTTATATTGTTTTAAATTAAAATTTTATATTGTTTTAAATTAAAATTTTAAAACGTTGTAATCTATATTTTAATTTATATTTTATGTTATTTCACATAAATTTTAGTTTTATATTTATATCATCAAATTATTCTTTTAACTAATTGTTCTACTTAATATTTTTACTTGTATTTACGAAAAGACATATAATACAAAAAATATATTTACTAAAGTAAATGTTAATTTTTGTGACCATTTTTTTTTTTGCAACCCGTGGCAGTTTGAACTGCTGTAATTTTTAGATTGAGCCAATTAGTTGATTATTCACTATGTAATAGTTTTCCATGACTACACCAATATTCATTGTAAAATCTTTTGAAAATATCAATCATAATAAAAGAAATAATGTTAATTTTAATTAAACTCATGTTGTGGGTGGCCAATTTTAGTTGGCACAAGGATGATCATAGCTACTCCAAAGTTTTCAACAACTAAATTAATTTTTTTTTTGTGTGATTCTAAATTGAATCAAATCAAAAATATACTTTTTTTTTGTTTTAAAATCAAATATACTTAACCTCAATTGATCTATGTATGGTTTCATTTAATTTAAAATCGATAATTGATATCTAATTGAAATAATTATATTTTATTTCACATTATATCAATAGTATTTTATCTTAAAAAATGTATTGTATTTAAGTATTAATTTATCTATTTGTATTTTATTTTTTCATTATAGTTAATGTACTCGTGTCATAAAAAAAAAAGTTATGTAATTGTTTTACTACTATAAAAAATTTAGCGTTTTAAAAATGTCAAACAAATTAAACTGAACTAAATTAACATGTTGTTAATTAATTTATTTTTGTTACAATATATTTTTCATCAGTTTAGTTTGAATTTTGTGAATTTTTTTTTAAAGTTTAACCAAAATGACTATGGTTCAATTTGTTTCTTCCACAAAAATAAATCAAATCGATATGCTACACTTATAACTTCGTCACTCCCAAATTATTGTCAGTTTCTTAGTTCGATTTTCCTTCTCTCTTCTATTATGTTTGCAATTTTTATGTGTGCTTGAATTATAAATTTACAATTTAAATTTCTAACCCCAAATATTTTGGTTAAGATCTACCACTATATTATTATTAAGAACAATTCGAACAAACATTGTTGTCTAAAAGAAGAACGTTACTAACAGGTTATTTAACTCTTTTTAATTTTTTTTTTTGTCATTATACGAAATTCATGTAAGTTCTATGCATTTAGAACTCATATATATATTTAAAAATTTAAGAAAAATTTTTATCTATGAGAAATTTTTATCTATACTATAACACCTTTTTGGTATCAGCAATTGGTGAGAGTTCAAGCTAAGATCCATGTGGGGTTGGACTGTATTCCTTCCTCCTTCCCAAATTATTCTCAAATGATATGTGGTTCTAGTAAAATATATTTATTTTAAATTATATTTTATTAAATTATATTTTTTAATATTAATGAATTATAAATATTTTTTTATTATATTTTTTAACATTTATTATTCTATCTCTTTCTAATTCATTTAATTTGTATTTCTCATATTATAAAAAAAGGATATTTTTGTAAATCAACTTATAATTTCTGTTTTCTATATAATATTAATTACATTTTTTAGTTTGTGTAATAGTCTATGTGACGTACAATTTGAGATGGAGAATATTTTATACCGTAATAATAATAAATTTAATGTTAATAATTGTAGACTTTTCAAAAAAAGAAAATGTTATAATTTTAGAATATGTTCGAACAACTTTCCAAAAGTAGTAAATATTTTAAGGACATCTAAAATATTTTTTTAGATGAGTTGGATATATAAAATATAAACATACTTACTAACTACGTGCGAACGGATCAAAACACAATTCTGATAGAAGTTAATTAGTCAAAGTAACATCTGATATGATGTATACTACCATTGAGATTGGAATATTATTAATATTCACTGAGGTGGTTGCAAAATGATGGGCAAAATTCGTTGCTCTTTCATAAGCTAATTTGTCTACTCTACTCCACAAAGCAAATATGTGTAACAACTTTTTTGTTTATATAAATGAAGGAAAAATTATGTGTCTAACAACTTTGCCAATATGCATATGGTGTGGTGCTTTGTAGCCAATTTCCCCCCCTAAATTTCTGCTGGCAAATTTATAATATTTATTGTGTTTTTTAATATTATGATTGAGACCAATTATAAAACGTGTAACTTTTATTATACTTTCTCATCACATCAGAATGACAATTCTTATTGTAAAACATGTTACATTTTGTATTGGGAATATAGGTGTTTGTAATTCCACAAATTTATTAATTATTGACCTTTGTTTATGCGTTGAAGGAGTAAAAAATTTCAAATTAAACATGCCATAAAAAATAAAGTCTTAAAAACTAAAAAATCTTTAAAATTTTGTGGAATAAGTGGGGTCTATGGGTTCATTTTTTTTGAATTTTTTATAAAAAAAATTCGACAATTTTTTTTTGATTTTTTTTTTCAAAATTTTCCGATAAAAAATTTCCATTTTTTTTTGGAGTAAAAATGATTTACAAAATTTTTAATTTTTTTCTTGAAATTATTTTAAAATTTTTATGAGAAAAAAATATTTTAGATTTTTTTTAGAAATTTTTTTCAATATTTATCTTAGAATAATAAATTTTGAAAAAATTTCAAGAAAAAAAATTCAATTAACAAAACATTTGACCCATGAACATCATCACTTAAACCCACGAAAAATAATGAAATAATGGGTCGGAATTTTATAAAATTATTTCAATAGGGACCTAATATTAAATAGCTTAGTAGGGGATTTTTTAAGAGAGGATTTAGAGTTTGGAACTTAATTAAGGGAGGATTTAGAGTTTGGGACTTAATTGACCGCTCTAGCTAGGAATGCTACACCAACTTAATTAAATAAGAGGAAAATAAAAATGATGATGACGATTGCACAAAAAACATTTAAAGTATATGTATTACATTAAGTTTTAAATTCGATTTGTCTACAGTGTGATCATGGCTACCCCAAAGTCTCCCATAATTTTTAAAAAATTACAACCACTTTGAGTCTTTTTTATGATAGACATTTGAATTATAATTTGGTCAACAAAAATTGATCTATTTGATTCATATTATGTACCAAATAAATTATTTTTCGTTAATCAAATTATAACTCAAATGTCTATTATAAAAAATCAGAGGGAATTATTTATAAAAAAAAATACAAAAACAACTATTATAATTATAAAATAAACTAAATTTTCCGATCCAAATTCCAAGTGTGGGTTGTGAAGTTTATCTAGAGATATAAAAATCAAAACTAAATTATCCTTTGATCCCAAAATTTTAACCGAAACTAATTAAATTAGTTTGATATTTTTTATGGGTTTGAGCATAAGTTGAACTAAACCAACAAATCCGACCATTATTAATTGGATATTTAGTTTCACGTAATTTTAAAATAGATCGCCTAATATTCAAACAAAATAATAATTTTTTATTAACACTATGTCAGTATTGATATCTTATACAATGTGTTGTATTGAAATTTATTTTAATAATTATATATATTGTTTTTGTCCTTCTAGTTAAGAAAAATGTATTAATAGTGTAAAAATTTGGATTTAATTTGTATGTATCGACAATGTAAATATATTTTACACTATTAATTAATCATAACCATTAAATTAATAAAATAGTTTGACTTTTATCATAATTACTTTTAAAGTCACACTTATAGATTTTTGCAAGTAAAACTTTTTACACCGACAAAACTTAACAATTAAACTCTAAAAATTTGAGTTTTTGAAGAAAAAAAAATATTTTTAATTATTAAAAATGTCGACCAAAATTTTGAACTACTATTTCTCTCTAATAAGTATTAAAAGTTTGATCGTCAATATATTTTTTATAAATTTACATATTAGAATTCTTATATATAATATAATATTATACTTTTTTTATTTATCTGTTAAAATTATAAAAATTTAGTGATCCTAATGTTTTACTTCAAGCTCCTCCACCGTTTGTCTCCACCAATTTATGATTATTAGATGCAAATAGAAAAATCGGTGAATTCTTTTGAGAATACTTTAAAAACCATTAAGTAAGTTGAACACTCCAAACTTAAATGATTAATGATGATGTACAAAATAAAATTTCCTCATTTTATCTTATGTGTGCACTAGAGAAAAAAATTATAAATAATATTGAAATAATATTGGGATATTAAACATCTAATCTATATGTAACACTTACTTTAACTAAAAAAATCAATATTGTGAACATTGTTAGAGTGAATATCATCGAAGAGTTACTTTAACTAAAAAATCATCACTTGCAAGTTGCAATGGAAAACAACTTTTAAAAGATAATACCCTATTTTATATGCATTTATATATGGGTGTTTTTAAAGGATGAAATAGTATTAAATAAAATTTTAATTAATAAGTACTTTAAAACATTCCTAAACAATATTTTTGCCAAAATTATATTCAAAAACTAATCATCTATTAAGATATTGGCTAAGAAAAGTTTGAGCATAACTTTAAAGTTTAAATTCAAATGAATATGCTTCTTGTTTGATCCAAATTGGGTCGCGTTGTCAAAGCCCACTTAAGGAGTTCAACACAAAGACGAAATAGCGGACCAAAAACAAATTAAAAGTTTTGTACATTTTTTTCCCCAATAAATTCCCTTCCCTCCGATAGATGTAATTATTTTTTAGGTGTGTTGAACATTAAATATCTCTCAATGATTTAAACTCAAATTTACCAAGTTATGAGAATTAGACTCAATCCTGGTTGATTTGTACAATTTGTTTTAATCTCAAAAATAAGCTACACAAAATCAATTAACCATTCTCAATGTGAAAAAATAGATAATAAATATTTATACTTGAAATAAATAGTTATGACTTATCACAAATTTACTTCATTTGTCATAAAATAATTAAGTAATTTAATTATTTGACATATATTAAGAAAAATGTATAAATGAAAGAAATATAATATTTACTTTTACTAAATTATTTTTGTTAGGTATTGATACATATCAATGTCATAAATGCATAGTAAAAATATTGTATTAAAAATAAAGGAAGTAATATTAATTAAATGATACAATATAAAATAACTGCATTAAAAATTGAAAGAATAATTATTTTAAAATATAAAAAATAGTAGATAAGTGAATTTTTGGTTGATTCACATGCATATTTAAAACAAATAAACCTCAATTAAACTAAATTATGTCTTCTACAAAAGACATTCAATTGGGAAGCAGATACCCTTTTGAAGTGAGCTATTCCGGAAATCAACACTAGGATTACTATCATAACTTCTGTTTTTTAAATAAAGCATTTCCACGAGTAACTATGAAAATTAATTTCTATTAAACCAAATAATAAAAAGCTAAAACATCAACAACTTATATCACTCTATGTTGGTCGATTACACGTACCTTCAGATATTGTGTCTCACCTCACGCCAGATTCATTGTTGCATCGCATCGTCTATAATCTTTCCCATTGAACCACTACCACAATCAAGTACAGACATTTACTAATTTTGTCAACATAATCAAGTACAGACAGACCCTGTTTTAAACCTCCTTTTGCAATTAATTAAGTCATTGCACAACCACGATTAATTCAACTTCGCAGTCAACGTCCATATCATTAAGATTATTTGACACAAATCCATTAATGTTTCACCAATTGATTAATAAAACGTGGAATTTGAGTTTGACGTGAGGTACTGCTGCTGATGCATGTGGGCCATGTTTGTCCTGTTCCGACACAAGGAAACGAAAGACACAATCATTTGAAACAAATACTCAATAGCGCATTGCATTAAGATCCCTTATCATATCATAACATTATTTTATTCTAATTGATCTTAAAATATAGGAAAAAGTTTAATAAATAAAAATTGATTCAATACATCTATTTTTGTGATGTATTTTCTTAGATAGAATATTTATTTATTTATTCTTCAGTTAGTTAGGCAAAGGTCATTCAGATTTGATAGATGAGCATGCTATGCGGAAGTCTTTCGTTGAACTGCCTAACTCTAGGAGGCAACCTTTGGAATGTCAATCATGATTCATGAATATGACCAAGAATTGACAAAAATTAACCCTCTAAATGAAAGTAGAAAAAAATAAAGAAAATAAAAAATGAGATGATTTTTTAGTATAAGAAAGTGAAAGAAAAGAAAAAAATAATACTATTTGTTAAATGATATAAGTACTCTAAAATAAAATTAGTGTGACAGAAAATAGAAAATTAAAATTAAAAAAAAATGAACGTACATTTATAATTTAAGATAAATAAACAATAATAATAAATTCAAAAATATTTATCGATAACTTCAAATAAATTAAAAAAGTGCAATATCAGTTTTGTAAAAAACGCCAAGTGAAATATTTAAATCTTTATTGGGGGCAATTTTGTCTAAAAAGTAACTTTCTACATCGTTTCGTCCAATTTGGGAAGCTGCACTTTTTGTATGAGTCCTAGCAAAATAGTTTCCTTCCTTGCCTTTTTATTTTTTATGACAAATCAAACACCGAAAGTGTTTGAAATTATAGTTTTTACTTCTCTTTCATTATGGTTGCCAGGGTTAGGGGTACGCGGGTTGGACGAGTTTTGACAAAATTTATACTTAAGTTTTAAATTCGTATTTTTTATTTAATCCGACACGATCAAGAATAGGTTGGGATAGGTAAATTGGTTGGTAGGTCGACTCGTGTCTATGTACACCTTTACTTATTATATATTAATTTTTATTTAAAAAATTATAACTCAAACGTCACGACCAACTCTATGTCCCAAAGAAACTCCCCCACTTAACCTATCATAATATTTTAATAGTAGTGCTTCATTTATTTATTTTCAAAATACTTACTATTTTCAAATAAAATACAATAAAAAAGTGTTTAATAGATTTAAATGTAAAAAATTTAAACTAAATTCATCATAAACATAAGCTTTGAATTCATACATTCGTTATGCAAAACTATAATAAAATATAACATTTAAATAAATAGTATTTAACTAAAAAATTATATTGTTTTTTTGAAAGAGACAGTTTAAAAATTAGATACGAATTTTATGAGTAGGCATATACGAGATTATAAGGCCAAAACAAATTATCAGTTATGAACACCTGCGATTGGACTGCTGGTTTGCCAAACAATTTTTTAAAAAAAAAATATAACTAGTTACCAAATCGGGTCGACGAGTTCAAATTGTTGAACTCATTATCTGAACCAAATATAAGCGGATTTCAACGGGTTGGATCGGGTCGGACCCAAAAGTGATCGGATACGGGTAAAAATCGGATTGAGTTGGCAGGTCGACTCGCACCCATGTACACCCCTAGTCAGGGTGGACAACGGGCTACGATTCGAGTTCAAAACTTTCAATCGATCCAAACAGCCGTGCAATATACAGAGCAATTTCCGCCAATTTTCTATTTTCGAGTTTGTTTGTTGGAATGCGGATTTTTCGGTTGGGTTTTTTCGGGTTACAAGATTTAACACTTAGAATCAATCCTAAATCCAAAGAGACGTTGAAACTCTAACTTAAAAATACAAAAGATGAGAAGAAAATCATAGATCTAGCTTCGTGACACTTAATTTTTAGTGACACATCATTATTTGTCATTATAGTTATTTTTAGCTATAGAAAACAGATAGGTCACTTATTTTCATTTAATATCAATATATGAATTTAACTTAAAAAAAAAATTTAAGTTATTCATCCAGATATTCATGTAAAAAAAATCAATTTCATTTATATATTCTAAAAAAACAACCAAAACCCTAAACTATACCCTTTTACATATAAAAAATAAAATGATTTCTCTTATCCTTATCATTCAATTTCATTTCCAATCAATACATTCTCTTCCGACCATGGCTTTTGTGACCGCCTTGCTCCGCTCTTTTCGCCGACGAGATGTTGCTTCTGCTTCCGTCTCTGCCTATCGTTCGGTAACTCTTCTATGTTTCATTCTCTCTAGCGATTGCTTCAAATTATCGCGATTTTCAGCTTTGATTTGATCCGTGGTTGCTTTGTTTCTAGTTTCTACTCTTTATAGAAAGGTTTTTTATTTAGTTGAAATTTATTCTGTTTGTTTTGTGATATTTATTTGTTGCTTCTTTTCAGATTTTGGCTCAGTTTGTTTGAAATTTAGATTTCTTGCTTCTAGTATTTTTATGGTTATTGGATATTGTTGTACATCAATTCACGCTATAACAAAAATAACGTAAAAGTGTAACTCCCAATTTTAGTTAGTAGATCTTTGAATTTTAATCCTTTTAAGCTGGTTTTGTAATAGGATTTTCGTTCTAAAGTACTTACGTAAGTAGCTATGTTTGTTTTTCTCATATTATCGTGCTTTTTGTGCTAACCGACTTCAAAAAGCGTTATGTGTTTATACAGAATTGCGTTTCTAGGCTACATGAATGTTATCGCATTGATTCTCTACCCGTTGAGACAAACGGTTGACCATTAAACAGATAAATTACTTCCTTTAACGATATCCTGTTTCATTAGTGAAGTTCCTTGGAGTGAAGTTCCATTTAAAGAGGTAAGCTAAACTTATTGAAGTAAAGTGAATTAATTTAAATGACTTATTCTTGTGAGGCTGAGGTGAAATAGCGATATGTGCTTTGATTTATTGTATTCTTCTTTTCCTTTATTTATATCTAAGTTATATTTTAAGCTATATTTATTCTATGTTAGTATATATTCTTCTTTTCCTTTCTTTATATTTAAGTTATATTTATTAACTTTTTGTGTTATTTCATTCAATTTTTCACTTTATTGTATTGAATTGAATGAATAAGAGTTGGATATCCTACAATCCTAACAACTCTATTAATAAAGATAAGTACATTAGAAGAGTTATTAATTTTCTTGATTTTGCATTTGCAAAATCAAATAATGGAAATTTTTTATGTCCTTGCACCAATTGTGTCAATTGCAAGCGGCGCTCTCGAGTGGATATTTATGAGCATCTAGTCCATTTTAGGTTTCTAAAAGGTTATGTTACTTGGGTCTTCCATGGTGAACAAGTTAGCTCGTCTAGTTAATTTCTGTTTCTCCATGTTGTTTTGTTGTGGGTTGTATAATCACGAACAAAGGTTGCAACTACGTTGTCTGATGGAGTTTTTCATTTCTTGAAGTATTACTTGTAATATGTTTGGGCTTCTTCTACTTACAGGTGGTTGGATTTGATCTGTAGATGATCAAAGCAAACCAGAAAGGCGTCCAACTAAGCACATGCCTACTCCAGCTGAGTGGATAAATGAATTCAATCCAGCATACTCTTATTACCTATATTACTGCTATGCAAACTTGTACACCTTCATTAAGGTTTATATGTTATTCACCATTCATCTCTTTATAGAGTTTTATGCCTTTTAAGGCTATAACAATTGACCATTGCCTTCACTTTTCTTTTTTCTCTTTCAATTTAAGGCCAATTATGCCTCACATTGTGTGTCTGTGTGCGCGCGCATGTGTGTTTCAATATAAGAAAAAGGAAAACACGGGGGCAAGGCTAGGTTAACATGGAATTTTGGTTATCAACTCACTATATTAATATCTTTATGTCGGTAGGTTTCAGTTGCGCGAGTCTAAAGGAACAACAACAACTAAATTGCAGCCTCATTGTGGAGAGGTTATTTTCTGCATCCTAACTGTATGGTTTAATTATTTATGTTTAGTAAGATGATATTATTGTAGATCTTGCTTCATTCCAAGTTTGAGGTCCATTTTAGTGGGAAATTAAAGCAGAAATCATATTATTTCTCAATATTGTAGATTAGATCATTCTTTGTTTTGATGCTAGATAATGTATTAATACCATTGTGCTCTCTTTAGGTTGGATTAGCTATGTCGTCGCTCAACAACAATTCTCTTTTCTTGGACTATCACCGCAATCCTTTGCCCATGTTTTTCCAACGAGGATTGAATGTCTCTCTCTCTCTCTACCGACGATCCTTTGCAAATTCATTTGACCAAAGAGCCATTGTTAGAAGAACATAGTGTTGCAGCAAAGGTTGTTTTCTGCCAAATTCTTAGCCTGTTTGTTTAAATAGTGTCATAATATATTCTATCGTCTTTCTTAGGGATCATATATTTTATCTTTCTAAAACGTGCATTGCATGTAAGGAAACTTTCTGCTTGTGATTTGTGTGAGATAGCAAGAAGTTCGGTTTACCAATCTGGGTTTTCACATGAAGCCAAGGTAATTGAGAAGAGTGTATATAATTTCATAATTTCAATTGTTGTGCATTTTTTACTTTTTATAAAATGTTTTCATTTTTTGGGTTGGGGGCTAAATAATTTTGATGGTTCTATCTTTTATGTATGTAACATGTTATGATTTTAACAACAATATCTGATTCATATTCAGGCTATAGAAATATATGTACATTTTAGGTCTTTTTGAATATCAGGATCATTCTCATATTTTAACAAACTCTTGTTTTACTAAATTCCTTCAATATTACTGATTGTGTTAGTTTTCTATTTTCATTATTATCATTTTTTTCCTTTTGTAGTTACACTGGCTAGGGGATAAATATTTTTTGAGAGGTTATGAAGGAAATGACATTCACAGGACAAATGTTCCCAGTTTGAGGATCTCTTTCTGATACGAGGTCAGATCGCTTGAAACAAACATTTTATTTTTCCGGTGCTTTTTGATTTAGTTATTCTTTCATGATTTCCATTTTTGTATTATTTGGTGCTTATGCAGACATGGAAGGATGAAATGCAATATGTAGATCCATGAAGTCAACCAAATGAATTTCACCGTTCATTCTGTGATCTAAAGATCGTATGTGCTTTCATCATTTTTTTTTAGCAGCATCTTTGGCAGTGACAAGCTATTCGTTTAAGCTTTTAGCCACACTAAACGTTTTTAACAAAATTAACAAACTAATGACATGCTTACTAATATGATAATGATGGCAAGCACTGGCATCAACAGTCGAACTATACTTGGCTGGAAACATTTCAGTAAGTTATTTATTAGAATTAGAAATAATCAGTAGTTAATTAATAATTGTTATTTTACAAATTTGTTATTCGTCAGTATGAATAGGCAGAATCAGGGTTTCTAACCCTTTGTAACAAAAGCATGAGTATCTTAAATGAAAGATCCCTTATCTATTTGTTAATTTTACATATTTGTGAAGAAGTTTTCAATAAATTAAGACTAAAAATTAGTGTGACAATGGCATATTAAAAACAAGTTTAGAACTAGATGTATAACTGTTGCGCGGGTTTATATGCGAAATTAATATTTTTTAAATTTAAATTTAATTTATTGGTATTAATAATTTATAATTACAATTAATAGGGAGATAAAATAAATTTAATTTAATAAATAAGTTTTAGTTACTGACAATACCGTAGGAATATATCAATTCTTTATTTATATTGATCTAGTTTTCAGTGACAGACAATACCATAAGAATAAATCAATTTTTTATTTATATTTATGTAGTTTTTAGTGACAGACAAATCGTAGAAATAGATCAATTATTTATTTATATTTATCTAGGTTTTAGTGACAATTCTCAAAACATGTAGTGACAGTTCTCAAATTGTAATAGATGTCCCCTTAGAATTGACGGTGGATTTGAGTGTCACTTAAAGCATTATTGACCTTTACCTACAATTTTTGATTTTTAGTGACACACTTTGTCTGTCACTAGAAGTCATTTTTCTTGTAGTGATGTATATATAATACATAAAGAAAGAGATGAAGAGATTAGGGTGGAATTTTGGGAAAGAAAAAAACATCAAATTGAAAAGAAAAAAAAAAGCCAATTATGTCCTAATAATAATATAATAACATATAGACGAGCGCGTCAGTTACCGTTGGATCCAAAATACTCACTCGAACTTGCCGTTGCAACTCATATGAACCCCCCAACTCTAACCCGCTTGCCCATGCCTTTTACTTGCCTACATACAATTGGGTTGTGCGGTTTGACAGTTTTTTGAGCGAGTCGGTTTCTTTGTCCAGTCCTAATGGTCGATAACCTAAAATGAATGGATAAAAGTTGTGTACAATCTCAACCCCTCTAATTACATATAGTCAAACTATATTATTCATTTGATTAAGATCAGACTTTTTATATTTTAAGATAAAAAATACTATATAAAAAACACATAACTTGAAGTTACAAATAAATCCAAAATAAACTAGGCTTAAAATTAGGTGATACCTTTCATTGAATAAATAAGCACATAAAAGTGAAATTTTTGTTATGATGAGGGAAAATCATAAAAATAGCGAGGACAAATAATGGATACTTTATAATTCTTGTTTTCAAAATTGTTTAAATTTAAATATCAATAGATATATATGATCATATAGAAGATATGCTAAATAAAATATATATAAAAGTTAAAAGATATGACATATCTAACATACTTTTATCGTTGTTGATTGTCACCTCATACCAACACAACTCTTTTCAATGTTTTATTTTCGTTCACACTTTTTTTAAAAACTTTTCGAATAGTCGCCGATCTCACGAGTGATCTACATCAAACAAGTTTAACTATGAATTTTTATGTTTTTGAAGATATTTCTTGTTGGTATAAATAATACAAATCAATTTGTATAAGTCGTTCTTCAATCATATAGTCTAATGCGTGCACAATATCAAAATCTCTATTGTTATGATGTGAAATTGGTTCATTCATGTGTGAATTTCCCTATAATCATGTCAAGAATCACTCACTGAATTTACCTTTTGCACTGTTGATCACTCTCCACATACATACTTTCACATGTACACCAACTTTTGTTTGATTTGTACTCAAACCACATCATACTGAGATATGTTGGCTCTGATGCCATTTTTAAAATCCCAATTTTTTTCAAGATTGTCGATTCACCCAACAAGATTGGGGAGATGGGTTTTTAATAAGGGGGTTTCAAATTTTTGCTTCTCTAGTTGGTGTATTTTCCTGATAATTTATTTGATGCTACATGTCCTTTAATAATTTTCTTGATCATCGTACTTTTGTAATGAGTTTGTACACGTTTATCATATATCTTTATAAAAAATTATCCAATTGACCAATGCAATAACAAATTAACGAGTAAATCTTGGAAGAATAATGTAACATACACTGTATTTAAAAGTTTCACCTTTAATATTAAATAGTTATTTGATTTTACTGTGTGAATATTTGTTTAATTAACGAGTATAAAAAAATTAATTAGCAGATCATTTAAAAGATATTTACATCTTGTAAGAGATAAATTCTTCATTTATTTTATTTTTTTAAAGTACAAGTTTTTATTTTTAATTATATTTTCTTTTCACTCTCACACTCACTCTTAAGTCTTAAGCATATGTCAGTCGACAAAAAAAAAATCTAATCACTTTTTCTATCACACGACACACACCACTTTTCACCTTCTTTTCTTTGACTCGTTCCTTTAAGTGGTGAGGTGGTTGACTAGCACACAAACTCCATCACTATAACAAACGATATTCTTTAGCTCCATCTTTCTTCTTCTATTCATAATCAATCCCATACTACCACTCCCTTCCATGTTCCTTCGCATTTTCAACAAAATTTTTCAATCTATTACCTCACTCCTTTTTCTCTCTCAATAACTCATCAACAGCTTCATCTTGATTTCTTCATCCTTGCTCATTTTCATGGTAAAAGTATGGTTCTAAGTCATTTTTGGTGCATGCATTAGGAGGAGGTGGAAGGTAAACTAAAGGAGCTCAAGGATTCAATAAGAAGATAGTCTAGGATTTTATTTTGAGTGATCTTTTGGAAAAGGTGAATATTCCTACTCAAATGTATACAAATATATAATTTCAACAAAATGCCTTCTCTTGCATGTTTATGTAAAGTGAATTGCATTTGTGAGGTATTATTGTTGTGCTTCTTGATGATGTTGAGTGTGAATGTGGGTTGTTGATATTGTGTCCCATATGTGTTTCGTAAAGTACATAAATCACTAGAGTAACTGAAATTAGTAGAAGCATATGGCCAATGAAATATTTATATCGTTAGAGCTCATACAACATTGAAGTCTAAAGCAAATTTTTAAAGTACAATTTTGATTAAAAAAAAGTAGAGGCATTTATAATAGTAACAACTATTCTTATTTAATTTCTACCTTTTTTTAGATGCAAAATAATTTAATTAAATATGTCTATTATATCTTTTTATAATTATGAGGCTTTTTTCTTGTTGCACTACTTACATATTTTATTTTTTTTAAACCTAAATATACATGAAAAAGTGATTATTTTTTGGAGGCCTAGAGCCCTAGTTTGGCTCATGGGCCGGCCCTGAATGTTGTTGTCTCAAATTCGTATAGACGTATGTTTAATATTTTGCGTATAACTTCTTTCTTAGGAATCCTTTTTAAATGGTTTTTATTTATTTAAAAACTAGATACATTTTCCTTCAATTTGAAAATTGAGTTTGTTAAATTTACCTGAGTTTTGATAATGTAAAATATTTACAAGTTGGAGAAATAGTAGTTGTTTTGTTTTCGTAGTTCTACGCAATAATTTGATAAACTATATCAGTTGGTTGCTTACCTTGAAAAATCAAATTTTATAAATAAACTAGTCCTTTATAAATTTTCTAAAGAGTTGTTGTTTACTCAAATCCAACATTATTTAGTATTTTAATAAAATTGTTAAAGTTGTGGTACAAGAGTTGAAATTTTTTGCATCAAGAGCTTTGATTATAATGCTTGAAATTAGCTTAAATGACATGTTGAGTGATGTTAAAAATTATGTTATGAAACTAATTCATCAATGTTATGACTTAGGAAGCATGTAATAGCTCAATTTATAAGAGAATTATATGGTAAAGTGTTTTGATAAAGACACTAAAGTAATGACCCGTTATTTACTTACGAGTAAGGTGGATATTTTTTATGTAAATTGCAATATTTTGAATTTACAATACATATTATGATATAGGCCTAAGTTCTACTTATATAGTTCTAATTAAGTGCCAAAAAAGAGACCTAAGTGTCAATATTAGTCATTACTCGAACTCTATGAATTGTGCAATATAAGATATGTGTCGTGCTGGAAACGTTTCAAGCAGGGGTTATAGAGCTCTAATCCTGACCATATCAATGATGAAAATGACTTGATCACATATATTACTAACATTATAGTATTTAAAAATCAAAATGCTATATTATGAATGTTATATGCTATATTTGGTATCTTTGAATTTCTTCTAGAAATTAAGTCTCATCGAAATTTTCATTTCATTAATTTGTTCTTTATGTTTTCAATTAAACAAGTTTGATGTCCTAAGGATCATTACAAGAATAATGGTATCTTGATGATCTATTTCTTTTAACATAATTTTTTTTATGAGAATATCTTTTGTACATAAAAAGTATAAGAGAAGATATACATATCTTGTATTTTATACATCTATCTTTAATAATGTATTTAATACTATATAAATATTATCAAGCATTCGTTACTTTCTGTCACTGAGTGAAATACTAACATCTTAAATGTTAATGTATGGTGTTACAAATATAATCATTCTCATAAAGAAAACAAAGATAATAACACTTAATTGAAAAATGTATGTTGCCATTGCTTTGTCATTTTCACCGAAAAAGAGGGTATGTCCAAGTAAATTGGTTTTTAGGGAAGACCAACCCAATAAGAATGTCCCACCCAACTCACATTTTCCAAAGTTTTATTTGGGTTTTTCTGAGAAATTATTCACCTGCAACAACGTAAGAGAAACTATTTATGACAAATCTTGGTGGAACCACATTCTTCCAACTTTGAAGTCTTTAATCTCAATCAATAAAAATTAAAAACACATAAAAACTACTAATTCGTCACAAAAATTCAATTTTGGTGTTTTATAAATGTAAAGAAACGTTATTGAAAGATTTCAAAACGTATCATCCAATTTGTATCGTTGCACCAACCAATCCAAGGATTTATAAGAAGATATAAAAAAAACGATTCGAAGTTTTGAAGTGGAAATATTAAAAAAAAAAAAAACATATATAAGAAGATATAAAAACAACATTTTACTTTGAAGTTTTGAAGTGCAAAATTTAAATAATAAATATTGGTCCATGCAGGTCTCGAACATGCGACCTTCGCATTATTAGCACGACGCTCTAACCAACCTACATTTGCCCAATTTTTATTTGGGATTTTCTGAGAAATCATTCGTGTGCAATGTGAGAGAAACTATCTATGTCGGATCTAGGTGGAACGACACTTCTCCAATTTTGAAGTCTCTAATCTCAATCAATAAAAATTGAAAACACATAAAAACTACTAATTCATCACAACAATTGAATTTTGGTGTTTTATAAATGCAAAGAAACATTATTGAAGGATTTGAAAAGGTGTCATCCAATTTGTATTGTTGCACCAACCAATCCAAGGATTTATAAGAAGATTTTTTAAAAAAATTAATTCGAAGTTTTGAAGTGCAAAAATTAAAAAACATATATATAAAGATATAAAAAAAATATTTTTATTTGAAGTTTTGAAGTGCAAAAATTATAAAATAAATATTGTCCCATGCAAGTATTGAAACTGCGACCTTGACGTTATTAGCATACGCTCTAACCAACTTACATTTACCCAAGTTTCATTTGGGCTTTTCTGAAATCATTCGTGTGCAATGTGAGAGAAACTATCTATGACGGATCTCGGTAGAACCACACTCCTCCAATTTTGAAGTCTCTAATCTCAATCAATAAAAATTGAAAACACATAAAAACTACTAATTCATCGTAAAAGTTTAATTTTGGTGTTTTATAAATGTAAAGAAATATTATTGAAGGATTTGAAAAGACGACATCCAATTTGTATTGTTGCACCAACCACTCCAAGGAATTATAAGATATAAAAAAAATTAAAAAATTAATTTGAAGTTTTGAAGTGCAAAAAATATGAAAAAAATGTCAGCATATGCAGGTCTCGAACCTACGACCTTCACATTATTAGCACGACGCTCTAACCAACTAAGCTAATGGGCCATTTATTTTGTATTCGAAGTTTTGAAGTGCAAACATTATAAAATAAATATTGACCCATACAAGTATTGAAACTGCATCTTTTACGTTATTAGCACACGCTCTAACCAACCCACATTTACCGAAGTTTCATTTGGGTTTTTCTGAAATCATTCGCGTGCAATGTGAGAGAAACTACCTATGACGGATCTCAGTAGAACCACATTCCTCCAATTTTGAAGTCTCTAATCTCAATCAATAAAAATTGAAAACACATAAAAACTACTAATTCATCATAAAAGTTTAATTTTGGTGTTTTATAAACGTAACGAAATATTATTGAAGGAGTTGAAAGGATGTCATCCAATTTGTATTGTTGCACCAACCAATCCAAGGATTTATAAGAAGATATAAAAAAAATTAAAAAATTATAGTGCAAAATATAAACAAAAAAAACATTTTAATTTGAAGTGCAAAAAATTTGAAATAAATATTGGCCCATGCAGGTATCGAACCTGCGACCTTCGCGTTATTAGCACGACGCTCTAACCAACTGAGCTAATGGGCCATTTATTTTGTAAAGCTATACTGAATTAAATGTTCAATAAGAGGAATCTATTTGACAACATAAACATATTAATGGATTAATACGGTATTAATGCTTCTGAACTTACATAATTAAGTATTTGATTTCACCAGGTTTTGCTATATAGAATCAGAATAAGTTCTTTATGTTTACTCATAAGAGTAAAGATATCTACTTATCTCTTCTTATCTTTACTCTGAAAAAGGTGTGTATCGTTACAAAATTTAAGTATATAATTCAGACATTTACAAAAAAAAAAGTAAAAGATACAAAAATAATTAAATACTGTTTATATATTTTTTTAGAATATAAATGATGTATACTTTTAAACTAATATTTTTTGTGTTTGGTTAAATAATTTTTATTTAGGATTGTGATCAAAAGTATATCCCGTTAATCTATTTATTTTGTTTCTTACCCTTTGAGTACAAACTATCATGTAAGAATTTTCATTACATCGTGTGTACATATAATAGCTTGTTGGTATTTATCATTTAACCTTTAAAGTAGGCGATCTATAGATAAATGTCATTAAATTTGACATTGTGATAAATAGTTAATACTATGATAAAGAAAAATATTCTGAGTCATAGAGAAATGGTAAAAAAATATAAATGCAAAGTTCTAGTTATCTTTTGTAAAAAAAAAAAATCTAAATATTTTAATACTGGAGCAAGTTGCACAATGTCATGAATTTATAAACTAAGCTTCATTATACATTAAATGAATGTAAAGAAACAGTATAAAAAGAGATTTAATCAAAAAAATATATATAAAAGCGATGAAAAGAAGGTACACATTCACTAAAATATTTTTACGTAGCAGTTTTATAAATTTAAATAAGTTATGAAAATGAATCATGACCTAGTTATGAAAATGCAAAAGAAAATGAAAGAAGAAATTGGACTCTTTTGAATAACTGTGTCAAAGTTAAACAGATAATGAACATAAAAGATTTATCTTATTGAATAAGATAAATCATTTATAGAGAATGTCTATACTACCTGGTTAAGAGACTTTCATGATTCATTATTATTATTTTTATAGTATATTATAAAATATATCTTATAGAGAGTGTCTAAAAGACAGACCATTCTTTTGATTGGGAAAAAAGACCTTGGCCATATAAAAAGAACAGGGGATTATAATTATTTTGAAACTAATATAAAACATCATATTATGCTTTTGATGTGAAAGTCTATTTGAAGAATTGAAAATTATAAAGAAAAATTAAATATTAAATACAAATCAAATTTATGATATTGACCTCTTTAAAGATATTTCTTTACAACACAATCACAACTTTACAAATATTACTTGTTTTGGCCATTGTCGGTTCTTCTACGAGAAGTTTTTTTCAGATTAAAATTGTTAAAAAAATTATCCAAATCTATTGTCATAAAATGGATTAAATAATACTTATTTGATTTTTATGGAAAAAATGGGAAGATAAATGATGTTATTAACAATAAAAGCATACACATAAATTACATAATATATCATAAATAAACAAAAAAATGGGTTGACAAAACGAATGCAATATTTGAGATAAGAAGATCGAGGCAGAGGTATTGTCAAAAAAAGAAGATTGAGGCAGTGGAAGAAACCCAAAAGGACAAATTTTAAATTGGAAGAAAAAATGAAGGGAAGTAAATTATTTGTTTTACATTTTAAACTATGAAAGAAGGTAGATGCCGATAATGGATGTTAAGAGAAATAAAGTGAATTATTTTTGCCAATTCTCTCTCAAGGGCGGGTCTAGCAGCTGTTTGGCCTTGTTTAGGGGTTTGAGCAACACAAACTAAAAGGGTTGTGCAAAACAGCCTTCTAAACCTTCTTTTTCTTAAGATCAAAATCCAAGAGAAGCAACATCATAGAAATCTAAATTAGAGTGATCTTTTCACCAAAGAATAGATGATAGTTTGCTAAACACTAGCAGAATACAAACGATTCTTCAACTTAGCTTATCTTAAAACAAACAGAACAGGATTATTATTTGCAGAACGAGAGCTCACCCGATTCACGGATGGTTTTAATCTAAACTGTTAAATTGCAAAAGCGGCCGTAAAAACTTGTTATTGATCCAACATAATGATAGATTTCAGATATCATACCAATACAAATAAAATATTGGGAAAAACAATGGATGTGTTCAATAAACGTTTCTTTAACAGTTTATAATGGACATTAGGCAACAGGGTTACAATTCAACGTCATTGTTATCCAGAAATAATCTAGGAGCAATTGAAACGATTTCAAAATTGACTTCATTTGACTAAGCTTCGTTGATATTCAAAAATTTGGCAATATAAAAAGCAACAAAAGTTGAAATAAAAAATAATCCAATGCTGCAAAGCAATTGCAAAACTAAGTTTTAATGACACAATTGCAAAAAATAAATTACATCTCCAAAAAAACGATACAGAGATCCACAAAAACAATTTAGATAACAAATCACTAGTGCCCACTAAAATGTTGTTGTAACTGTGCATGATGATATAAACCACGAAAGAGTAATGAAACGAATTCCTGTTTTAAAACGAGCATCCAACAAACAGTACCCTGTATTAACACGGTTAACTGAAATTAACTATTGAGGCGGTGAACAATACTGTTTATTGAAATTAAGTTTGGAACACATGTTAAGAACCTCTATTCCTAGAAATTCAAAAGGTATCCAGCAAAGACATTATCCAAAATTAATCAACAAAAAGTTGAAAAACATTCAAATACAAAAATTAAATGCAATACAACTGCAAGCTGCTTGAACTCCAACCAACTTGAATATATCAATACTCTAAAACAGTCAAATTGTTCCACAGAATCAGAAATATTGGCGCAGATGTCAATCAACCATGGAAGTCAAAGCTGCAAATTGATGAATCTCCAAAGGAGAGTGGAGAGTGAAACCCGATAAATTTGAAACAATTTAACAGCAAATCCAAAAATAGTTTTCAATAGATCCGAACCAACATTACTCCAGCCTTCATTAATACCATTATAGAACAATTTTTACAACAGTTGCTTTTGGAGCAAAGAGATAATCAGATGCTTCAACAAAAGCAACATTCAAATCTCCGTTCTTTATGTGACAATCACTAGGCTTGTAATATTATGATTATGATCACAAACCAAATGAAAGTAGTATCACAACAAAATTAAAAACAAAACAATCGACATGATTCTTCAAAAATTGATATTTGTGAAGTACAAAAAAAAAGGGTGGAATTTTACTGCATGAAAAATTATATTGATAGTATGAAATGGCCTCAGAGGTAGTGACAATTTGGAGTTTATCGTCAAATAAACTATCTGGTAATACGTGCAATGAGTACATCATTGGCCAAATCATTACCAAAATATCTGAATAAACCATTTAAGCATGTCAAGAGAGTTCCATTTTACAATTCAAAATTGAAACCACGACGACACAAAAATAGTGTTAAGACCATAGACCTACCTACCAAGATATCATTTTTAGGCTACATAACATCAAAATCCGGCTACATAATACATGATTTTAATACGGTGCATCAAAAGTGACGAGGAAAATGAATATAACATACAAATAATTCTGCTGATATACCAATGTGACTACACAATGGTACGGAATTATACGAAGAAATCACTCAAAAATGAAACATGAAACATGCACCACAAATTTCATATGTTAATCAAAACGAGAGTGAAAACAATTGTTTAGAGACAAGCAAACTTTAAACATGAAATGGACTTAAAAATACTTTATGCATCAGAGAGATTCCCAACGAAAAATCGTCATCCTCTAGTTAGGAGTACTGATGTCCCTGTCTGTTTTATCGTCATTTGCATATGGTATAATCAAGATAAACACAAAAACAAGTAAAAAAACACTTTTAACAACCCATGGGTAATAATTTCAAGTAACAAAAAACAATGTCAATTATGAAAACCAAATGTCTAATATTTCAAAACATACCATTAATCAAATAAATAAAAACCGACGTGAACAATTATGGTCTTTTGTAAAAACGCATCAGAGAGATTCCCATTAGACTAAGTCAACATTCTCCAATGGAGTGCTGATGTCCCTGTCTTTTTTATCATCATCTGCATATAACAAGTTTCTTATACCAGATCCAACCTTTAATTATGTAGGTAAACAAAGAAAGAGAAAAAACAAGTTCAAAATGTCAGAAAAATTAAACAAATGCATTCACGGAATAAGAATCAGGGAATTCAACTCCAGAACCGATCAATATGATGAAATCATTAAAAAGTAGGACTAGATTTAAAAAATTGAAATTAATATATGAAACGGTGGAGGAGAAGCCTGTGCCTCAGATGAAAATTGGTTTCATAGAAAACAAATCTCAAAGTATATTTAACACCATCATAGGCACACGATAATAGAATGGTAATTGAGTTTAAAAACACTACATGCAAACTCTAATGTAGTTCAACGAGTAAAAGAAAAACATAACGAAAGAGGTTTGAACAAAAAAAAGGACGAAATGCGATGGGAAGATAGAAACCCCATTGAGGGCTTTCGATCCTGGTGATGATGTTAGGGTTTAAGATTATCGGCAATATATAGAGAGATCTCGAAGGAATTAGGGTATTCGAGAGTTGAAGGCCGCTGATCGTTATTAAAAAAATTGATTTTGACCTAACCCGTAGCCAATAAAAAACGGGCTATTGAAGATTCGGCCCAGAATGTTCACAATTGCTGATAAGGGTTTTTTTGCATTCCCCGATTTTTCTTATACGCCTCCTTTTGAAAACTAATTTATGACGATTTCAACTAATCTAACTTGTTCAACCAAATCACCAAAACTAATCCAACTTATATTTCATCTAAATATGTCTAACCCGAACCAAGTGGTTTGGTTCGAATAACGAGGCTACAATTTCAGACCCGTCAGAATCCAAAAATATGATCAATTCAAATAAAATGTTATATAAAAACAATAAAATTTAGATCTCTTGGAAATTATTGTTTAGAAAAAAAACTATTTTGATATCTTGATATCTTGACCATTTGATCTTAATTAAACAGTCATGCAGTCACTAGCTATGTAAATGTGTGTTTTAACTACAACAAATTCAAAATCAAAGTATAACTTTGTAAGCGAAACACACTGATTAATATGAGATGTATTATGGCATTGTCCATAACACAATATAAATATAACATAACGCAATATATATATATAGTCTTTTTAATTAACGAGTCAAGTTAAATCATATTTTAATTAGGTCAGGTCATAGACTTAGTTGTACGGTTTTCTGTGTTTTCACTCCTAACATCCACAATGGATAACTCAATTTTGAGTACTTAATCGAGTCTCACTTGTATAGATCACTCATTTATAATTGTTCAGTGAAATTATTAAATGAACACTCAATCTTTTCAACCCAAATAAATTTTTATATGTTAAAATTGGGTGGGACCCATAAGGAAATAATGCTTTGTAAAGTATTTCTTTTGACTAGATATCTAAATTGGTCTCTGAAATGTAAATGTTGGTAAAATTAGTATGTCAAATTTGTAAATTGACAAATACAATATTGAATTGTAAAATATCAATTAAAATATTCCACATGTAAACTTTTGTCGTTAAATTTGGCTAAATAGCACCCGTGGTCCGTTAACTTAATTTCAGTTAACGTTTTAGTCCTTTATCTTTTTTTTTCCGATTTGGTCTTTTATTTTAATTTTAAGTGACAATTTAATCTTTTATTTTTAAAATGTTAACAATATTATCCTTTTTTTTTTACAAAAATTCAAAAAAATTATCAAAATTTTCAACCAAAACCCATAAAATTAATTATATAATACAAATTTCATCAAATTCGTAACTCAAATATTCAAATAAACTCATATTTTTATTCTTTATTTGATTTTTAAAATTTCATCTCTAACAACATCAAATAAAAAATGAAAATATGAGTTTATTTGAAGATTTGAGATACGAATTTGATAAAATTTGTATTATATTAAAAAATATAATTAATTTTATGGGTTTTGGTTGAAAATTTTGATGAATTTTTTAATTTATTGTAAAAAACAAGGATAATATTGTTGACATTTTAAAACATAAAAGATCAAATTGTCACTTAAAATTAAAATAAAGGACCAAATCGGAAAAAAAAAGAAGATAAAGGACTAAAACGTTAACTGAAATTAAATTAAGGGACCACGGGTGCTATTTAGCCTATAAATTTTTATGTGGCACTGCAATTGAATATGTGGTTTATCCACGTTGATACCACATCAATGTCATATTCCCGTGGGACAAATTTGTCGATGAAATTGTGTTATTTTAAGAAATAAATTTGTGAGTGTTGTAAAAAAACCAAAGATCAATGAATTTCAGAGCGGAGATTGATTGAATCGAAAATAGAGATTGATCAGTTTGAAAACGGAGATCATTTATCGTTATCCGTTTTTTGGTTTTGTTTCTTTTAATCTAAACAGAATTGAATCTTGTTAAAATGAACACACACAATTGTTAACCCAATTCAGAGATAAAACTCCTACATTTGGAGGATTGGATCCGACTTCGAAATATCACTAATATAAGATAAAATAATTACAATGTACAAAAATGTTTTGTAAAACTAAATTCACTCTTACTTTCTAGTTGTTGTCCAACTAATTATATACAAGTTTGTACCAAAAAGTAGTTACCACTTATTAACTGAAAACTAACAGCCCCAAGTTAGATTAACTTGTAAGTAACCATCCTAAGTCTTCTTAATTGAGTACCACTTTCTACAATTCTCCACCTTGGTACCAAATGAGAAGCTTCAACCTGTGATTCTTCAAATCAGATCCTCTTAGTCCTTGATCTCGGTTTCTGGACTTGATCTGCAGCATATCCAAACAATGTTTGAATTTGCTAAGTGTGACAAGTTTTGTAAACATGTCAGATGGGTTGTCATTTGTGTGCACCTTTGCCACATTTATATCACCCCCTTTAAATGACATCCCTTATGAAATGCAGCCTGATGTCTATATGCTTGGTTCTTTCATGATACATTTGATTTTTACTCAAATGAATGGCACTTTGGCTGTCACAATTTATGCAAACCGACTCTTGTTTGACACCATGTTCAGTGATCAATCCTCTCAACCAAATTCCTTCTTTAACAGCTTTAGCAAGAGCAACATATTCTGCTTATGTTGTTGATAATGCCTCTATGTGTTGAAGATTAGCTTTCCAATTGACTGTGTTGTTGAACACTGTGAACACATAACCTGTGAGAGATCTTCTTCTACAAATCCTTAGACTAGTTTTGATGGTTCTAAACTTATGCTGTATTCCAAACACAAGCTTTGAGTTCCTTTTTAAGTACCTTAGAATCCATTTAACAGCTTGCCAATGGTTCATTCCTGGTTTTCCCATAAACCTGCTGGTGACACTTACATCATGAGAAATGTTCGGCCTTGAGCAGACCATAACATACATGATTCTTCCTATGGCACTTGCATAAGGTATAGTCTTCATGTCTTCTATTTCCAGATTTGTGTTTGGTGACATGGCTGAAGAAAGCTTGAAGTGAGCTGCTAGTGGAGAGTTAACTGCCTTTGATTCACTCATATTGAATCTATTTAGAACCTTCCCAATGTAGCTCTCTTGGGAAATTATCAGTTTTCCTTGCTTTCTAATTTTGATGATTTCTATTCCTAGTATCCTCTTGCATGGCCCCAAATCCTTCATCTCAAATTCTTTTTTCAGCTGACCTTTTAACTTTCCTAATTCTTTCATACTTTTATATGCTATTAGCATGTCATCCACATATAACAACAAGTAAATGTATATGTCTTTTGATACTTGTTTATGATACACACAACTATCAAAATTACTTCTAGCATAACTTTCACTAAGCATGAATGAATCAAACCTCAAATATCATTGTCTTGGTGATTGCTTTAGCCTATAGAGTGACCTCTTTAGTAGATAGACCCAATCTTCCTTCCCATGAGTCCTAAAGCCATCTGGTTCTTGCATTAAGATTGTTTCATTCAGATCACCATGGAGAAATGTTGTTTTGACATCTATCTGCTCTAACATCATGTCAAAGTGTGCTACCATGGCTAGAATGATTCTTATAAATGTATGCTTGGCTACAGGAGAAAATATTTCATTGTAGTCTACACTTTCACTTTGAGTGAATCCCTTTGCTACTAGCTTTGCTTTGAACCTGGGTGGTTCTACTCGTAGATTCCCTCTTTCCTCTTGAAAATCCACTTGTTGCCTACAATCCTGGAATTGGCAGGCTTAGGTATGAGTTCCCAAGTGTTGTTCTTCTCTAGTGATTTCAGCTCCTCAGTCATAGCTAAAATCCATTTGTCTTTGTCTTGAGACCTGACAGCTTCATTGTAGTTTTTGGGATCTTCTTGGTTGATTTCTTCAGCAGTTTCTTCAGCAACATGTAATGCATATCTGATCATATCTACATAACTGTGTCTCAGAGTGGGTTTTGATGTCCTTCTTTCTCTATCCCTGATGAGGTTATAATCATCTAATTCTTGTTCTAGAAACATGTCGTGTTCAGCTGGGTTTGTATCAGTCATGTCTTGTTGAGCTTGTTGTTCTAAAACGGAGAACGTTCTGGGTTTCTACTGTTATGAAACGGAGAACGTTTTTGTTTCTGTTGATCTTTCTCTGTTTCTGTAAATTGTTCCACCTCAAGATCAAACCTCCCCCATCTCCAGTTTGATTTGTACTTTCATTCTCAGCCTTGATTAAGGACTTATATAGGTCAACCTCATGAAATTTAACATCTCTACTGATGGTACATTTCCTACTTTCAGGACACCATATTCTATAACATTTCACACCACTTGGATATCCAACAAAATACCATTTCTTTACTCTAGGAACTAATTTCCCTTCATTTACATGGTAATATGCAGCACATCTAAATACCTTTAGATGATTGTATTTTGCCGCATGTCTAGTCCACATTTATTGAAGAGTTTTTAGTTCAATTGCAGCTGAAGGACTCAGATTTATCAAGTCAGATAAAGGCATTAACAACGGCTATATTGGCCTTCATTAAATGCTCTCAAGCCTATAAAAGGAAGGCCACACCTCAAGGAAAACACAGAAGTTCAAGTGCTAACAAGTTTCTCCAAATCATTCACATTCACATACTTGAAATTCTGCAAATCATTTACATAATCAGTTGTAGTTAAATTCATTTTACTCTGATATATTCATACTGATTTATCTGTAAAAGAATCAAAATCTCAAACAAGAGTTGAGACATTTCAGATTCTAAACAATCTCATTATTATTGTAAAACTCAAATTATAAGAGTTGAATATAGTTTAAGGTAGATTGTAAAAAATCTTATCAAGACAGATAGGTGATTTGATTAATCTGATACCAGGTGGAATTAGATTAAGTTCTGTAAACAAAGATCAAGGCTGATCTAGGCAAGGTGCTGTAAAACAAAGAAGGTTCTTGTTTTAAACACTCAGTGGAAAATCTCACAATTGTGGGGACTGGACGTAGCCCAAGTTGGGTGAACCAGGATACATCTGCGTGTGGTATTTCTTATCTTTAATCTCCTTATCAAGTTTGATTGTTTTTAAGATTAAAATACAAAACCGTTTTTCTGTTTTACACACTAATCTGAATGTTCTCCGTTTTTTTATAAAACCAAGAACGTTCTCCATTTTTCTGCTTCCTTAACCAAGAACTTTCTTTAGTTTAAAACTGAAGTTTTTCAGGAAATTTTAAAAAGGGAGATTTACAATTCAAACCCCCTTCCTTGTAAATCAATTTTGCTACTTCAATTGGCATCAGAGCAAGGTCTCTAAAAAGAACACCTAACCAGTGTTAAAGAAAAAGATCCATAAAATGTACAAAGCAAAATACGTTGTTGAGGGAGGATCCTCAAACAGACCACCATTCTTTGATGGTACTGATTATTACTTTTGGAAAAACAAAATACAATTTTTTCTCAAATCACAGGACACAGGCATGTGGAACATCATAATAAATGGAAATCATGTTCCAAGAATGAATCAAGAAGATCCAGCTTCAACAGAAAAGAAAGAAGCAAACTAGACTCCTGATGATAAAGCTAAGGTACTCCTAAACTCTAAAGTTCTTTTATTCTTATCGTGTGCTTTGAGTAGGGAAGAAAGTGAAAGAGTAGACGAATGTCAAACTGCTAAAGAAGTATGGGACAGATTACAAACTCACCATGAAGGCACAAGCCATGTCAACGAAACAAGAATAGACATTGGTATAAGAAAATTTGAATTATTTGAGATGCACGAAGGAGAAACCATTGACGAGATGTACGCAAGATTCACAACAATAGTGAATGAAATGCGTTCTCTTGGCAAAGCCTATTCAATACAAGACAGGGTAAGAAAGATCATGAGATGTCTTCCAATTGTATGGAGACCAATGGTAACAGCTATAAGCCAAGCCAAAAATCTTGAAACACTTCCCCTGGAAGAATTGATAGGAACTTTAAGAGCACATGAAATACTGCTACAAGAAGATAAACCTGCCAAGAAAGGCAAAGCAGTGGCTCTGAAGGCATCTCAAGAAATCATCATACTACAAACTGATGAAGAACCAGAAGAAACTGGACAAGAAGATGCTGATGAAGAAATTGCTCTTCTCACCCGAAAAATACAAAGAATGATGAGAAGGAGAGATCAAATCAAAAAAGATTTCCCAATAAAAATCCAAAAACAGAAGTTGATAAGAGCCAAATTACATGTTTTTGTTGCAATAAACTAGGACATTACAAATCTGAATGTCCCTTGAATAAGAAAACACCAAAACGATTTCCTTCCAAAAAGAAATCAATGCTGGCCACATGGGATGACTCAGAAGAATCAGACACAGAAGAAGAAGAAGAAGAAGAAGAAGAAGAAGCCAACATATGTTTGATGGCAGACACAGAAGAAAACGAGGTAATCAATTTTGAATCTTGTTCTCTGTGTGAATTAATGGGAAAAGAATTTGACAACTTGCTACATGATTCGAACACTCTCATACAAAAATGTAGTTCCTTAGAAGAACAAGTTTTTAAAGAAAAAGAAGAAAAAGAAAAGGCTCAGGCCATGATTGAGATTCTCAAAAATACCATTCAAGAACTGAGAGGATCAAAACAGCAAAGTTGTGAAATTCAGAAAGGTCAAGAACGTTCTGCAGCTAAAACGGAGAACGTTCACCTTAAATCTGAAAATGAAATATTGAAAACTGATTTGCTTAATTTTATAAAAGCTACTGAAACTTTTCAGAAAATCATGGGATCACAAATAGGAATATTTCATAAAGCTGGTATTGGTTTTGATCAATCTCAAAAAACCAAAATGTATGAAAACTTTTTTATTTCGAAAAGCAAGATTGAAAAATGCAAAACAAAATGTTCATACTGTAAAAAACTTGGACATTTCGAATTTGCTTGCTATTTCAAAAAACGGGATGAGAAGAATAAGAGTAGAAAGATATTTGAAAGAAAAGAGCCAATTTTGAAAAAACCAGAACGTTCTCCAGCCTATTCTCAAAACGGAGAAAGTTCAAGAAGAAAAACTGAACCTTCTCCAGAAAATTTGAAAAAGGGAGAACGATACAGAATCTTTACACAATCAAGATTCCAACCTTCGAAAACTCATATTTCAAAAACAATACCAAGACCAACTGTTAAATGTTCCTATTGTCTCAAATTTGGTCATCAAGAATCAACATGTCATTTTAAAAAGAAAGAAATGATTAAAACTAACTCTCAAGGACCGAAGACAAAGTGGGTACCTAAAGTTAAAGTAACACCTTATGCAGAATGGATTTCAACTTGTCAAGAGAAAGCCATGGTTCTTGGACAATGGCTGTTCAAGACATATGACAGGAGATAAAAGCTATTTCATGTCATTTGAAAAGAAAGGAGGAGGTTCTGTAACCTTTGGTAACAACAACCAAGCTCAAATCAAAGGTAAAGGAACCATTGGTAAGAAAAACTCAGCTCAAATTTCTGATGTTCAATATGTAGAAGGTCTGAAACATAATCTCTTAAGCATAAGTCAACTATGTGACAATGGCTTCGAGGTTATCTTTAAACCAAACTTCTGTGAAGTTAAAAACAAAACTAGTGAACTCATTTTTTCAGGTATAAGAAAGAAAAATCTTTATGTTTTATACCTTGAAGAATTACCTGATGAATCCTGCTTCATGTCCATAAATAAAGATAAATGGATTTGGCACAAGAGGACAAGACACATCAGTATGAAAACTATTTCAAAGATTTCAAAACTATAACTTGTTAGAGGATTACCAAAAATCAATTTTGATAAAGATAAAATATGTGAAGCTTGTGCTAAAGGAAAACAAGTTAAAAGTAGCTTTCGTCCAAAAAAGTTTATTTCCTCAAATAGAGTCCTTGAGCTGCTTCACATAGATCTTTTTGGTCCTATTAAAACAACAAGTCTAGGTGGAATGAGATATGGTTTTGTTATTGTTGATGATTACTCTCGATATACATGGGTCTTATTTTTAAAACAAAAAGATGATGCATTTGATGCTTTCAAAAAATTTTGTAAGAAGGTTCAAAATGAAAAAGATTCCAAAATCATTTTTGTAAGAAGTGATCATGTAGGAGAATTCATAAATGCCTCTTTTAAAAACTTTTTTGAAGATCTTGGCATTTCTCATAATCTATCTTGTGCAAGAACTCCTCAACAAAACGGAGTTGTTGAAAGAAAGAATAGAACATTGCAAGAAATGGCAAGAACAATATTGGAAGAATCAAATGTTGAAAATACTTTTGGGCTGAAGCCATAAACACTTCATGCTACATTTTAAACCGTGTGACAATAAGAAAAATCATCAACAAAACACCATATGAAATCTGGAAAAATAGAAAGCCAAACATTTCATATTTTCACATTTTTGGTTGTTATTGTTACATCTTGAACAACAAAGAAAACCTTGGAAAGTTTGATGCTAAATCAGACAAAGCCATATTTTTGGGATACTCAACCGAATCTAAAGGATTTCGTGTGTTTAATCTCAAAACAAAGGTTGTTGAAATTAGTATACATGTATTATTTGATGAATTTGATGATCTGGAAATGAGGAAGAAAGTTGATGAAGAAGAAGAACATTATGGACAACAGCAGTAGAATGTTCCCCAGGAAAACCAGACTGATAAACAGTCTCCACTCCATTCTCTTCCAAAAAGCTGGAAAACAATCAGTGATCATCCCCAGGATCAGATTATTAGAAATACAGTTGATGGAATTCGAACTAAAATGTCTTTCAAAGAGGATGACAACAACAACATGGCAATGATCTCCCAACTCGAACCAAAGTCAATCAAAGAAGCCATTGTTGATCAATCTTGGATTAATGCGATGAAAGAAGAACTTCATCAGTTTGAAAAGAATGAAGTCTGGAATCTTGTCCCAGATCCTCAAAACCAGACCATCATAGGAACAAGATGGGTGTTTAGAAACAAACTGGATGAAGAAGGTAAGGTCATTCGTAACAAAGCCAGACTGGTTGCTCAAGGTTACAATCAATAAGAAGGTATTGACTATGATGAAACTTTCTAACCAGTTGCAAGGTTAGAGGCTATACGAATCCTTCTTGCATATGCATCTCATAAACTCATAAAACTTTTTCAAATGGATGTAAAAAGTGCTTTTTTAAATGGTTTTTTAAATGAGCAAGTTTATGTACGACAACCCCCTGGTTTTGAAGATAAATCAAAACCAGACCATGTTTATAAACTTACCAAGGCTCTATATGGTCTGAAACAAGCATCAAGAGCTTGGTATGAAAGATTAAGTTCTTTTTTAATCAAAAATGGTTTTTCCAGAGGAAACATTGACACTACACTCTTTAAGAAAAATGATAAAAATGATTTACTCATAGTGCAAGTGTATGTTGATGATATAATCTTTGGTTCCACCAATGAAAAAATGTGTGATGCCTTTTCAAATCTTATGCAAAGTGAATTTGAAATGAACATGATGGGGGAGTTGAGATACTTTCTTGGTTTACAAATTAAGCAGCATGATGATGGCATTTTTATTTGTCAAGAAAAATATACAAAAGATCTTTTAATAAAATATAAAATGAATGAAGCCAAAATCATGACTACTCCCATGCATCCATCTTCTTCATTGGACAAAGATGAAAATGGAAAATCTGTCTCTGAAAAAGAGTATAGAGGAATGATTGGTTCTTTGTTATATCTAACTGCAAGTAGGCCTGATATTGTATTTGCAGTAGAATTATGTGCTAGATTTCAATCTGCACCCAAAGAATCTCATTTAACTGCTGTAAAAAGAATTTTTAGATATCTTGTTGGTACTACTGATCTTGGCCTTTGGTATAGAAAAGTTCACATTTTGATCTTGTAGCTTACTGCGACGCTGATTATGCTGGGGATAAAACTGAAAGAAAAAGCACAAGTGGCTCATGCCAGTTCCTGGGAAAAGTTTTAATCAGCTGGTCGTGTAGGAAGCAAAACACAATTGCACTATCAACTACTGAAGTTGAATACGTATCAGCTGCAAATTGTTGCTCCCAAGTAATTTGGATAAAGAATCAACTTGAAGACTTCTCTGTAAGTTATTCTAATGTTCCAATTTACTGTGATAATACTAGTGCCATAAATTTGTCCAAAAATCCAATTCTGCATTCTAGATCTAAGCACATTGAAATCAATCATCATTTCATTCGAGATCATGTTAGCAAGAAAAACATTGAATTAATCTATGTTGATACCCAAAATCAGCTACTGATGTATTTACAAAGCCTCTTGTTGAGGAGAGTTTTAATTCAATAAAGGAAAGACTGAAAATCATGAGAAATCCAGTGAAATGTCATTAAAAACTGCTTGTGCAGAAAACGGAGAACGTTTATCAATCTCCGTGTTTCAGGCAACTTTCTCCGTTTTTAAATCATCTTTCTCCTCTGCGTGTTACTTCCTCTCTGCGCATGCAAAAAGAAAAAGGGGAGTTTTGGCATTTAATGCTCTTGTCCCTTGCCTCCAAAAACGCCCTGACACCCTTTCAAAGTAGTGGCGTTACATCTTTTCAAAACCTCCTTCGCTAGGTTTCACTCATCATTATCTATTCTCTCTAAAAAGGCAATTCTGCCTTTGCAGTTTCTCACAAACCCTCCAGAATCCTTCCCTTCGTCTTCTTCTAAATCCTTCTGCCTTTCTGAAAAAACTCCAATGGCCAGAACTAAATCCAGTGCTCGTAAAAATACACGTGCTAAATCACCATCACCACCACCTTCTTCTCCATTTCGCAATCATTCACCTTCTCCACCACTGATGACTCTTCATCATATGCATATTTTTCATTGTTTTTAGTCTTATTTATCTTTAATCATTAGTTAATTTAATGATTTATTTGATATATTTTGTTGATTCTAGTTCTTGGGTTTAATAAAATGCTTATGTTCTTATTTCGTTGATTAAGTAGAGATTTTTCGGAGTTTTGCGTCGTTTCTTTGTTTTTAGTGCAGTGCTGAATTCTGGTGAGAAATCAACATGACCTATGTGGAGTATTTCAGTGATATATGGAGTTGTATATGTCCAATTGGAGTCAAACCAAGTGCAAATGAAAGCTAACATCCATAGCTACAACTTTTTTGAAGACACCAGAGCCAAATTCGGATTTCAAATAGTAGAAATATGCAGTATACGTCAGATTGAAGATGCTGTGCGCCTGAAGCGCAAAGCATGCGCCTGAAGCGCATTTCTGCGCTGCTGATTCTATTTAAATGCGCTTGAAGCGCAAGGCATGCGCTTGGGGCGCGTGACGCACTGCAGATTGCATAAAATCGAGTTTTTCTGATTTTTTTAAGGATCTTTTTGTCAATTGGGAAGTTTAGAGACTTGTGCCCTAGCAGAGAAACTCAGAGACGGCTGTTCCACACCATTGAAGGAGTTTTATCAAGAATCATTCATGAATCTTTCTTGTAATTCTTCTTTAATCTCGATCTCTTTAATATCTGTAATGAGTAACTAAACTCTAATTGTTAGGGATGAGTGAAACAAGATGAAACCCTTATTTGTCTGATTTGATTCGTGGTTATATGAATAAATTTATTGAATTATTTTTCTCATCTCTGTGCTTAATGCTTTTTATTGCCTGATCAACATTAAAATGTTCTACGATTCGTAATTTGAAACGGAAGTGGACTTTACGAATGCTTGAGATAAGAAATTCATGAGATTGTAGTCTAGGGATAGATGCAGGTCATGAAACCAATTGAATTAGTTGCAGAGACAACAATTTAAAAAGAGAATTTTTGTACTGTAAAGCTTAATCCTAATTTTAAATCCACTAAGGAATTAGGGGTTATTTTGGAATTAAAGGTTCTGTCACTAAGACATTAGGGCAAGAATACTAAAGAAAATTCGGTAATAAATCAATAAAGGAATTCAGTAACTAGGATCAAATTAGAGACCAAGGTTGGACTCGCAGTGAAACTCATCCCTGACATTTTTCTCATTATAAAAGTTCAATTTTATTACTGTTGTTATTTCAAATATTATTCTACTCAATCTAGAAACTTTTTGTTCAATGTCAGTAATTAAATATAATTCGATAGTAAAACGCAATCCTTGAGTTCGACACTCGGTACTACCGTTTTTATTATTACTTGCAACGATTCAGTACACTTGCTGAAACACTATCAAGTTTTTGAATGCCCTTTTCTTCATCAGAATCCTCATCTTCATCTTCAAGGGAATCAAGCCCTATCCCTCTTCCTATTAAACCACTCGCAACGATTTTTCCTCCTTCTCACCCTAAATTTGTACCCAACACTGCTCAAGTTCCTCCTCACTTGAGAAACACCACTAAACCCCCAAAACGAAGGTCTATGAGAGTTCTTTCTGGAATAGGGACTTCGAACCCTAAAAACACTGATGCTCCCGTATTTATAATTTCTGACTCTGATGAGGAAGAAATGGATGTCCCTCCTTCCAGTGCTCCAGCAACCTATCAACAAAAAATATCCCAAACACAGCAGCAAACTTCTGAACCTTCATTTACAACTCCTCCCAATCAGAAGAGAAAGAAGTTAAATGAAATCGCATCTCCATCCAAACCATCTCAACCCCCATCTAAAACCATGAAGAAAAAAATCTGCTGTAACCCTCTCTCAATACCTAGCTAGGAAGAATATGAAGAATCCCCAGAGAAGTAAAACTAGGGCACCAAAACAGCTCAAAAAGAAGCCATCTCCTTCTGCCCCCCTTACCACTCCTTCTGCCCCTCCAAACGTTCCTTCTGCCCCCCAAACGTTTCTTCTGACCCCCCACTGTTCCGTCTGCCCCCTACACTGTTTCTTCAGCCCCCCACACTACTCATTCTGCTCCCCAACATTCTCCATCTAACCCTCAAAACTATCCCTCTGATTTCCCCAATAACATTCCTCTGATTCCCCTCTCTGCAACTAAAATTTTCAAAGAGAAATGGGTTGATCGTCCTATTGGAGTGGGACAGGTTGTCATGTTTGACAATCTGGTCATTGATGGAAATGCTATAAAACATCATATTAATGTTTTAGGCTGGACTTCCTTCCTTCAGACATCAGAATGCTATTACCCAGATGTAATCATGGCATTCTACTGCCAAGCAAAAACTTTCCCTAATAAGTCCCTGATCATCTCCAAAGTTAAAGGGATTGAAATCATCCTAACCCCTGAAACTCTGGCCACAATTCTGAATCTTCCCACTGAAGGGCCTACCATTTATGGAGAAAAATGGTATAATGCTTTAAATCTGAACAAGACAGAGGTACTCTCTGATCTGTTCCTATAAGAGTCTACACGACAACTCTCAACCTTCCTCAAACCCCTTCCCAAAATTTTCAATAGCATCAGTCATCACACCATACTTCCCCACTGTGGAAGTCATGAGTATGTCTCTGATAATGATGCCCTTGTAATCCATCACCTTTTAAACTGCAAGCGCCTAAACCTTCCCCACATAATCATCAATCATATGATTACTGCAGCCAACAAGGATTACAGGAAGAATACTGTCCCTTATGGGATGATTTTGACCAAGATATTCAGGTATTTTCAAATCCCTCTCAGTAATGAGAAAAACTTGATCAAAATCTCCAAGTTTTCTTCAAAAAACATTTCTCATATGAAGAAAGCTACGTCTGAGGCAAGTGCTCCTTGATCCTTTCCACCTTCACTAAAAAGGAAGCGCTCCTCAAGCAAAAGAGCTGTTGATCCTGCTCCAATCCCAGCCTCACCACAGCCCTCACCAGACCTTCCTGAAGCAGCAGAAACTGCTCAAGAATGTTCTGTTGAAAATAGAGAAAGTTCTCTTGTTCAAACAAACCTTCCTCACACTTTCTCCGTTTTTCCCCAACTACAACCTTGTCCTCCACAGACTTTCTCCACCACATCCATTCACCCATAGACGACATGTGCACTCTCCTACCACATCAGCACGTCTCCTCTATGTCACCCCTCTTCATTTCCCCACAGAAAACCAATCCTTCTCTCTTTGGGATAAGTCAATTCTTGACTTTTTCTGATACTCCTGGACCATCCATTAATCAGAAATCCAATCCCTCACCTTCTGCCTCCACTCCTCCAACTTCCACCCATCCTGATTCTGCTATGCTTCCTCCTCCTCCACCAAAGGAACCTACGAACTCTGAGATCATGGCTGCCCTACAAACTATTATGGCACGCAAAACTCAGCAGGATTTAGAGTCCACCCTCCTGCGCACATGGATAAAAGAACAACTTGCTCCAAAGCTTGGACTTGTTCCTCCTCCTATTCATCCTTCTCCATCTCCTCAACCTGTTGCTAATCCTGCCAAGTCCTCATCTTTAGAAGGATCTTCACCATCCTTGGCATCATAGGATCTTTTTCTCCTACCTTTTTGTTGTGACAAAGGGGGAGAATTAATTTGAAGATTTTAGATTAAGTTTTAGTCCTTAATTAGATAGAAGTCCTTTTGTATTTGGTACTTCTGTATATTTTATGACTTAATCTCACTATGTAATTGTCATTGATATATAATGAAATGTCTTTATGAATCCATTTGCTGAATTGATTTATCTTTTGAAATTGCATGATTTATCTTCTGTTAAATTTAAATCACTGCACAAATTGAGAGGGAGCTTTCAAGCTCTTTCAAAATTAAAATCTAAATTAACATGTTTGTCATCATCAAAAAGGGGGAGATTGTTAAGACAAACTCTCAATTTTAAAGTTTTGATGAAAATAAACAAAGGTTAATTAAAAGATTGTTAATTATGATTTTGAGTATATTGTTAATTTAACCTGTGCTTTTGAGTGTGTTAATTCAAAGATAGGTTTCAAAAGAATCAAAGAAAACAGAAGCAGAGAACATTCTTCACATTCTGGAAAACGGAGAATGTTCGCCAGGCTGTGACAGCATAAAGACCCAACTTTCTCCATCACTTAATTAAAGTTGTTGGCTCTGGAAGTTACATGAATATGATCACTACATGGCGGATAACACATAGGATCTATTCAAATCAAAGAGGACATTCGAATTGCAAAAGAAAAAGACTCTCAAACAAGCCTGTCCAGACAGTTCTAGAAATGACTGTCAAGACTGTTAAAACAATCTTGAAGTCAAAGTCAGTTTCCAATATGGCCACAAAAACGTCCAGATTGATTATCAGCCTCCAAGGATACCTAAAGTACAAAAAGTCCAGAATGATCATCAATCTCCAGTCAGTTTTAAAAGCTTCAGTACAAGCTTCCTACATCAAGCTTTCATGATCGTTTTCAATCTGTTTTGAATGGTTCAAAGCTTCAGTTCAAACTAGCAATATTATCTCTTATCAGAAGCATTAGAGTATCATTAAATATTCAAGAAAGTTTGATTCAAAACGCAACATACAGCTCAACCTAAACAGAAAATAAAAAGAGTGAAAAGTGGATTATTTTTATTTAAAATAATGCCTTCGGTCAAGTCAGATAAAGGCATTAACAACGGCTATATTGGCCTTCATTAAATGCTCTCAAGCCTATAAAAGGAAGGCCACACCTCAAGGAAAACACAGAAGTTCAAGTGCTAACAAGTTTCTCCAAATCATTCACATTCACATACTTGAAATTCTGCAAATCATTTACAGAATCAGTTGTAGTTAAATTCATTTTACTCTGATATATTCATACTGATTTATCTGTAAAAGAATCGAAATCTCAAACAAGAGTTGAGACATTTCATATTCTAAACAATCTCATTATTATTGAAAAACTCAAACTATAATAGTTTAATATAGTTTGAGGTAGATTGTAAGAAATCCTATCAAGACAGATAGGTGATTTGATTAATCTGATACCAGGTGGAATTAGATTAAGTTCTGTAAACAAAGATCAAGGCTGATCTAGGCTAGGTGCTGTAAAACCAAGAAGGTTCTTGTTTTAAACACTTAGTGGAAAATCTCACAATTGTGGGGACTGGACGTAGCCCAAGTTGGGTGAACCAGGATACATCTGTGTGTGGTATTTCTTATCTTTAATCTCCTTATCAAGTTTGATTGTTTTTAAGATTAAAATACAAAACCGTTTTTCTGTTTTACACACTAATCTGAACGTTCTCCGTTTTCTGATAAAACCAAGAACGTTCTCCATTTTTCTGCTTCCTTAACCAAGAACTTTCTTGAGTTTAAAACTGAAGTTTTTCAGGAAATTTTAAAAAGGGAGATTTACAATTCAAACCCCCCTTCCTTGTAAATCAATTTTGCTACTTCACTTTGTTTAATTGATAGATCTTTATGCTGCCACTACCAAATTTGAATCTGGGAACATTCTCCGTTTTCCAGAATATGTCAAGAATGTTTTCTTCCTTTATTTTGCTGATTTCTTTGATTCTTTTGAAACCTATCTTTGAATTAATACACTCAAAAGCACATGTTAAATTAACAATACATTTAGAATCATAATTAACGATCTTTAATTAACCTTTGTTTATTTTCATCAAAACTTTAAAATGAGAGTTTGTCTTAACACAATGCTCACAAAATTCAAGATCACCAATCTTGTCCCCACCTAGCATGCCTTGTCTGTCCAGAATTTGCATTCCTCTTATACTTACATGTCCCAACCTTTGATGCCACAAGCTAGCTTTGCTTGATTTTTGAACTGCCACTGCTGCCGTTCCTGTCACTACTTGACCATTGAGAAGATAGATTCCATGATCTCTTTTTCCCTTCATGATTACCAATGACCCCTTTATGACTTTTAGAGTGCCTTTCTCTGCTTTGTATGAACAACCAGCTTCTTCCAGCATTCCTAGAGATATTAAGTTCCTTTTTAGCTCTGGAACATGCCTGACTTTTGATAAAATCTTCATAGTTCCATCTTCCAGCTTTAGCTTGATTGAGCCAATCCCAACTACCTTGCAAACTGATTTGTTACCCATGATAACCTTGCCCTCATCAGTTTCTTTATAGTCAATGAACCAATCTCTATTTGAAGTCATGTGAAATGAACACCCTGAGTTAAGAACCCAATCATCCTCCATTATTTTAGTTGAATTTGCCATAAGAAATTTTGTGCTTTCATATCCTTCAGAGGCTACTGAAGCATTTCCATTATCATCTTCGCTATTTGATCATTTATTTCCTTTCCAATTTGGGCATTCTTTCTTGAAATGTCTCTCTTTCTTGCATATGGAACACATCATTTTAGACTTGTCCTTTTCTTGATTTTTGGATTTATTCTTCTGTTTTTTATTCTTCTTCCCTATTTTGGCCTTGACAAACAGCCCCTCACCACTCCCTTCTTCTTTCCCATTTGGTTTCCTCTTTAATTCTTTTGATATTAGTGCAACTTGTACTTCTTTTAATGACAAAGAATCTCTACCATAAATGAGTGTATCACACAGATGTTCAAGAGAGCTTGGTAATGAATTTATCAACAACAGGGCCTGATCTTCATCATCTAATTTTACATCAATATTTTCAAGATCTAACACAATCTTATTAAACTCATCCATATGATCTTCAATTGACATCCCATGTTGCATCTTGAAAGTATATAACCTTTGTTTTAAATATAAATGATTCGCTAATGATTTTGTCATGTATAAAGATTCCAATTTAAGGAATATACGTGTTGTAGAGGATTCCTTTGACACTTCCCGTAGAACTTTGTCTCCAAGACTCAAGATTAGAGCACTACGAGCCTTGTTCATGATATCCTTCTTTTCCTTTTCTGAAAGTGGGGATGCCATGTCTTTCTCTCCTCCCAGTGCTTCTACCAAACCTTGATGAACCAGCAACGCTTTCATCTTGAGATGCCATAACCCAAAATCACTCATCCCATCAAACTTTTCAAGTACGTACTTTGTTGATGCCATCTTTCCTGAATCGAAACCAAGCTCTTGATACCAATTTTGTTGTAAAAAACCAAAGATCAATGAGTTTCATAGCGGAGATTGATTGAATCGAAAACGAAGATCGTTTATCGTTCTCCATTTTCTGGTTTTGTTTCTTTTAATCTAAACATAATTGAATCTTGCTAAAATGAACACACACAATTGTTAACCCAGTTCAGAGATAAAACTCCTACGTCTAGGGGACTAGATCCGACTTCAAAATATCACTAATATGAAATGAAATGATTACAATGTACAAAAATGCTCTATTTTGCCTTCAGTTTTCTGTTTTTGTAAAACTAAATTCACTCTTACTTTCTAGTTGTTGCTCAACTACTTATATACAAGTTTGTTACAAAAAGTAATTACAACTTATTAACTGAAAACTAACAGCCCCAAGTTAGATTAACTTGTAAGTAACCATCCTAAGTCTTCTTAATTGAGTACCACTTTCTACGGTGAATAATTGTGCATGAACTAATTGTGGATAAATTAATCCATTAAATATTTAAATTTCATCATAAAATTAGTTGACGCTATGATAACATTGATATGAGATCAACATGGATGAATCAAGTATTCAATTAAGATGTCATATTACAATCTCTAACCATAAAAATTTAAATATGAACTATTTTAATTACTATTTTATAATTTCATAGATGTATTTGCTCATTTACAAAAATTTAATGATTAATTTGATTGACAATTATAATTGGAACGGTCAATTTGTCAATTTACCTTATTTATCTCTCATAAATACTAATTTTATTTTATCCCCCAATGAAAATACTGATTTGGTTCCAAGTCTTATGGAGTTAATACTCCCCATTTGGAATGACCTTATTTTGTGAAGTGTTTTTGTAATTCTTCATAAAGGACAAATGGTGGATTTTTATTTTCCCATCGACTGAACTAATCACGTTGAAAGCCAACAAGTCTGTATAATATTACCATAGATGAAAAATTACTAGAACTTACAGAGATTTGCAAATTATTCTTTTGTCGACGGTGACTTCTTTTTAAATTTGTGTGTTTTCTTTTATGTTTCTGGTATTTTACATGCAATATTATTTTAACATTGCATATTAGACTGTAGAGTGCTTGCGCAGCGTGCTAGAGCTATAGATATTTTATTTTCTCTCTACGATAATTGTTCATTTCAAAGATATTTTATCAAATTAAAATAAATATACATTTTAAAAATTAAAAATATAAAATATTTTACAACAGAGCCTAAGGTTTCTATTTTCTTTTAGCTTGTGTGAACATTTAATTTTACTTGTTCGTTGCACTATCGGTTCTCAAAGAATTCTACAAGCCAGCATACACATTTTTAATTGTGTAGTTTTCTAATGAATTGTATGGTCCCGTGTCAAAAGAGGAGAGGTATCAAGTTGAGTGGCAATGGAAATTCTTACTTCAATCCTAGTCCAAATCACCAATGTTGGAAGTTTTGGTCGTGTTCAATTAGTTTCCATCAAAGGTTCAAGAACTAGTTGGCAACTGATGACTAGAAATTGGAGTCAAATTTGGCAAAGCAACAATTACCTCAACGGACAAATTCTTTCTTTTGAGGTAACCTCTAGAGGTTGTGTTTTCAAAATTATGAACACTTGAAATATATGATTATCGTGTAAAGTGGTATAGAAGTAACATATATCTTATTTCATGATATTACGGTGATAAATAATAAAATCACAATTATCTTTCTATTTCGGATAGAGAATTTTATAAAAAAGATAGAACTTTTAAAATGGAAGAGGTTTATATTGCTTGTAATTTAGAAGAAAAAAAAACTTCAAGGATTAGTTTTCCAAGACAATCACATTCAAATCCTACTGTAAATTACACTTCATTTTCTACAAAAATTCAAATTTACAACTTGGATCACTAACCCAATGCAACAAATCTAACAATAAACAAGTCAATCAATGCAATAAATATTTTGTATATGGACAAACTATATCCTACAAGTCATACAGTATATACAAATAACATAGACAACTCTATATAAGGAGTATTGTTGATTTCATAGGAGGAGAAGCAACATGATCTTGTCCTTGCAGATATAATTTGCAAGCAATGGTCACTCCATTTAAGTCTGCACCCTTCTCAATTTATGAAACTGGCATGGACCAATCAGTTACTGCATAATAAAGGTAATAAAACAAATCAAATCAACCAAAAATCAAGTTGTTTATTAGATAACTGGAAACCAAAAGCTAAAATAAATAACACACGGTGAATATTCATGTTCAAGTGCTCCCAACCATCTTTTAGCAATTTAAGTAAAATCTATACAAGACAAGAAGTGGTTATTGACACAGAAAATGAGTGTTTGCTTACCCTATGGTAACCATTCTCATTATACATGGCGATCCCACAAGAGCCAGAAGTAGAATTCCATAACTGGTGTCCATTTTCAAATAGTGGTCTAGGAAGTTCATAATTGTTATTAACTTGGTAATCCACATTATCCTGTTTACTATTCATTGTTTGGTGATGTTTTGCTTCATCGAGATTCGGTGGTGGAGGAGGGTATGCAAATTGCTCACAATGTTGTACATTTATGTAAGGATTTCCAATTAACTCATTCAAGGAACCACCACCTCCCTGACCCAAAGTTGTGACATGTGGAGAGCTTCCAACCTCGAGTTTGTCATTCCCAATATAACCAGAATAGCCTGTGAGTGAAATGTCATTGGAGCATTCGACCTCTTTATTGCCATTATCACTGTATTTATGTTATATAATTGAATCAATAGAAAAAACGAGCACAACTTTTGTCAAATAGATATTATTACAAAATTTTGTATAACTTTGGTTGCAAGCTTCATACCATAGTTAACTCACCTAAATGGAAGATATTTTGGTTCACTATGTAACATCAATTGGTGATTATCACCACTTAGAAGCCAAGACAAGGGTTGAAATTCTTGTAGATCAGCCATCATCAACGGTAAAGTCATTCCTTCCGGTAACTACAAAGCAATATAATCCTAGATAAGATTATCTTGAAGAAACTAACAAGATTGATAAAATGAGAGAAAGTGCAACACTATTTACTTGGTTAGCGCATTCAAGTGAAATTAGTTGTCGCTTTCCTAAATTTTCCTGCCAATGAAAACTATATATTAATGTACACCACTTCATAAACTCTTAATAGCAAGGATCCTTTGAGGAAATGAGAGCATATTGAAATGCACTCCAATATCATAACTACTTAACAAATGACATAATGTCACAACTAGTCTGCATGGAACTAAATATTACCTTTTGTAAACACAAACGATTGATTGATTCCCTGAGTGAATCTTCCATTTGTCTAAGATGTTCTAAGTTATTGATCTTCTCCGTGTTATTCCAATAGCTGAAATATTGCAAATGTAAAATAAGATTACTCTATGATGACTCAATTTATACTAGTCAAGTCACGCAACGATTGAGGGATTATTATAGAGGATCTCTTGTCATTTGAGAAAGTTGTGGTCTTTAGGCATTGAGAGGTACACAACCTCAAAGTTGTACAATCTATTAAAATGATGAAACTAGTTCAATAGTTAACAATTGTCTTTATTTTGCATAGGTAAAATCAGGTTCCCACAAAAACAAAATATGTATAATTAGTTTTGTTTTACCTCTACATTGTCATAATTAAAATACTTAACTGTCAAATTGATTGCAACAAGATATGGAAAATGCTTGCAAACACGTATATAAGATAAAAATATATTAGTTTTAGCATTGTTTTAGAAGTCTGGGAAAGGTCAAATGGTATCATCTGAAACAATTTTGACCACATGTGAATGATAATAATAGTTTAAATAAATGTATAATAAGAAAAAAAATGAATATCCAAAATCCAAATGAACAAGAAAAAAGAATACATATGCATGTCATATGAATATATGATGGTATATAAAAAACTCAACAATTGAAAAACACATACAAAATTGGAAATGCAAAGGCCCAATGAATAATACTTCAACAAGAGAGCAATAAAATAACACCAAAAAAGAAAAAGAAATACTTTAACAACCAAAAGCTCCAAAGTTGCACCTCAGTCTCTGTTGTATTTCTGCGAGCTGAACTTGTAAAACTCTCATTTGATGAGTTGACTCCTGCACACGAAAATTCAACTCATAATGTTTTGGCTGTTTAACTATCAACTAAATATTTTTAGAGTAATTGTAAACTAAGATGATGTTTGTGAATAAACTGTACCTCTATTGTTTGACTGCTGCAAGGTTAAAAGGAGAAAAAGTCAGAATCTTCAAAAACACTTACAAAGAAGACATTGGCAATATGATAATTACGATCACTTACCTTGAACCCAAGAAATCTTGTATTTTTACATCATGATCCAATTTCTTGAAAGTTTTTTTCAGTGCCTATATTTTAAACAACACCAAATGTGTAAGCATCGACATAAAATGGAGGAGACTACATCAAATATGCACTTGATGCAGCAAAACCAATATATGGAAAAAGCATATATGAGAAGAGCATATTAGTCTTACTTCGAGACTTTCCATTTTTCTGCTAAATTAGAACCCAAAAGAAGAAAAAAAAAAGATTAGCTCATTCATCGTGAATGAACGAAGATAAAAGAAAAAATCAATGGATAAAATTAGGTAACCTTTTGGCCCTTTCTTGTGGACTAAGTTGGGCAAATTTTGCAATAATCTCCTCCATATTGCTGAAAATAAAAGCAAAGTGCAAAATTGTGATAATATTAGTGTAGAATTTGTGAATTGAATTGAGTAGAAATAGGTGAAACATAATAATTATTGATGATCGTGATTATTACCCGCGCTCTCCCTGTAACAAGGTAGGCTTTCCCGTTGGAGAAAACATGAGAAGGAGAATATCAATATCACATAATATTGATAATTCCTTTGCTTTCTTTGAGATTCCACTTTTCCGCTTCGAATAAGTCACATGACGGTTGCTTGTGCTCTCCAATTTCTTTATCTTTAGTTTAACTCTACCCATCCTAAAAATTTAAAAATCATATATGGTGATGAACACAAATTCTTAGTCCAGTATTTTAATTAGAGACACGATTGAACAAAAAAGGGAAATTCAAATTGCAGTGAAGTAGAAAACGAACCTTGTTGAGATAATGAAGAACGATGTATAGTGTAGATATGAAGCAATGCTGGTTTGGTAATTAAGGGAAAACACGCAAAGTTGAAACAGAGAGGAAAAGAGAAATGAGATATGTAAGAGGAAATAAATTGTTGTAGGACGATGGGTATAGCTGTGATTTCGGTGGATAAAGTTTGGGGAACCAACCAACCTAAAAAATTTAAAATGGACGGTCAGATTTCTCTAAAATCTCAATTGTAATATGGAAGCGTTTACAACAAACAAACACCTTACCTACTAACAAACATAATCCTTCCTTCTCTCGGCTACCCTACATTCAGGTAGTGTTTTAGTTTTTGCATGCCACGTTTTGTTCTATACCCACGTCCAAAACGCCACACCTTTTTACTTTCCAAAACAGATTCACGTGGTCTCACCTTTGTTTCATTCTTTCTTTTTTAGACTTTTGTTGGTTCACGAAGGAAATGGTGAAGATTATTGTTTGGATTCTTCAATTATACTTATTTCATTAAAGATTCTTTCATAAATGGTACTCGTTTTCTCTCGAATAACAAGCCTCTTTTTTGAAATAAAAAATAAAAAAAATCCTTGAATGTAAGTCTCTTTACAAATTAGTGATTGAACTTATAATAAGTGTTACTTTAATATGTATTAATTTTTAATATAATTTTAATTAATTTTTTTATACTACATTTTGATTACTGTATACATAAATTTCAAAATATTATTATATTTTATATTGATTATAGTGTAAAATACATTAATATTTGAGATAAGTAATTTGATAAAATAATTTATTTTTTTTCTTTTAATTATTATATTTCTTAATATATATACAAAAATCTTAAATAATACAAATCGTGAGACCAAAAAATATTATATCTATTATTCTCTTTTCAAATATATCTTATTGATATTATTATTTTCTTTTTGAAGATGAAAATTCATATTAAATATATTTATATATAAATGATTATTTCTTAATAACCACATATAAATTATACATTATTAACTGCACTATATATATATATTTTTTAATATATATGTGAAATATATAATGAACGTTTATAATTAAAAATAAAGAGAGT
>JBBPBO010001985.1:8997825-9138694 GCA_037974295.1 Cicer cuneatum
CTATTCATAATTCAAAATTTATCCGCACGTTAAAATACATGATTAAATATAAAAAATGTTGTGATAATTAAACTATTGTAATAAATTAGTAATTATGTCAAAAAAAAAAAACATATACACTCTCAAAGACTCTATAGAAAGAACAACACATAATCAAACACTTGAAGCATAAATGTGAGTTCAGGAAATTCGTCTTCAATTGATTCGTATAATTTTTTGAGAGAATCTAATTTGTTAAGTAAATTATGTTATTTAGATAATAAATTTAAATAATTTTTAAAATGAAGAGATTTAATAAGGTATTTTTTGAAAATTAAATTTAGAGAATTTTTAATATCATTTAAAATTTAATAATTTTAAAATCATTTTTGATTGTATAAAATATGAATCATTAAATGGTTTTTATAATTTTTTCAAATTTACAATTTTGACAATATATGTTTCAAATTTTACAAATTCTTAGTCCCTACATTTTTTTTGTTTTTGCAAATGAATCCCTAAAAAATTTCAATTTTGCTAATTATTCCCTAAAAATTTGTAAAATAGTCTCTCAATTTTTCCCAAATATAAATTTTTGCCCAATTTCGATTTTCATTTTTGTCACAAAAATTTTGAAAATTATAAAATAGCCCAATTTAGAAAAAACAATTACTTTATCCAAATAACAAATTTAAAAATGAAAGTAATTCAATTGAAACATTTAAATTGACTAAATTATAATTTCTAATTACTTCATCCAAACATACTCTAAGAGTGATTTGAAATTCAATTTCACAAATAATATTTAGAAGTACTACCAGCAACACATTATATTTGATTAATTATAATTTACACAAATTTCACTAAAACATGTAAATCTTATATAAATTTGATGAGACCTAAATATATTTTAATCAATAAAAAATAATATATTAAAAAATATGTCGCTGTCATTATTCTTATAACCCACATCTCAAACCATATACGGGACCGTAAGAGATGAATTAGATTTTGCATTAACATGACTAGTAATTCCCCAATTGCTAGCACAACCCACCAATCATTCACTACAAGTTTTTATACGAAGTTAACTCATTTTTATAAATTCGATTTATACGATGAGAAATGTCTTTTTTTTTTATAAATTCATCTGAAATATTATCTTTGATTTACGGGAGATTTAAAATTTTTCTATTACACTTCTCACGTTCAACACGGTTAAATTTAATGTGTTGATAAAAACTGTGATAAACTTTAATATAAATTAGATTTTTATAAATTTAATGTGTTGATAAAATTGATAGACTTTAATATAAATTAGATTTTTATATTAAATTTAACTTATATTTACAAAAACTAAATTATAAAGTAAAACTAAAACTTATCTCGGTACACTCATTTGAGACTTTATTTTTAAACTATGTCAAGTTATGTTTTTCAATACACCATAATTTTTTTTTTGACATCACCGATACGCAATAATAATTTATGATTAAACCACCATATTTGATCGACCCGAATCGCCTAATGATTAGTCATCAACATTTTGTTTGACAATAGGACTAGTAGGATGATACCAAGAAACAAATTGAAGGTTACGATGAGAAGAGGCACCAGAGAAAACTTTAATAATATGCAAGAGAGATTGAACTAGGTTCAACTATCAACACCTTCCAATGTTGTAAACTAAACTACGTCAAAAACAAAAAAACTTCAATTCCTTACCTTCCAGGTAATAAAAGAGAGAGGACTAAAGGAGCCCACGTGATCTTTAATTAAGACATGATATGCCACTAAGAAAATTAAGAGTATTGTATTAGTGAAACTAAGATCCTTCAAAAATATTACTTTGTGTATGAAATAGTGAAACTCAATAATCAAAATTGAAATTTACGACGATTTATTGTGTAAACCTACGACCACGGTGGTTCTCATAATTTGGGTTTCATATGTGGAGTTTAAATTTTGTGTTCTATTTTTTTTTTTATATAAATTTTTTATTTTTTTTATTAATCATATATATAAGTAAATATAATAAGTAAAATTGAAAAGTTTAAATCAAATAAAAAACTACAATAGAATTATATCAAAAGTAGTTATAAAATGTATTTATCAATACCAACATTGCCAAACAAAATTTATCAATCTAAACATTTTTTTTATATTTTAAATTATTTGATTTAATTGTAATTTTAGTCCTTCTATATTTATCAATTCACGAAATTGATCCCCTAATTTAACTTATGATAGATTTGGTCTCTCATTCTGATTTTTTAATTAAAAAATGACGACATGACAAGTTTTAAATAACGTGACATGTGATAGGATAATCTAAAATAATTAACATTCATTAAATCACAATAAAATATTTTAAAAATTTAATTTTCAACTTCGAAAATTTTCCACTTTTTGTAATTTAATTAATTATATATATGAAAAACTAATGCAATTCTATATTATAAAATTGTATGCCACAACATTAAAAATATATCATTTTTTAGTTCAAAAATCGAAGAGAATGATCGACTTTTAAAATATGAAAATCAATTTTATAAAATGATCAAATTATCAAAATTACGATTAAACCAGATTATTTTTTGGATTTATTTGCTAAAAAATCCTTTCAATTTGAACATTGATTTTTTTTAATAAAGTGATTATTTTACGGAAAAAATATGTAACAAACCTACTTTTAAAGGTCTAGTTGTTACATAAGACCGTTAAAAAATAAAGAAACTGTTTTGTGTTAACATGTCATACTAAAAATCAGTTATAAATAATAATTTTTTTAATATAGAAGAAATTTTTAAACTAATTTATGATTTATGAAATTGATAAAAACTTTTAAAATAATTAATTTTTTGAGTTTAAAACTTCTAAAAATAGTTATAAATAAAGTAAAAATCTCCCTAATAATTTAATCCATTGCAATTAATTGATCGTATAATTTTTTTTACATGAATTAAAATCATTTAAAAAAAAAAAAGATTTTTAAAGGGACAGTATGTATATAATCTACTCAAAAACATAAAACATAGGATATTTCGTCTTTGATGAAAAGATAAGTTTGAGGAAGCGCCCGCGGCAAATGAGCGGTGGTTATTCTGCAGCTGCTGGCAGTGGCAGACAAGAAAGGAGGAGAAGAAGAAACTCAACCTCACCGTTGAAGGATCGAACCAAAACCACTTCATCCAACTTGTCGTCTTCTTCTTCATCCAAACTAAGCTCATCATCCTCTGCCACTCTCCTCGACGATGACCCAACCCTTCTCCTCTTTGACGAATACACTAACCCTAACCCTAACCTCCGAAGCTTCCCACATAGTGTTAAACAGAAATGCTGGGAAAAAGCCGAGAAGGTCAAAGGACGAGACCCCGATCGATGGCGCAGAGACCCCCTCGGTAACCTTATGTTTCGTAAACTCGTAGGTTGCCCTGGTTGTCTCTGTCATGACTACGATCACATTCTCCCTTACTCCAAGGTTTTTCCTTTTACTCTATCTTATTTTTTTCCACCTTTTATCAAATTATCAACACATACACATTTCTTGCATACATTATATTGGTTTCCTTTTTACTTTATTCATTTGGGTATCTTTGTGTATTTCAGGGGGGCAAAAGCACGCTGGAAAACTGTCAAGTGTTGCAGGTAAGGTTCCCCAGTTTCTCTATGTTTCTATTTGGAAAAAGAACATGGAAGGGGGTGTATATTTTATAATGTGCTATTGCTGGGTGCCTTTTTTTCCTTTTTCTTTTTTTTTTTTTTAAATCACGTACATGCGATTCTTTAAATCCAAATATACTATAAAGATACTGGATAATATGAAATTAGAAATATTTTTTGCAAAGTATGGAAAATGCTGGCACTTATTTAGAATCCAAATGTAGAAGAAAAAAATTTGGAAGTTGTGTAATTCATATTTTGGAATTGTAAAAAGTGAGATTTTCCATTTAAAACTTATTTTTTATTTCCTTTTTTGGTTTCTTACCAAGTGACCTAAGGTTACTTGTTAGCATAACCCTATAAGTACACCGTTCCCATGATCACAGATTCGTTCTTGAGCATCTTTTCTTCATATCTATATTATGGATTGGATTATCTATTTAGAGTTCCAAAGTGAAAAGTTATATTTTAAAGAACCACTTTTTAGTTGTGTGATAGGATTTCACTACCATATTTCTGGACAGTGAACTAATCAGGACTTAGATTGTATACATTTTTACTGGAGCTATATAGAAGTAGGGTTAAACAGGCTTGTTGGTATGGCTTTCAAAATGCAGATATGGTAAGGTTGGATTAGTAATGATGACATATTATTAAGCTGGTTCCCCAGAAAGTGAAACCTTTGATATTGGACACAAGCTGTTGAGTTTATGGGGTTAGGTATTGAGAGAGCAAAAGGAATGCTAAGATCAATAGCATATATTGATATTGATGTGAATGATATATCAGATATTACTACAAAAGGCAAAGTACCAATCCTTATCTATACCAATACTAGACACTTCTTAATCCTTACGAAATAAGAAAATACGGAAGCTAATTCTACAAGATAATTATATGCTCTAACAAGCATGTGGATAACTCAAATTATTGGACATCTCTATGTTTCTTTCATCACACTATTCTGTGGCTTTCAAACTTTCTAGGGATGAGTTTTCTGATCATTAATACTAATGTCATTAGATGCTGACATGATTTCCTTCTTCTATTTGACTTGTTCATGTCCGCTTTCATTTAGTTATGTTTTGCTACTAAAGTTCACTCCTAGTTCCAACATGGTTTAGAGATGCAAGTGACAATATTATGTTTACCAGCTCAAGCTAATTTTCCAACCACAAGTCATGCCATTTAATCCGTTGTATTTGATTTTCTATGCATTCGTTTTCCAGGCAACAGTCAATCGATCAAAGGGTAATCGAACAGATATCTCCAAAGCTGATCTTATCCAGAAGAGTTCTTATTGCAGAGTTTCAGGTATGACTATAATGACCATATTAATTATCTGCAGTAATTGGAATCTTACTGATGGGAATACTGGATGAATTACAGATCGTGATATGGACCTTCTGGAATTGTCTGCCTTTGGCAATGTTCGGCGTGGACCCGATACCGGAGGATGTAGAATTCAATGAAGTGAACAGACATTTATACATATTAATTTGTTGTGTGGTTGATCCCCATATGTGGTTTGAATGATAACAATTTTCGGAGCTCCATCTATGCAACCACAAAGAAAGCAATGGCATTATCATCTCGTAAGTTGATGTATTCAAGTGTAGCTATGGTTATTCTCTCTCTCTCTCTCTCTCTCTAGAGCAACAAGGCTGAGTTTGGGTACTTTTCTTTCTTCATATCCTTCATAGTTCACCCACTCTACTATGGTGTGTTATGGGATCAACTTATCGCAGGAGTAGGTAATTTTCAAACTTTCTTTGTTTAATAATTTTGGTATGAACATTGATTCCATCATGTTAGTATATTCAATGGTTGGATTTGTTTGATTAATTGATGTTATTAACGGAGTAATATTAGACGTTTATCCCTTCATTAAGTTAATTCCCACCTCCCACCACCCCCAAAATACACACACACACACTCTTCATGTATCATGTGAGAGGCCTTCAACCATACACATTTGAGATCATTTTACTTAAATTCAATTTTGACTACTGCATATTATAATTAATTATATTGTAATTTTGACTCTTTTTCATGAGAGCATATTCTCACTTGATTGATAGTTGATACTCTCTATCCATATATCTATTGTGAGTGTGCACATTTGCATAGCAATGTTTTGAAAACAGCCTTCTGTAACTTGTTCATGGGAAGTCCCCGTTGTTACAATTTGCTTCCATTGCTATGATGAGACAGGGGAATGAAAAGCCAACATAAAATGATGGTTGTGTCTTGGGGATCGTTGAAGCTTGCTTCTTTTTGGTCATCAGTACAATTTACTCTTTAATAGAATGGATTGTGAGAAGGTAACAAATGAAGAAAGAAAAAAAAAAGTAAAATGCAATAAATTTTAGATAATGAGATTAGGCTACCTATAAGGTATTTGTGAGAGTCTAGAGTCTCTTGCATATTCTAGGAAGAGTTTGTAATGTCAGGTCCATTCTCTCAATTAACTGATTCAGCAATAATACTAATTGGTTCTATCTTTGTATTGCTTACTGCTACCATCCTAGTTAGTTTTATGATGGTCTCTTCATTACAGGTCCATTCTCTCAATTAACTGATTCAGCAATAATACTAATTGGTTCTATCTTTGTATTGCTTACTGCTACCATCCTAGTTAGTTTTATGATGGTCTCTTCATTGACGGATACTTCATAGAAATAGATACTCTCTACGACTTTACGTTGTTTAGAGAGAGGGAGAGAGGAAACTACTCACAAAGAGGACTGATTATTCATTTTTCCACATAGTACAAAAACATCTACAAACTGTCTAGTTTTACACATAATACTAGTATTTCACATATATATTTTATATATGTACACAGTCAATGAAACCAATCAAATGAATAACTTGTCACACAAATGGTCATTGTCTCTTGCTAACATGACAGGAGCTGATTAACCAGTCTAGCTAATCCTGCTATCAACACTGGTGTCTTGTGTAATTCAGAAGTTTTCATGAAAATTAAGGGATCTAGATAATGCTGCAGGATTAGCCATCAACACAGAAGATGTTTCAATGCCATTATTTTCACCCCTCTTTGATTGGAAGGCCTTAAACATACCTCCCCTACTTGCCGATTCGTTCTTAATTCCTAGAGTTGTCCATATAGAACTCTTAGCAGCTTCACTTGGGTCATCAATTCTCAAAGTTTTGGGAACCAAAACATGCCCATTTCTATGTTTCAATGGTTCTTCTTTGTGAAAAGAGTCTTGTTCACCATCCCTTGAATGCTTCCCCAATGTTGGTGAATTGGGACCAGAGCTTGGAGAATTCGGGACAGAAGCATAGGAATGCGAAGGAAACCATGGAACGTTCCAAAAAGTCGGTGGATAGATTGGAAAGGAAAATCCTAAAGGACACAAACCATGAGGTGGTGGAACTTGAGAGTTCCAAGTATAAGGCCATGGAACATTCAGCATGCATGGAAGTTGAGGAAGGAAACCATTGTTTTGGAGCACAGGTTGTGGGAAGGTACTAGTACTACTCTTGTTACTTTCTCCCATTGAATTTGATACACTTGAGTACCCATCACCATTTTCTCCATGTAATCTTTGATCCTCTAAGCCATGAAATCCATTTCTTGTACCATCAACGACCTTTTTCTTTCCAGTGTTTTGGACAGATGCCATGGAGTCACAAATAGGTGCATCTAATCCAAAGCTGATGACTCTACCATTGTTTTTCAAACCGTGAATCTGAATTCCATTAGGAGAATCCATTGTAGCTTCTTGAAGAGCCTCAGAGATAGTTATGTGGTTATAATGTGAGGCAGAGTTCTTGTTCTTTCGTCGTCCTGCCCCAACTGGAACATTCCTCGTGGCGCCACCTGCAGTCCAGTATCTTTGACAGGCTCTGCAGAAATAACGTGGCTGGTTGACATTGTAGTTGTTGTAGTAACAGAATTTAGTGTCCATGCTATTGCATCGAGGACATGGTAGCAATTTATCGGGTTTCTTCAGTGTTTTCTCTTGTGATTGTTCCTTCTCCGCCTTGTCATCTTTTGATTTTGCAATTTCTTCTTCTATGGAAGGTGTTTCCGGGTTTGTGATACCCTCAAGTGATGAACTGCCTGAATTCTCAGCCTCTTCTAGATTTGAAGGAGGATAAGTTTCTTGCACTCTCTCGGTGACATTTTCAGCTTCTGGATCCTACAATAATTTAATAGTGTTTTGCTTAATAAATTTTTACCGCGAGATTTCATAAACAAAACCAAGATGTGTAGAAAGAAAGATTCACAAATTCATAACACTAAGAATAATATAGCACGGGGCAAGAAGGAGCTATCTTACCAGTGAGCTGAAAGTTTCAACCAAAAACTGTTTTAAATCTTAATCCTTAAAAGGTTAATTAAGGTAAAAAAAAAAACACTAGTTGAAGTGAAAAGAAACACTGTCCTTGTACCATGGACAGATTTGACTGAAATTGTTCAAAAGAACAAAGTAAATTAAATTAAAAACAGAAAAATCGGAATCCGAATAAACTTGACTGTATCTGAACGGTGAAAATTGAATAGTTTTCTTTCAGGTTGACATGTATGCAAATACTAAAAGAAGGAAAAAAGGTGAGAAAAGAAAAAGCGATCCTGCTTACCTCGTGTAGTTCTTGTTCCCCTTCAGAACCTTGACCACCGTCTGTGTTGGTGGTGGACAGGGGAATTTTGTGGCCGAAGAGGCTGATTGTAGGATCTCTAGTTTCTTGCATTTTGTGGTTGTGATCTCTGCGGGAGATTTGTTTGTGAGAGCTTGTTAGTATTTTGGTTTTGACGTGAATTGTAAACGGGGGTTCGTCCAATAAGATTTTGATCTCATCTGTTTAAACCAAAAAGTTCTATTCCACGTCAGAACCAGCTTTCATTTCTAGCCACAAGTTCTCTATACTTTTTATTTTCCTCCTATACGGTATATATACCTAACCCCGTTAGCTTCTCGGTGGCGCGCTCACCACTTTTTGTTTTTTTTTTCACCTGATGACATGGCTTTTTCTTATTGGAAGCTTTTCCGGATGGATTTTCTCCCACGACTAATAAGTGACACATGGAAAGGGTAATCAGTTTATACTCATAAATTAGTATAATTTTTTTAATTCATGTAAAAAATAATTCAATCGTTGTTTAAAATTTAAATTTTTGAATTATTTTTTATTAAATATTTTTAAAATTTTAAAATCTTCAACTTCAGATGAATTTAATATGATTTTTTTATCCTAAAAAAATTTAAAATAAAAATAACAAAAATATAAACTTAAAAATATAATTTAAAATTTATTTTTGTAAAGAATCTTTTTATAAATATTATAAAGATGTCTGGAAACATTCGGAAATTGAAAGCACAATTTGATTTTTTTAAAGTGTCAAAGACATTGGATTTAAGTGAGTTTATAGGGGTATAGGGTTATTTAATCCTACATTTATTTATGTGATCGTGAAACGCCGGTTACATAAGCCAATTCACCAAATGACCATTACTTTTTCTTCTGTTTTGTGTGGGAACAAACGTGATTACTCATAAATGTTAAAAACACCACCAAATCAGTTAAGACATGTTTGAAATACTTTTGCATTTTAGTTTTTAAAAATTGTTTTATAAATTTGATTTTAAAAATTATTGTAAAGAATAGAATTGAAGAAAAAACTTGTTTGAAATACTTGTTTTAAAAACAGTTTTAGAGATTAGAAAAAGAGAAAACCTATTTGGTAATCTAAAATTTTAAAATAGTTTTTAACTAGAGAATTTAAAAAACTGAAAATTGAGAAGTAAAACATCATTTATCTATTTTGCTTTTTTAATTTTAAAAAGTATAATATTAAAAATAGTTTTATAAAACAGTTTTTAACAACAAGTAATCCAAATGAGTTTTTTAGTTTTTAAATTTTAAAAAATTAAAATAAATTTTTGGAAAGAGAATAAATCAGACCTTTATTCTCGATAGTGTGAATCATACCATTTTTTATTATTGAATGTTGAGTTCCGGAAATTAGCAAGAAAGTAGGGGCACACTGAGCATCACCCCAAAAATATAACATAAGCCCAAATTTCATTTTTCAAAAAAGAAAGCCCAAAGTTAGCAGGGCTAAAACACTTCGTTGTGCTGCACTCCTACCAATTCTCTTACGAAGTTAACATTTCGTCATCTATTTCAACACGTGATGCTACAAGTTCAATGATGGTAAGTGTTGAGAATCTTTTAGTTATTTACTACACAGATTTAATGAACAAAAAAAAAAGCCCATAAAAACATTTAAATTTTTTTCATCACAAAAAGTTAAATTATAATTAATTATATAAATTAATTTCTCATTTTTGTTTGTTTCATTTTGTGTAATGCAAAGTCATCTCTCTAATATCAAGTGCAAAATTTCACGAGGAACAAAACAAAAAGTAATGTTACAGCTTTAGCAAAAGTTGTCGTAGGAAACAAAGCAAAAGCATATTTAATTTTTTTTCGTGGGAAAAAAGTATATTAATTAAAAAAGTGATTAGATTCTAGGTGCATCAGGAACATCTTTTACCATTGCTTTTTTCTTATTATATAAACATTTATAGTTTACGTGCACCATACATCAATATAATTTAATCACATTTTTCTTAACAAACACTAAATATTTAAATGATAAGCAATTTTTTAATAAGCGTTTAATTAATTGACTATCATCCAAACATATACAATTACAATTACAAAAATATTATAAATCATTAACTACCACAAAAGAATAAAAAAAAAGACATTTTGTGTGCAAAATATTAATTTTTAAAGTTTTAATGTGATGCATGCATCACTTCTAAAATTAAGGCCGACTGTTGAGTTATACAACAGTCAAATAACACATAGCTTCAATTGGTGAAGATCTCTTTTTTTTGTAATAATATAATAAAATAAAGATAATTTTTTTAATGTTAAATATATTTTTAAGTCGAATTATGACCATTTAATTTTTGTCTATAATTTTTTATTCACTTCTAGGTTCTATTTTAATTTTATAGGAACTATTTTTAGAATTAAAAATATATATTTTTTTAAAAAAAAAACCTTTTAAAATAGAGACAAAAAGTAGGAAAAAAATTATGAATTAATTTTTTTTAATTATTAAAATTATATATATTTTTATTTAAATTTCAATTTTTAAAATTAAAATAGTACTTCCAAAATATTTAAAACAGTGATATACAAAAATTATATTTTCACAATTGATTACTTAATAATGACCTTTTACCAATAACAAATTAGGATAACTTTCGTAGGAACCTGGTCATAAACTAAAAATCTAGTGTGTATATTTAATATCACATTAAAGTTGTTAAAATCACAATAAATAGTGCTAATTTTTGAAGTAAATTGTAGTTTTTACATACAAGTAGATTGTAATACTAAACATAAACTAAAAATGAATTGACCCCGCTGAACATGGATAATCGCAACCTCATTTGGTGCGTACCAAAGCATAGAATTATGCTAATAGTGGTGTTGCCTTTTAGTGAGTTGAGTCACACGTGTGAAGCTCTGAAGCTTTCTTGTGAGTTTCTTGGATGTGTACCTACCTTCACTCTTCTAATACTATTCACACCTAGTCTATACTCTATACAATATCCTTAAGATTTAATGCCTTTTCCCACTAGATTTTGACTCTGGTAGTTGCCTCCCGATTCACTAATATTTCCTTGTCATCTTTCCACTTTTATAGCGCACCTCCATATTCACTTAAAATATACATAATTTCATCTCCACCCAACCTTTCTACGCACTCCAACAATGTCTTAATTTACTCCAAAACTGACTATTCATCCAACTTTTAAATCTTGTTAAGACAATGAAAATAGAATTATTATTAATATAAATAATTAGTTTAAGTTTTTTTTACTGCAACAATTCTACTAGAGGTTTAAGTAGTTTTATGTTTTTGAAAAGGTTTATATATTACAAGTTTTCAAAGCAAAATTACGCGCTTGCAATTTTCTTTTGATAAATTTTATAGTGAAATTGTTGATATTAGTATGAAGTGTCGAAGTACATTATATTTATGTAGAGATTTCTTCATATTGATTTTCCAACAATTTAAGTATGTGGTCAAAATATTCAATCCTTATGTGTATAGAGGAGGAGTTCATCACAAAGCAACTAATTGAACACTCCAAATTATTGAAATCTCAATTAGAAGAAGTGTTGATGTCTAAAATGTTTTTAATATTATTTTGAAGAGAGGGAACATGTGGGGAAATAACAACCTTGTTAAATTTGGGTTTTTTAGTTTTCACACACACAAAAAGTGTGAAGACACGTTGGTCTCCCAAGAAATGATGGGTAGCTATCACCTTTATGACTCTGACAATATGATATTGGTGTTCCATCATATCACGACACTCCATGTTAAAATAACATTTACAAATATCTCTTATATAAATAAATTGACAAGTATCATATGGGAAGAGGCAATTAACACAACCTACACTCGTTAATTGCAGTGATGACAGTAACTAATTTCTTTCGTTTATTCTTCATTCTTCTTTGCCTTTCTCACCTTTTATGCTTAACAGCAGTCCCAGTTACAAGTAATTAAATTCTACTACACTATCTATTATTTATTTTTCTTAATTTTTTATATTAATTACATGTTTGTACTAATTAAGCAGGAACTGAAAACCTTATGCAAGATGTCCAAGTTCACCTAATAACTCTGGAAAATACCCCCAAGGTACAATCTGATATATATACTCTCTAATTAGACTCAAGGTTTTAAATAGTGGTTGTAATAACTGTTATTTAAAATGTTATAACTAAGTTGCTTAAGACATGTTCTATTGCAATTGTTAGAACTATGTACATCAAATTCAACTAAATAGTTAATTATGTTTACAGGTTATTAGTGACAGAAACTTGCCATGGGAAGAGGCAGCAATTATAGAGAGGATGGATTTAGAGCTCCATGATTATCCACCATCTGGAGCGAATGGTCGTCACACTCCAAGAGCACCATAAATAATGTGTAAAATTTTGGTGTGTTGATTAAATGTTAGTTCCTCTAGCTAGGTACCTGTATTATATATGTATCACCAAATTAAGAAAGGACTAATTAGAGTTGAATCCTTATTGTTTAGGTATGTGATTTTAGGAACTCATGTACTGGAATTTCAATTATAATTTATTCATCTAAAGTGAATTAATACTTAAGGGAGAAAGACCTATATGCTAAGAGGAAAAATCACCAACTGCAAATTTCAAATTTTAACTCATTAAAATAAGTGTGATGTTTTATTAGTTATAACAACCATAGATCTTATCATCTTATTTTATTCCTTGACGAAACCAACATGCATGTAACAAAAGCATCAAGCAATAAGAACTTCTTAAAAGCTGAAATATGGGTCATTAATTTTTTATATTGGCGCAAAAAATCCTCCATCGTCCACTTATATATTAATTAAGTTGTTGAATTATTGAATAAATAAAGGTTAATTAGTACTAGTATGTTTGTGTATATGTAGATGCATTTGGAATTTATCCGACAAATAACCTTTTCTTTTTGGCCCTGCTTTATGTCCAAAAAGATATTTTAATAATGAAGATCCATTTGTCCACCACCCACAGCAAATTGATAGGCGTTGTGTATAAACCATGTTCTTGGAAAATGCCTTTGGAACTAATCCAAAATGTTTGTTTAATTTATATGTAATCATGTTAATTGGCCACTTACTAGACTTAAAAAGTGATCTCATACTTTAAATTTAATAATTTGTTTTTGTTTTAAGTTGAGAAAGCCATGTCAACATTGCTTTGTCTACCATTCCCCCTTTATACTCATTTTCTCAAACTTCTTTTCGATAGTAGTATGAGGCCAATATATATAAATTAATAAATAGTATTAATTGTGAGGGGAATTTCCAAAATATATTTGGAATTATCTAATAACTATATTAATGTAGCAAAATGAAATAATTTAATGTATTACTTGATTAAATACTTACAATGTTTGGATTTAATTTAAACTAATGTATTTGTTAAGTTACAAATATTACAATTTCTTTAGAAAATTGTTTTCTTTCACCAATTTGTATGAGTTTCTCTATAAATACAAATACTTTAGAGGAATAAATATAACATAATTTTCATGTTACATGAATCAAATTTCTATAAAAAATATTTGAGTTATTTTCTTATTTTCTCTAGTGCACGAGAGTAAATGAAGAAACTTTATTTTGTAAACTATCATTGATCGATACGCTTCTTGTGAATGTGCAATTCACTTCAAGGATTCCAAAGTATCCTAAAGGGGATTCGCTGATTAACCTATTTGCATCAAATATATATATATATATTGGTGGGACGAATCGAACCTAAAATTTAGTATGATATACACTATTTGGAATTTATTGTGCAACATTTATCATCATTAATTTCATCTTCTTCTTATTCAAGGTTTGCAGCATACCCCCAACAAATGATCCATCATTAATTATAACACCGTGTGATATAATTCTTAGGTACATTTAGTAAAAACAATCTATGTCAGGATGCTCGCAAATGACAATTTTTATATTTCATTTAGTTTGACTTTTGAACTCATCCGTCTATGTATTGCTATGTAGAGCCTTAATTGGTTGTTTCACCTTCTTGATGCTTTCGTGAGTAAATATTTGGGACAAATAGCAATACATTGTACTAATAAGAAATGAAATATATATAAAAGAAAAAATAGTAATTAAAAATTATGTATTATTAATCATAAAAAAAAACAAAATAAAAAAAAAAACCCACACAGACTGAAACGATGAAAAGAAATTATGTAGAACAGACTAGTCCACATGCAAGAGAAAGAAAAGTGTTTGTTGCAAATCCAGCATTAAAAAGAAATTTTAGTGTTGTGGAGATGGAGCAACATCTGGTGCTGGTGAAGGAGCAGCTATTTGATCAACACGTGAAAATCCAAATTTCTTAATGAGTTCATTTGCAATGAGTTGATTAGCACTGTCTGAAGGGTGGTACTCATCCCAAAACACGTATTTGCTTCTATCCGAGCACAGTGTTGATGCAGGTATACATGTAAGTGCAGGCCTAATTCTCCCAAATGAACAACAGGGTGACTCTGAGTTTTCGAATCCTACAAATATAATGTCATTAGATTACAATGGAAAGTTCTATCAGCACACAAATATTTCTATATTTAGAGATTTATTGAGTATTTTAAAGACACTACTTACCGTACTTATTTGGATTGCTAATCAAATCATGGACAACATCATATGCATCACCAAATCTATAATTTGCATTAGGAAGAAGCTTCACCAACTCATCAATTAGTTCACTTGAAGCTTTATTAAAGCTAATAGCAAGCTTGTTTACATTTTCACGACAATTTCCAGTTGTAGTTAGCACCCTTTGAAGGGGAATGCAGCCCATTGGACCCAGCCCAAAAACCATCAATTGCCTTGCTCCTAAACTATGAAGTAACTATAAACAAAAAAACAAGGCATAAATGAAAATATTCTCATTATTATACTCAAACATTTAAAGGCAAAACAAATGTTTGAGTGACAGTGAACTCAATAATAAACCTTTATTTGTCTTCCTAGTGTTCCTATCAAGTAGTCCATGAAGGTTTCATCATTGTATGTCCATGAATCAGTGTAAACAGGCATCAAGTAGTTGTTGATAAAGTCATTGCTACCTAGAGCAACAACATAACGAGCTTCCTTAAAAAAATTATCAGCAGCCCTTTTTCCAATTTTGGCTCTAATTAGTTCTTGTGTCCCCTGAAACAGCTCAATTTGTTTATCCAGTGATAACCTTTCAATCTGCAAGAGAAGCAATTAACTTTATCATCCAAAATATATCAGTGTCATGCTATTCTAAATTGCTTAAACGCCATAAGAAACACAGTATAAAAATTGACACTCACAAAGTAGGAGCCAGTTTCATTCAAGATACCACCACCACCAGAAGCATAGTTCAATCCATTTTTGAGTATATCTTTCTCAGTTAAAGATGTGTCTAGGACTGCAGGGGGCCTAGGTAGGCCTAAACTGTCACCTGAAAATGTATAACATCATTATTATTGTATAACATCATCATTATCATTACTAAGTCATGACAAACTCTAGTAATTCAAACTTGTTCACTGATTGATTAACAAAACATCAATAACCTTAAAAGTCAGTGCTAATTCTTTGCAATAGCAATATATAGTTGATTTTTGAAAAAGGCTAACAAGTGTCCCAAGTACATTTGTTAAGAATTCGAATGTAAAAAAATCTTACGAGTCGTGTAATTTATAATTTTGAATTGTAAAAAGTGAGAATTTGTATTCAAAATTTGTTTGTTATTTCCTTTTTTGGTTGTTTAACAAGTGCCCTTACGACACTTATTAGCATAATCCTTGATTTTTTTGGTTTGAAATACATGCATACATTTAGAAATCCAACAAAATTCAATATTTTAATTCTTGATATTTTAATAAATCATAATGTGTTATATTTGTGCATATAATATCAACTATATATTTATTTATTTATTTATAGTTCGATGATCACATAAGATAGTTGATAGTGAAAATTTACCAACTTATAAACTCATGTCAATTAAGTTAGTTTCTAGTATTTACATGCCAAAAAGTAAAAAAAAAAAAAGGTACCTATAATGTCAGCAACAGTGCGACCATTAGAGAACCTTCCATTAGGTAACCCATTACCCATGTCTATACCATACCAAGGAAGGTTTGCCTGAGCAAGGCTTCTAGAGAGATACCTATTGTTTCCAACATCCGAAAGAGAGTCCCCAAAAATGAATTGCACAATCTTACAATTGCATCCTTTAACCCCAATTCCCAAAATGCTAGCAACTATAATAACTATCACCTTATTAAACTTCATGTTCATTTGTGTTGCAATACAGAGAACTTAATCAGAATGTTATAATTGTTAAACATGTGTGTTGGTTTTTATAGTACTTAACTAATTGGAATTTTTAGATCACTGTCATGAAAAAGTTGCAATTTGGCAGCAACACAAAGAAAATGTCATGGACATGCAATAGAGGGGTAAATAAATTGTTTGATATACCAACTTTTATTGATTCAAAACTACTGCAACTACCAATATATTTTGTTCCAACTTAGTGAGTAAAATCATAAATGCATGCTGAAAAAGTCGTGCATTTTTTGCATGTTGCGACTTGAAAATGAAATTCTAGTACAAGGAATACGAATTAAAAATTGAATAAGGGGTGACCCTCAAAATTTAATTCTCAACAAACACGTTGTATGTCCTTCGGATAGATTGTTACGTTAAGTTCACCCAACCGGAAAATACAACGATGTTCAAAATTTTGTCTCAAAACGAGGCTACTTTCTTACAGAAGTACATAATACTGCTTATACTAAGTTACTAGTTTTTAATGGTTGTTTTAAGATTATATTTTTAGTTATTTACATATACATAAAAACTAATTAATTTGGTTACTTTTAATGAAATTATGAGTTGTTTATATATTAACTCGCCAGGACAATCATTAATGAAATAATTGCATTTGATTAAAAAACTTAGAATATGATGCAACAAGTCTGATTATGATAAAATGATAGCGTAAAATTAATACTATTAATGTAGTATTTTTAAGCTCTATAAATTAATATTTTTAACTATTTACTGTCTTATTTCACTTTCTTATAAAAGTACAACATTGCATGATATATTTTATTCGTTTTTTAGTTGTTGTTTTGAAAATAATGTTTAGGTACGTTTATGGATTTTTTTTAATATCCTTTTTTTGTTTTTTTTTTCCAAAATGCCACACTATGAAAAAAATTTACGCGAATGCCCTACTTTTTCTTTCAGTAGGTCGTCGCATCTTCAATCTGCGATGAGCTGAAGGATTTTTTTTTCTTCCCTAGTTGATAATCGCAGCCCCAACCAGCGATGATGTGTTTATTTATTTATTTTTCATTTATTTAATACTTAATATATAATTATAATAAATTATAAATATTTAAAATAATCAATAAATCAAATAAAATGATTATTAAATAAAATAAAACAATTTAATAAATAATAATAATAATTACATTAATAATTTAATAATAGTAATTTTAATAATAATTAAATTATAAATATTTAAAATAATTAATAAATCAAATAAAATGATTATTAAATGAAATAAAATAAAATAAAATACTTTAATAAATTATAATAATAATTACATTATAATAATAATAATTTTATAATAATAATGATAAACATAATAACAATAATAATAATTAAAAAAATAAAATTAAAAAAATTAAAAAAAATACATTAAATTGAAAGAAAAAAATACATCAATTTTAAACTAATCATTTCCCTCTAAATGTCCTCCAATTCCACATCTACGCGGTCGTCGAACTCGTCTAGCCCTTTGTACGAGTTTAGGTTGTTGTGGTTGATCCTCATTTTGATCATTATCTTCGTTATAATTTGTATGTGGATTAGAATCACTACCACCTGCCTCCGTATAATTTTAAGTATCGATGTTATACATCGAATCAAAAACAGCATAAGCAGACTCAAGAGTTTTGCAACGAGTACCAAACAAATTATAGAAAATTCTGCTCTCTGTCTTTGATATTGTTGGCACTAAAGGAATGTAGTCTTGAGTCGGTATATATGTAGATTGATGTACATGTGGTGGTGACGATAAAGATGGTGTTTGGTGCATGGTATGTTGTTGTGGGATTGATTGAGGTGTTGAGTGAAGACCAGGATACATTGAAGGTTGCAAACGTGGATCACGCAAATATCTTTTCACATATATATAATTTAGTGTGATGTCTGAACCAATTCATATATTCGTTACTGTGGCGTAAAACACATTCTATGAATTGACCGTGCAATACGTAATTCTGACGTTCATTCTAATATTGAATCTCATCTTTCCGAACCACCCTCCAATTATCATTAATGTCACGCCTCATGTCAACCTTGTGGTAAATTGTCATATCCTCTGGCGGTTGCGGAATTGGTTGATGGAAGCCGAACTGAAGTGTGACTCTATCTACATGATGTTTTTCGACAATATGATAACAATGCAGATAGGTACATGCAGTCCAAATGTTCATCTCTTGTTCGGGTTCCTCGTGTTGGAACTCGAGATACGGCATCCACCGAAACTAATATGTTAAAAAATGTATGATTAAGGAAGTTCAACTAAATGTGAATGAATATTAATATTACTTCCTGAACCACCATGTGATCGATTATATTCCGGTAGCCTTCTATGTCGTTATGAGGAACTCTACTAAAATTTAAACCACCGGAATTAAATATGTCGAATATATCAAAAATAAAAAAATATAATAATATTAGTAATATGGTAAGTAGTTAGTTTTAAAAAAAGAAAAATATATAAAAATTATTTGTAATAGTTACCTTTGTGCAAGTGGAAATATCCATGCATTGTGTGATTCTGGAGCGACACAAGACAAATGATATCATGCCCAATTTTGCAACAACAGAGCACATCCTCCAATAGACTTTACGTCGGATTTCGTAGCAACGCATAATTCTATATAAAACATAGCTAAAACTGCTGAGCCCCAACTATATTGGGAAACTTTATTTAAATCTTCTAATAATGAAAGATATTTCAAATGTACACGGTTGTTCAATTTGTCCGACATCAACAATACACCAATCAGATGTAGTATGTATGTTCAACACGATGCTTGTTTTTGTACTTCAGATGCATTTTCACCAACATCATCAAAAGTATCTTTAAGCCATTTTAATTTAATAAAATTACCTATGGTTGCTCCTTCAGATAGGATAACTCCTAAATATTCTTCATAGACACCTCTAACATTCACAAAATTTGAACCAGAAACATTTAATCCTAAAAGGTAATACACATCTTCTAAAGTTATCGTGCACTCACCTATTGGGAGATGAAAAGTATGAGTTTCTGGTCTCCATCTTTCCACCATAGCAGTAATTAGGCCGACGTCTATTTTGTAGTTTCCAAGTTTGACCACTTCACCAAATCCGACCTATTGCAAATATCGCACTATCGCTTCATTTGGTTTTTTGTTAACGTATCCATGACATCTCAATTTGTCCTTGGAGGGTATGTGTAATTAATAATATATGAAAATAATATTATGAAATTAATGAAAATAATATTAATAATATATGAAATTAATATTAATAATAAATAAACTTACAAATGCGTTAATGTATTGAAATTCAGCTCGGTGATTAGTAGATAATTCCATCTGTGAGAAATTTGATTGAGAAGGTTAAAGAAATTTTGATTTAGAAAGTTGAATAAAATTTGAGATGGAGAAGGTTGCAGAAAGTGTGATTGAAAAGGAGCTATTGTACGTGCTTATATAGGGTCGTTGCCCCAACCTACTATCATCTAGGGTCCTCACATCCCCAAGCAGTGAAGCCTGTAGGTCGTCGCATCCCCAAGTAGCGAAGCCTGTAGGTCATCGCATCCCCAGGTAGCGATCCATGTCAAAGTTAATCTCATTCGTTCAACTAATGCTATCAACGGTTGTGGATGATGGATCCTCGTTATTTGATTTTAACCAATGAAATTGGTCTAACTTGTATTAAATCTTGGCCTTTCAATTTTTTTTATCAACGGTTGTGGATGATAGATCCTAGTTATTTTATTTGGACCAATGAAATTGGTCTAACTCCTATTTAATCTTGGTCTTTCAATTTTTTTTATCAACGGTAGTGGATGATTGATCCTAATTATTTTATTTGGACCAATGAAATTGGTCTAACTCCTATTTAATCTTGGCCTTCCAATTTTTTTTATCAATGGTTGTGGATGATCCAGATGAAAAATATCAATCCTAGTTATTTTATTTGGACCAATGAAATTGGTCTAATTCATATTTGATCTTGGCCTTCCAATTTTTTTTATCAACAGTTGTGGATGATCCAGATGAAAAATAAATGTCACTACATTATATAAATAGAAAAATAAATTTCACTATCTTACCACACCTTCTATCTCATTATACCTTCTAGCATTTCATACTTAATTTTTTGTCATACTTACTCAATTTTTTTTATCATGGATTCTCAACAAGTAATTTGTATTGTTTATTACAATGGTACAATACTCGACGGAGTTGAAGGTAAAACATATGTAAGTGATTACAAAAAGGCGTTCAAAATACATTCTGGAAGCAGTCTTGCTCGTCTAAAGAATGTCATTAAAAAAAGTTACAACTCGATGACAAAGTGACGATAACTGATATAGTTTATCGACACCTTGTTTTCTTTGGTGAAAATACAACAAGGTTTGAAATGTTGAAGGTTTGCGATGACGAATATGTTCAGCTCATGTTTGATGTTTATGCACAGTGGTCACAACTTGACACCATTGAGTTATATGTTAACTTTGAAGATGGTCCTCAAACATTGATCAACCATCGTCCTCAAACATACCTAATCCCGACTACATCCCATCTTTTCATCAAAACAACCCTTATCAACCCAACTTATATTCTCCATCACAACACTATGAACCATACTCTAGCCAACTAGAACAAACTCATCCAGAAAGTTTTCAACTCCATCATGAATCTATTCCAATAAGTGCACAATGCGATCTTCCCCTTAGTGTCTTATATGATATCAACGAGGAAGAATTAGGTGATTATAGTGAAGACGATGAGACGTACTTCGATGAATCATCTGGTGATTATGATGATGACATTGTTGTTGACGAAGATATGGGAGCAGAATTCGATCCACCATCATACATGAAGAACATTAATTTAGATAATGCAGAGCAATCAAGTGAATTTGATGACATGTTCGTTAACGAAGACCAAATTGTAGATGAAACTCTTGTCGTTGGAATGAAGTTTCAAAACAAGGATGAATGCATATATGCAATCAAATGTTACCATTTAAAATAATCGTTGAATTTTGTGGTACAAAAATCAGATTTAGAAAGGTACGTTATTCATTGTTCAAGTCCAAATTGTTTGTTTAGATGTAGAGCTTCAAAACGCAAAAAGAGTGATTTGTGGGTGATTGGTAAATTAAAATTGCCTCATACATGCACAAATTCTGCATGGTCACAAGATCATAAGAAGCTCGATTCTAACATGATATGTGCAAGCGTAATGCAAGTTTTGAAAGTGGATCCTTCAATCAAAGTGAAGGTCATTATTGCTCAGATTCAAGCCTTACGCAACTACACAATTAGTTATAGAAAGGCTTGAATGGAAAAAAATAAAGTGATCGCAAAAATTTATGGCAATTGGGAAGAGTCTTACAATCAACCCCTACAATGGTTATTGGTTATGCAAACGTTTGCTCCAACAACCAAAATTGAAATGGAAACGATCTCAGCTTATCATGAGAATAGTTTGATAAGTGGGATAAGGATATTTCATAGACTATTTTGGGCTTACCTTCCGTGCATATCTGTGTTTAAATTCTGCAAACCAATTGTACAAGTTGATGAGACTTGGTTGTACGGCAAGTACAAGGGAACTCTATTAGTAGCAGTTGTACAGGATGAGAACGACAATATAATTCCTATTGCTTATACTCTTGTGGAAGGTGAGACAAAAGAGGGTTGGAGTTTCTTTTTGAGAAATTTAAGAAAATACGTCACTCCACAAGCCAATGTTTGTTTGATTTTAGATAGACACGAATCCATTAAGAGTGCTTATAACAATCCAAATAGTGTGTGGCAAGATCCTCCGTCAAAGCATGTGTTCTGCGTCCGACATATTGCACAAAATTTTGCAAGGGAATTTAAGGATAATGCTTTGAAGAAAAAAGTTATTTGTATAGGTAATAATTTCATTCTTACTTCTTATTTTAATAATTTAATAGAAGGACGACCAAGTGGTCATTATAGTGTAAACCTTTGTAACAATTGGTGCGACTGTGGGAAATATCAAGCTAAACACATGTCTTGTTCACATGTGATAACAACATGTTCTAGTATCAAATATGATTATTGGAGCCTTATACCTGATGTGTACAAGGTGGAACGTTACTAAAAGTGTACGAAGAAACGTTGAAACCTATACCAAACAGAGGATATTGCCCAGAATATGAAGGTGTTAAGGTTTATCACAATCCTCTAATGCGGAGAGTCAAGAAATGTCGCCAAAAAAGCAAACGCATTAGAACAGAAATAAACACTACAGAAAGAGTGTCAAGAAAGTGCGGATTATGTCGAGTATCTGGTCATACTAGAAAACAGTGTCCAAACACTGGCACATCTACTCAAAATCGATGTATTTTTTTTCTTTCAAATTAATGTATTTTTTTAATTTTATTAATATAATTTTCTTTTTATTATTATTATTATTGTTATTATGTTTATTATTATTATTTATAAAATTATTATTACAATGTAATTATTGTTATTATTATTTATTAAATATTTTGTTTTATTTTATTTCATTTAATAATCATTTTATTTGATTTATTAATTATTTAAAATATTTATAATTTATTATAATTATATATTAAGTATTAAATAAATAAAAAAAATAAAAAATAAAAATAAACACATTATCGCAGATTGGGGCTGCGATGATCTACTAGGGAAAAAGAAAAAAAATCTTTCAAATCATCGCAAGTTGGGAATGCGATGACCTACTGGAGAAAAAAAGTAAAACATTTGCGTAAATTTTTTTCGTAGTGTGAAAAAAAAAACAAAAAAGAGATTAAAAAAAAATCCTACATTCATACACTTATTTTACACACCAAGAGATAAAGAAATAAAAAATGATGTTATAAATATTATACATTGGTTATGTGATAGAGTAAAATAAAGAAAAAATAAATATCAAAAGAGTGCATGAAAATTTAGAGTGTTCAAATATAAAAGTTGTTGTTTTAAGGTTATATATTTACATGTATAACACAAAAAAAAAACTAATTAATTTTATTACTTTTAATGAAATTATGAAAAAATTTCTATACTAGACATATATCATTCATGCTAATTCACTTGCTTAGACCATTTCGATTACTTCTTTTGGACCATTGCGGATGACTCTCATTTTCCTTTACGTTTTCTTTGATGTAATCGAGTCTACTACCCCTCGTTTTGCTCTCCCTATATTAGAAGTTTTTTAAGAGTACATTGATGACATTTTCTTTTAAATACTTTTTAATACTATTTCATTTTTTGCTTCGAACTCTAAATAATATCTAATTAAGATGAAGGAGACATGTATTCGAACTCCAAATAATATCTAATTAAGATGAAGGAGACATGTATTATCTCATTTAAGTGTCGATGAATATTAATACAATATCATAAACTTAATTTCTTTTATTCCGATGGATATCCATTTCATCCAATAATATTGCGACAAATCACTACCGTAATCTAATACACATTTAAAAATTGCTTCTTCAAAATGACAAGATTTTAAATTTATTTAGATTTTGTACAGGAATTGCATCACACATTTTCAATATCAACCGTCCAATTTTAAATGGTTGAATTCGTTTTAAATTAATTTTTGTATTATGTAGTTTGAATAGTCTCGTATCATATTAAGTTGAATTACTCTTTTAGTTTTTCAATTTTTTTTAAAGTTTTGTTTTAATTTTTTAATTAATTTTTGTTCCATTTGCATCTATTAAGTACGATTTCTCTAGTCACTTTGATTTTTTTCGTCGATTTTATTAGAAAACATTAAATTATGACTACATGTTACTTTAGTTTTGATGAATAGATTGTATGAGTCACTCAAAAACTCCTTCTTCCCATGCACACCCTAGGACATCACTTTTTTTAAAAAAGATCCCATCAATACCACTATAAACCCCACATCTCACATTCAAACTAAAAAAAAAAAAAAGTGGACAAAACTCAAATCTTTTTCTCCTAAATTCATCATTTTCTTTCAAACTCAAAATATTCTTAAATATGATAAATTAATCTAAAATAAAAAAGAAAAAAAGAATATAAAGAACAATAACTGAAATTCATATTTTGGTATTTTTATTTTTAGGTTTTTATAAATATCAAAAATCAAGAAAAAAAACAAAAAAATATCAAAAAAATCATTCAACAAATCAGAAGCAAACTTAGAAAAACATTTAATATTATTTATTTATTTATTTATTTATTTTTATGGGTTATGATCTCTACTTTTCTAGTCTTTTCATTATTTAACTAAAGTTTGAATTTTTTTAGAGTTTTGTTTTAAAAACTATTTTCTAATGTTAGATCTTCGAACTGTTTTGGGGTAGTGATAGTAACTTTGGTGATGTTGGTAAAGGGAAGGATGAGGAGTAGGAGGAGGAGATGTTGGAGAACCATTGGTGTTTTTTTTTCTTCAGATTTTTCCACATCAAACAAAATGTAGGATAGGTGAATGGGTTTGAGAAGAAGGCATATGAGTTTAAGAAGAAGATGGATGGGTTTTTGATGTTGAGTTTTATTTTTCAATGCAATATCATTTGCTTTTATTTTTTAATCTTAGATATTTTAGTCAGCAGTGACACATGATTATTATATAATGTTTTTCAATAAATCTAATGGAGCCTAACAAAATCATATTTATGAGACAAAATGGAATGAAACTGAATTAAGAGAGTAAAATAAAACACTGAAAAATGTTAAGAAACCAAAAAGTGATATTTCATATGTAAACTTTCCTTTATTTGGTTCTGACTTTTCATATGGATCATGTATGAGACAGTGATCAAACTCGATAACAAGTTTAAATATACAACTATGTTATTTGTACACACTAAAACCCACCTCATATCTCAACATTGTATACTAAGTGTGCATGTCAGGCCTGAGGTGAAAGAAAAAGCACACTAAGAAAGAAAGAAAGAAAATTATACTTTCAATTTTCAATATACATTTTTTCAGTCGTACCTTTTAATAATTATTATTTACACAGTTTCTAATATAATATATTTCAATATCCATTAACATATAACAAGTATAATTTAGTAAAAGCAGTATTTGTGTAAAACATTTTACACAATTAATGAATCACGATCAATCATATTATTTATAATTAATTAACAATATAAAAATTATTTAAATCAACGATACATATAAATTAAATTTAAATAATATTTTATCTCTTTTTATTTTAGATATATATTTTTAATATGGATTAAATTGTGGAATAATTCATTTATCAAGAGATGAATGGAGTTTAAAAATAAAAAACCATATAATAACACAGTTTTATGTTAGAAACTTAAATTTTGTGTCGAAATCATTTCTCTAAATATAAGTCCAACAAGATAACTTTTTAAAAAGAGTTTACTTATCCTACTACAACTATTCTCACATGCAAATAATACTAGATTAATGTTTGCAGAAAATGGATTCTCTCCCTTGATGTTCGGTAATTTTAGAATAAATTTAATGATTAAAATAAATTAATAAAAATTATTTAAATAAAATAGAATATTTAATTAATTAATAGATAAATAGAAAATCATCGAAATAAAAATATAAAAGATAAATAATTCCAAAGATAAATCATTTCTCTATTTTTGTCACTCTCTTTTTCACATTCATTTTCTTATCAAATATAATACACTTATGTATTAAAAAGTAAGCGTTTAAAAGAGATGAAAAAAAAGTGTTCTTGACATTAATCATACTACTGTTACTGTCCAAACATTCAATGATGAAATTCAATGCTAAAGAAAACAATTTACGATGATCACATCTTCACAAACTCATAAAAGTACACAATTAACATTGTTAACAAGATGAGAACCATTTGATCGATGGAGTTTAAACGAGTCAATAGTTCTTGTTTGAAAGTGTTTTACAAAATTGAAACCCAATTTTGAGCTTTGATTAATAAATCAGGTAAGTTAGGCCTGCCGCTAAGCGGTGAATTAATGAAGCCTATGTGATATCATATTCATCAGAATCAGAATTACTGAAACGACCACATTGAATGCATGAAAAGATGAGTTAAAGTTGCACCACTTTGAGAACCATAACAACGTGGCAACACATAAGCCACTCAAAAAACAAACAATACCATAACACCAAGTACAAAGGACCACATTCCATGATCCTAAAATCTATCTACATAGAATCTCCACTCTCCATCCCACCCATCCAACGGTCACAAACTCCCTCAAATCACAAACCATATCCACCATTCCAATTAAAAAAAACAAAAAAAATTCGAACCCCTCTGCAACACTCTCACTACTACTCTCCCAATTCAACCACCACCATGACCTCCTTCGCCCTCAAATCCTTCACCGGACTCCGCCATTCCTCACCGGAAACCCCTCACTTCTCCTTCCGACCAAAACCCATCACCCTCCGCCGGAAGTTCAACGTCATCGCCGGAATCTCCAGTCCCAAAATAGATGGCCGGAACCTCCGTGTAGCAGTAATCGGCGGCGGTCCAGCAGGCGGAGCAGCCGCAGAGACACTAGCAAAAGGCGGCATCGAAACCTTCCTCATCGAACGGAAAATGGACAACTGCAAACCATGCGGCGGAGCCATTCCTCTTTGTATGGTCGGAGAATTCGACCTACCACTGGACATAATCGACCGGCGTGTGACAAAGATGAAAATGATTTCGCCGTCGAATGTCGCCGTGGATATTGGGAGGACACTGAAGCCTCACGAGTACATTGGGATGGTCCGGCGTGAGGTGCTAGATGCTTATCTTAGAGAGCGAGCGAAGGAAAACGGGGCGAATATAATAAACGGGTTATTTTTGAAAATGGATATTCCGAAAGAGAAGAACGCGCCTTATGTACTTCATTACTCTTCGTATGATGGGAAAAGTGGTGGGGTTGGTGAAAAATGTACAATGGAAGTTGATGCTGTTATTGGAGCTGATGGGGCTAATTCTAGGGTTGCTAAGTCTATTGACGCTGGTGAATATGAATATGCTATTGCTTTTCAGGTATCTTCAAAATTAAGATTACATATTCTTTTTACTTATATTTCACTCTCTACTATTTTTTATGTTTCCATATAACTACACATTTTGTGTTCATTTTAATCAAAATTAATTTCATTTGCTAAACTACCGTTATTAATAGTTGTGGGTTAGATGAGTTCCGATACTTTACATGATATTATAAGCTTAAATGTACTTTTCATTCATCCATGATATTATAAGCTTAAATGTATTTTTATCCCTCTATTTTGTCTAAATGAATTTTTAGTCTCTTTATTTTAAAAACTAGTTTTTTGATTTCATTAATGACATGACACTTGAATGGTATTGTGAATTGCATAGAATATTTTCATGTCATTATTGTTGTAACTAATTTTATTATTTATATATTAAAAATAAAAATACATAAAATTTAGAATATTTTTTATCTAAATATTTTAAATTACTGTTAGATAAAAAATAAATTTTAAATATTTGAAGTTTTAATTTTAAATATTTGAAGTTTTAATTTTAAATATTTGAAGTTTTAATTTTAAATATTTTAATTTATATAAGTAATTATTGCTTATTAGTACTCCCTCCATCCCAAATAATTTTCATATTTGCCAAAAATATTTGTCCCAAAATAATTGTTACTTTTGATTTCCAATGCAACTTTAATTAGTTTATTTCAATTGTACCATCTAATTAGTACAATTTACACCACTCTCAAATTATTATTCCTCACTTTGCATTTATTGTAATGAGAATATATCACTAAGTGATATAGAGGTTTTTTTTATTATAATATCCTTTTCTTTTTAAAAAAAAACTAATCAATAAACATTGAATTATATATACTAAAATGCCCTACTTTTTTAGACCTTCAGAGGGTCACATCACCGCCCTGCGACCACCTGGAGGATGATTTTTTTCTTCCAATAGGAGGTTGTATCCTCGGAATACGACCATCTACTAAAAAATAAAAAAAAATAATTAAAGTTTATGGATGATTTGCATCCCCAAAATGCTACCTCCTAAAGGTTCAAAAAAAATAAGCATTTTGATATATAAATTTCAATGTAGGGTATAATGGTTAGTTTTTTTGAAAAAGGGGATATATATATATATATATATATATATATATATATATATATATATATATATATATATATATATATATATATAACCTCATGAGGATACATTTATAAAATCACTAATATCTATCTTTCATTTTTCATCTTTTTTTAACTTACTTGAAATTAGCAAATGCGATAAATAGTTTGGGACATAGGCAGTAATATAAAATGACAAATAATTTGAAGAAAAAAATTACAAATGAGACACGTAAAGTACTATATTAGTGGAAAAAGTAATTAATATTTGATTGATAATATGAAATGACAAATAAATATTTAAAACAAGACACATAATATGAGATATAGGTAGTTGTTTTAGTCTTTTTGGATTGGTAAATATTATCTTTTAGCCTTTAACAAGAAACCAATGTGATTGAAAATTTCTATTCTTAGATTCTTGTGAATATGAATATGCTATTGCCTTTCAGGTATCCCCTTCAGAAATTTATGTTCAATGTCAATTCCTTGGTTTCTTTTTCTGCGGTGTTGCATATTTCTTCAAAATTATTAACTTTTGCTTAATGTCAATTGAGTTTTAAATCTGTTTTTAGGATGGTTTCAATTAATTGAGAGAGTAAGTTACCAATTTTGTTCGCTCATAATCTAGTAAGAGTGTCACTGTTATATACTAGTTCCTTTCTATTTGATTTTATCCCACAAATAAAGTTGCCAACTTGGTCCTGTATAGGGTCAGACAATTTAATTATTAAATTAATGAAACCCTAAAACATCCCTGAATTTGAAAATTACTAGGTGCATTAGTCCTTTTCTGTGTAAGTCAATTTTGTTTACCATTTTACTCATTTGTATCCAAAACTAATAGGATTGAAAATATTTCCAATTTTAGGGCCATGTTGTCTAATCCTACATTTTCAAGATTAAATTGGTGATTCATCTTTAGTTAGATGTAGTTTACATTTGTTGTTTTATGTGTCGTGTGGTTAGCATTTTTGAAAGGAAACACTTAGCATTAGCATGTTTCATTTTGATGGCAATGTTTAATTTTCTCAGGAGAGGATAAAAATTCCAGATGATAAAATGGTATACTACGAGGATCTCGCAGAAATGTATGTGGGGGATGATGTTTCACCAGATTTCTACGGATGGGTATTTCCGAAATGCGACCACGTTGCTGTTGGCACTGGCACCGTGACACACAAAGGAGACATCAAGAAGTTCCAACTAGCAACAAGGAAAAGAGCTGAGGACAAGATCTTAGGGGGGAAGATCATCCGTGTGGAGGCTCACCCTATACCAGAACATCCAAGGCCACGAAGATTGTCGGGAAGGGTCGCACTCGTGGGCGACGCTGCTGGCTATGTGACCAAATGTTCTGGCGAAGGAATCTATTTTGCAGCCAAGAGTGGACGGATGTGCGCAGAAGCGATTGTGCAGGGTTCCCAGAATGGGAAGAGGATGGTTGAAGAAGGGGATTTGAGAAAGTATTTGGAGAAATGGGACAAGACTTATTGGCCTACTTACAAGGTTTTGGACATTCTTCAAAAAGTGTTTTATCGATCAAATCCTGCTAGGGAAGCATTTGTGGAGATGTGTGCCGATGAATATGTGCAGAAGATGACATTTGATAGCTATTTGTACAAAACTGTTGTACCTGGAAATCCATTGGAGGATATCAAGTTGGCTATCAACACCATTGGGAGCTTGGTTAGGGCTAATGCTCTGAGGAGGGAGATGGACAAACTTAATGTATGACAGTAGTCTTTAATTAATCACTATCTGTCTGACTTATATATACATATTAATTTATCCTTCATTTTTTGCGTTTTGTAGTAATTAAACATGATTTCTTATAAGTGTTATTTATGTGCGTAAGGAAAAGGATTAAAATTTCATGTAATCCCAATTTATACTAGTGATTGGGGTTGATTGAAATTTGAAAGCACTTGTAAAAGCATAGACTTTAGAGTTGAGACACCTTTGCATGAGGTAATATATCAGCTGGTATTAAAGATATTTGGTATAGCCTGGAAATACTCTTTTAGTGGCTAAACTATTCCAATTTGATTTCATATTAGATGTGATTCTCTATATCTATTAACTAATACTAACTTCTATTATATTTGTTATATATGTTTTTAACTTTTGAGATTGTAAGTGCATTGAATATTAAGGTTAATGACATGCATGCAAATGATGCAAGGACAGTAACATCTGCTCACAAAGTCTGCTTCTGCATTATTATAAATATAATAAAGAATGGGTGGCCTTTTCTCTTGGTTGTATTCAAGAGCCAAAAGTCTATTCAGGGCTGTATAATTTTCTATTTTTTCCTTTATCATAGTGTTCTGGAATTTAGTAGTAACAGGTAAAATGAAATTCCAAATGGAGAAGGGAAGAATATGAGGTCAACTTGCAAGCAAAGAAATTATCAGGTACATGATTTGAAATTCTAGTTAGCTAGATTTTAATGTTACAAGTCCTTATTCTTCGTATTGGTTTTGATCTGGTATAGCAAATTATTTGATTTATTTTCTATATATTATGTTGACATTCTTCAGTTACTAATCAAGTAACAAGTAATCAATCATCCCAGGGAAGTTTACTAACCAACATGGCAATGTGACCCATTGGCCACTGATGAGATGTTTAATTTTTCCACCCTCCTACAATTTGTCATCGATAAAATTATCCCCTTTCTTAAATAAATCCACTACTCTTTTTATAAGGTTTCAAACTTTACATTATAGTATTAGTTATTTTTAATCAAATAATTATAAGCAACAATAAGAAAGATAAATTAATTTTCTATCTTGACAAAAGGTTATATATGACACAGCTCCTTGTTTTTTTTTTGCAACTTGCAAAATACTTCTACTACTATATCATTAATAAATTAAGTTAAACTTACGCGAGCGATTTAAGCTTCATCAATGATTAGTCAATAACAAATATCGATCTCACTGTCACGTAGGCACAAGGGCTAATATTAGTTTGAAATCAGCTGTTATGCATCAAATAAGGTTTTTTACTTTTTGTTGATACAATTGAGATAAATTGATTCGGCGATTGGATTTTTAGAAAAGCTAGGCGATTGATCAAGTAAAAGTGTAAAACCATGTTTGGTTTATTGATTCAAGTTTATTTGGAGAAATTTTTTATGAAAAAACTTGTTAAAAATATGAAAAGCAACTTTAGATAAATTGATTCGTACATAGCATTAAATTTGTTAAACAAATATAAAATCCTCCTAAAGAGCAGACCGAACTTGACCTCAAAGATGGTGCTATTACGTACTACTCCGTATCAAATATAGTAAAAATTGATCCACCATAGATAATATATTTAATTTAAAATTAAAATTAAATACATCAACTTTTTCTTTAATTTATTTTATATTTGATATCAGAGGGAGTATATCATAAATTTTATTTTGGTTTATCGATTCTGATGCAAGTGTTATTTTAGTTTATGGATTATGTTGCATCGTGATGATAGTCATTAAATATATTAAAAATATACAAACATATCCTAATTATGTTTTTGTTAATTATTTCATTTCTTGAATATGTCTCTAGATAGTTGATCCAATCCGCAAAAATATTAGGAATGCATTTAAAATTTCAATATAGTAACTATAGCTCACATAGACCAAAGTGAATGATTGTTTACTTAATAAATTTAATTATTGAATATTTTTGTAAAATACAAGTAATTTTTTAGTTGTTAACAGTATTGCCAACATTCACCTTAACATTATCTTTCTCTATGTGGAAGGTCTATTTCCATAAAGGTAGGACGGACATAAATTTCCAAGCATTATTAGAAAGTCTCAAGAGATGGTGTTCAATTGAAATATCGATATTATATGTAAGATGTACATCAACTTTTTAAATATTTTTTTGTTTATATTTTATTTTAAAAAGAAGTAAAAGGTGATTTCTTCTTTCCACAATAAGAACGACATTTTCATATTCAAATGTAAGTTTAATTTCCTGTTTTTAATTATACTTCTTTATTAATATTAATACTATGTATGACAATTAATTTATTATTCTTTCGTTACGTATTTATGATAATTAAAATATAATAATAATTAATAAAATCATTATTTTCTATTTTATTTATCACATTATCTTAACGGTGAAAAATGGCTTATTTATGGTTGAGGGAGTATATAATGTGATTCATTTTAAAACAGTTGAGATTTTTTGTAGCAAAAAAAGGTAAAATGAGAAGTGTAGTGGGAAAAACGAACGTTGAAGATTTAATTGATAAAAAACGAACGGTGGAGATGTGAGTGTCCAAGTTAGGAGTAGATTCCGTTCTGTTTTGTTCTTGCTTAGTAGACTCAAATTGGCTTTGGTTTGGTGGGTGGGTATATTTATGCAGCGTTTGGCATTCATCCTCGACCCGTAGGCGGAGATTTCAGACCCATTTTTTCTTCTTATTAAATCTCTCTCTATCTCTCTCTCTCTCTCAACTTCTCCTTCCAATTCCCATTACCATTCCCAGGTAAGTTTCTTTTCAGATCTCACCCTTCCTCCGAATTCTCTTATTATTTTCATCTTTGATTATGAATTTCCCTTTGTTGTTTATTTCAGATCTGTTCTTTTAATATGCTCTTCTCTTACTAATTCCCTTGCCCCTTTTCAATTGTTTTTTCTTTATTCCATTATTAACGTTGCATTTATCACTCAAATTATGCTCACACACGCACTTATGATAATATCACTATTTATACCCTTGGTTGCATCTTGCCCTGCTTCTTTATGTACTTAATTTCCAATGTATTTAATTAAGTACCAAAGCCTAACCTTGCATTTTTATTATTTATTTTCTGGATTTGTGTGTGTGTGTGTTAATGGAATTGGACTTGATGTGTTGTGTATTCAGAGGTTGAGATGGCAGCAGCAGCATCAGCGGCTACTTTTACTATTGGCACCACCCAAACAGGGAGGTCACTTCCTCAATCAAACCCTTTTGGTTTGAAGTTCAATTCCCAGGTTCAGTTTAAGAACTTCTCTGGCCTCAAAGCCATGTCATCTCTTAGATGTGAGTCTGAATCATCTTTCTCTGGCAATGAAACTTGTGCTGCTCTGCGTGCAACTTTTGCACCCAAAGCTCAAAAGGAAAACCGAAACCTCAACCACAACTTGCAGCCTCAGGCATCCTACAAAGTAGCTGTTCTCGGCGCCGCAGGAGGGATAGGTCAACCGCTGGCACTTCTCATCAAGATGTCTCCTTTGGTTTCCGACCTGCATCTATACGATATTGCGAATGTTAAGGGAGTTGCTGCTGATATCAGTCATTGCAACACTCCCTCAAAAGTCTTGGATTTCACAGGAGCTTCTGAGTTAGCAAATTGTTTGAAAGGTGTGGATGTTGTTGTTATACCTGCTGGTGTTCCTAGGAAACCCGGAATGACTCGTGATGACCTTTTCAACATCAATGCCGGTATAGTTAGGGACTTGGTCTCAGCCGTTGCTGATAATTGTCCTGGTGCTTTTATTCATATTATCAGTAACCCCGTGAACTCTACTGTTCCTATTGCTGCTGAAATTTTGAAACAAAAGGGTGTCTATGATCCTAAAAAGCTCTTTGGTGTTACTACACTTGATGTTGTGAGGGCTAACACGTTTGTTGCTCAGAGGAAGAACCTGAGGCTGATTGATGTAGATGTTCCGGTTGTTGGGGGCCATGCCGGGATCACCATTCTTCCTATCTTGTCAAAGACAAGACCTTCCGCGAGTTTCACCGATGAAGAAATTGATGAGCTAACAGTTAGGATTCAAAATGCTGGAACTGAAGTTGTTGAGGCAAAGGCTGGTGCAGGGTCTGCTACTTTGTCAATGGCTTATGCAGCTGCTAGATTTGTTGAATCATCTCTTCGTGCTCTTGACGGAGATGCTGATGTGTATGAGTGCTCATTTGTACAGTCAGACCTGACCGACCTTCCGTTTTTCGCTTCAAGGGTGAAGATTGGTAAGAAAGGAGTTGAGGCTTTAATTCCAAACGATCTCCAAGGGTTAAGTGAGTATGAGCAGAAGGCTTTGGAAGCACTTAAGCCAGAACTTAAGGCCAGCATTGAGAAGGGGATTGAGTTTGCTAATAAGCAAACTGTCGCTGCTTAATTTATTATGTTGAAAGCGTTTATTCTATAATGTCTAGCGTACTTATGAGAGAATTTCAACGGGTGCATTCCTGGGTATGGATTTGTTTGAGCATGAATACTACTTAGAGAACTTAGGTTGCATATTTACTGTAGCATCATTTACTGCTTTCAGAACTTAGGATTTGAATTTTCCATAATATCAATTCTACTTCCGGTTATGTTAGTAGAAGTAGAACGGGAGGGAGCTTCCATATCTGTTTTCTATATTGAGCTATAGTTTTGATCAGAAATCTCAATAAATTGTTACTATAGAATTTGAAAAATGTAAACATTGCATTTTGAATAGTATGGCCATTGGCCCTTGGTCCAGTTTGGTTTTTTAATCTTTTAGTATCTATGCCTGCCCTGTTTTACACTCACATTTTAATCAAATATTTGCCTGATCGGTCGTACAACGCACCATTAAGTCATCAAGGCCTAGTTTAATTGACCCTTTAACAGATGGATTCATATAGTATGCGTACCCAAATTTGCTGCACTATGAAAATAGTAATCAGTGGATTCAGTGCGGTCAACAAATTTGAGTTCTAGATGAGTATTAGATGATCCAAATCCCGACTTAAACAAAGTAGATTCAAAACAAGACTTCAGCAAAGTAGATTCAAAACACGAACTAAGAATGTTACTCATAAGGTCTGCGTATAACGATTTTTATTTGTTGACTCTGCGGTGAATAATAATAAGTAATGGTACTTCAACAAGTTTGGATCAGTCTGCTCTGGCATATTAATTCTCTTACACTTTTTTATGGGGTGTGAGAGTTGTTTTAGTAAGAGAGAAAAAAGGGATGGATAATGAGATAGGAAAAATAATACACTTAATAGTTGTTATATATTTGTTTGTTAAATATATTTATACTTCTATATTATATTAATTGAATTCTTTAAAATCCCAATTCTCCTCTCCCCTCCCACCCCTCTTTTTAACAGGACTCAGTAAATATGTGGTTAAATCGTGCAGGTAGCCTGAAGCCCGCCACGAGTTTGAGCTTTATCAAGTTGGGGTAGAAAACATATTTGTCATTGAGGCTCAAATTTGACAACCCAAGCTCTACATTTTATATAATTTTAAAAGTTTGGTCTGACTAGGTCAACCCAAAACTATAGTTGATACACCTAAAACTGTAGTATCATAATCTTCAGTTTCTTTTGAGAAATGAAGAAAGTTCATATTCATTTGGGATTTTGTGGTGTTTATGATCTAGATTCTTATCAATATATGTTATACTAACTTCTCTTTTTTTGATAAAAGAAAAACTTATTCATATAAGTAGGAATAAAAATCACAAGACAAATGGTCAGAAAGGTAGTTATAGATGCAGCCACCCTTATTGAGTTTTGGGTAAATATATGAAGTTTCTTCCTAGTAAACTATACTGAAGAGTTAGTAAAAAATGATAAATTACTCCTATAAACTGAAATAAAAAGTCTCGGAAGTTTAGTCCTCTTGAATCTTTTTTATGCTACCCTCATCATATTTTGAATATGTCTCGAAAATCACCGTAGTTAAGCAAAGTAAAAACTAAAAGTAAAGTGATTCCTTATTATTTAAGGAAACAATTATCCGCCATTAGCTGAGTATCTATTGTCCATTTAGAATCAATTAGAACCTAATAACATTAAGGATTAGAAATGGTTGAAGTAGTAATAAAAAAAAAAAGTTCTGCTATAAATCAAATTTACAGAATGTCATTTGGCTCTTCTATAAAACAATTATCCGCCATTAGCTGAGTTTGTTGTGGTTTTCAGAGTAGTTGATTTAGAGATCCTTAGAAACATGACAACCAAATAAGCAGATGTGGAACAAAATCCTCTTGAAAACCACAAGACAAACCTTCCTTCTCTATTGTCAAATGACACTAGTAATTTTGTACTAACCCAAAAATAGACCTTCTTTAGTATAAATAAATTTCACAAAAAATGCCACCACCAAATTTCTCAGATGCACCAGAGATATTATTGACCCTTTTTCATGTTTCTAATTCAGGCCTTCAGTGTTTGGCAAATGTTCAATCTCATGTACAGCACAAACAAAGTAATCCGATCTATCAGACAGATTTAGAAAAAGTAAGCTATGAATAGCTTACTCTTCAACAATAAACCAGCAGGTAGCTAGTTTCCATTTTCTGTTTGCTCTTCGCAATCATTTCACCGACCCTTTATCTCTCTACCAATAGTCACTACATGAGCATTGCCCTCCGCGGAAGTGGTGAAACCGTTTATGGTCTCTGAGAATTACATCACGGTTGTAAACTGCAGAAAAAAGTTTCAGAAAATTGTGGCAATCGACACATATGCGGAGATTAGAGGCCACTCTCAATGTTGTGCCAGGTGGAGTAGCAAGAACCCCAAAAGCAATAGCTAGTTTTTCGCTATGATAAGAGAGTGCATACCCTTTTTCTTTGTCATCTATCTTATGTAGTTCAGATGAAAGGTCAACAACATAACCAGCTATCTTCAGCTGCTTATTAATCTCATCTAGTGTATGATAAAGTTCAACTTTTTTTGAATGTGAAATATCATCCACAACAAACTCGTGTACAACTCCTTTCAGTTCAATTGTGCTACAACCAGGTGTGGTTTGGATTGATTTCTCTCTCATTAGTTTTCTCACTTCTGCCACCTTTTCCCACTGTCCAGCTGAAGAATAAATATTCAGAAGCAAAACATAATCTCCAGCTTCTTGAGCTTTCAATTCAATCAAATGTCCAATTACTCGTTCACCTAGTGCAACATGACCATGAATTCTGCAAGCACCAAGCAAGGTCCTCCAAACTGTGGAATCCGGCTTTACCTCCATCGACATAATAAGCTGGTACGCCTTATCAAGTAAGCCTGCGCGGCCCAAGAGATCAACCATGCAGCCATAATGGTGGATAGCTGGAGTTATCCGAAACTCTGAGATCATTCGGTCAAAAAACGACATTCCCTCATCTAACAATCTGGAATGACTGCAACCAGAAAGGATTCCCGTGAATATATGATCATCAGGCGGAATGCCATTTCTCTGCATCTCTTCAAACGCATCAATAGCTTCTCTCCCATATCCATTCACTGCCAAACCAGATATTATTGAACTCCATGAAACCACAGTTTTGTTCTTCATTCCCATAAACACCTCATAAGCCTTATCTATACAACCACATCGCGAATACATCGATATGAGAGAATTAGACAAATTGAGAGCACCCCCATAGCCACGTTCCGTAATATAATTATGAATCCGTTCACCAAATTCCAAGGCATTCAAACGAGCACATGCTTGAAGAAGAAGTACACAAGTAACATCATCAGGCTCACATTTATAGCTTTCAGTCTGCATAACATCGAACAAGCTCAAAGCATCCCGGGTCCGATTATTTCTAATACAGCAAGATATCATGACATTCCAAGCAACAGTATCTTTCAGGGACATTTCATCGAACACCTTACAAGCATCATCACATCTCTGACATTGTGAATACAAATCCATGAGAGCAGTGAGCAAGAGTGTATCTGATTGCTGCCCCTCTTTGAGGATATTGCAATGAACCTGAACCCCTCCAAGAAGATACAGAAACCTGATACAAGACTTAACAACAAAGGAAGACGAAAGAGGGTTAGAAGCAATGCCTTTTCTTCTCATATCTCGATATAATAATAGAGCCTTATGAGGCGAGTCGGTCAAGGAATAAGCTCTGATCATAGTGTTGTAGTGGAAAACAAAAGGGTTGCTGATTTGGTCAAAGAAACGGTGAGAATAGGTGGGGTCTTGCAAGGGACCAGAGAGAGCTATACGGGATAAGAAGTGAAGAGAAATAGTGGGGTGTTGAATGAGAGTTGTGGTGAGGATGTGAGCATGGATTTGGAGCAAATGGGTCTTATGGGAAATAGATTTAATGGCAGAAATAACAGAATATTTGTGGTTGTGGTGTGGATATGGTTGAGGAATGGTATAATAGCGATGAAGATGAATGAAAGTGGCGGCAGTGAAAGAAGAGGGAGAATGGAATTTGGTTACGGCGAGAACAAAACGGTTGGAGCATGAGGACCAAACTGGAGCCATTTGGTGTTTCAATCTTTCTCTTTAAAACTCTCACATTGGTTTCTTCGAATGATGGCATTGCATTACATTACAGCAATATGACTCAAGTCTTTCGTTCATTTCAATTCGGGGAGCGTCTTCTTCATTCACAGCATTCAAGTCTTTACTATTGTAGACGAATAGTAAACCAACCATTACTGTTTCGTTTGCTTTAGAAATGCAAAGGGGAAGAAAAATATTAATTAAATTATTATCTAATAAAATTGAAATTAATACGATCATCAAATTATTGTCACCAAGAATGCTTGAGTGTTTAAACGCGTCTTATATATTTATATATCATTAATTTTTTTATTTTTTAATGATAATTTTTATTAAGTATTCAATATTTATAAAAAAAATTAAATAGATCTCATTAATATTTTATATTAATACATTTCAACATTTATTTTAATGTAATTTATCGTATAGGAATTTCAAATAGTAAAGAAAAAGAGAATGTTTGTATAGTCATTATTCTTCAAAAACATTTTTTAAAAAAATTCTCCACAACTAAAGTGTCTATTTAATTTAACATTAAATACATTATTTTGATATATGGTGCGGTTTTAATGAGACAAGTAAGACTTGATAATTTTATTATTTTTAATTGAGTTAAAAAATTTTATTTGTTAAAATCTGAAGAGTCAAGTCAATATTTTTTTTTAATAATACAAGTTTAACTAAAACCAAGTGTAAATAGAACAAGACTATAATAATAAACAAAACGTTAGTTAAATAACATCATAGCCATAGGATGATCATTTGTTAATGTTTAAAAGAAAAAGTTAGTTCCTACAATTAAAAAAAAAACTCATCACATTATATTAGGGTTTGCTAAAAAGATTTATGTTAGGTCATGTGATTCAAATTATCTAGCATATTGGCCTGAGTGATAAGCGGATTTAGCTTTTTAAGCATGTGATCAAGACTTTCATTGCAACTTATATGTATGAAAATTCATTATTAAATGAAAAAAAAAAAAAAGGAATGTTACTGTAACATAAAATTTGAGATAAAGTAGGACACAAATATAATATTTTTGACATTTTATAAAAAATAAAACATGACTCTAGTATTCTTCACTTATGTTAAAAAAAATAAACAAACAAATATTGTCAAAAATTAAACATAATAAATGTAAATTTTTATAAAATTATTTTTATTACTACTACATAGTTGTCATATCAAAATAATTGACTCATTTGAAAAAAAATAGTTATCATAAAATGAATTTTTTTAATTTCAAATACAATTTCTTATCTCATAATAATCGATCCATTTATGAAAAGTAATAGTCCCAAAATGAATAACATTTGCATTATTTCTACCAGAATATTTTCCACCATACGACAATAATGCACAAAATATGTAATAAGAATAGTTTTATAAAAATAATAATATCTTTCATTTATAGATTTTTTTAACATGATAAATAACTCAATTATTTTTGAATGGATAGAGCAGTATTTTAATAGACATTAATTATAACAAAAATTAATTTATTCCAATTTTCTCCACATGCATTATCAAGTAATTATTGGCAATTGTTAATGCATTAATGATAATTGTAAATGACTATTGGTTATCGAGGACAATTTTATAAAATTGTTACGATTATTAATAATTTTTTATAATTAATGTGAAATAATCTTAAAAACTTACTACAATAAATTACAAGTAATATACACATTATTAATTTGGAGATAAAAAATTAATTGTCATTAAAAGCACAATTTAGAAACGGGCTAGGAATCTAAAATCATCAATACAGTTTCATAATTTTTGGGAAGAAGCCAGCAACTATTCATATTTTTAGCATTAGACACAAGCATTAAAAAATAATAAATTTAAATTTATTTAGTCTTTAGTACAAATTTAAAGGTAAGGGATGCAAGGAGTACATTTCAATATCACATAAAGCTTCTCAAATCATGAAACACTATTTCATTAGTCATCAAAGTGTGGCCGATCTAAGTATTTAAGCAATTTCACAAACATTAGATTATTTATGCTCAAACGTCTATACAAAACAAACTGAACAATTTGAAAAGAACAGAACAGAACAGTCCTTATCAATTTAAATATTTCATCGGAGAATTACATCATGCATTTCAATCAGGAAATGTATACATATATCTGAAAACAGGACACTGAATGTCATGTCCACAACAACATATGACTTAACTAAAACATCTGCTCCTGCATAAGCTTTCTCTTCTTGTAATTAGCCTTAAAACAAGCTTGTCTAAGCCTTTTTGTACAATCTTCCAATTGCATATCTGGCATCTCCTCCACTAACTTCTTTTCCTTTTCCAATGCCTCAATTGCATACCTCAACTTTTCTTCACTCTCTAATCCCCCCTCTTTCATTTGATCCTACAATCCAAACTAAAATTAAAACATACCATAGCATAGATATATCACCATATATAATATTAAAAAAAATTACCTGAAAATTATTTATCAATGTTTGTAAGCTCATGAGTTTCCTGTGGGGCCACCTACGAATACCCAATTCCCTACACCTTTTCTTCAAAAATGTGAGGCCCACATTGAGTTCTCTAGCTGCTTGTGTTATTGGCATATAGAAATACTGAGATATAATCTTCCTTGATAAATTCTTTGCATTATTACTACATTTTCTCTCTTCTCTTGTTGACTTAGCTTCCACTAATTCCTCTTTCATTTCATTCACACTTTTTTCATCAGTGTAAGTTAAATACACTTTCTCTGATTCAAATCCAGCGTCGATTTCGCTCCATCCATAAAACCCTTTCTCCACATCATAAAAATCATAGTCTGCATAATCTGCAGTAACATTCAGAAATAAGTTAATGATAAAGAATTTAAAATGTCGCATATATACGATTTGCAGATAATTAACCTTGCAAGCTTGATGTAATTGGTTGAGTTGGTTCAATGGAGAGAGATTGATAAGGACAGTACTCCATAAGAAAAGAATCTACATAACTGTCGTTGGGAAATTCTTCCTTGGGCAATGTCATTGGGAAATATTCATTACTGTTACCACTGTCAAAATTAAATACATTACAGTGTTTCATAAAGATATAGTACATAATGTGAAGAAGAAATGTAAAGTTAATTACCTGTACGGAAAATATTGATACGTACTAAATGAAAATGGATTTTCATCTTTGTTAGAATTCCAACCTATAAGTGGAATAGTCTCCATTGTGAAGATGGAGAGAAATGATTCCTCTAAGTTGTGTGTGGAAGATATGAAAAATGGAAATATGTATATATATATATATATGAAGATGATGATAATATGATGGGAGAGTGAATTAATGATGAGCATGATTGTAACTAAATTGGAGAATGTGCGCGCCGGCTTGTATGCGTGAATGCGTTTTAAATGCGTAAGTGAGAGTTACAAGATTCATTTATGTTAATTCCGAGGATATATCCAACATCATCTTAATCTCACCCGTTGCTTTTAACTACTAAATTAATTACTCGCCGTTTTTTTTTTCTCATTAATTTCTCACATACTTTTTTTTATGCTGTAGAAAAAAGAAAGAAAAAATACAGTTTCAAAGTTTTTAATCTATATTGATCGCGCATATTAGAAACTTTTTGTTCATCTGACACTTGATAGTCTTTGGATCTTTTTATTTGTTGATTTATTTGAGAGATTACAAGCTAATTAGGTCTACTAATGTAAGGAGTAGAACACTAAAACAAGATGGCTATACTTGCTCTAGAGTTTAGATTAATCTTTAATTAGGATAGTTTACTTTTTTATTTATAAAATGATAAATAAATTGGTATGCAATTTCGAAGTTCTAGCTTAAAACCTTAGATATAATATTTAGTTAATAATATAACATTTATAAATTAAGTTAAACTTTATAGATAAGATAATGTACTTTTTAGTTGAACAAATAAAACTAGAGTACAATTTTCATTTGTGGTTACTACTACTTGTTTTGTTTTAGTGGATAGTAGTATCTATGTGCATGCGTGCAATGCATTTGTGCAGTCATCTATCTATTAGTCTTACTACAAGCTATCGCAGAGTATATACTCTACGTAGGGGAAATGATACTTTAGTACTCAGCAGATCAATAAAGGGTCTTTTTGTCTATACCAATAAGTTAAGTATAAATATCACAAAAAAGACCTATTGGTGAGCTTAATTATCTTTATTTTTTTATTTTAGTTATTATTTTATTATAATTTTTTATTTTAATTATAATATTATATTAGTATTATGTTTTCATTATGACTTGTTGTATGATTGCGGTTAAATTTCATAAATGTGTTGAATATATTTTAAAATAATTTTTTGCAAATAAAAGTAATTTATTAATAAAATAATATATCAAATTATAAATTTTAAATTACTAAAAACTTAAATTTAAAATTATTTATTTTAAACATTAATTTGTTTAAGTTTTATTACTAATTAAAAATAATTATTTTTATCATTTTATACTTTTAACAAATATCCACCGACTATAGCATATCAAACTCATTAGCTAGCAGCTAGTATATGAAATATATCCACCAATTTTAACCTTTGTGATGCAGATATTCAAAGCTTAAGGGAGACGAGTGATCATAGTGATACCAAAAATTAAAGATAACAATTACATATTTACATTTTAAATTTACAACATTTATTCACATTTTATTTTATTTTTATCTCTCTTCCAATCACGTAAATAATAGATCACACACTTATTTGTCTTTTTTTTGTCAAGTTGTATACATAAACATTTTTTCAATTGAAAAACAAGTTTTTTTTTTCTTTTCTTTCTCTAGCATCATAATTAAGTTTGGGGAACGCAATTACCAATTCGTAGGGTTAGCTTCCATTTTGGTGGTGAATGATAATGATTTATACTATTGATACGCTAAATTTCGATGACATGATTGATACTCTATGTATGGATCAAACTTCAGTTAAAAAATCTTCACAAATCAAAACTCAAAAGATAAGGTTTCCTGACCATAGTATGTATACACGTTTACTTTTGTGCGATAACCTGATCGAAGTTAAACAACTTATTAGACTATGATCATTAGACTATGCAACTGATTACAGTGCGATAAATCATGACCACTTGTTTTTCTTCAACAATTTCCTAGAATAAACGTAGCAATTAATTATTACAAACGGCCGAGCTTGTTAAAGACATAGTAATAATATTCTAAAAAAATACCAATTTTTATTTGTAAAAGATATTTGAGTTATAATTTATTCAATAAAAATTGATTGACCCAATCACAATCGACTATTAACTCTGTCCATTCACAAAATTCATTTAATATTTTATATGTATACTAGGTTTAGAATATTCAAATTCACTACACTAATATTTTTCTTTATCTTTACCCTATATTTGAATAAATGAGTATAATACAATGGTCACAAACGTAAAAATGTGATTTGATTTTGAGAAAACTTCTACATATAAATTTACGTAAGAATTTGATTAAATGTATGTAGTTAAAATTTATAAGAAAAAAATATTTGTATTAAAAATATTTGAAAAATGAATAATTATCAATTGTGATAAAATTGTAAAAATCAAATTATACAAGTATATAAAATAATTTTGGTTTGATATTGCTAATCAGATTGTGATCAATCCCGACTATATCTACATGTCATATGTTAATTAATATAGATATTATGGTGTATGTAGTTGTAATTTTGGTTTTATAATTGGTGTATTTTATTAGTTAAATTATTTTTATGAGTTGAATTGTGGTTGTTTGGTTATTGTTATCGAGATGTATGTATATTTTTTTAGTCTAATATGTGAAGATGAAAAACTATTTGTGCATCTTTTTTTAGTCTAATATGTAGATTTCATTGCATTATGTAGATTGATAAATCGACTACAATTTATTTTATCAATTTTTTAATTATTAAAATTGTATTTTTTTTATTATGCTTCAAAATCTTAAGTTACCATGAACCAAATACATCAATTTTTATAGACCAAATTATAATCTAAATGTTTATGATTTTATTAAAAAAATTACAAAAACAACTATTATAATTATAAAATAAAATAAAATTTTCAACCTAAATTCCAACTAATTTTTAATTATTAAAAATGTCAACCAAAATTTGATTTACTACTTCTCTCCAATATATTTTTGTAAATTTATAATTTAAAATTCTTATATACAATACAATATTATATTTTTTATTTATCCATTAAAATTTTAAAAATTTAGTAATTCAATGTTTTAATTAAGGATTTGCCACCGATTATTACTGAATATTATATTATTGGACCGATATATAGACAAGGATTTAATCTTTTTTAAATATAAATATCCTTTTTTTTAACCTTGCATGATTAATACTTGATTAATTTTTGTATTTAACTTTTAACTGAATGCGAAAGAAATGAACTTGCAAGTATGATGATACATCGATGAGATGTAACGGACTCATAAAAAGCACTAAAATTTTCATCATATATTATGAAGTGAACTTGGTGATAGACGGTGGCACTCACTCCATAAAGGAAACTGTTTTGTACTTGCAATAATTGAGATTAAGTGCCCTCAATCTGTAATGTTATGGAAAATCACTTTTACAGGAGTTGATCACATACTAAAAGTTTAAAAGTCTTTTGAAATTCTGTATAAAAAATAGACTATATTATTCACAATAGTTCTTTTAAACTCTAAGGAGAAGATAATAATTCAATCGATATAAAAAAAATAATATATATTTTAAAACATAACTCATCCAATCAGCACTAGTAAATAAGACAATAGAACCGTAAATTTATCAAAATATTTTTAAAGATTATCACTAGTGTTTTAAGTGTCTTTTAAGCATTGCTCATGATAGACTTTAGAGTTTGCCGCTCTATATCTCGCTATCTCGTAATAAATGTTTCATTTATTTATTTGTCTCAAATAATTTATTTTTTATTGTATCGATGAAAGATTTATTTTTTAGCGGAAAATTTATTTCAAAATCAATGTTATTTTCAATGTAACATTATTTTTTTTCCTGAATGTGCTCTCAAATTAATATTAAGGACATTACTTCAAAAAGAATGATTTTACTTTATATTTTTATAGTCGAAAAATAAATAAAAATAGTGGTTAAAATATCAATGTATCTAGACAAATTTTTAAATTAGAAATATCAACTCTTCAATCATTAAATTTGCTTATATTTCATTTCAGATGGAGTAATTTGGTAAATTGAATATAACTTATTACTTCCTCCGATCATCTTTAATATTAACAGTATTATCCCAAAACGAATGACTCATTTGCAAAAACTAAATTTTATCTCAAAATAAAGGACTCTTTCAATTTAACATAATATTAATTATTATTTTCAATTGAATCATTTAATTCACGATCTTTCAATTTACATCAATGATAATTGTAAATACATCAATAATTAATAAGAATAATTTTATAAATATATATTTTTTTCTCTTTCATTTATATATATTTTTTAATCTATGTGAAACACTAAAATAGATTATTCATTATAAAACATACGGAGTAAGCGAAACTAATTTTTTCTTTGAAATCAAATACAACTAATTATTTTTTTAAAGAATTTTATAGCAATCAAATTAAAACACTTATAATGAAACATAAATATTACCTTTTGCTCATTAGAAATTTTATAGATCAAGAAAAAAAAATTGTAGACAAAAATTGTGAATGTATACTTAAATTGTAAATTCGTAAGAGTTTCCCGATTATTAAAAAACTTATATGTGTATACAAATTCTAAACAATACCGATAAATTTTTTACATTATGCTGTTAAACCAATGTAAACTTAGGTCCATTTCTTGATGTGCATTTTTTAGATGCTTTTTATATAGTTTTTAACATAAAACACATTTTTTATGATTATAATCATGAATTTAATAAAATTATAGTTAATTAAGTTAAGAACCACATAAAGAGTATCAAAAGAAATGCGCATATATTTTGTCATTTATTTAAACTCATAAGTTTACTAAAGAAAATAGTTCACTTGCAAATAAACCTATTTTTGTTACTTAAAATCATAAACTCTTACGAGTTTAAAAGTTAATTTGAGATTATAACAAGCCTACTCTATAGTAAACCTATTGACAGAGGTGGCCAATAAACCAAAAAACCAAACTGCATTAAAAAACCAAACTGTTTTTATAATGAACCGGTTCAGAAAGCCAAGAACTAATCTGCATTTCCAAAACAATTTTTTAACTAAACCAATTTCAAAAAAATAGAATCAAATGTAACTGAACTGAACCATAACTTTTAATTCAAAACTAAAATGAAATTTAAGAAAAAAACCTAAAATTACATAATTCTCAAATACTCAAATACCTAAAATCTAAAACCAATCTAAAATCAGGAACCAACTAAAATGAAGAACTGAACCCTAACACCATTGCCATCACCTCTGTCACCCACCATCGCCACGAATGGCAACACCATTGCCACATGTCGCCGCTGCCAATAACAAAGACACTTACTATCGTTTGGATTAGAAGCTTAGTCGCATATCAGCGCCGTCGTGAACAAAGCTTCACTGCGAGTAGCAGCGCATCACCACTCTTCGTTGTCGTCAGTCGTGTACCATTTCAAATGTGTACTGTGTTTACTGTACAGTGTCTTCTTCCATCAGCTGTAGTTGTTTACCATATTGTTGTCAATTTATTCATACCCATGATTGGTACTCTCCATTTAATTATTCTGGTGCATTTTTTGAGGTCTTGTGTAGTTAGGCTTATAAAAATTTTAGCTTTATTTTGTTGAGTTAGATTGTTTTGCTGCATATTAGTTATATGCACTAAATGTTAATATTGCTTCGGAGATTGATGTGAAGATTATTGGAGGTGATGCTATGGTGAGAGTTTAATCTAAGAATGTTAATCACTCTGGTTCTAGATTAACAAGTGTATCGAAGGATTTGGAATTTCAGATACATCCTGCTAGTCTGTCTATCTTGTATTAATGTAATTATGGTTCAAAATATTGTTCAAGTTCTTAATGAGTTGAGAGATGAAGAGTCTTAGATCTGCAATTCTCATGAATTTGGATTGGAAAAATCCCAAATCTTCCTATATTACACTGTTATATAGAAGGAATTTATGTTAGTTCTTAGTTCAGTTTAATTAATTAGTGCAGTTTTTTTTTTCTTGATGCTATGTAGTAGTAGTTATTTACTTAGATGGATTAGCAATGAAACAAGAAGACACATGAGCAATCAAACAATGTGAAATGGTAGGTAATTTTTGTTTTGATAACATGTTGTCCTAATACTTTTAGGAATGAAGAACACTTTTGAATTTAAATATTTGCAACTCCTTAGATAAAAGGGCCAAATGTTATTCACATTGTTATGTAATTCTTAATTTCTTAAGTCTTGGTGCTATGGTGATTAATTATATAATGTCATGGTGTGTTCCTGCTGCAATTATGCTTCGGTTCAATAAATACAGTAGCATTTTAGTTTGGTTCAATGCATATTGTAACAATTCAACTTAATTCGAACAAAAATAGTTAAGTCAAAACCAGTTCGATTTAGTTCAAAGTACATAACCAGTGAACTAGTTTTAAGAACCGATTCGATTCAGTTCAAGGTGAACTTGAACTAGAACCAATTCAGTTCGGTTTTCCTGAACTGAAAACCAGTTCAGTTTGGTTCAGGTTCAGTTTTGGGTTTAAACCAAAATTTGCCCCCCTCTATCAACTGAACGTGGTCACTTGCCTTCATTCCATGATAGCCTAGAAGCCACCATTTTTTGTACATGTTAATTACGTTAATATTAAAATTAATAGTTGCATACAAAATGTTGATAAAAGATATTATCTGTATAGGACCGGTTTGGACATTAACTTAGAGTCCATATTTAACCCAGGCTATTTACTATTGATGACTCTCGCCCTCAATGCTCTCAAATGCCTTCAAAATACACATCTGCATTGGCCAATCCAAAGGGCATTGAGGGTGGGAAAAAAACTACCTTTACCATTTAGTACATTCAAGCTAAAGCCCATGGCCCAAAGAGGGTCAAGTAGCCCATTTTGCCAATTTTACTTGATAACGACATATAAATATTCATGCAAATAGACGGAGATAGATGCTGAGGAAGCACTACTACCCCCCTATGATCTATGATTTACACTACTTTTTTCAACATTGATTGGAAAAAATAGACCCAGATAGTGAGTTAGTGACTACAGATTAGTAAAAACCAATACAAAGTGATGACCATGTCCATAGGATTTGAATGGCAATTAAATTGCAGAGGCAGCGGTGAAGACAAAACAATAGCAATAAGGATCAGGGCATAAACACAGCAACACGTAATAAAAAGTCAAATTTAAGCAGGAAACATGGAACAATCTTGGTCAAGTATACAGATAAACACTAAAATCTTAAAACACAACCAAGACTAAGAGTAGCTACTCACTGCACTCAATGTCTGGACTTTCCCTTTCTCCCATGTCCACGTAAACCTCCTCTCTCACCACGATGCTTTGCTCCACCAGAACCACCTAATGCTCTGTTTGCATCATGTTTCACTTGCATCGCTTCTGGCAAGGGAAGAATATGATCCACACATTTACGGAAGCTAAAATCATCAGCAGATTCATCCTCCCTAATAAGAAAGAAGCATTTGCTTTTCCACATAGGATGCCTGCGGACTTGGAAAGCACAAATTTCTCCACCAATCTTTTTATCGGGCTCAGGATGACCTTTCATAATCAATTCCAGTAACATCTTATGTTCATACTGCCACACAAAACAACCCAAAGTCAATCTAACAAACAAATTTAAGTTGTCACTAGCTAATTCTTCTTGAATATACATTATTAACATTACAGAGACAGCATAATAAGATTGAACTGATAAAAACCCCAATTTATAAATTTAGGAAGCAACTAATTTGAAAGCAATCAGTTCAATCCTAAAATGTAGATATGTATGTGAAATTTTAAATCGCCGCATAATGGCACAAAAACCATTTCACAAACCCTTGTGTAATACCAGCTTGGATTCTCTGCAGCAATGCAGCTCGATCTATACCAAGGATGCCGTTGGATTAATTTAGTGTCTGAAAGTTCTACTACTTCGACCCTTGCAAGTCGAAAACCCCAAAAACGAGGACACTCTAAAAACAAAAGTAACAAAGGATTTTAAAGAATTTTTTTTTTTAATTTTCCATCCACTTCCTCTCATTTCCTCCAACCAGCCTCCCCTCTCAAACATCATAACCTTGAGCGATCAATAACACTACCATATAGTACAATTGAATCCAATTATAACAAATCACATAATTTTATTCACACATTTGCAACTCCTTTGCATCAATGCCACTAAAGTTGATGAAAGCCAAGGGTTCAACTCTGAAGCCCTAGAAATTAAAAGCCTCGTATGTATAAACCTACAACTTTCTGAAGAAAACAGGGCACAGAGTGCTCAAATCAATCACAACCAACAGCGATGCAAAATAAGAGCGAACATGGCGAAATGAAGACATAGGGTAGAAGTGAAAAATAGATAGATGAAATAATAACCTTGTTAACGTTAAGATTGGGAGCCCAAGCGTGAAGGAAACTGTTGAAGTAATCGAATAACTCCAATGAATTTTCGAATGTTTTGTGACTTAATTTTACAGGACCTGATGGTTTATTCTCTTCTGCTTCTTCCTCTTTCTCATCCTCTTCAGCGTCCACCTTTTGCTTCTTCGAAACACCTTCTATTTCGCCCTCTTCTCTGGTCCGCTTCTGATTGGATTCGTCATTCATTGCTAAGTCTATGCCGGGAGCCTCCGCGGGTTCAGCGTTTTCAACAACCATGTCTACGGCGGCGGCGGAATCTGCGGTGCTGGGGTCGAGGACTTCTGGTTTGGGTGCAGTGGTTTCCGCCATTGGTACGAACGTAAGGGTTCTTTCTTTTTTTTTTTTTTGTCAAACAAACGTAAGGGTTTTTGTTCCAAACGTTTTTTTAATTAAAAACCTTATGTTATTTTTATTTTCGTAATAATAATTAATAGGGCCTGTATTAACAGTTATTTCCATTAATTGGGGCCTAAATTCCGTCAACAAAAAAAACGATTATGCGCCTAAATCCTGTAATAAAAAAAATAAAACTATGGGCCTGAAGAAATACATATATCATGGTTCATGAGTATTGGATTTTTAGTTAGGTCCAAGCAATTTTTTTTTACCAATTCAATGTTTTTTATTTAGGAAAGAATTTTGGTTTATATTAACAATTACAACTTGGATCCGAGTTGTAACAAACCTGTGAGTTATCTAGTAAAGTCTTCCTCAAATTTTAAAAAATATAAAGTGGTTCATTTTGTTGCACTTTAAAATACCAAATCATCATTTTGTTAACAAAAAAAAAATTGTAGTAGTGGTGATTAAAACTGCAATAAGTTACCAGATTTTTTTAAAAAAAGCATAAAAATAAAAAATAATAATTTAAATTTATTTTAAAAATAAAAAATGTAAATAATTTAAAAAAACAAAAAAATGATTCAAATAGAAAATTATTTTAAAAACTAAAGATAATGGGGAGAAAATAATTGATGAGAGAACAACATTAGAGAGAAAATAGAGAAAAGGTAAAAAAAATTAGAAAGAAGATAAAATTGAGAAATAAATGAAGAAAATAAGAAGTGAAAAGTTCATAGAGAGAGAGAAGGTAGAGAAAAGTGTAGAGGGAAGATACAAGTGAAAAATAAAGAAAGATTAGAAGAATCAAATGTAATACATGTAGGGAATAAGATGGGAATGTGTGACAGCACAAGTAGCCCCAAATTTGTGGCAGCTAAAACTTTAAATATTTGTTTCTTAATCAAATTTATAGTCATCTAAGCCCTTACAAAACACATTTTGTAGTAGAAAAAGTTCTCACAGTTTTTGAAGGCTTTTTTAATCAATAATAACAATATATTTGAATTTTACAATTTGTGAAAGCTTTTTTTTCTAATAATTTTATTATTAAAAAAGATATTTCATCGTATATTTTTGTGTCTGTGCAAACAAATGCACCCTAAACTTTCTAAAGTGTTGTACGTGTACCCAGTTAGTTTAATTTCTAAAGTGTTGTATGTATATATACCCAATTAACTTAGTTTTCTTCATCAACACCTTAACTAAATTAAGGTAATCCGACTCAAGAACCACATCAAAATAACCAATATCTTTTGTAAAACTTAACTATATAATAACTCTAAGAGCCTTTGCCACCAAAGAATTTTGAATAGAGTTCATATTTCACCTCGTCGTTCCAATACACGAGGTAATCCTAGAGAACTTAAGGTATGTGCATAGCTCTGCATTCAGCTAATCACATTTTGAACAATCATTGGAACAAACATCTCCTTCTTCTCAAAAATAAAATGTTGCATGCCCATCAAACATGAACTTATCATTTAGATTATAATTTTTAAAGTATACCAATCCGGTAGGTTTCAAAAGTTTATCGTGGTTAGTAGTCTCACATTTTAATACTAAAAAAACATTAATCTTCTATAATTTTCAACAACAAAAAATTAATCTAACCCAACCCTAATGTAAACTAAATCGTAAGCATTTGTCAATTGGTATGACCAATTTCGCACCCCTAATCAATATACAAACAACATGTGTTTTTATCCCTATCTTTGATCACGTACTTTATATCTTTTATATGACTTACATATATTACTTACATTCATACATAAAATCTAAAAGAACACAATACTTTTTTAATGGTGAAACTTAGGTTATCTTTGAAGATTTGTGTGTAATTTATACATCAACCAGTAAAAATTGATTACATGAGTCAATTTGACATTAAAATTTTGAAATCTAAAAATAATATCTCAAAAGAAATTGCAAAATGGAAAATGACATGTAAAAGAGTCTAATATTAATCAGCTTCACAAAAGATTATACAAGTTTTTAAAGTCTAATTTTTTGAAAGACTTAACTCAACTTACAATATCAATATTATTAAATTAAATTTTTTTTTTTAGTGACTCCAATTGAATTTGAAATCTTTACTTTGTGTGTATTAATTTATTAGTAGTATTTAGTGCTATGTCTACCTACAATAAAAACAAAGCTTGTTAAAGCCGCCTTGTACGTATCCTCTCTTTCTATAACCTGGCCCAGGAATTTTTATTTATTTTTAATAATAATTTATTGTATTTCATTCAAAATCAACTCAAAAAATATAAAGTAACTGCTGGCAAATTTTTTCAGAATTATCGATAAATGTTATCGCTTTTGTTAGCAAGTAAACTACATTATTTGTTAATTGTCAAAATTGATATCATAGTTTGGAAATGAAATAAAAAAGAATTTACAAGATCACAAACATGATTAAAGCTCGTGTTAACAATTCTCTAATTATCTAACTTAAAAAAAGACAACTAGGAGATCCAACGAAAGTATAAAATTAAGGAAAAAGAGAAGAATTTAATTAGATATATATATAAATAATATTAAAGAAAGAGAAGTTTGAGTTTGTTTTTTACAAGAAGCAATCTGTCTCTACTGTATTAATGGTAATAATGAAGTGTTGCAAATGACAGAAAAAGAAAGAAAGTACATGAATCGGTTAAGCAAAGAATGAAGGAAGAGAATTAATTAAGGTACTACTAAATACTAGTACTACCTTAATCTTAATCTGTTCTTTGGACTATTCTTTTATGGAAATTCCTATGACATCCACAAGCAGCACAAGTAAGAGCTCCTTGATCGCCTGAAGAGGTTGCCATAAACTCCAAACATCCATCAACAGCATATCCTCCATTGTAAGCTGCATGATTCTTCTGACACTCTCCATATCGAATTATATTCCTTCCAGCTGAAGATGAAGTGTTGTTGTTGTTGTTGTTGGTTTTCACCACCACCACCACTTGCCGTTTTTTCATCTTTTGATAGATCTGAATTTGGGTGGTTAATTACTTGTTGTTCATTTCATTTCATATATGAAAATTTTAAAAACGTACGGCTTGGATATGGCTAAGATAGCGTAGAGATGAAGATCACACACCTAGCTAGCTAGTCATGTGTTTGGTGAATAACCCTAAACCCTAATATGCTACTAGCTATGATGAAGAGAAGGAGAATAGTAACGTACGATGGATGGATCGCTATTACTTCATTATGAAGAATCCACCACAACTTTATAATTATTTTAACAACTTCTCTTTCTCTTTGTTTTTGTTGTTGCTCATATATATTAATTTTCCACAATAGACAGCTATGTGTTGTGGTGCCCCTCTTTTTCAAAAATGGACAAAACTATAAATGAGACCTTAACGAGGGAATGCTTGTCCTTATACTAGCCATACAACTCTTCAATTGTCTTTCATAATTGATACCTCACCTATATATTTCTTTTTTATTTTTTTTTAAAATCAAATAAATATTATTATAAATAAAACGTCTAATTTAATAATATCGATATTTTTAAAAGTTTTAAAAAGATAAAATAAAATTTAAATATATGTATATTTATATAAATTTAATTTATAAGGATAATGTGTTTTATATTGTCAGTCATAATTATTAAAAATATTTAATTTTAACTATATTTATTTTAAAAGTTATATATATATATATATATATATATATATTTGTAAATAATTATGAGGGGTAAGAGAAACTCTTCTTACTTTATTAATGAGAGATTCCGAATCACATTCTAATACCGTAAAGTAAAGTAGAACAGTATCTCAATAATAATAAAAATATTTTCAAGATAAATATTTTTATAGAACCCTGTGAAAAAGTTTCCTTTGTTATAGAAAGAATTTTGTGTAACATGTTGAAATAATGAGTGATAGTTGACTTTAAAAGAATCGGAGGGGGGTTTCAATTTGATATAACGTCCATATTATAGCTATAGCAATAGCAGATTGGCACATTAGATTGGAAGGGATTAGGTAGGCTGGGTGAATTGCTTTTCGGCAAAAGTTCATTGATTAAATACTTCAGCCCAGTCAGCCGCTAATTTCATTTCTGCACTAGTGGGCCAGTTTGATACTTATAAGGGAGATTGATGTGGCACTTGTAACTGTGATGACAACAACTAAGAATCTAATAATTATAACACCATTCTCCTACTCTCTAATACTCTAATATAAATAAACGTGGACCCTTATCTTCTTTCTTTTTTGTATCAAATCATGGACAATTATTAACTTTCCAAAATGTTCATCTCATGTGCTCTTCAACAACTAAAGCTATTTGACATAATCTAATTAAATAAAAAACCATGATTTAATTTATAGTGTAAATATTTTTATACCATTGATTTATTATGACGATTAAATTATTAAAAATATTAAAAAATATACAATTAATTAATTATAACAATTTTTAAAATTAAAAGACAATTTAATATGATTTCAGGTTTAATGACGTTTCTTGTTATTTTAAAAAAATTAACAAAATTTTATTTTTTTCTCTATTTTTTATTGTTACAAATTTCAGTTTTTATTAAAAATAGTAAGGGTTCACCATTTAGCTATTTCTTGAGAGATTCATATTAGACCCACTCTTAGGAGAAACAACATAATATTTAGAGGGGAAATTGCAAATAAGCATATGGTTGAATTTTGTAATAATAGAAAAAGTATTGGATTATCGGGAGAGCAAGTCGTATATCCAATTTTGTATTCTTAATAGATAGAGTACTGCAACTTAAGGGAGTGACATGAATTTGAGGGCATATTGTAAAGAGTTGAAGTACTCTTTATACTTTATTTAATAAAAAAATTCTTATAAAAAACCTCACGTCCCAAAAAATAACATTGACAGTGATAAGGTGAAAAGTATAAGATAATGAAGGTGATGTCAACAGTGGTGTAAAATATTTATTATAGGGACAACGAGAAAGATTTAATAAGTTTATCATAGATACAAATTATAACATATTTACAATAATAATCAAGAATGTCGTATGTTTTTGGATTTTATCATATGCAAGAGATAGTGAGAAGATTAGCTGGGATTATAGAGACGAGAGTCGACTAATCTCGACACAATTTTTCCTATAAATTAACAATTAAATAGTGAAGTGACCAAGGACAAAGACTTTTCATCAAACATAATTGAATAGTCTGACCTATCCTTTATCACGGTACATTCATTAACAAAATCTAACACATGATTCATTATATAATTATCATTTAATAATAATTGACCATACTTTATATTAATAATATTTCATAATAATTAATTTTAGTAATAATTGACCATACTTTATATTAATAATATTTCATAATAATTAATTACGTGGATTAGTTAAATAATTCATCTAGCATTATCAATTACTAAAGAAATAGAAATTTGATGACAAAAATATTAATTATGGTAAAAAATACTTGTCAAACAGCCTAGACAACAATGGTGATAGACGATTTGAAATGGTGGAAAATGTTAGATGATCACAAGACTAGTGTACGTGGAGGTAGCCCGATTGTGCTGATGGTGGTGGAGCCATTATGGATGAATAGACATGGATGGTGCACTAAAAAAAAACCATTCAATTTGCGACCAACATAAAATAGATTTTGTGATCGAATTAAACCTTCACAAATTATTGAACGAAAAAGTTTTCATAAATACTAAAATTCAATTTGGTTTTTATTTGTGCTGAAAAAACACTCACAAATCAAAAATATTTTTTTTTGACTGATAGTAACATTTATGGCGACAAAAAACGGTCACAAAATTGTCGGAAGAAAAATTTATTTGAATTTGTGACGGTCAATACCCTCACAACGGACATGATTGATTGAAAATATCAGCAAAATTTTATAGCAGCATATACCCTCACAAAATCAAAACGTTGGAGCATTGTGAGGACTTAGACTGCCGCAAAATATTAAGAGATGTGTGGTTTTTCAAAATTAAAGAGAGATAAATGTAATTTCTCAAAAAAAAAATAATTAAGAGAGAATAAGATGAGAGATACAGAATTGAGAGATTGATGGAGAGAAAAAGAAAAGATCCAAATCCGTATTTTAAGAGATAGTAACCAATGTTATAAAAGAATTGTAAATTTCTGCGGTTAGACAAGAACAATAACAGAGGACCCAAAACAAAATTACCATAATTCATATGACTAGATATCCCATCTCAATTCTTCTTGCTACCTGTAATTCTAATTTCTTATACACATATTTTTTAATATTAGAATTAAAAGGTATGATTTGTATTATTTTAATGTTTTACACATATTTAAATATTTTGGGACGAAATTGCACCATAACTATAAAAAGACCCACCATATATCTATAGGTCGACATTTGATATTGAAGATGTGGAGACTTCAACTATGCCAAATAATGCATACTTAAGGACCCTCAACCAACGATAAATCAAAGTAAAGACAAGCCTTTCTATCCGGAAAAAAAAAAGTAAAGACAAGCCCACAATGAGGCAGTAACATGTGCACATTTGAGAAGGTGACAAAAGGACAAGGACACGTGCTTGTCAATCAGACAATGACGTACACTTAATTGAAAATTCTTTTCTTAATTTTGGCTAACTATCTCCATTTTAAGAATATAGCTCTAATGATATCTTAAAAGCTTTACTATATGTATATATTACCTTGTCCAATGACTTTGTACTATGTATTATTAAGATTACAGAGAATTATTTTATTCCCAATAAACTTGAAGTTGAGTGTAGCGCAAGGATCCGCACAACACAATTGATCACGGTTTGAAATGTGTGGATGAAACGAATTCTTGTCTAAATTATATTGTTGGTAAGCTTATTCTAGATAAAAGATCGCCATATGAGTGGATTCAAAAAGTTCATTCTTAAAATAAATCGAAAATTTTATTACAATGACAGTAATTATTATTTTACGATTGTTTTTAAAAAAATCAATTTTATTTTTAATTGTAAAATCAAATTTTTACTATTAAACTAATATTTTCTCTGAATTCAATTATAAGCAAAAGAAAGTTTGGTCTGATAGCTTAATGAATAAAGTTTTTAAGCATTTAGTTTTGGAAGTGTTATGTACCTTAGAAAATTTTAACTGACCAACTGAAATAATCACGTGTCTTTAATTTGCTTTCTGCAAGATAAAAACTCATTTCCATTTTTTCTTCTCTTGCCCAATATCCTATCAAGTTGGTGATTTGTTTGGATGTCTCTATTGCTTTGTCGTTTAATGGTCAATATCATTTCATAAATTATCATCACCTATTTGACATGTTCCTACATGGTCATTATGGCTTAGGCGGAACAAAATTCTTTTTTCATTGTGATATTTTTTTTTTTTTTTGCTTGATTAGTGTATTGAATTACATTATGGCTTATGCCCCAATTGCATTATTTTTTTCACATTAATAATAAATAGTACTCTTTTTATAAATGTAATAATAAAAAATTTGTACACAATTGTATTGTGGTGAGTTTGAATTCGATACATGATATAAATTTTACAAATTATATATTTATCAATTGAATTAGACTTTACAAATTAAATAGTACTCTTTATAAATACTATTTATTATTTATATTACAATTTTTGCTCATAAAACGTTTCAGTTTTTTAATAGTCGAAACGGATACCCATTGCACTAATAAAAAAACATGTGGAACTAGATCTGCTTGGTACAACACATATTTAGTTTATAGTTTATAGTTTTTAAGTTATAAAACTTATATAGTAACATTTATTTTACTATGAATTTATAGTTTATATAGCATTTTTTATAAACTATTTTAAATAGTTTTGGAATTTATAGTTTAAAATTTATCATTTTTTCAGGTAATGATAATCTTTTTACTGTGACTAAAATCATTTTTTACTTTTTATATATTTATTATAATTTAAAATAAATAAACTAGCTATAAATAATTCAAAATAAATTAGCTAAGTAAATAAAAAAATATATCAAAATTAATAAGTTTTAATTAATACTCACTCAAGAATGAAATAAAAGCAAAAATGATATATGAAAAATTGATATATTTAATTAAAAATTAAGACCAGATACATTAATTTTTCATATACCTATTTTACTTAGATTTCGTTTTAGAGAGTAAAATTTATTTTTAATTAAAAATATTTTTTTATGTTATTTTACATTTTTATCTTATTTGAACCATTAACTTTTTCAAATATTTTAATTAACTTAACAGATATAATCTATCAATTATTAATTAATAAATAATATTAACATTACACTTTTTAATTAATATATATATTTTCACACGTTCTTTTTAATTAATTAAAATACATTTAAGTTCTATTAAATTTATATAAGTAATAACGTATTTTTAATGAAATTCATATAAATCTTAATTAATTAAATAAAAATATGTTTGTAATGGTCTAACTCATCTCAATCACATATAACCTTAATAGGAAGAGTTTAGTACACCTTAACTATTCTAGAAAGTACAAAAAAGACACGTGGGGATTTGAAAGATTAATAACGGCATAAGTTTGCCAGCGTAAAAAGCTGAATTGTCCTGTAAAAAGAGAAGGCGTATTGTGTACTACAGCTTTTAGAACCAGAGTTTATATTAACTTAAAGGCTCATTTGGGTGACCGCGAATTCTGAATTTTTTATGATAATATTCCTTTTTTTATTTTAATATTAAAATATCCTACTCTTATATTTATATAGGGATTGTTCTTTTTTGTCTAATGAGAGGTGGCTTTTCTAAAAGTTTAATTTTTTTTTATATATTTTAAAAATTTATATAATTATATTTAATAAATTAAAAATAGTTAAAAAAATTTAAAAATTAAAATACTAATAATAATAATAAAAAAATAAAATATATTAATAAATAATAATAATAATTATAATTAAAAATGACTAAAAATAAAAATAATTATAACAAAAAATAGTAAATTATATTATAAATTTAAAAAAAAATACATTAAAATGGAAGAAAAAAATACTAAATAATAATAATAATAATTTTTAAAAAATTATATTAACTAATATGAAACAAAATACTTTAAATTAAAGAAAAAAAATACATCACATTTGAAGAAAAAAAATACATCAAATTATATATATCAAATTATAATTTGGAGAGAAGAGATTAAACATTGTAACGAGCGTCAGAATTACGTGTTGCAAAGTAATATCATATAAGGCTTTTTATGTCATAGCACATAATATATGAATTAGTTTAGACATCACACCAAATTATATATATCTGTCGAATAATATCTGCGTGATTTCCGTTTGCAACCGTCATCATATTGCCGACCTCTCAATCAACCCATACAGAATTTCCATGTTATAGTCCATATCACCACCACCACATGTATATGTATCTGCAGAAATGCCGACTTAGTATTACATTCCATTGATGCCAGACATACCTACCCCGCTCATCTGACAAAAAGTGAGATTTTCTGTAATTTGTTTGGAACTCAATGCACAACTTCTGAGTCAGCTTATGCAGTATTTGATTCGATGTACAACACATAGAGTCAAAATTATATGGAGTTAGGTGGTAGTGGTATTATTCCACCTATAAATTACAACGACCAAGTTAAGGATGAACCAGAACAACCTCAACTCGTTCAAAGACCTAGACGAGTTCGACGACATCCTAGATGTGGAACTGGAGGTCATTTAAATGGACATCATTAAAGTCAAATTTGATGTTTTTTTTCTTCAGATGTGGTGTATTTTTTTTTAATTTAATGTATTTTGTTTCATGTTAATTAATATATTTTTTTTGAAATTATTATTATTTAGTATTTTTTCTTCCATTTTAATGTATTTTTTTTTATAAATTTATAATATAATTTACTATTTTTAGTTATAATTATTTTTCGTCATTTTTAATTATAATTATTATTTTTTATTAATATATTTTATTTTACTTTATTATTATTATTAGTATTTTTATTTTTCAAATTTTTTAACTATTTTAAATACTAAATATAATTATATAAATTTTAAAAATGTGTAAAAAAAAAATTAAACTTCTTCAAGAGGTGGCCCTGGGGAAGCGACCTCTCATTAGCCAAAAAAAAAAAAGTTCGTCAGTTGGTCGCTTTCTGGGGAAACGACCTCCCACGAGCTTGGGGCATTTTTGTATTAAAAAAAAGGATATTAACATAAAAAATTCGCGAATTCTAGTTTTTTGTTTTAAAGTTAATTAAATTTATTTTAGTAAAATAAGATTTAATTGATTATTTATTTATTTAAAATTCTTACTAAATAAATTGGTTTTAAAATTTTTTGTTTTTATTTTAAAATTAACATGTAATATCAATAAACATAATCATCATTTCAATAATCATCGATCATCATCTTTCATCGTCGACTACTCACCATCATCTTTGACCACCTCTCCGTTGTTAGAGTCACCACCAGCATTACTACCAACACATACATCCAATAACCACCACCACCAACCACCATCTATGATTACTATCGTTATCACCACCACCAACCACCATTTCCCATCAGCGACCATCCACCTCCATCATCACCACCACCCACCTTCGACCATTACATCAGCCCACTGCCAGCATCATCTCTCATCCACCTCTAATAACCGTCATTATTATTACTACCAACCACCCACCTCTAATGAGTGTCACCACCACATATCACTATCTTTGACATTTGCCACAACCATTACTACCAACATCTACATGTAACCATCATTTCCTATCACTGTCCACAACTATAGTTATTGTCGATCTCACTCTAACCCTAACCACCACCTCCAACTATCGAATGTCTCTTTTGACCATGACAATAGCGTTCAATGACCGATCGCTACTATTGTAGTCATTTTTCAAAACTATCACTTTCAAAGTACTATTACTAAAATTATTATAATTAAATAAATTATAATTTTATAATATTTGAATTATCTTAAATAATTAAAGTTTAATATTAGTTTTAGTTTTTTTAATTATTTTTACGTGTCAATATTCATTTATCGGCGGTGCTATATAGAAAGACATTTTCAAGAAAAATTAAGCAGGCAAAAGTTTTAAGTTGAGAAAACTAAACATATAAATTGAAATAGTTAAACTAATTAAAAAATAACACAATATATTATATTGTCTTTCATTTTTAACGGTAACATTTAACATTTTAATTCATTAATATTTAATCAATTCACAATGAGAGAGTAAAAAAATTAATTTAACTAAAATAAAATAAAAATTGAAATTTAACTAAAATTAAAAACTTAAATCTAAAATTGATTTTAGTTTTTATTTATTTAAATTTCATAAGAAAAAAAACAGTGAAAGGGGGCCGTAACTAACATTGTGGCGTGATGCATAGCTGTATACCAATGAGTCCTTTTGGGTGATTGAAGTGTTTGTGGTTGTTTTTATTCTATAATAATTGTATAACTATTGATTGAATTGTGGGGTCACTAATCACTATACTCCCATGTTCTCCAATCTTCCATTCCTTATGTCCTGCTACACAAGCCAAAATTTCTTTATCCTACATATCTGTCATTCGAATCTTTTGAATCATTCCGAACTTTCCGGGTAGCAGTATGTTAAAGAGATCCCTCAACACTATCATGATCGACAGTTCAGACATAAGAATTTCCACGTCTTCTCCAATACATTTACTCCATGTCATTAAAATTCACTGTTTACATGCCTAAATTAGATATTTTTCTTAAATATTTACCATAAAATGATAACTTTTTTTTTGGAAGAATGAGAACATTCTTATGGACCCAAATTTACTGTATTCATATAAGATTGGCACAGTTTCACATAGGGATAGAAAAAAATATGTATTTGCAACAGCATACGTGACAACTGACAAATACGAACTTAACGGATATTTGTGTATAAAATAAATTATTATTAGTTAATTAATATAGAGACGATTCAAATTTAATAGTAAATTAATAAAATTAATATATTGTGTTTTTTTTATTTATGTATTAATATTTTTTATAAGATTTTGTTATATATTTTATGAGTCATACTAATAAGTGTTTTAAATTTAGCAATGAAAATAATAAAATTTAAATTTTTAAAAGTTGATTACACAATTTACAATAATTCTATCGACCAAATTACAATAATTAAAAAAATTGATAGTAATATTAAATTTATTAATAATTGATATTATTTTTATATGTTTACTCTTCAAGAGATAAAATTAATTAATATTTTCATTAAAGTATTTGTTGTTATTGCACAAAATAATACAAATTAATTAGAGGTATGTTAATACTCTATCATTCCCATTTTAATTGTTTGATGTGAATTGTACGCAATTATTTAGAAAATGATTAATTTTTTTTTTATTTCAATGATAAAATTAGCTTCATTTACTTAAATATCTTTATTAATTGTAATTAATTGAAAAATTTGATGAATTGAGATACTATAAATAAGAATATATTACATATAATGTTAGACAAAAAATGAAAGAAAAAAGTTGAAAATTTAAAAATATGTTGCACTAAAAAAGAAAAAATTTCTTTAGAGATTGTTATATGTAAGAATAAGTATAAAGAAATTTCTCAACCATTGCATCGTTTGCCGTGATTGGTAAAAATACAGATGTGTTTGTGTGGAATTTTTTTTGTAATTTTTTATAATCAATCATTCAATTAAAAAAAAAACATATGACTTCGATGTTGTCATACTATAATTAAGGATTAAATATAGTTTTAGTGTTTTTATATAAAAAAATTGATTTTGGTCTTTGCAAATTGGTTTTTGGTTTTCAACCTATCTAAAATTTATGGTTTCATTTAGATGTGAAGAGGAAAGGGAATGAAAGGAAAGTAGAATGAAGTTTTTTATCATATTCAAAAGAATGTTTTTGAAAATAATGAAAAATATCTGCTTATAATTAATATATTTTAAATTAAGAAAGTGTTATAAAAAAGTGAAAAAGATTTGACATTTTTTAAACCTTTTAAAAGTGTCTTCAATACAGTTTTTGGATTCTTCACGTTACAAGATTTTGTATTATAAAGAAAATATTCCATTTAATTTAGAAGACCATCTTCTATTCTTTTTTTCAAAGTTCATCTTCTCCAGTAAACTCCCAAATAGAGGTCAAATTATTGTTTTTGGTCATTATCAAATGTACAAATATGCATTGCTTATAAAATAAATGTACAAATATGGATTGTTTTTTTTCTTCTAAAAAATAATAATTTTCTTTGATTTTCATACTTCTAAAATCTAAAATCTGAACCTTAATGGCTATGTCTTTTGTCATTTCCTAGTGATAACAGTTTCTTATGATAAACTTTTACTTTCCAACATCTTCATCAGTGTACTTCAAGATTATTGACTCCCATATTTCTTTTTTCTTTGTATGTACAACATACATCAAACAAGCCATTAGATAACGCACTAAGAATTGGGTGATGACAAACCTTATTAGCATGTGTCCATTGTTCCATTTTTTGGAGTGGCCGACAACAATTACTTAAACAAGCACAAACGAGAGTGAATTTGCAAAACAAAAAACCGTGAAATAAAACCCGAAACATCTGGAAGACTACCCTTCAAGATTTATCTGATTGATGTGAGCAAATCCCCCAAAATACATGTCCTTTCCTAACACAGGGGAGGTAACAAAATAACAACAGCAACAAGCAATATAAAACTTAAAACTTTTGAAATATCACTCAAACCCAACAAGATCTGTGTAGCCTAAATTTGCAGCTCAAATGACACATGTCCCATCTAATTTGTGGAAACATTTTTCTTTCGGTGTAAAGTTATGTTCAAGTCATAAGTCCAGTCAGAAATAACTTTGGTATGTGTATAAAACTCATAACAGCACCAAGATTTCTATAGTAATCAAATAAACCACATTACATAAATATGTATACCCTTGGACACATTTTTTTCTTCCATCCATTAATACTTATGCCTGTGACTGTGAAAGCTTCACTAACATACAGAAGCGTCACCCGCCAACTTTAAGCGACAGAGCCTAAATACTGTTGCAAGAATTGATAAAGCTCTTCCGCCACTAAAGCAGGATACTCCTCTTGTGGAAGAAGAGCACCAGGAACTTCCACAAACTTACTCACCCCTTTAGCTTCTTTAAGAGCTTCCATCTCAGCTTTAGACCTTTTAGGAGACCCTTTTGTAGATACAACAAGTATTGGTATCTTTCCCTCCAAATCAGCAAAGAGTTGAAGGAACTCCTCACGAGATGTTACAGGGTCTAATAGCCCGGTCAAGAAAGCTGCGGGTAAGTAACGCGCTCCTTTTCGTTTTGTCAACGCGTATCTGCTTTCCACAATTGCTGGTGTCACATTATCAGGGTTGGCGTATACATGGGATTTGTACTGCGATTGGATTGCATTCTCATTGCTCACTAGCATGTTATACATCATCCACCCAACTGCAGGGGCCTTTAAGGTGCCTCTTAGAAGACCATACCTGTCAAGTTTATAGGGAATGAGAAAAAAATAGAAACAAGTTATATAATGTTCTGAAACAAGGAAAAGGGGTTGTTTGTGACATAGACATGACTCTTTTAAAGAGAATTCCAATGGGAATCAAACAACAGTTGAAGGAGCAGGGGAAATGGGGAGATTTGTAAGGGCCATTGACACAACATTTTAATGTCACAAGAATAAGCCATTTCCTTTCCTGAAAACATTTCCAGTTTTCATTTTTTAAAATTCATGTTCATTTTAAATTACTAATAAGATGTATACTTATATAATGATATGAAAAGTAGATCAAGAAAAGATGTATTTTCGACAGCAAAGAAAACAATGTTTTGTATTTTCAATTTTTTTTGAAAATGCTAGATGCGTTTTCAAAAATTGTAAAAGAAAATGGTGAGAAATATATTAGATCTATATTCTCTTATGTTTATTTGCTGATCGATTACTGTAACATTGATTTCCTTAATTCCGTTTTTTGTAGAAACTAGAAATCAATGCTACAATAATCAAACAACAAGGAAAAAGAACGTTCACTGAAAAGGGGAGCATTTTAGTACCTTGTTTCCATGCTGGAATCTCGACCAAATACAATGGGAAGGGGACCAGACCAAGTTGGTGCAACAGCAGCTATAGCTTTGGGTTTCACCAGACCCTTTTTTGCAGCACGAATTACTACTGAAGCAGCATGCCCTCCTCCAAAAATCACCAAATCTTTGTCTAGTTTAACACCAACAATGTTAGTCACAAACACTAATCGATACAAAGTCACAACTCGTGACATATTCAACTAATCATGGAAACAAATATTCATCCCAGAAAATATCCAAACAGAAGACAATCAATGGCTAAATACAAAACATACTTTGCCCCCCACAATTCACAGGAGACGTCATGATAGATGCAAATACTCTATAAGACAACTGAAGAAACTTGGTACAATAAAATGTTACTACTTGTTAAATTTAAGCAGTGGTTTGAAGACTGGACTGTTCACGGATTATTGATTTAAATGTGGATGAACCAACAATAACTAACTGCTAGTATATAGTTTAAATGCTACAATTATATAATATATTAAGAGATATAACTATAAGAACACTCCATGTACATGCATGTGGGTATTTGTAGATTGTATTGGACCTTTTATTTAGCTAAAAAATATTTTTGGTTAAATTTATAAAATAAAACATGACCAAAAAAATAGACGATGATACGGAGCAAGCCAGTCCAGTTTTTCTATAAATGGATATAGGATTTAAGAGACAGAAAAAGAATGACTACAGATATCTATAATAAGAGATCAAATTAACCATTGTGTGATCCCTTGCTCAAGAGTGTAATACCATCTTATTTTCATAGCGGCCAGCAAAAATAAAACAATTACTCTCTAGGTCCATATTTCTTATTCCCGCCAATCAAGGAAGAAAAGAAATCAAAAGCCTTAGAAACCCTTCCATGCAGGTAGGGAATTATATATTCCAACAGCTACAGAAAAGACTTTTCTCAAATACATGATCCAATTTAGTGAGTTAATAGATTTTTTAGTCCATAAACTTCTTAACTAAACAACACAGAAACATATATACCAATCGAAACTGCTCAAAACAAGTAAAATGAGGAATTAATTCTATGTAAATGTTCATAAAAAGACATGAATGATAACTGCAACTAAACTATAGAGATCTAAAATGATGCTGCAAAAATATAATTCAGCACAATGAAGCCATTACAAAATATTATGTCCTCCACTACTAACAGTACCTGATTGTTTAACTGGACCATTGGGTGAATTGATGAAATCAACCAGAAATTTTTCCAAGACATCAGCATTGTAATCAATCTTTGGTCGATCAGAATAACCTAGACCAGGCCAATCGACAATCGTCGCCCGCCAATTGACACTTCCATTACGTTGAGCAATGTCTTCAGCAACTAATCTCCACTCCTCAACAGTGCTAACATCAGAAATGGTTGGCATCATCAAGATATTTTGGGAAGGCCCCGAACTCTCTTTCACATGTTCCTCATAATAAATATTTACTAAATTGTCCTTGAATTTCCACTGCCAGTTGCTAGTCTGATGGGAAATCAAAAAAAGGGAATTATGCCTGAACCAGAAAATGCTAACAAATTTGGATTTGAATTCTCTAAAGTGATGAATGTTTGGTTTCAATTTTGTATGAGGTAAAATTGATTCTAGAGGTGTAGAATTGATTTTAATATATGTTCATGTATTCAAATAAAATTGATTTTTCCTCTAGAATTGATTCAAACTTGACGCTAGAATTTACAACATTGACCTCCAGAGTTGATTTTTAGCCTCAAATTAACTGTTGAGCTTACTTGTACATGTATCAAAACGTAAATCATTTTCCATTGAACTCACTTTGAAACAAAATCAAATTTCAACACACAAATGATTAGATATGTGTGTCCATGTAATATCGACCATTAATTTGTCAATCAACAATAATATTACTCACTTCACACCCTAAAGACAAGGAGGATTCAACAAATTTTGACACAAACCTCAGAAATTTGATTCATAATCAAGCAGGCATCCAACTTTGAATTATGAATGATAAAATGAAAGACAATTGCTTTTAAAAATCAAGTAAAATGGAAACAATTTTTGACAAAAATTATGGAAACCAAACCAATTATTATAAAATAATTAAATGATAGAGAAAGTAGTTTAGTTATTCTGACCTTGAAGGGGGAGGATTTATCACTGGCAGAGACGTTGGAATAATCTAGGGTAGTTGAAGCTCGGATCTTTAAGGGTTTAAGAAAATAGACGGAGTGAGAGAGAAAGGGCTTGTGACTTTTGGCGTAAAAGTTGGAGCTTGAAGGTGAAGGAGTGATAAATGTTGCAGAGAGCGCCATTAGAGGATGCAGAGCTTCAAGAAGAATGAAAAATTCAAGACTGGTATAACAAATATTATTAAGGTTAAATTAAAACCACGGAATGAAACTGCAGCATAAAATACTGACCGTGGACTCGTTTAGATTTTATGTCAGTGAAGCTAAAATGTCAACTATCACCAATTTGACAAATGGGTATCCTAAACAACACCGATTTTCTTACGATTTTTATTTTTTTGTTTCTGACCATGTGGTTTCTAGGGATATTGGAGAGTAAGATTTGTCTTAAACTGAATTTTGTTAATCACTTTAATTCAATTGTTTAATTTTTTACACTATTTTTTTTCATATTATTTGTGTCTTTTCACACATCACTTATTATATTTTTACTTTTCTTTTAAATCTCTTTAATTTTTTACACTATTTTTTTTCATATTATTTGTGTCTTTTCACACATCACTTATTATATTTTTACTTTTCTTTTAAATCTCTCCTTCTCTTGTTTGCTTCATCTACAAAATATCTTTCTTATGCTTCTAACACTAAAGAAGACCAATGTTATTGTTTTTAAAATATCATTTTTTCCGTATTAAGAGACATATAAGTTGTATGTTTGTAATTAAATTTAGACATTTTAAAATATACATTATATAAATCAATTTTCTATCGATTAAGGCATTAAGCATGTGTTTCTCATTGCCACCATGAGTTTGAGTGCATTTCAACGTGGAAATGCACAAGCTACAAATTGTAGTTTTGAAGCAAACGCACAGGCGGACAAATATCCGATTAACAAGAAACCAAGCATTGCTTATAGATTTGTTGAGTACAATATATAAGAACCAACTAGCCACCTCGAAAGTCAACAACAAACTTGAGAACATGTAAGGTGAATGAACATTGAGAAAATTGGTATTATCAAGGGATTACATGTAGAAGCATTAAGTGAATGAATATGATTAAAAGAATATAAACAGCAATATTAACATAAACCAAACTTAGTCAATATACCAGCCAATAATTGGAGTATTAAACCAAAAGTTAAGCAACCAAATTCGGTCATAATCTATCATACTGTGAATATCAACAACAAAGACAGCACTTAAACACCTACAATAGCTGTTACTCCCTCAAACTTAATTAAAGGAATTAAACCCATCATCCCTTCCATGAGCAATCCTGCAGTGGTTGATGCAGTTGCTTGAGCTTGGATGCAAGCAGACAGGGACCTGCAGAAACATGTGCAGGAGCTTCTTGGAAGGTTGTTTGACTTGATATTTAGAGTCGATGTTGCAATTGATGCATTTGCATCAGATGCATCTGCACCTTACTGTGTCCTTCTTTAGCATGTAGTTCCCCTGTAGTTGTAGGAGCTGAGTGAGTTGGGGAAATAGTGATGTGACGGAAGTTGTGGCCTTTTTAACACTTTTCATGAGTGTTTTGTAGTAGGTGCAGTCTTGACTTTCAATAGCTAAAGACAAGTTTTGGAAATTCATTTTGTTGCGACTGTGACTGTAGTTTCATGTTGAATACCTCAATGACGCGTTGTTCCTCTTTAGCTTGTATCACTTTGCTTGTCATCCTCACATATGTTTTTTAAAACTTCCAATAGCTGTCTTGTACTTTGAAGGAACGATACCAGAAGTTCTATGCCACATTTCAGCTCAATTAACCATTCACTTCTATCACCAGTAATCTCGGCAGGAACAAAATCCATCTTTGAATGAGTGAAAGCGACTTCTATCTCTCACAATGATTTCTACTTGATAGACTTTAGAAATCAGCTTCATCACAGTATGGCAGTCCCCACAAACCCTCAGGTTCTTTACTATTCTTAAAATCCTTCCTTTAGGAAGTTTTGCTAATCCAAAAGCTGCAGCAAGCTTCTCACTGTGCTTGGACACTGAATCTTCTTTTTCTTCCTCTTCAATATCATGCAAGACACTCCTTACCTGGGGTGCATAACCTTCTTCTGTTCTGAGTCTTAACATTATTTCCCTCAGTTTATCATGGGCCTCTTCTGTAACCTCGTTAGGCTTTTCACCTGCCACAAAACCATAAATGACCTTGTCAATTTCAATCATGCTCCAACCAGGAGTCTTTTTCATGCTATGTTCAATCATTGTTCTTCTTATGCCAGCAACATCCTTCCATTTCCCTGCAACCGCATAAACATTCGAGAGCAGTACATGGTCACTGGAGTTGTTTGGATCCATTTCAGCAAGCCTTGCTTTTACAAGCTCTGCCAATTCAATATTACCATGAATGCTACAAGTCCCAAGGAGGGTCCTCCAAATGATTGCATTAGGTGGAATTGACATCTGGCATATAAACTCATAGGCCTCCTGCAACCTAGCAGCTCGACCATATAGATCAACCATACAACCATAATGCTCAATTGCAGGTTCAATCCCATACAAATTTGTCATCTTAGAAAACAAATCACACCCTTGCTCAACCAAACCACTATGGCTACAAGCATAAAGGAGAGATATGAATGTGACACCGTCCGGCCTAACTCCAGACTCTTCCATCTCATAAAAAAGCTGGATTGCCTCATCTCCACAACCGTGCATTGCAAGCGCTGCTATCATCGATGTCCAAGACACGATGCACTTAGCCGCAGGCATATTTTGAAAGACCAACTTAGCCATATCCACATTTCCGCACTTGGAGTAAGTATCTATTAAAGCATTATTCACCGAAATAATACAAAGAAACCCAGCTTTCTCCATAAACCCATGTAAAATCTTACCAAACTCAAACGCCCCAGCTTGTGCACAAGCAGACAACACCCCAGTGAGACTAACTTCACTCGGCCTAATCCCCTCCCGCTGCAACTCCCTGAAAAACCAAAAAGCCTCATCAAAAGAACCACCTTGAGAAAACCCAACAATCATAGTACTCCAAGAAACGTCATCTCTCATCCTCATTTGAGAAAAAACTCTTCTCGCCAACCCAAGCTCACCAGCTTTAACATAACCAGCAAGCATCACATTCCAAGAAGTCAAATTCCTAATGGGCATCCGCTGAAACACACCCCACGCACCCTCCACATCCCCACACCTAAAACAAGCAGTAACAACCGCATTCCACGCAACAACATTCGGTTCAGGCATTTCCTCAAACACCTTTATTGCAGACTCATAACACCCACATTCAGCATACATACTAATCAATGTAGTTCCAACAAAGATATGGGAATCAAATCCATGACGAAAAGCCTGAGAATGCAGCTGAATGCCGGATTTATTCAAGTGACCGTAGTTTGCGATACCTTTGAGTGCAAAGGCGAAGGAGAAGCTATCGGGGAAGAGGGTGGGGTGACGAAGCAATTGGATGAAGGGTTGGAGGGAAGTGAGAGGGGTGGAAGAGTGAGAGAGTGAACGAATGAGGGTGTTGTACATGAAGGTGTCGGGGTTGGGGAAGTGTTGGAAGAGACGGAGAGAGTAGTGGAGAGCATGGTCGGATATGGATGTGGCGCAGTGGAGAAGAAGTTTGCCGAAGAAGAAAGGGTGAGTGTGAAGGCCTGTAACGTAGAGATGAGCGTGGATTTGCTTAGTGTTTTTGAGGGTGGTGCTGTTGCATTTGCCCAACAATGAAACCAATCCTTCTTCAACCCTCTTGTTAATAATGTTCATATTCACACTTCATAGTACCTTCCCCCCCTGCCTCTATTTTTTAACAACACTTCAACAAATAGTCTACACTTCAACAATTTTATTAATCTATCTTTATCTAATCAATAAATATTAGATATTAAAAAAATAAAATATATTGAGGGATAATAATTGAAACATCAATAATGTCATTGGTTCGTTTCCTTGTTTTTTTTTTTTTCGTTTCCTTGTATTCAACAATTTTAAACAATACTTGAAGAAAAAAAAATAATGTCTCAAACTTTTAAATTCTTATTTTCTTTACTTGATTTAAGATATGAAATTGTTCTAAAATTTTAAATGTAAAAAAACCTAGAATTAATTTGATAAAATATAAAACTTGTCGTAGAATGTGCGATTAGAGTTGAGAGTGGAAAGTTAAGTTTTTTTCTTTTAAAAAATTTAAATCCATGTTTTAGAATTTGATTAGGATCATTATAATGTAGATGAAATAATACAAAAAGAAGGAAATGTTCCCGCTGATTTATCAGGCCCTAAACTAAGACAAGTTGCTTTTGTTTCTCTCTTTCATGGTTATCCATTTCTGTAGGGGTAAAGGAATAGAGATGATCAACTAAATCAGAAATAGTGTAAACAAGAACTGCTTTAAAAAACAAAATACATATCCATTTCTCTAGTGTATGCATACATACATGAGTTTCTACCATTTTCAATTAAACAGAAAGAGCCTCGTCTTCATAGCTTATAGCAGTATCATTTTGACATCAAGATGATGCGAATTTGGTCCGATTGCCCTGAAGAAAAAGCATTTTGAAATTCTGTATGGGGGGAGTAAACCTGCCAATACGAAAATGAAAAAAACAATGAGGAAATTGAAGGCTATGAATTAATGGAGAGCGAATTTTCAGTTGGAACCAGAATAATTTTATTAGAAAACCCTTTTGATACTATAGCCATGCAGCTATGCTTCCATGTCCAATTGTATCATCATCGACTACATACAGGGCATCTCATGAAAACATGAAAGAAGCTTCCCTTAGTTATACAAGCACGCATTGTATTTGCAATTTTCATGCTATATAAATCAAAACTGAATGCTATGTAATTATCACCTATCTGTATTTCTTATGTGTGAAGACTTAAGTATGAGTGGAGCGTCATTCTTCCTCCTTTTTCACACGTACCATTGTGACTGTGAATTGCAACTTGTATACCTTTGTCCTGAAATTGATATTTTTTGTGTTACTTTATAAAGAAAATGGTCTTACCATTATTGAGATATATGCATGAAAAAAAAGAATAGCATACTGCAGTTGATAGGCTCGACGACTTCCATTTGATCTTTACAACATTGGGCTTGAAAGCACCCACCCTATTGATAAGCCTACAGCTGACACAAAATTCTTCATGTTCAAACGCCATGCAATGGGTGTCTACCAGAAGCTCCAAACACCATTGTAAGTTGGAACCATGCATAGTTTCAGGAATCCTCATTTTCTGAAGATGTTATATTCTAATCAACAGCTGATGACCTAGTCTAACGGCGAAGAGAATTTAAGTCTGGTTGTCTTTTCTTAAGTATCTTTTTATCTCTAACACCATCATATAGTAGTTCATAGGCATGATAAGTTATATGACCCTTTTTCAACAAATTTTCAACAACAATCTTAGGTGCTGCCACCACCTTTTTATCAGCTTCAAAAATTGTATTTACAGAATCCGGGACAATGTCTTTTTGTACCATAAGGTGGATGATACCGACTGCTTCTTGAACCTTGTGCCCCACACAAAGACAATTTAAAACCCGTCCAAATGTTGTCAGTGACGGAATAAATCCCTTTTCAATATTTTCCAATAGAAAATTGTATCCGCGAGTAACATTTCCCATTTTGCAAAACCCATCAATTATGACCCGGTAAGTATAGTTGTCTGGGTCGCAGCCATTTTTCTTCATCTCAGAAAAGAGTCTCACTGCCATATTCATATTGAGCTGTTCCGAAAATGCACTAACTATGACGTTATAGGTTGCTGTTGTATGACAAACATCATATTGTTTTTCCATCCGTCGAAATAACCCATAAGCACCATCAAGATCGCCAATCTTGCAGAACCCGGTGATCAATGTACCAAAACTAACAACATCAGGTGTCAAACCATTGCTTTTCATTTCCCCAAGCAAATCTACAGCTTCATTTACTTTCTTAGATTTGCAAAGGCTTTCTATGATAATGTTGTACGTAATTATGTTTGGAGCACATCCCTTCTCTGTCATTACCTTGAAAATCTCCATTACTTCTTCGGACTTTGCAGCCTTGCAGAGCCCATTCAACAAAGTGTTATATGTAATAATATCAGGAGTCATACCTTGACTCCACATTCTGTTTACCAACTCAATTGCACTGTCTAACTTCAACTGTTTGCAATAGCCATCAACCAAAGTGTTGTAGGTAAATATGTCTGGGAGGCACCCTTTGGCTATAGCATCTTCTATAAGATGATTAGCATCAGATAAACAACCCATCTTGCACAAGCCATTAATGACTACATTATAAGTCCATATATCAGGGTGACAGCCCTTTTCTGCCATCTCATTCATCAATTGCAAAGCCGGCAAAATCAGACCTTGTTGACATAACCCTTTAATCAATGTATTATAAACAATAATGCTTGGCCTTAAACCTTTTCCTAGACCATCCTTAAAGACAGCCACGGCCTGATCAGGGTCACCATCCTGGCAAAAACCATTAATTAAAGAACAATAGGTAAACTCATCAGGCTTAAAACCCTTAAAAACCGCATCTTTCAGAATCCTATTTGCATCCACTACCATCCCTTTCTTGCAGTATCCATCAATAATACTATTATAAGTGAAATCATTAGGCTCAAATCCACCATTAATCATTTTATGCAAGCATTCCTCAGCTTCAATGACGCGAGAATTCTTACACAATCCACATATAACTGTATTGTAGGTAACAACATCAGGCCTCAAACCTTCCCTTGACACACAACCCAACAACCTAACAGCCCTATCAACAGCAGCTTCCTTACAAAGCCCTTGTATAAAAATATTAAATGTAAACAAATTCGGACAAACCCCTCTCTTCAAAACCTTGTTAAGAAGCTTCTCACTTTCCAAAACAAGACCTTTCTTACACAACATATGGACAAGCTTATTAAAAGTGGTAACATCAGGACACAAAGAACAATCAAGCATTTCATCAAACAACTCACGTGCATAAACTTTATCATCAAAATCATAAAACCCTGCAACCACAGTACAATAAGCAACAGCATTGGAAAAACAACCAAGCAAAGGCATATTACGAAGGAGTTTAAGAGCAGCATAAGGCCTACGTGTCCTACAGAAGGACTTAATCCTTATAGTGTAGGTGTACACATCTGATTCAACCTTTTTATCTTTCATCCTCATGTAAACCTTATGAGCTTGGTTAAAGTAACCATATTCAACCAAAATGTTCATAATGGCATTGTAGGAATAAACAGATGGATCGCAGTTGTATAAATCCATGCGTTCGAATATATCAACAGCTTCCTGAACTTTTCCTTTTCTTCCGTAGAATCTCATGGCTTCAACGTAAACTCCTTCTAACAATGTGTTGTCTAAATTTGCTCTCATTTCTGAAAGCAAATTCTCCATTTTGTTGAACTCACCATGGAAGCCAAGCTTTTGAAGCATGCACTTGTATGTGAATAGTGTGTGCTTGAAACCTTCTTCGTTTTTCGATGAGTTGAACATCTCCAACGCTTTTAGAGGATCCTTTTGTACTTTCACAACAGCGGCAACATGTTTGGGAAGCAACACACGATTCATTCCAATATTTGACAGACAAAAAAAACAACGATAACAAGGTTTCAGTTTCAGGTTTCTTTTGCAGATGGAACATGGCTCTGTGCAAATTTGAGAAATGTATACGAAAGTTACGAAACGAAGCGTTTTGTTTCTGCTAGTGGATTCTGATTGCCACGTCATTTAATTAGAAGCCACGTGGCGAGATCTGGATCGTAGGTGGGGTGCGAAGTGTGGGATTGAAATTTATGAGTTTTTTGGGAAGAGAGAGATAGACAGAGAGACAGAGAGATGGAATCGGCGGGGCAGTGGCTGGAGAAGGCGTTGGTGGAGTTGTGTTCGAGGATCGAAACAGGTTTGGGTTTAGGTTTGGATGAAGAGATCATAAAAGGGCTTGTTTCTTACTGTGACCTTGCTCAACCACGAGATGCTAAAGAATACCTTGACGTAACCCTCGATTCCCTTTTCTCTCTCTCTCTCTCTCTCGCATTTTTACTGAATCATCGAGTTAGTCTATGTCACTGTAGTAGTAGTATGATAATAACGAATTTTATTTTGTGGAATTTAATCAATTTATTGGAAACCTTAAAACTTAGGCATGCTTGTACCTTATAATTGATTAATTAAATTGGTAACTTGTTTTTTTAGAAGGACACTATTTGATGTTTAAGGATGAACTTTTTTATTATCTTTACTAAATTACTATGCATTCATGTTTGAATTTTTGTTGTGGACCTTGCAACATATTCTTTATTGTAGATAGGTGAATGGAACATTTTGCTTGGAAAATCTTTAACTTTGTGTTCATTTGCAGAATATTATAGGTCAGGAAGTAGGGAAATCTGTGATTGAAGAATACTTAAGAAGGAGAGGTCACTCAGAATTCAGCACCAGTACAGATGTTCCAACTACCAAACTACATGCTTATGTCAAACCACCTTCAGTTGAGACATCTGCTAGTGGGTCTAAGAGATCGCCGAGAACACCGAAAACAGTGACTGTTCGTGGTGACCATGCAGAACCCAGCAAGAATGCTGTTGGAAGCAATCAGGGAAATGTGATTCCAACTACAGGTAGTGAATCTAAACCGTCGCAAAAAGGAAATCAAGTGAGTTCCAAAAAAAAGAAAGCTGGGAAAACTATTTCACTTGCTGAGGCAGCAAAAGGGTCGATTGTTTTCCAGCAAGGAAGACCGTGTTCTTGTCAAGCGCGTCGTCACATGCTTGTCAGCAATTGCTTGTCTTGTGGTAAAATTGTTTGTGAGCAAGAAGGAGAGGGTCCTTGCAAATTTTGTGGTGCACTTGTATTGAAAGAGGGAAGCTCATATGCTGGTCTGGAAGAAAGTTTGCCTCCTTTGTCAGATGCTGAGGCTGCTGCTGAAGCTTATGCGAAAAGGCTTGTTGAATATGACCGAAACGCCGCAGCTCGTACAACTGTTATCGATGACCAAAGTGACTACTATGAGCTTGATGGGAATACTTGGTTGTCCGAGGAGGTATTCTATTTTGTTTGATAGTTGCCATCTGGTATTTTTATTATGACATATTTGGATTTTTTTCTCCAATTTTATCTTCTTTCTTTAGGAGAAAAAACTGTTGAAGAAGAAACAAGAGGAGATGGAAGAAGCTGAACGAGCCAAACGGAATAAAGTTGTTGTGACTTTTGATCTAGTTGGCCGCAAGGTAACTGTTTTAACCATATGGTCTTGCCTAAAGTTACCAGTTGAATTTGCTACAGTATAAATTTTCTAATAGGATTGAAAACAAAATGTCTTTTTTATGTGAACTTTCCTATCTCATATTATCATGGTTATCAAATCAAGATTCATATTATAAATTGTGAATGGAATCGTATTATGAATTTTAAGATACATTACTAATAAAAATATGACATTGTTAAGTACAAACAAGTGAAATAGCAAAATAATGTGGTGATATATCATATACGAATCTCAAAATAATTCAATATTCAAAATCGTCATAGATTAAATGACCAAGGAAAGGTGACTGACTATACAAAGTTGACAAAATAAAAGTGGATGGCTGAGTTTAGATAGTGATTCATTAGAATGAATCGGGATTCATGTCCGAAATAGATACACACTAGGAATTCTATCAACAGGGTTCAATTTTTCTATCAAATCATGATACGAGTCACATTTATCTTACGAGACTGATAACCAGCTTTACATATTATTGGTTGTGATTTTTACTGAATGGAAGTCTTGAATGTAATGAGCTATAAGTTCTTTTAGGAACATATGCTATTAGTTATTAGTGAATCTACCCACAGTTTTAGAGCAGTAACCTAAACTAGGATGTTTTGGATACATTTTTTTATTTTTTTCTTCTTCTTTACTTTTATTGTTGCTTTTGCTTATATATTTTTGTCTGTCAGTCAGTGTGCTTGTTTACTGCAACCCAAGTAATATGCAGGTATCTGTTTTCTCATTTTGGATTCTAATTTATATCTTTCAGGTTCTTCTGAATGAAGATGAAGTTTCAGAATTACAGTCCGACAATAGAATAATGCGTGCACCAGATGAAAGGGAAGTGAACCGCATTAAACCAAACCCAACTCTTAAGATTCAGCCAGTTTTTGTGGACCTGGGATTCAGTAAGAAGTCTGCTAATGATAAGCAAGCAAACAAAGGTAGGCAATCAAACAAAGGTCTAAGCAAGGGGTTGTGCTTGGAGATTACAGGGAGGGTGCAGTATGATAACAATGACTTGAAGTACCTTAAGGAAAGCCAATTCGCAACAGATTCAAATGAAAAAATTTGGCAAGTACCTTCAGGAAATGGAGGGCTGCATGTTGAAGAAGATGGTGAATGTTTATAGAAACAATGATAATCAATATAGGGTTTTCACACTTTTTTGTCTAAGCCTTGAAATCATTGGTCTTGATTATCTTTTTGAGAGAAAGGAAGTATTCGAATTAAGAATTTTTGGCAGCGTATTTTCTTTTCTAGGGTGCTTGTGCAGATATAATATCAGTATATTATCTATTCCTATGTAGATTTTTATGTGATTGTTTAGCTTAAAGGAAAAAATATACAGATGATGGCTTGATGGTCTTCATCTTTCAACCCTGAACTAAATTATTTTAGAGTTGCCTTATCAGAGAGAACTAGTATGATCTGTTTGTTAATTGGAGTATGAAATTGGAATAAGCATATATTCACTAGTTAACTAAATTCAAGCAGCACTTGCATCAATTGTTTCAATCTCTCAATTAATAATTTAAGTTGGTGGCAAAGTAAAGTCACAGGCATGCATCATTTAAATGTTCATGTACAAATTATTTGTATAATTATTTAGTTAAGTTGCTTTCGTAAGCAATACTAAAAAGTTCACTGAAGTGGGTCAAAGCAATGTACAGATCTGTCATAAACTATTGTTGTAAGGTCTCTTAACACTTATATGATTGTTTAGGAGAATCTGTCAGGTATATTAATTTAAATCATTTTTTTTACAAACCAATCTAAACGTACTCAATGTCAATTTGTAGTTAAATAGGTTAGGTCGATTTTATAAGTGAATTTATTAAATAAGCCAAAGTATATTTGTACTAGATAGGGGAGCTTGACTATTCTAGTTCAATTTTCAAAATATTAGGTCTTTTTTACTTCTAATGTTTCAATTTTTGTATTTTCATTTCCATTAATGAAACAAGTTGGTATTAAGTTATGTTGGCAGACAGGGTTTCAAAAAGTTATTAGCTTTTTTCATTCACTACATGTGGTTTAGTTGGTCTCTTATAGGACGTACCATTATCACCACTTTGCAAATAATCTAACAATTATCACAAATTTCTTGAATAAAGATTGACGTATACCCGCTGTGAAACCGAAGTAAACCCTCTATGAAACTGACAACAAAAGATAACAGCCCTTCTTTTTTTTTTTTTTCTTCTGATTTCGTTTTTTTTTTTTTGAAGTCTTGACTTATGCAAGGTCACAAATATTGAATTTTTCATATTTGTTTCTATTTTGCATTCTGAACCTAAGTTTTGAAAAATTTACCCTATACTTTCACATTTGTACTTATATCTCTACAAATTTTTAAAAATGTTACATATACTTTTTTTCTTTTTTTTTACTATTTTACCAACTAAAATTCAGGTTTTTATTTTACTATTCAAAGATTTCCAAACCAAACAAAAAAAGTTTTCCGATACATAAGAGTAAAAAGGTGTGTATCGGAAACCTTTAAAAAAGTTTTCCGGTACTGAAGCTTAAAAATTTATGCTACCGACAAATTTGATAAAAGTTTTCTGGTACAATAGGTGTTTACCGAAAAATTTCTTCATAAGTTTTCCGGTACACACCAATTTTTTATTTTATAAATTTTTAGAAGATATGGATAAACCGCTACTATTATGTGATAAAACATGCGTCAATACTACCAATGTTTTTAACACAGATCAGGTATGAATAATTATAATTAATATTAATATTGTAATTATTGTGATTAATTATTACAAATTATTTTTTATTTTATTTCAAATATTTGATACATGGGAAGCTGTTGTGAATTGGACTAGAGAAATCGGTATAAAAAACAAAGCGACCGTTATCATCACAAGATCAGATAAAGAGACAGGAGAGAGATGGAGGAGAAATAAATTAATATTAGGTTGTGACAAAGGAGGAAAATACAAATGCGTTGATAGTTTAACTCGAATTTTAACAAAAAAGTGTGGTTGTCCTTTCAAGCTTATATCAAAACCATTAAAAGATGGTTTAGGATGGACAATTAAAGTAATTTGTGGAGTTCACAATCATGAATTGCCTGATACTTTGAAGGGACATGCATTTGTTGGACGTTTAGATGAAGAAAAGAAAAAACATGTTCATGACTTAGCAAAATATAATATTGCACCGAGACACATATTACTCTCATTGCAAGACCGAAATAAGAATAATGTTACTTAGATCTCACAAATATATAAACAAAGGAGATGATTTAATTGCACGTGAGAGGTCATGAGGCAGAAATGCAACATTTATTCAAGTTAATTGAAGATACAAAATATGTGTGTTGGAATAGAAAGCGGGAAGACTCGGATGTTATAAGAGATATTTGTTGAGACCATCCAGGTTCAGTGAAGTTGTTGAATTTGTTTCCTATTATGTTGATTATGGACAACACATACAAAATCAATAAATACATAATGATATTACTTGAAATTGTTGGTATGACACCAACATATATGACATTTGTAGTTGGATTTGCTTATTTGGAATGTGAGTGGGAAGAAAACTTTTGTTGGGCATTAGAGAGGCTAAGAGAACTGATTGTTACACAAAATAAATTTCCTCATGTAATTGTGATAGACAGAGATCTTGCTTTAATGAAGTCAGTTGGTATTGTATTTCCACATGCTGTTAATTTGCTTTGTCGATTTCATGTCGACAAAAATGTTGGAGCAAAATGCAAACAATATGTCTTAAAGGATATACAAGAGTTAGTATTGAATATGTGGAAAGATATTATGTATTGTAGTGATGAAAAATAGTATAGCATGCGCTTGCACATGTTTGAGCAATCATGTGTCGATAATAAAGTGTTTGTTGATTATGTGAAAAAAACTTGGTTGGCTCTTCATAAGCAAAGGTTGTTGAAGCATAGACAAGTCGAGTGATGCATTTGGGGAATACAACGACTAACAGGTATGATATCTCACCATAAAACTTCAATTTTGTACTTTTACTATATATCGTTGGATTACTCCATGGTGACAATTTACATGTAATGATAGAGTTGAGTCAGCTCATTGGAAACTGAAGTTAATGTTCGAACACAACATGGGTGACATGTGTAAATGATGGGAGGCTATGAACAACATGATAAGGTTGCAACATAAAAAAATTAGGGGCTCATTTCAGAAAAGTTTCTATGATAAAGAGCATGAACACATCAATCTATTTTATCATAGATTGGATACATTTGTATCAAGAGAAGCTCAAAGACGTATTGTTGAAGAATGCGAGAAGGTTGAGTAGGTGGGTATCGAATTATCTGTATGTGTGTGCTCTTTAAGAAGAACATACCGGTTACCTTGTGCTTGTGAATTGGCACACTATAAATTGATAGGTGAACCAGTTCCTCTAGATTATGTCCATATTCAATGGAGGAAGTTAAACATGGAATGTGAACTCACCCAAGACATAGAAGATGGATCATAATTAGATATGTCTAATGAGATCATTGCCTTGTGAAAACGTTTTCGATCACTTGATGTTATAGGAAAAATAGTGTTGAAAAGTAAGGTACGTGAACTTGTTTTTCCAACTACAAGTTCAATGTGTCCAACACCTGAAAAAGTTAAAACCAAAGGACGAGTGAAGAAGAGTAAGTCTAAAAAGCCAGATGGATATGATGTATACTGAGACCCTTTTACTTTGAGTATGTTAACGCAACATATTGTGAAGATCCTGGTTTGCAACCATCTCAATCATCAAAGAAGAGACATTCTCTTTCATCAAAGAAACAACCATCTCAATCATCTCAATCCTTAATACATTTGTTCTCGAGACAATTTTCTGATGTTATTCAACCATACATTGATGACGTATTTAATGTGATAGCAAATGGAAATTGCGGCAATCGCGCTATTGCATCATTGCTTGGACACTATAAGGAGTCTTTGTCTTTGGTTCGCCATAGTTTGAACCAGGAGATTGCTTCTCATATAAGTCCATATGATAGACTGTTCCCAAGACACATTAGAGAAATGAGAGATTCGTTGAAGATAACAAACTTATGTGTTCAACCCATAGATAAATGGATGCCCATACCTAATATGGATGTCCATGTGTATCTACTTGTACCATCTAAATCTCTGAATAGAGGAAGGTACTTCACATCAACTAGTGTATGACTCTTATCTACAAAGACAGTACTCCCTACCAAATTCAACAGATACGCCCTAGCAGCACAGTCCAATCTCTCTACTGTACACTCTCTTCTGAATACCTCTTTCAACCAATCCAATCTATAGTGTGCACCTTTGGTCTTTCTAGTCTCATCCCAAATCTCTTCCACATGCACTCCTAATAAAGTTATAGCAAAATTACATGCCATTACTTTATCTACATCGGGTGATGGACTGTAGAACTCACCCCTGATATGAATACTCAAAAGATTGACAACATCATCCAAAGTAATTGTCATTTCACCAAATGGCATGTGAAACGACGATGTCTCATAATGTCATTTTTCCACAAATGCATAAATTAGGTTGTTGTCAATCAATTTCAAACTAACATGTTGTAATGGGGTCAATCCCGACAAATTTACTCCGTTCTCTATGATTCGCGGGAGTACTTGTGGGGTAAATTGTTGCAGTTTCTTTCCAAGAGCAACAATTTTAAGCATTGATCGCTCCTGTATACAAAGAAAATATATGACACTAAAATTAAATATAGAACAAAAATAATAATTAATTTAAATATTTTTAATGCACCATAAATAACAATTAATTTAACGTACTTGACCAAACCACAATATAGGAGAAACATGGTGTTGGTATTGTGTAAGGACGGACAAATCATATGGTCCTCCAAGATAGTGTCAGCTCACCAGATCCCTCAGGCCTCATCTGCATATTCTCCCCCCTCATCAGGTCCTTCTTGTATATGCTCCCCAAAAAATAAAAAGTTAAAAAAAAAGTATCCTAATAGTTTGATGTTTTCCGGAAATGTTTGAGTCAAGTTTTTCGGTACTACCAGAAAACTTAAAAAAAGTTTTCCTGAGTGTATTATGTGTACTGGAAAACTTAAAAAAAATATTTTCCAGTAAACTTTGAAAAAAATCACTCACTTTTTTACCGGAAAAGTCCAATGATGAAATGGTGAAAAATTACAAGTTTTATGATTTATACGAGGGCAAAAAGGTCATTATCTTGCATTTGTAAGGGTATAGGGTAAATTTTTCTTAAGTTTTTCACATTTTGATTTTTTCTTGTTGTTAGAGATTTAACCTGTTTTAAATCACCAGCGCAACTCACTATCCGCGCAACCTGCAACTCGTCTAGCCTGTTGGACAAAATGGGTGGAATCGGGCTTCTACTGTTCACCCGTTGTTTGGGCTGGTTTTACATTTCGGGCCCGAACCAGCCCTACTCGGCTTGTTGTCCACCTCTAATAGGAAGGGTATGCTTGTGCAGATTTTCTGACAAGAATTGGAACTAGTGGTTCAACCTCTTTCGTTACGCTTCAGACACCTTTTTTTAGTTTGTCCTCAACTTTGTTAGTTGATACTATGTGAGTCCATTCTAAAGACTTGATTTTCTTTTTCGTGTTTTTTTTCCTCATTCTTTTTGTTTCTTTTTTTCATGTAAACAAAAAACAAACATTAGATAAAAGGTTTAATTGCAGTTTTGGTCTCCTATTTTAGCTAAATCACGAAAAAGTCCCCCAATTTTATTTGTCCCTAGTTTTGGTCTCCAAATCTTGGTTCAAAACTTAATGAAATGTCATTTTTTTTAATGATGTATAAAAAAAAGAGGATGTGGAAAACTATGTGGATTAATTACATTTTATTATTATTCCAAATTTGTAAAACATATTTTCTTTTTTTAAAAACACGTTTCCTATTTTGTTACAAAAAAACATAAAATAAAACAGATACATTATTGGAACCAAGTAGGTGTTCAGAAACAGTCAATAGAAAGAAGGAGTTCCAAATGAGCATGATGGGAGAACTTAAGTTCTTCCTGGGAATTCAAATTCATCAAGGTAAAACAGATATACTCATTCACCAATCTAAATACACCAAAGAACTTCTCAAAAAGTTCAAGATGAGTGACTGTAAGCCAATGGCCACCCCCATGCACCCAACCTACTCACTTGAGAAAGATGAAACCAGTAAAAAGGTAGACCAGAAAACATACAGAGGTATTATTGGATCCCTTCTATATTTAACTGCTTCTAGACCTGATATTATGTTTAGTGTTTGTGTCTGTGCCCGATTTCAAGCTGACCCTAGGGAATCCCATTTAACTGCTGTCAAACGAATTCTAAGATACCTCAAAGGAACCACCAACCTTACCTTGTTATACAAGAAAACACCCACCTACAAACTAAAAGATTTTTGTGATTCTGACTATGCTGGAGACAAGTTGGAAAGGAAAAGTACCAGTGGCAACTGCACATTTTTAGGTGAAAATTTGATCTCTTGGTCAAGCAAAAGACAAAGCACCATTGTCATGTCAACAGCAGAAGCTGAGTATATATCAGCAGCAGGATGCAGTTCACAGTTACTCTGGATGAAACACCAACTTGAAGATTACAACATCTTTGAAAACAATATCCCTTTGTTCTGTGATAACACTTCAGCCATAAACCTAACCAAGAACCCTATCTTACACTCTAGAGCCAAACACATTGAAATAAAACACCATTTCATTAGGGACCATGTTCAAAAAGGGACTTTGAGCATCCAGTTTGTGGACACTGATCATCAATGGGCTGATATCTTCACCAAGGCATTACCAGAAGATAGGTTCGAGTTCATTAAGAAGCATCTCAACATGACCTCCATATCTAACTAGCTCAAGTAGTCATCTTAGGAGTTTTTAAAATTTCTTGCAATTTTATTTTATTCAGTTTTTACTTTCTGTAATTTGTAAAGAGAAAAACAAAAAATACAAAAATAGTAGGACCACTTTTTGGCTGATGACAAAAAGGGGGAGAAAGAGAGAGAGAGAAAGAAAGAAAGGAGAAATAAGTAGAAAAGGAGAGATAAAAAGAAAGAATGAGAGAAAAAGAAAGAGAGAAAACAGAAGGAGTTGAAAAGGAGAGGAAACAGGGAGAGAGAAAAAGAAAGAAAGAAAAAGAAAGAGTGAAAACAGAAGGAGTTGAAAAAGAGAGGAATCAGGGAGAGAGAAAAAGAAAGAGTGAAAAGAGAAGGAGTTGAAAAGGAGAGGAGAAGAGAAGAAAAGAAAGAGAGAACAAAGAAGGAGTTGAAAAGGAGAGTATCAGACTTAGGGGGAGAGATTGGTCTGAGGGGGAGTAATTCAAAGTTTTCGAGTCATAAGTTAGCAAAATAAGTTAAGGTTTTGTCATCATCAAAAAGGGGGAGATTGTTGGAACCAAGTTGGTTCTAAGTACTTAGGATTTTGATGCTTACAAATGTACTCAATGTAAACTTATTTTGTACTTTGAATTATTAAGTTAAATGCCCCAGAAACTGAAGGAAACAGAAGCAGAGATCAAAGGAAAATGAATTCTGGAATTTCCAGAAGATGTTCCAAGATGTCAAAACATCACCAGAGGATATGTTTGGTGGCCCAGAACAGAAGGAAGAAAAATCATAATGCAACATGGATCATACCATTGGAAAGCCTGCCAGAAGGAGAGCTGTTCCAGACAAACAGTAGTCAAATATCAATTTTATTCCAGAAGTTATTCTGACCAGAAGATGGCCTGGCAGTGAAAAATTACACAGTCCAGACTTGTTCCAGACTTGACCAGAAGGTATGTTTATGAGTCCAGAACAAAAGGATCAATTCAGATTTGGCCCAGATCATAAGATAGCATGATTCAGGGCATGGAACTAAGTCCAGACCCAAAGAAATGAGTTCCAGAATCAATCTAGACCTGGTCCAAAATTAAAGGTAAAATGTCCAGATTGAAATATTTTTTGTTCAAGTTAATTTCACCGTCGAGAAGTTGCAAGAGATCCAAGACGAACTCGAAAAGGTTTTCTCATTTCCTTTCGTATCCACTTTCCTCTCATTTATATTCAATTACGTACTAATTTCTCGGATCACAGAAATGGCCGAAATCAGAGGATCACATAATATCAAATAGGCTGGTCCAGATGTGGACTATCGCATGAAGATCCAATGGTGCAGATTTGATCATGAGGATTAAAGAATCTGAGAAAAATGCTCAAAACAAAATTGGAGAAAAAGGCTCAAAACAGAATCTGAGCAAACTACTCCAGAATATTTTCAAAACAGATTAATCGAAATAAACTGCAGAAGTAAAGCATCAGTGAAGTTCTAAAGTTCAACTATAAATAGAGACTTAATGCTGAAGAATAAAGAATCGATAATCACAAAAGAGTCATACACTTCCAAAGCAACAAACACCCAAATTTTCATAGAAGTCAATTGTGAGTTTTAGCTTTCAAGAAGCAAGTACTCGTGTTATTTTCTTTCCACTGTGGCAAATCTAAGTTGTTGAAGTAGAGTCTACAATCTGAGGGAGTCAGTAGAGGTAGCAGGGTACTTGGCAATTAGATAGGGTTGTATCTAAGTTGTTGAAGTAGAGTCTACAAACTGAGGGAATCAGAAAGGGTAGCAAGGTACTTAGCAATTAGATTCATAGTGTTGTGATTTCTTCTACAATCTGGGGTTGTCAGATTGGCTGAAGACAAGGTTGTTTTCCTCAAGAAGTCTAGGATTGTTAGACTATTAAGAAGACTGACTTGGAGGGTCAATAGCAAGGTTGTAATTCAAGATTGAATTAGTGAAATCCTTCAAGGCGAATGGATTGGACGTAGCCTCGTTAACGGTGAACCAGTATAAAATTTGAGTTTTTATTTTTATTTTTATCCGCTGCTAACTCTGTTTTAATTATACATCAAGTTTTGTTTTGAAAGTATTAAAACAGGAAAACTATTCAAGTTAAGTCAAACACAATTCAACCCCCCCTTCTCGTGTTTGTACCTTCAAAAGTCCCCCAATTTTATTTGTCCCTAGTTTTGGTCTCCAAATCTTGGTTCAAAACTTGATGAAATGTCATTTTTTTAATGATGTACAAAAAAAAGAGGATGTGGAAAACTATGTGGATTAATTACATTTTATTATTATTCCAAATTTGTAAAACATATTTTCTTTTTTTAAAAACATGTTTCCTATTTTGTTACAAAAAAACATAAAATAAAACAGATGCATTATCATTCTAATCCCTAATTCCATTCCATCTCATCTTCTTCATTGTTAGTGAGTTCCACTGTTGCTTAATCACCGGCATCGTCGCTTGCTTCGCCTATGACCAAATCTCCTATTGCTAGGGGTGGGAATAGGTCAGACCAGACTTTGAAATGTCTGAGCCTGACCTACGATTAATTTTTAGGCATAAGTCTGGTCTACGGCCTATCATAAGCTTTTTTTTCCGGTATGACCTTTTTAAAAATTTGGTCTGGCGTGAAAGCCTATTTAAAAACCTTATTCACATTAAAACATTTAAATGTTATATTTTACGTTTTTTTAAATAGGTTAAATTAGACAGTTTTATATAAGGAAAACTAATAAAAATATTATCAAATCTAATATAATAAAATAGTATTAAAATAGCCTAATTGATAGGTTTTAAAATAGGAAACAATAATATTAATAAAAAATAATATTAATAAATAATATATATAGATCGGCATGTCAGGCCTAATAGGCTTTTATATAAGCATGAACCTGACCTATTTAAATAAATAGGCTTTAAAAATAACCTGAACCTAGCCTTCTTATTAAACAGGTCAGGCCAGACCAGACCATAAGTAGGTCAGGCCATAGGGCCCTAACGGAAAACCTAGCCTATTCTCATCCCTACCTATTGCCACTCCTCTAAAGTCTTCTCGGTCTCATGTAGTTTCTCCTTCTGCTAATTCATGTTGCATCTCCATCTCCTCCTCCTGCTTCCTCTGATTCTCCTGCCACTGCTCTAGCAATCACTCCATCAAAAGCACCGACACCATAAGATTAGGGTTTGGTTTGCATTTGTTCTTCGGTTCTCACCTAACTACATATTTGGGATTAGAATAACGGTCTTTTTTTATGTTTTTTTGTAATTAAATGATGTAACAAAATAAAAAATGTGTTTTTACATATTTAGAATCATAATAAAATGTAATTAATCAACGTGAAATCATCTTCGTCATTTTTTTTTACACATCATTAAAAAATGACATTTTATCATATTTTAAACCAAAATTTTGTTTAGGACCAAAACTAAAGACAAATAAAACGAATGGACTATTTTCGTAATTAAACTAAAATAGAATTATCAAAACTAGAATTAAGCCTTGATAAAATGCTACAGAAGATGTTAGAGATGCATTTAAAAAATAGGTTGAATATTTTTGAAGTTCTAAAAAATTCAAAATGTTATTTATAGTATTTCCGAAAATATATTCTACGTAATTAGTTTTTTACTTATCAATTATATTTAAAACGTCTAATCCATAATCAAATGTCATTCCCGTCCCCACGTACAATTCAAAAATTGAAAACGATATTAAAAAGTAAATACTTAACTGATAGTTTTCAATATATACATAAGTACTTTGATAGATATATGCATGTAAGTTTATGATTATTAATATTATTATTTAATAAAAATATATTGAGAAAGAGCTATTTTTTATTAATCAAAATAATATTAATATCAGTTTTACAACTATGCTATGAGAGAATTTGAACTCAATATCTTAAAGATAATGTACTAACTTCTTATCATTCAATTAACACTTCAAATATTTTTTTTAGAACATATTATTATTATTAATTATAGCATTTATTCGGTCCTTTTATATTTCTATAAATTATAATCAAAACATTAATTTTGAAACTAAATTAATCTTTGCATCATAAATCCACAACAAAAGGGGATTTTGATAATTTTTCTGAGAAATAAATGAAGTTTGGATATTTTTATTTTGGCTAAATAGCACCCGTGGTCCTTAACTTAATTTCAGTTAACGTTTTAGTCATTTATCTTTTTTTCTTCCCGATTTGGTCCTTTATTTTAATTTTAAGTGACAATTTGATCTTTTATGTTTTAAAATGTCAACAATAATATCCTTTTTTTTTTACAATAAATTAAAAAATTCATCAAAATTTTCAACCAAAACCAATAAAATTAATTATATTATTTAATATAATACAAATTTTATCAAATTCGTAACTCAAATCTTCAAATAAACTCATATTTTATTTTTTATTTGATGTTGTTAGAGATGGAATTTTAAAAATCAATATGAATATGCCCGTGTTTATATATTGATTGTATTTCTCTATCTCTCTTAACACCAGGAGAAAAATGATAGGATCCAAATGATAAGAGAATTGAAGAGAAATAGGAGATAGATAAACAATAAATGAGAGGAGAGAGACAAAATAGAAAATAAGAACAACATTTTATATAGTTTGTACTTCGAGAAAAAAAAAAAGTTGTCTTGTAGTTTTTTGAGGCACTGATTTGAAAGAATTTAATCTTTATTAATAATTAATATTAAAAGATTGCTATTTGTTACAAATGATTTATACAAAAAATAGAATAATATATAAAAATAAATTATTCAATCAATTAGATTTTCAATAATCATACACGAGGGAGTGAGTGTCGCGAGCCTACTATGTGCTAATTCAAAAAATTGTCGTACCAACGGTCAATAATATTTGCGACGGTTGCATCACAAACATATTTTGTGATAGTTATAACCTTCGTTAATTTATGAACAAAAAATAGACTACATAAAAAAAAAATTGTATCTATATGCATAGGTGTAGATTTGAGGTATATATATCCTAAATAAATAGTGTCTACATGACTCACATGTGGGCACACAAATATAAGGTTCTAAGACCACCCTCAATGGAAAAGTCTTAATCTCATAAGACATGATATCAAATAGTTATCCACTCCATTAGAAAGTTTGAAATTAGATATAGAGAATATATGTTTTATTAGCATCTTCTTATTTTGGGTCTCACTTTTTTAACATTGAAACGTAACATATAATTATTGATAGATGATATAAAATTAATAATGACGTATTTAATAATTTTGGAGAACGATTGAATTGGAAGAATGAGATGGTCATTAAATATTATCACTAAAAAATTATAAGTTAATAATATGTACACATATAATTATTTATAAATACTAAAAAATAGAATTTTTTTTATAAAACTAACATTAGTTAGAGACTGTCATCTACCGTTGATAATCTAAATCATTTGATTAAGATTGAATAATCTAAATTTTAAAATTATTAAAATCTAAATAGTTGGATAAGAATTCGAAAGTTGAAATGTAATGCATCCGGTGCACATTATACTTAAGTGCACCAAATCTAAATTCCGTTGCAGAGAGTATGCTCTTGATACACTAGAGTAGGGTGTTTAGCCGCAAAAAGTCTCTTTTAGAAAAAAAAGGAAAAAAAATACCATCAAAGTGTACATGTCATCTTAACAAAATCAGCCAGAGTAATCGTTGATGTACATTTGTCCTATTATTCCCGAGTTGTGATCATCAACGGCCACAGTGTAACAACATAAACCCCAAAAACCCTAACACCGTGTCCTTTTTCACTCTCACTTCCACCCCCCCTCTCTCTCTATCTCTCTCTGTCTCTCTTCATCAGGTTCCGCGGCAAACATCACCACAGAGGCGAAGATGGTTGGAGACAGAACAAAGAAGTTGAAAGTTGCTGAGAATTCAGAAGATGTTGACGGAGAACTCATTCTCACCGTCGAGAAGTTGCAAGAGATCCAAGACGAACTCGAAAAGGTTTTCTCATTTCCTTTCGTATCCACTTTCCTCTCATTTATATTCAATTACGTACTAATTTCTCGTAGATTCATTCAATTGAAGCTTTCAACTTACACGTTTCTATTATCCTTCAGAAACCTTTATGCAATGTATTGATCTCCCCAAATTACGTTAACCTAGTGTGAATTGGAATCGTGTTTTGTAAATTATGGCTTTAATGGTTTTTATTGTCGTTTTGATGATCAATTTGAGAGTCATTGCAGATCAATGACGAAGCAAGTGATAAGGTTCTCGAAATTGAGCAGAAGTACAATGAGATAAGGAAGCCAGTGTATGATAAGCGAAATGAGATCATCAAATCTATTCCTGACTTCTGGTTGAATGCTGTCAGTCTTATTTCTCAATATATATGTTTTTTATTTTCGCTGTGCATTGAATTCATTGTGTATATTTTGTTAGTATAATAGTTAAAATTGATTGATATTTTTGTTTGCTGTCTTTGTTATCATTGTGCAGTTTTTGAGTCATCCGACTCTTGGTGAACTTCTGAACGAGGAAGATCAAAAGGTATGGCTTCTTTCCTTACACCCACTAAAATTTTACATTTATTTTAAGTTTTCCCTGTTGTTACATTTGGTTTCTTTACATGTTTCTGGAAATTATTACTCGGGGTGCTCTGTGGAAGTACTTTCAAAGGTAGTATTTTGACACGTGTGGACAAAACGAAACCCAATGGTTTTTGTTCCACCATTTTTATATGGAATCAAAATATATCACTTTTTATTGTTTTTTGTTGCGTTCTGTTTCACTTCTTATATGCACTAAACATAAAACAAAACCCACTTATTGTGTACTTTATTGTTTTAACTTTCCTTCTATACAATTCCTTTCGTTCCTTTGATTACTGGTCCTGGTGGGAAACATTAATTGATTACTGACCTTTTATTTGATAGATATTTAAATATTTGAGTTCTCTTGAGGTTGAAGATAACAAAGATGTCAAATCTGGATATACAATCACCCTTGTAAGTTGCCCTTCCTCACTTTCCCCTCTCCCAAAAACCTCTCTTCTCCCCTTCTTCTTTTTGTACATAGTATTTGCAAATCACTTTAAGGCCATGAAAAATTGGTCTTTGTGAAATCTTGAACTTCTTGTCCATTGAAGATTGAAGAATAACCAAACATTAGTTTTTTATTGACATAAATAACCAGTAATCATTTCATGTACAGAATTTCAATCCCAATCCCTATTTTGAGGATTCAAAACTTTCAAAGACTTTTACTTTCCTTGAGGAAGGAACAACAAAGATCACTGCTACCCCCATAAGATGGAAAGAGGGCAAGGTAAGGCGATTAATTTCACCTTTTCTCCCCTATCAGTATTTATAAGTTTTATTTTTGCATATTCTATTTGACAGTGTAAAACTTTGTCGAGAAAGAGAACAACTCGAACTAGATGAGATGCATTAAGGATGAGGAGGGATAAGTATCAGTCTTACAATAAGATATAGATCACAGGTTCCTATTAAGGTTGATGAAATAAAAGGGTGTTATTGGTGTGATCTGCATTACAAAAGTATCACTCAAGCTTACAGTAAAATTTAATGTACAGTTATAAGTACAATTATAAGACCTGTAATGTATGAAACAGAACATTGGGTGATTGAACAAGACAAGATATGATTTGAAATACAATCATTACAGAGAAAATTGGGGTATTCCCATTATAGAAAGTATGATAGAGTCTTGTCTAGGTGGTTTGGGCACTTGTGAAAAAGACCTGCAGAAGAACAGATGAGGAAGATTGATCAGATGTATGATAGTTTATGAAAAACTATTAGCCAAATTATTGAGTGATATTTACATCTAATTGGTCTATCTTTACGCCCAATGATGACAAGATTTTATGTTGTAGATTGATCTATGTAATGGACCCCACCTAGTGGGAAAAAATCTTGTTGTATTTTACTGACAGGTAATCCTTAAATGTGTAGGGAATATCCAATGGTGTCAATCACGAGAAGAAAGGGAACAAACGGGCTCCTAATGATGTCAGGTTGGTGTATCCAGCTTTTGTTTTCTTCTTCTGGCTATTGGTACAGAAATTCTATAAACAAAGAAACCATGTTCATGATGCATACTAGTTTCTAATGAGGCCACTTCTTCTTGGCTGGCCTTTATATCTTTAAAAAAAATGAACTTATGGATTCTGGAATTTGCCCACTCTCCAAAATTGTCCATGATAACACTCTCAGGAGTTATACTCCTACTGATCAATTAGCACACCAATAAAGGACCCCTGACTGGCGCTTCTTGTTTGGGTTACCTAACCAAATTCCACTTTATCTTTTTCTGTTTTTTTAATTCAGAAGATGGAGTTTATTCCACTATGACCAAGCCAAAGGCAAGGAAATATTGGGGGAGAAAAGGAACTCATGACCCAATACAGAGGCCACCTAAATCTACTTATTAAAAGTATTATGTTAATTGCCACAGCCTGATGATTACGGATGCTTTGTTCGTTCCAGACCTCAACCTAGTCAACTTTCCCATTACTATTCTTCCATAGTTACCAATGAGGAAAGGCCACTTTCCACATTATATTTGTCAAATGTCACTTTCCACCAAGACATTGAATAGTTGCCTTTTTATCACAAGACATTGAATAATTGCCTTTTTATGTAAGTTTAGTTTGTGTTGGAAGAATTCTTTGCACCACTTTCCACTGTATTATACTATATCTCTTCCTAAACAAGCTCCATTTTCAATGAATTTATTTCTCGACATTAATCACACTTTTAAGACCTCAGTAATTTCATCTGCAAATAGTTGATGGGCAAGTAATTATCTGTCAATAGTTTGACGGATGGAATCAAAAGAAACATCCAAGAGAGATCGGGAGTAATAGTATACTTGATTGGAGGTTTGAACTAGGGGTATGCTGGGTGTTTAAGAGAGTACAGTACCGATTTTCCAATATGTTCCTTCCAGTAAAACTTTTGTACGTCGCAGCATACTTTTCCATATTGTCAATAGCAGTCTCTATGAGAGGTACTATTTGAAAATTATAATGTGACAAGTACCTTTCAGGAATTGATTGAAAAGTATTTTTATGCATTCCTGTGCATTACACTGCTAAAACCTTTTCATGTAAAAATCAATTTCTAACCACACGAGTGGGGCGACTTTAAGTAAGTCAAAGTAAAGTAGGCAAAGCAAATATCACTTTATTCAATAAAACATCCTTCATGTTTGAGGATAGAAGCTTTTGCTTTTTATTGTTCTTTAATTATTAGGTTATGCATTTGAGGGAAATATGTTGTCATAGCTCTGTTTGGAAATACTTCACGGAACAGATAATAAAAATATTCAATTTCTTGTGCTAATGAATGCAGTTTCCTTAGTTGGTTTTGTGACTGTGAGCAGAAAGATGATATGGAAGACATTCATTATGAGGTATAATTTTTTTCCTGGTCATCTCAAGTTCTTTCTAGATGTGTGCATCCCTGCCATAGGTTTCCTCCTGTCTCTACTTGACTAGTTCGAGTTTCTTTTTTTTTGTACTATGTTATACTTCACATTAGTCCTAGTATAATATTCACTCTAAATTGCAGGTTGCAGAATTAATCAAGGATGATTTATGGTCCAATCCACTCATTTATTTCAACAATGTAAGTCGACTTTTAGTTTTTATTTCTTCTTTTTGATGAATACCAAATAGTATTCAGATTTCACATTATTGTTCATTTTACTTTGCCACCTTTTTTTTTCCATTGTGTTTCTAACGGTAGTTGTTTGCAATGGTACAGGAGGAACCTGATGAAGAGGATGCTGATGATGAAGCCGATGATGAGGTAATTGAAGTTCCCTTTTTCTTGGAAAAAATACAGGTGATTAACAAAAGTTTTTGGGTTATTGCTTTTAATAATTGTATGGAATCTGATAATCACGGGATCCATGCATGATTCATAGTTTTCAAATAAAGGAGTTTGATGCAGTGATATTGTGCACACTAGATCCCCGCTGAATTTTGGATTTTTTAGCATGTGCATGTGCTTCTAGCAATGATGTTGTGAACTGAAGGGGCTGAACTGAGCTTTAATTTTCATTCCAATCTAGTTATAATATAAATGTTAATATAAAGAATATGGAACATTAGAGTTTAGACTGTCAATCACAAATGTGACGTGAATTCCATTAACGATGCTTATATCTTTTCATTGAAGACTCAGCATAAAGCTATGAGTTGGAATCATATTTACGATCACACACATGTTACTATATTTGATAACAAAAATACCAAAAAACTTGAGGCAAGTTAACTAACTGATTGTTATTTGACCTAAGAAAGCATTCTTAAAGGATCTAAGTAGTGCATGATTTGCATTTTAAATTGATGACATTACAATTTTTGAAATAGTAGATACAAAGGATATTTCTTGTTGGCAGGAAAAAGACGAGGATGACTCTGATGATGATGACCAAGAGGATGATGAGGGTGAAGATGAGGAAGGAAATTGAAAATGCATTGTGGTGGTGTGACCTGTTTATTTTTTTTTTCTGGTTTGAGTATGTATTAAGCTTTTGGGCGTGCAGACCATGGCCATTCATTCGGTGCATTAACTCATGTCTGCAAGTGGAGCTACCCAGGCCAGTTAGTGGTTCTCTGACCATAATTTATTATTTACCCTGTGAATTATTTCTGCTACTAGTTTCATCCATCGTGCACTTTTAGTGTTACTCATGGTATATTAGCTTTCTCTCTTGGGTTTTTGTTGTGAACTATATAGGAAAATTACTGCATTTATTTACTGTATAGCTGTTCGGGTATCTTTGCATAAGAATATTACCTTAAAAGGCTTCAAGGCTATCTCAGCGGTTTTCCTCCCGCAAGATTACTAATGTCGGAAAGAATCTTCTTTCTTTCTGTTAAATCTTTACATGCATAACTTTACTGTCGCAACCGAAACATAAATGCAGGGTCATTTGAACTTGTATTGTCCCCATTTGAACCTTTCAATGTTAAAATTTAGACTATTCATATTTGCCATTACGGTGAGTTATGACTTATTTTTTTCCTATAGCATTATTATGGATACATGTTAAGTGAGGAACCCTTAATAATGGCTTGCCTACTCTTGTATTCTACTTTGATAAGTGGCCTTCTCTCCAATATATTACCGTCTTTAACTTATCAGACTGCCTCATTGACACAAGTTTATACATACCTCGAACATAACCAGACAATTGTCGCCATTACTTATTCATTGTCACTGCAAATCACAAGTATTAGAATGTAGGCATTGCTAACGTTGCTGGAGCTTTTCCTTTTCCTTAGCAGAATATTATTTACTTCAAATGTTTTTGAATAACATTGATTTATGTTTTTTTTAAAAATAAATATGAATTGATTTGTTTTTTGCTAAATAAAAATGTTAGATCTTTTTACAGAAATTGTCAGGTAATTCGAATAGAATCTCCAAAAACAACTTTGTACAAACAACGTTTCTGCCCTGCTGTTGCATGCAATGATCGAGCCTGGTACATTGGGCCAAGCGTGACAAGACCCTTTCAATTTTTGAACTCCAAGCACTGATTAAAGAAAAAAAGGATGAAACTTGAAGGAGGAATTTGACCTTAGAAGTCCTAACTTGGTTGGCATAGATATGTTGTGACGTTGATGTTGTGTGTGATGTTTCATCACTTTCAGTTGAGATTACCCCAAACTATCTATGGCAACCCCAGGAGATTGACATGTCAGTCATTAGCTCGTTTGTGTACTACGTACTGTGAACAAATAATCAAAAGAATTTGTAACCTTTTCGTTTGGTCGGTGCTTTGGGAATATGTTTGCAAGTGTGGTGCATCTCGTTGTAGATTCAAAATGCCCAGTGCAACAAGTTAAGATATTTATTCTTGGACCTCTTTATGCTTGATTGATTAGTTAGTTAGAACAATTCAAAGAAATTGAATCACTTAGATTTTAGACATCTTCCTTAAGACACGTCGAAACTAGGAGAGACATAATTCAAATATCAGAACAAGGAAGACCCACGTGTTTCATGCTAGAATGATTAATATGGACCACAAGCTTGTATACATCAAATCAAATGGTGGTGGCACCCCGAATTGACCATGACATAGTATACCAGTTAAAGCATATAATACGTTAAACTTGAAGTCGACATCACTGCTCCCAAGTTGGCCGTAAGCTGCTACTTTTCCTTTGTTATTGCTAATTTTTGTTTTTTAAGTAGTAATATTCGATTTTCCATCTTTATGGTTAGACAAAAATTTCCAAATATAATTAGTGTAATTTGTGGTATTAAGACACGTATAAAATTTATTGGTAAACATTGTCCGACCTTTAGTGACATTCGTTAATATCTCAACATACTTTTCCTTTCCTGTGTGAATGCGGTGACAATGGATAATAATGCGTATATCAATTATTAGCCTAAAATATTAGTCAGTTTTTATCCGTCAAAAAGTAATTTAACCTATTTTGAAGGAAAAAAGATCTTTGTAAAACACAGCGACAGTTTAGCATATTCCCTTATGACAAAATATATATTTAACGGAAATGATATTTAAATGATATTTAGATACAACTTTTGACAACGATGATACTATATATTTATAAAAAAAAAATTATTTTTTATTTTTATCATTCTTTCTCTCTTCTCGAAGCTAATTTTTCTCTTCTTTGAGACTATTTTACACCCACAAATATATTTCATACGGTGTCGGTGTTTATGTATTCAAATAACATAATTGATATTTTAATTGATTGTGCATATGAAAAAAAAATCTTATATGATAGTTTCCTTCATTTTGATTACAAGTAAAAATAAATAATTTCTCATTTTTTGTTAATAAATTTAATTAAATTTAATCAATGTTATTGATTTCATAAAATATAAAAGTATCTTTTATAAGAATTTGTTCTAAGAGAATAAAATAATATTTGAAAAAAAGATATTAACTAAATGATATTTTATACATCCTTAAATAGAAGGCAAGTAAGTTTTATTTCTAATATTTTGCAAATAAAAGAATATGAATATTTTTTATTTTATATTTGAGATTAAAGAGAGTAAAATATATTTTAAGAGCACAATTGTGTGCAATTGTGCATAAACACCTTGAAAAAGTAGTTAGCGTTTTAGAGGAGAAATAAAGAAACTGAAATAATAAAAATGTCATAAGTTTAACCTTCGTGATAACAAAAAATAAACAGTTATGCACATAAACATTTTTATTGTTGGTAAGTTTAGACGTCGTTTGCTTTCAAAAACTATTGCTTTTTGTAGAACCAATTTGTCCTAAGTCACTCTTGATAGGGTTACATTATTGGAGGAAACATAGACATTGATATGATCTATGTGTAAATTTTTGTTAAAATTACAAAATAGTCATTCCGTCACATTTTACATAAGGTTTACAAATCAATTTTATAAGATTAGATTAACTTCAACTCAAATTCTAATATTCTAATATGGTATCAAAGTATTTCAAAATCCATTAGACTATTTTTTATCATATCAATCCTATCTTACCACTTTTTACAAACCAATTTTATTATGTCTTAACCTTAAAAGCCAAATTAAATTCTAATGAGTTAATGTCGATAAGGAGCTGCAAATGTCAAATGTGATTAAAACTGTCGGGGAACATAACAACTGAAAAATGTGATGTGAGTGATGATGCTAAAATTATCCCTGCAATATATATAGATAAAAATCAGCTACAACTGTCATGCAATTTTCAAATCAATGTCATTTATTATCAGTCTATATAATTTACAAAAATAATACAGACGTTAACATTTTATGGAACAACAGACAATTAATTTCTTAAAAAAAAATCTTAGCCAAGACAAGAAAATCCAGTTCAGCAAAATAAACAAGGCGTGACTGATGTTTATCCACTCATTTTCTATTTCTCTGTTTAATATCTAAAGGACCATCCAACATGATTTGTAGTATATGTTGGAGTTCAGCTCAAATACTGAAACACATACATGAATCAATGATCCATATACCAAGCACCATTGTCCAAAAAAAGGAGAATTTTTTTGAATGTGGTGCTTTTATTTTTGGGCTTTGAGGATTTGAGCAAACTAAGTCAGCTTTTTCAGATGGCACAAACAAAATTGTAAGAGGGACAGAGCAAGAATTTAATTTGGGTGGCATACCCGAGGAGGCCATGGCATGTAATTGTACTGCAAATTATTTAGGAGACAGCAAAGATACCAGAATGTTAAAACAGATATATTAGTAGTTTATTTTTTCACTTTAGATATTAATTTTTAAAAAAATGACTGTGTCTATGATGTATGTACTAAACATTATTCTGTAACATGAACAGAAAAAAGGTCATTTCGGAATTCATCTTTTGAAGAATAAAGTGACAAGCGGTGGAAATCTAATCCTATCTTTAAGCACTAAAAAGTGGCACGTAGAAAGCACAGATTTTTATGAATCGTTTTCACCTAATTGAAAAGATAACAATTTTACAATTTTTTATCTGTCTATTTAACAGAAATTGTTACCTCTAATTAGATACGTTTAAAATTAGTTTAAGGTACTAATAAATTACTTATGATAAGTAAAAGTTAATTTTTTTATAATTTAGAAGTATTATATAAAAGTGTATACTATCTAGGGACAGAGTTAGAAGGAGATCAATATAGAGCATGGTTTCAAAACTTTTATAACTTTTTTAATATGAATATGAAACAATGACAAAACAACGACAAGCACAATTTCATTTCAGAAGTAAATATTAGTTTTTTTTTTATATTTATTTAACAATATTAATTCTGTATATATTTTATAATTTTTTGTTTGTGTTGTTCATTTGATTTTTTTTTACTAAATTATACTTTAAAATTTGATCCTATACTTTATTTTTGGTTCTATTCTTAGTCCTACCTTAATTGTATATTATTATTTGTAATATCAATTTTAAGTTTAATATTCTTTTTAATTATTTTCCTATGTATTAAGGTCAACATGTTTATCATTCAACAAGTTCATATATAAGAAAATCACCTAAAATATTCCTATTATGACTCATGCACGATGAATTCACATTTAACGTAGCTCATGGAATTTGAGTATAATTTTTGATTCACTCAAAATTTTAGACATTTAGTTTATGAGTCATTTTATTTATATATTCAATATGCTAATTTTTATCTAATATAAATTTTTTAGCAAAATAACCAAAATTTTAAAGCCCAAACAACTTAATACCATAACTTAAACACCAATTTATATCGAAAATTTATGCATAACAAATTTTGCTACATAAACTAAGACAAGTTACATGTGTATAAACCATCTTTCTTGCTAGAGAGCTGACAAAACGGATCACCCAATCTATTTTTGAGTTGACTCAACCAGACTTTAAGTTAAACTATAAATTTAGTCTGACAAGTCAACCCAATTATAATTTGGACTTAAATTTTAGAGTTCAAGCACTGGGTTTTAATAGGTTTTTCGGGCTAGGTCGGTCGTTCAAGCTAGCTCATTTGCCGACTTTATTCCTTGCTTCAGCAAATATAAAAAATATTATTCCTTCTATTATCAAGGAAAATAGACTTCGGTGATCTAGAGTTCACTCTAGGGTATATAAAATCTAGACATTGATTGTTCGAGTTAGGATTCAAACTCGAGTTTTTTTCGAATAATTTATCTTTAATTAAAATTCATTAACTATTTGAAGTCAATGATTTAATTAAAAAATAATAATTTTTTTGACAAAAAAGTAATACTCTCTATTTCCTTATTTATGAAACTCTGTATCACTTTTTATGTATGTTAAAAAAAAGTTTATAGTATAATTAATGTGTATAATTTATGTGCAACTGTTATTAATTTACTCTTTGTGTATGGAATAATTTAATATTAACTTTTTATATTGCATCATAATTTAATAATATTAATAAAATTATATTTAAAATATAATAATAAATGTTTATTTAAAAATTTGCAAATAATAGTCTTATATTTTAGAAGGAGTACTAGTGAATATAGTGAGGGCTGTTCTGCGCACTGATCAGCACCATGAACACCAAGATTCCGAATGTCTAAACTAATGAAGCACTTAGCCAATACCTGCGCAGATCCTTCGAATGTTCACCAAATTGGTGTCAAACGTCATTGCCCACTAAGATCATTTATAACGATATCTCTGTGTCTGCATCTCAATAGCTATAGCATTATCTTGGTACTGCACATAATTAATAATTGGAACCTAGCTACATGTATGTATAATGTACATCTAATTAACAGTTATTAATTAGTTGTGTCAAAAAATATTAATTGGCGCACAATTGTTGTTTCATAAAAGCCAAATAAATATGAGTTTAATTGATATATATTGTCATTTAATATAAAAAAGATTTTTTTTTCTTTTAAAATGTAAAGAAAGTTTTACAAATATATTTAATTATATCTCACAATTTAAATATTTCAAAAATAATGTAACTGTGACTTAATAGTGAAATTAGAAATGTGATTAAAAAAAATATTATATTGTATATTTTTTTAATAATAAAATATAAACAAAAGTGATTAAAAAAAGATGATGATGTATTTACGTTTTCTTACAAAGTAGGACTAATTAAATCTAATTGACATATGTTTCACGTTATTATTATTTTACCCGTGAAATAATTATTAGTTTACTTTCGCTTTTTTTACTAGTCCACTAATTGGTCCTTGTTCGGATGATAACTTTTTCTTACATGACATAGGAAATTCTAAGTGCGAATAAAAGTCAAAATTAGATGGTACTCCTTTCATGATAAAATATAAATATTTTTTTTACCAAATCATCTTTTTAAATAAAATAAAAATAATATTTTATATTTTTAATGATACCATTTATTAGTCATTAAACTTAATTTTTTTATTAAGATTGCATAAGTTAAACGCGGTCAATAATATTTTTTAATATACATAATTTAATTATCTTTTTTATAGTTTTATTTTGAAAAGTGCCTCACGATGATAATGAATATGTGATGGTAGATATATGTAAGGGATTCAAACACGTTAAATAAATTATTAAGTTGTATAGCAAGAATAATTCATATGATGGAGATTAAATGAACGTAGATATTTGATACACGTAACATTATGATGAAAATAAACTAAAAAGGTAAATCGAGCAATTATTTGATTTGGTCTCACTAATTCAGGCGAAGAGTGCATGTTGGTGTTGTTAAAGTATTGGAGAGAAGAAAAGTTAAAGATATTTTAGACGGGAATTGTGGTGACATGAAAGAAGTATATAGTGGAATTCCGCGTCCCTCTTTGAAATTGTGAATGACAGCAACCACCAAACACATAAATACCAATTGATTTCTGTAGCTAGTGTCACTTTCCAATATGAATTCTTTCTTAATATTTTTTCTCTCTTTTTTTTTTTATATAAAAATATTTTATTGGATTCAATTTGGATTAAATACTTTTCAAATAGATATGTCAAGTAGCAATTGCAGTCTGCTAAGTTGAACTAATTAAAGTGGGACCAAACATGCATTGACTGAGCAGCTAGGTAGCTCTGAAATTGATATAATGTTGGGTTGCTAGATACATACCTTGTCCAATTAATCAGTAAATTAAATTACAGTTTCTGTCACACTAGATTTTTTTTTTTTAAAATAAAGTTACTAGAATACAAAACTTAATATGTAATATTATATATCACTTTTTACTTTTCATAAAATTTATTTTGTATTAATTTTTTAAATTATATAATTTTAATCTATAAATAGATATTGTGGAGGGTAAGCTGTCAATTTTAACATGACATACATAAGTAGCAAGGCATGTATGTATATGGTATTAGAAAAAAAAAGGTAGCAGCACAGTTAATATGAATTTGGTCCACTTCTCTGCACAGCAAGACAGTATAACGCACCTCTGCAATGCCCTCGTGGACAGGACAGAGCACGTATTTTTGTGTCCGTCGCTCATTTTTACGTCATATTTACCAATATTCTGTCAAAAATGTTAATTTTTTATTCACTGTGAGTCATTTATAGTAACTATAAATAAATTTTTAAAATTTGTGGAATACTCAATTAAAATATACCCTAAATTAAATGAATTTTTAATAAATGAATGTTTAATTACTGTAGCTATGAAGTCTACACAGATAATGAAAGAATTTGGATTTTGAAATATTAGAAAATTTGAAAATAGTATTTTGTAAACTTATCCGGACGATCTTTAAATCATCACTAAATTATCTATACAAGACATGAAAATAGTATTTAGTTCATGCATAAAAGTAAATGCTGTAAAATACAAATAAAAAAAAATGTTTAAATATAGTTTTGACCTCCTTATTTTATTAAATCTGTAATTTTAGTCATTTATTTTTTTTGTGCTATTTTTTAAAATTGTTGATATTTAATTATTTTTAATATGAGTTGTAATTTGGTGATGTGAAAATAATTTAAGTCACGTATATATGATAATATGAAAAATTCTAGTGATGTGTAATTTAAATTAAATAATAGTAGTACTACTTTAATAATTTTTTGAAATAAATAAAAAATTAAAATTTCTGAATTTTTTTTTTGAAATTACTTTTTTTTGTTTTTAGAAATTTCGGAAATTTTTTCACAATCATAATAATTTTAAAATAATTTTTTTGTTAAATAAAAAAAACCTTTTTCTTAAATTACTGTTTTTTATTAAAATAAATCAGAAATATTAAAAAAATTGATTTTAATAACCATTGATTTTTTTTTAATTTTCAGAAATTTTTAAAACAACAAAAATTATTTATATTTTTATTATCATAATTTTTTTAAAGAAACAAAATTATTAATTTATTTTAAGAAATTATTAAAGTAGTATTATTTAATTTAAATTTAAATTCCACATCATCATATACACATCCCTTAAATTATTGTTATATTACCTTTTTAAAATGGTTTACTTTATTTCTTTCTTCAAGTGTTGCATGTACTATTTCTTTACTTGAATTCTTGTTTAAATCGTTTTAGGAGGGTAGCTAAGAAATGCAAAACTCATTGATAAAATTTGTTTTAGTAAGAAACAAGGATGGTTAAGTGTGAGGAGGATTAAGGAGTTTAATAAAGCTTTATTAGAAAAGCGGTGTTGGAGGATAAGGGTGGAACAAGTAGTTTATGGTTTCATATTCTTTCTTTAAAATATGGAACCAAGCATAGTGTTCTTAAAATTAGGAGTGCTAGAGAATTATTGTAGTGGAAGGATATTCAAAAAGTGTGTGGGTTTGTTAGTGAGGAGGGAGATGATTGGTTTAATAGTAATGTGGTGAGAGTAGTAGGTAATGATGAAAATACTTTATTTTAAAAAGACCTTTGGTTGATTTAAAGTTTGTTTTGTGAATGTTTTGATAGACTTTTTAGCATTGTTATTAATAAAATTATACCAATTGCTGAAATGAATATATTAGGTTGGAGTTTGGAGGGTGGGGGTGGAGGAGGATTTTGTTTGTTTGGGAGGAAGAACGGTAAAGAGATTGTTGTGTTTTGCTTGTTAATAATGTTTTTTAGAATAATCATATTGATAAGTGGTTGTGGCAAATTGGTCATGCTAAAAGGTATTGTGCTAAAGATGTTTACTTAATGCTAACTCATCAAGTGGTGGAAGTTCATCCAAAATTTCTTGATTTTAATTATTTGACATAAAAAAGTGCGTTAAAAATATCTCTATTTATTCAGCTTTTGTTCAACAATAGGTTACCAACAAAAGAAAATTTGGTGTATAGAGACTTAATTTCAAATGAAGCATCAATGTGTGGGTGACCGCGAAAAAGTTGAAGATGTAGCTCATTTATTTTTTAATTGTCCTAATTTTGGTGTGGTTTGGAATCATCTTCTCTTTTTTTTTGGTTGGATATTTCGAGCGTTCTTTCAAATGATGTTTTAGATTATGCTTCTCAATTTTGTGATTTACTTTCTCAAAATAAAGAAGTCAAAAATTACTTGCACGTGATTTGGTTAGCTTCTACTTGAGAGATTTGGAAGGAGCACAACAATCCAAATTTCTCTCCAAGAATGGTTCGTGTTAGATGTTTGATGGATTGCATTAAATTTTTATCTTTGTGGTGGATTAAAACAAATGCTAAGAATTTTGACTATGTTTTTTCTCTTTAGTTGACAAATCAGTTGGATTGTTTACTTGTTTCAGCGTTTCATAATGTGTAATTTCTTAAGGATCGTTTGTTTGATGATTTTTGTAATTCTTTTTGGTATTTTCTTTGCACATCTTGTGTTAGAAAAGATTTCTTTTTATTTATTCAATTTTAGCTTTTTCCTTAAAAAAGTTATTCACATTACTAAATTGCAATTCAAATTAAAAAAAAAGATTAAATATAAAAAATTTAAAAAATAAAAGGATTAAAATTTTAGAGAACAACTAAAAAATCAAAATTGCAGATTTTAGTAAAATGTGAGAAAAAAAAAAGAATTTTAACCTAAATAAAATGACTAAAAGTAACAACTTACCAGAAAAGACTAGACTTAAATGTAAAATTTATTTGAGTTATATTAAAGATTTTTGAAGATAAAAATGTCACAAATTAAATGATTTAAATTAAATGACCATAGGAAGTAAATGACAGGAAATTAAAATGATTCAAATTAAATTAATGACATGAAAATTAATGATAATTTGAAAATAAATGACAGACAATTAAATTTAATGAAGTACTGTAATAATGGTGAGAAAATAAAAGATTTGAATCAGGGACACCTACGAGTCTACGACTGTGTTCATGTGGACCTAAACCACCCCTTGATTTTTTTTTGACAGAAATTGTGTTTTTAATTAACATACACATATATTATTATAATTTATATACAAATTTATAATAAAGAATAAAAATGGAGGGATGGAGACTCATACTGGAAGTCGAGAATATCACACGTACACATGTATATAAAAGACGAAAAAAGAGGTACAAGTAAAAGTGTCATTGTAGAAATCAATTTCTGCTCACTTGTGATTTGGATTCAAATCTAAAATTCAGTAATCAGTTGGTTATGTAAATTTCATTGTTAATGAGAGTATTAAAATAAGAAAAGCATTCGTTATATTTAAACTAAAATAAAACTTGCATGTTTAGAAGAGGTATGATGCATATTTAAATTTGAAAAACCAATATATAATTTCTTTTTGCTAAAATTATATATCTGAATTTTTTCCCCGCAACATAAACTTTTTGCATTCATCCCTAACTTGTGGTTGACATTTGTAAAATCATAGATAAATTAATTGTATGGAAGATATATTTAATTTATGTAACCTCTCATTTTATTGTATAAGAACTTGTATTTGTATTTATAGAAGAAATACATTAAGTAATTTTTTTCTTAGTGATGGACCACATTTGTTATAGTTACTATTGTTTGAACTAAGTTTTGGTGTCTACGCACTATGAATTGACACACAAACAATAATTAGTGTTGTGATCAATTAGATGACTTTACATCTTGCATTTAACTTGTCAAATTTTATATAGTTGATTTTGCTTTGTCCAGTGTTGACTATCCTTTGTGACTTTTTGTTGATTTTGAATGTCAACTTTCTTGTTGGGCGTGGACCGTTTGTTTGAATTTCTAATATAAAATCTTTGTTGTCCACCCTTAAATCTAGAGTGAACTCTTATCGCAATTTGTTTTCATAATTAACAGTATGAATTTACGTAAATCTTATAAGTTTGTGAATTTTTTATTCGAGAGATTTCGAAAATATTTGGAAAATTGCATATTCACAATGGTTAAATAGATGCCACCTTGCATATTTGACACAAGGTTGTGTTAAAAAAGATAAATTTTTTGTTTACTACTAGTTAGTTAAATCTTTTTTACTTTCGCTATTGATAGTTATTGGATCAGACTTCCATTTTATTCCCATAAATATTTAATTTGGATTTTGTAATTCTTTTTTTTTCAAATTTAATTGTTTATAAAAACACCATAGTGTTATTGTTTAGAAATATTGTATTTTCACATGGCACCACATGAAAAAGAGATTTTTGTTTCTCATTCTTTTATCAATTCATTCATCTTTGAACCTCCATATTCTTTTTCTTCCCATAGCTGAAACCTCCACTACTTTTTCTCTTTTCAATATGGTCTAAGTCAACCAACGCTTCCCCACTGATCAATAATGGTGGTTCTTCCGTACGAAATAACTAGCAAGACATGTTGAATTAATACTTTATGCACCCTAACGACAACCTAGGTCTCACGTTGGTACTCCGCATTTCATAAGTGACGATTTTTATTCTTGGTGATGCTTTATGCTTGTCACCCTCCACTCAAAAAATAAATTAGGGTTCACAAATGCAACAATAATTCTTCTTAACGGCCATCACTAAATTCGTTATATTATATGAGGTGATTCTGCATTTGAAATCTATAAATAACTGCAAGATTGCTACGACTAAGAGGATATTTATTTTTGACATCTTAATTATATATATATATATATATATATATATATATATATATATATATATAGTTACGGTAAAAATATTAAATAATCATATTTGTCGTTGTTTAATTGACTATTTCAACCTATCGTTTGTGTGTGGCTAATTTTTCAACTTAACATTATAATATATCTAACCTTGATGCATAGTTACATTGTAATTTATCTTAGTATATTTATGAGAGACGAGTTATATTTAATAAGAATAACAATTTTATGTAAGTATGAGAGAAATTGAGATTAAAAGCCTTATACTTGAATAACACATGTACATATCTCTATTCAATAGATTCTCATGAACCCATTGACATTTTCATCTTCTCCGACCCACCATTGTGGGACTGTTGTACCCTCCACTTCCATCACCATGTCTGTGGGATAGCTACACCCTCATATCCATAGATCGAACAACATACATTAATTTATAATCTTTCCAATTACACAATTGCATAATTTTTCATTTATTTTTTTATACGGTGAATTTTTTTTCTTATATAAAAACATGGGTCACCATCCAAAAACTATAGCCAATCTGACACCACCACCATCTATTACTCTCGTCTAATAAAAAAGTTGTGCCAAATCATCGATTACGTGTTTCGCCTTCTTGCACCCTAATTCCATCATTAGTACTCTCCCCATAGTCACTTTTTGACTGCATGAGATCCATATCTTATGCACTCAAAGCAATTGTTAAGCAAACAAGCTCTAAGTATATTTCTAATAAATTATAAATTAAGTATAATTTTTAGCGTGCAAGATTAATGAATATAAGAATTTAATTTATGTGTACTCAAGTTCTAAGAAATTAAGTACAATGTTAATTATTCTTTTAAGCCAAAGATTGCCCAAATTGTTTGGTTGATGGACCCCACATTTTAAATCCAGAAAGAACTACAGATTGCTACGATCAAGGGGGTCTTTTTCGCATCTCTCAGATATTAAAGAAGAGATATATTGTTTATGTCAATATGATGCTACTATCACCAACTATTACACCCGTTTGAAAAAGTTGTGGCAATTTCGGGCCGTTTCCAAATTGTCCTTCTCTTGTTCTTGGTTCTTGCATCCTTATTCCAACTATTAGTTTCCCTATACCCACGTTTTGGCTGCATGAGATCCATTTCTTATACACCCAAAACAATTCTTATTCTAAGTGTATATCTAAATAAATTGTAAAACAAGTGTAATTTTTAAGCTGCAAGATTAATTAATATAAGAAATTAATTTATGTGCACCAACTTTCTAAAAAAGTTTTACACAGACTTATAGTTGAACATTATAATTTATACGAGTTTAATTATTATATAACCTCAATGTAAAAAGAATTTAAACCATTAATATATATAAATTAAATTCAATTTATATATATCATATATTTTTTAAAATTATATTTCTAAACAGTGAGATCTAATGTAACAAGCTAAAACTAATTTACTTGTTTTTTTTTTTTTAATTTTTAAATAGGAGAGTCAAGGTCTTTCCTTCATTAAAATATCATAAATAAATAAATAGAGGGTTATGATCGAAATAAATATAGTGTTTCTCAATTAATTGCAAGTTTGTGGACAATACTATTTGTTTGTCTCCGAATGAAACTTACTATTAACGTTTTCACAAATGAACATAAAATCAATACATAATATGAGAAAATAATATCAAATGAAGGAAAATCTCTTCTAAGATGATTTATATGATCAACTACCAACTTACCATTAACCTCAAAAAACACATCCTAAAACCCCATCTCACGAATCCACTGAAGAGCTTTAAAAAGACTATAAGCATCCCCTTCTGCTATAGCAAGCATCCTAAAATTAATTTCTTTGTTATAATTGTTTTTTTTTTTAAGTAAAATTTTATTGAATGGAGTACAAGGGTACTTCAACCCAAATACAAAAGGGGGACAAAGCTAATAACTGAAAGGAAAGCAAAAAAGATTAAGAATGACAAAACAACCAAACTGATATAACAAAGTCTCCCATAGACCAAAGTCTCATTGTTGCACAATAAACAAGTCAACACCTCTAACAAAACCAACCCCTCCGAGAGAAAACTAGCCTTATGCATAAGCCCTTAAAGTTGTCCGCCCATAGTTGCAAAAGGCATCAAGTTTCCATTTCTAAATTTTGATATTCGAAGAGGCTAATACATCAAACCAGACACCAATCAATTTAATCGATTCACACAGAAAGACAAACCATAATATTAACACATCAGTCAGAGTAATGAAGAGAATTAACTGTTAGAACCAAATTGATTGAAGAACTATGACTCTTACTTGTTTTGATGATAATAAAGTTAGTTTGTAGGAACAATTTAATGTACTAACATTTTGATTAAGTTTGCAGGTCTCGGATCAACTGAATTATATAGATTCTTATGTCATATCATCTAGTGATTGGACAAACGCAAAGAAACAATGAGACTCTATTTCACTCCATGACTCTAACTCGCGCATCTAGTGACGCAAGCGACGCTTTGTCTTGGCTAGCTTCGATAACGCAAACAATGCTCTGGTTCAGGTGACTCTCGAAATACATAATATGTTATGTTTCAATTGTCACTGCTGAAATGCAGCTATGCTCTTATCGTGTGTTTCTGATAAACTTGACAAACAAGTGATCGTTAGTCTCTAATAATCACATCATCACTTCAAGCATCTGATCGTATGGCTCTTATTTATGTTGTATGCTCTAATGAAGGTCAATGCTCTGATGAAAGTCAACGCTCCAAAGAAGACAAAGAATTTCTGCATAATTTGATGAAAATCTTGAATCTGCTACTTGTCTAAAGATCTTAAGACGTGTTCTGATCATCGTATCATCTGCTTCACAACCGTTTTAACAAGATACACTGAATAAATTACAAGATCCGTTTTGGAAAGTATCTTTGGTAAATCAATCTCAAAAGATACGATATGAAACTTCATGAATTATGTTGATTTCTTGCAATCAGGTTAAATGCCAAAAACCCTAATTGATCTCTATAAAATGCCATACATTATTCACTGGAAAGACAAAAAAACGCCCAAGCTATTAGCACATCTGCAATCCTGCTCGTAATCATTCATTTTCACTTTATTATTGAGAAAAGTACCTAAAGTAACAAATTTGTAAATGCTCCCATGCGAGAGCTAATTCAGAAAAAACTCAAACCTTTTCTTTTGTAACTTAGCCAAATAGTGGTAGTACTTGATTTTACTAAGCTAAGAGGTTGAGAAAATTAAACACAATCAATGTGACTAGTAGATATTTAAGTGTAAGTTTGATTATGTAGTGAAATGTTTTGTATACACAGAAAAATTTTGTATTTGTTTTTAAATATTTTACTTTTATATTTTATTTTGCAGCAAATTGTATTGTAACAAATATTTAGTTTTCAATAGGATAACTCCACATAATAAAATATAAGGAGATGAAATGTTTATAAGTTTAATGAATTAATAATACTAACATGTTTCAACAAGATTAGGATGACACCACTATAAACGTACGGTGATTCTAAATATGGACTAATGTAGTAGTGAGCTCAATTTCTTTTGTGAGAACAGCAAAATCGTAGAGTGTGTATTTATATATTTAGGCCATGCATTTTGCTTTACCAAAACTAAAACATGTTATTATAAGTTTGATTTTGACTACGAAATTTTACTATTGAGTTTAGAGTCGTTATCGAGGATTGAAGAGAGCGTTTGAAAATTTGTCAACTTGTCGGTATGTTAGTCTTTGCCTTTCTTAGCATGTAATTTCGCGACAATAGCTTTAACATATGCGGTGTAAAAAGCTGAGGACTCTCACGTGGGCACTTTTTATTGTGTCCTAAAATTATTTCAGAAATATTTAAGTTGGCATTTATTTGAATTTTCACTTCATAAAAAACAAATAAAATTGAGAGATCTTTTGCAAAAATAAAGTAAAATAATGAGAGAGTAGGTAGGAGGTCCATTTTCAATATTTTTTAAAGTTACCAATAATGAGAATGTTTATTATCTTTATGTGTAACCTAGTTGATTACAATTGCGATTAGCTCTTAATAAATTATTATTAGGATGTTTCAGTTCTTGCAATACATATTTTAATCTCTATAGTTGCACTATGTCAAAGAAATTGGATTGTATAATGACAAATTACTGTCATGAAAAGAAAAATGTACACATCGGTTAATAGGATTTTGCGTTGAATTTTTCATCCTTGTGTACTTTTACAGCTATATGATCACAATAAATTATTTGATGACATAAAATAATATATGAAATTAATTTAGAAAGCAAAAATTGAACAATTTTCTGCTGGGGAAGGTGTTGTACGTTTGTCGTTATCCATGAATTTCCCTTGCATGTGATAAAAACAGAAGCAACTTCACTGTATTTACTACTAAATAAAAGTACAATTGATAAATTTTAATTTCTCCTACTATGTAGCTTTGATAGATTCCCCGAAGAAGGGCAAGATAGATCAAGATTGAATTTCATTGTTGTGTTCAATACAAGGAAATTAGCTATAGTATTTGTGATAGCCTTGTTTGTTTGAGAAATTCTACATTATATTTGTCAATTTGATATTGATATAAATTTTTAAAAATTTATAGCTAAATGAGTTTTTTTTTCTAGAAAAACTATTTTCTTTGAAAACTTATAATACCTAAATATTACTTATTTATCAAAAGTAAAGTGTCACTAATAAAATTTAATTTTTTATTATTCATAATGATAATATTGAATATTTTTTAGGAAAAAACATAAAAAAATTGTATAATACTTATAAATAATTAAATAATATTTTTTTATGAAATGATTTTTTTTAAAATACAAAAATCGACAAGTAATTGTTTGATTCATAAAAATAATCGTTAATTTATTGATTTAAAGAACAATTGTATTAAGACCATTCACATGAATATATTCACATGAAGCTCTCTATTTTTGTTTTCGTTACAAATAAATTAATATCACTCGAAGTGTCAATTTTATTATATTATTTTTGAGCTAGTTTAGTGGTCAGTGCCAAGTTCTATAAGAAGAAACTATATATATAGGTTCTTAATAAATGCAAAGAAAATGAAATTGGTTTGATTGGAGTTTAATTTGGTCACATGAGCTGAAAAGGAACAGTGTCAGCCTCAACTTGAAGTGAATGAAAAAAATGAATTAGGAGTTAAAAGAATTGTAACCAATAAAAATGTTGAAATAGACTTCCCTTATAAACAACACATAGTGGCTGCTTGTTCTCTCTGAAACTTTACAAGGATTTGGATCTATTTTCCATGTGCTACTTGTGGTCCTAAGTCTGAAGAAGATAACTCCCAATAGCATATGTTTTAATTCATCAGTGACTCTTAAATTCTTTATATGCATATATCTTGTCTTTTTCCCTTGAAAATAATTTTGATATCTTAATTAATTAATAATTAGCATTCCGTGGTATTTATTTATAATTAATTAATCGACGCAATATTAATTTGAAAAGTGGAAAATGGTATTTGTGTTTTTGATTTTGATTATAAATAGTTAAAATGAAAAAAAGGAGAAATTGATAGAGAGGTTTGGTCGTGTAATAATCGAATATGTATGAAAATGCAAGTAACTACTAATTAAACATTGCATGCCTTGTAATAGGCATTTGATAATGGACAACGAAACATCTGTAAAGGGTAAATTAAAGTGATGAAGGACACGAAGCTATAACTAATTTTGGATAATCCAAGGGAAACTCCAAAATGAGTAGTAGACTTGGTTAGGGACCAAGATGTTTGTAAGCATTAGAATGATATATGTGTAATTGATGATTGATGTGAAATAAACTAAGAGAAACAAAATATAAACGATCACTAATTAGGGCCATATAAGAGAGAGAGAGAGAGAGGGGAAAGCAAATAGTAGCAAAGTGAAAGGGTAGGAGGTGGGGATTGAGGAATCCCAAAGTTAGAGAGCAAAGGTGAAGAAGAAAAGGCAAATTAAGGGCAAAGGGGAAAACGAAATGATTATTACTTGAATGGGATGGGACCCAGTTGATAATATTTCCTTTCAAGGTCTTTCAATTTTTTGACTTGGGATCGGGACCCACTTCGGCCACCATTGTCTTTATGGATTGAATGATAAAAAGAGCACCTCACGTGGAGTCTGAACCAAAGACGCTGTCCAACCACAATCAAAAGGGAACAACACAATACAACTCCCTTCCCTTACCTATTCTCTTCCATCACACAATATATACATTTCATCTTCATAAATAAATAAATAGATACTTTTTCTTTTTCTATATATATCATTCAGTTTTTTCTTTCTTTCTATTTTCATCTCCTTAAAATATTTGTATTCAAATTAATCTCTATATAATATGTTTAATATTTATGTTAATCTCTATTTTTTATAGTTATGGAAGTATCTATTGCTATATAATACGTTATTCTTTTCTAATTAGACTTTTCTATATCAAAAAAATTAAGGTTTAACTATAACTTGTTCAAAGAGTTTGAGTTTTTACTACTCTTGAATAAATTGATTGTTGGTTTTGATCAAAAAATTTAACTCTTATGTAATGTAAAATAGTGAGAATAAAATTAAATGTTATATATGTTACTTCAATTAGCAAAATATATAAGTTTTTAGTACTATTTATCGTCTTATCTATAAATAAAAAAATCAAATATTCTACATAATTACAAAGATTAATTATAAAATAAATAAATTTTGTAAGAATTAAAACAAATATAAAAAATTAAACGTGTGATATTTTAAAAAGACAAAAAAAGTAAAATTTTGTTTTTTACAAAGGAAAAAACTAACATATTCGCAAGACCAAATATATATTTAAACCTTAAAAAATTAAAACAACTAACATTATTAATTTTTAAAAAGAAAAAAAATGTCTATAATAAATATTATTAGAGTAATATTTTCACCTGGGTTTCAATGCAAATTTTTTTGTAAATGGTTTATGAATTTAAAATGGTATTAATATAAAATAAAAATAAAAATAAAAATCTAAGATATTTCCACTTCCAGGTTAATCTTCAGCTTTCCACACAACTAGAATGATTAAAGAAAAAAGAAAAAATAAATAAATCCACTTAAGAGTTATAATTAAAAAGCTCATGAACACCACAACTCAACAAAGCAATTTCTTTTCTGGAAAAAATCATGCTTTTTAAAGCTCACCCATATAATTCCCACTCATTATCTTTGTTCCTTAAAGCTCTTCCCTTCCCACCTTCTCCCTTATCTCCTCTCACTCTCACTATCTCTATCTCTATCTCTCTCTCCCCCCCTTAAACCACATCAATTTCAAAGCAAAAAATTCCTCCTCTTACCCAAACAAAGAAGCAAACATAACTTCACACCCATATCTCCTCCTCAAAATATATTCACTCAAAAGATGAGAAAAACAAAAACCCACCATACATAATATAAAAATAAAAAAATAAAAACACCAATCACACACACTTATACAAACACACACATACACTTCAATTTATTTTCTCTCCATGCGATCATGGATGGAGGTGATGATCTCCACCACCATCACCAACATCATCACCACCACCATCACCACCAACAACAACAACGACAAAACTTCCCATTTCAACTTCTTGAAAAAAATGAAGACCAAGAAGCAGCATCATGTTCAACCTCTTCACCATACCCATCTTTAGCAATCTCACCCGCAGAACCAACCACATCAAATTCAAAACGATCCAACCAATTAGTCCCCGCACCAACAACTTCCTCAGAACCAGGAAACAAAAAACCACCACCAAAAAGAACTTCCACCAAAGACCGTCACACCAAAGTAGAAGGCCGTGGGCGCCGTATCCGAATGCCGGCTCTCTGCGCCGCAAGAGTTTTCCAACTAACACGTGAACTAGGCCACAAATCCGACGGAGAAACCATAGAGTGGCTCCTCCAACAAGCCGAACCAGCCGTCATAGCCGCCACCGGAACCGGTACAATCCCCGCTAACTTCACCTCACTCAACATCTCGCTTCGTAGCTCCGGTTCATCCATGTCGATGCCTTCTCAGCTAAGATCTTCATATTTCAACCCGAATTTCTCACTTCAACAACGCAGATCACTTTTCCCTGGAATTGGTTTATCATCTTCCGACAACAACAACAACAATAATAACAGTTCAACGCTCTTAAATTTCCAAACCAATAACCTAACAACAAACATGTTGCAGGCTAAACAGGAGCTTCGAGACGGAGGCGCACCGTCTTCTTCAACAACGTTAGATTTATCAGAAACAAGCGGAGAAGAAAACATGGGAAGAAAAAGAAGACCTAGCGAACAAGATTTATCATCATCAACAACATCACAACAACAAATGGGGAGTTATCTTCTACAGCCAAGTGCAGGTTCAATTCCGGCAAGTCATACTCAGATTCCTGCGAATATATGGATGGTAGCAAATTCAAATAACCACCAAGTAATGAGTGGTGATCCAATTTGGACATTTCCTTCGGTGAATAACAGTGCTGCTGCTTTGTATAGAGGAGCGGTTTCAACAAGTGGATTACATTTTATGAATTTTCCACCACCTATGGCTTTATTGCCAGGTCAGCAATTAGGTAATTCATCTCTTGGTGGTAATAGTAGTGGAGGAGGTGGTGGAGGTGGTGGAGGGGGTGGGAATATCAATATGAATATGAGTATGAATATGAATATGAATATGAATGAAGGTCATTTGAGTATGCTTGCTGGTCTTAGTCCTTATCGTCCAGTTTCTCATCATGAATCTCATCAACAAGGAAGTGGATCACAATCACAACGTGGTGGTAGCCATGATCGACATGATAACACAAGTCATCACTCCTAGTACAACATTAATTTTATTATTACCTTCTGCTTCTTCTTACATTACATGTTTTGTTGCTACTACTTTGATTTCATCATGTGTTTTGATTATTAACACACGTGAGGTTTGTTTCATCTTATTCTAAATTCAGTTTTATTATTTATTATTCCAAAAATTAATTTTTTTGGTGTGATTAAGATTTTGGAAGAGAGAAGATTGAGAATGATCCACAGGAGAAGAAGATGAGAAAAGAAAAGAAGGTTTTTTAGGGTTTGGAAGATGAGATGAGTGTCAAGTCAAGTCACTATTTAATTAACAATTGGGTATTTGGCTGCCTGCTTTTATTTTTTTGTTTTTTTTTTTCTCTAGAGAGAGAAAAAAAAAAGTCCTCTTTGAATTATTTCACTACTACAGGGATATCTTATCATCATTATTGTTTTGTGCAATTTATCTTTTTGATATTTTTTTTGAAGTGAGTACTGAGTAGTAGTAGTAGTAGCTTTTGAATTAATTGGTTTGTAATTTTATGGTTTTTATATACATAATGAAGAGAAGAAAGAAAACGAGTTAGTATTATATATATGAATATGATCCATTGATCCATCACACGGTCTGAATTTGCTTTGGTAGCTAAGTTTCCTACCTAACAGGCATTTTGGGTTTGTATATGGATCTATGTTTCTGGGCCACAAATTAAGGTCGTGCGGTAAAAGGGATGAAACAGTGGAATTTGTTACCCGAAGATCGACTAATGTAAAATAGTAAAATATGTAGTCCAGTAGTAATTATGAAGATTAAATTTATATTCATTCTTGTTCTGATTCTAAATGTGTGGCATGAATCTGGAGGTTAACTGCATCAATGATTATTAAGATTTAAAAAAGAGAGAGAGATGGGACGGAGTAATACTAATAGGACGTATGGGTGGGGTCAAGAGCTTATCGGTTCCAGGTGTTGCCTCAGGTGGTAGGGTATAGCTGCTGGTTATTGCCCAAACCAATGTACAATTTCACTGACAAACAGGTGGATCATTCCCCATCTTCTGTTTTCTTTTTTTTTTTTTTTAATTTTTAATTTAATGGAGCAGTTGTTGTTATATTTACACAAGAAAGATCCATTGTGACTCTTAAATGACCCTTCTCAGATACGGCCCACCATTCCATCAATCAGGACCCTTCTTTTTATGGGCCATCCTTTTCATGCTCTTATTGAATCATTGGGTCACCAAACCCAAAACGTCCAACTGCAAATGGAAATCGCAATCCCTTTTTGTTAATTACTGTCTCCCTCCAAAATGTTTTTTAACATTTCCTACCATCCCTTATATTAATTTCGATTCTATAATATGCTGCACAAGCTATGAGACACTTTAATTACACGACTTTGCAGTTTTTGTATTTGTGCACCTATAGATAATCCAAACTAAGAACCTTCATCCTATGTGGAGGTTGGATTTCCAAGAGTATTTTTATAATGTTTGGGAATCTAATAATAACACCTCGTTACTTAAAATAATAAGGAACAAGTGTGTAGATGGAATTGAAAATGAGTAGGTAAGGGGAAAAGCAAGATTAGGATATTCGTTTGATCCATTATATATAAATTTTGTTGTGCACAATATGATTCGAATGGAACTTTATTTATGAAGATGATATGATATCAATTGCATGAGTGTAAAGTAGCCAGCTAGCTATTATATATATGCTTCTTAGATCATAATCGAATCTCACACCTAACTAATATAATAATAATTAAGTTAATACTTGACGAGGATGGTCAAATAATGAATAAGGTACCTTGTTGAGGTTCTAATTATGGGTTTAAAAGAGAGTGCTGATAAAGACATTGCTCAAGAAGATGATGATGGGTAAAGCCAATCATGATCAACCCAACATCAAAACTAGCGTTTCTAACTGAAAGATCAAAGATGTGTTTGTATATATATTAGGAGAATTGACTATGCGGTAAAATTTTCTGAAACAAAAATGATTCTCTCAGAATATGTGATGTTTTGAGAGTTTCATTTCATCTTAATGTCTCTACATTACCTGTTATTAAATTTAAGTATTGAGATTCAGTCTCAACAATTGTTTCAGTTGTTAAATTAAAGAAACAAATCATTCACTTACATCACAACATTCTGTTGTTAAATTCCAATCATCATATATAATTCAACGAGGGTTGGTCATGCTTTGGAATTGACTGGTGCAGATTTCAAAGTAGGGAAGTATATTATTATTTTAAGCGAGACTTTTTTGTGTAGTTTTTTGTTCAACATATTTTTGGTGTGAAGTATACAACAATTTTATTGGGGCTAATCTCAATGTATTTAAAATGATTTCTTTTTTTGGAATACTCTTAATTGAAATTAAAAAATGACAAGAAGCTGATCGTTCATTTAAAGTAAATGACAGTACTATATTTGATAGAATATGAAAAAAGAAAAATATTCTATATTTTCAAATTATTTCTTCAATTAATAGAGGAAAAGAGAATAATATATATTTTAATGTAAAAAGTTTTAATATTGTTAGCACGTTATAACTGTTAAATTATTTTAAATGTTTAAATTTTACAAATGACAGTGCATGAAAATTAAAATTTATTTAATAACTATTTTTATTTATGAAATTGAGAATTATATTTTTAACTTAATTTCATTTGCAAATTTAGGGCTTGTTTACCGTTTTATTTTTACTACAACTAATAAACAAAAGATAATATAAATTCAATATTTTTCTCCTCATTTTCTTTTATAATTTTTTAAAACATATCTGAAATTTTAAAATGTTAAAATATTGTTTTATAGTTTCTCTTTATTTGCTTCTATCATGTATAGTCTTTCATTTTCTTATTAACAACTTAAAATAAATATATTTTTCAAATAAAAATAAAAAAATGTTTTCAAAAAATACTCACTGTGACATTCTCAAAAATCATTTATGTTTCAGAGATATTATTTTACCAAGCATCAAAAACTTGTATAACATTTTCCAAAATTGTTGAAACATTTCAAATCCCAAACACTACCAAAATATTTATGAACAAAAAACTGCCTTACCTTCAACATGAAGAAGGAAAACAGACTTGGGTCGTACCCATTGTTCACATGGATCTGAATCTTATAAATGATATGGTACACATTATCACACAACCAAGAATGGTCCCCCTAAGTAAATATTACACCTCAAAATTATGAGCACAACTTTTTTTACTATCAACATCCGTTTAGATTAGGGTTCTGCCTAGATCAATTTGGATTGAATTTAATCAAAACCGAAACCCAAATCATATAAGAAACATTAAGTTGAGTCTAACATAAAGGCTTGTTGTAGTACTAAGTTGGGTATTGGATTATTCACATTCGTTTTTTATTTTTAATTTAATTGTTAATAATGGATCATCATATTATTTCTAAAAAAATTGTCACAATCTTAATTTTTTCTCAAAAACATGTGTAACATATTTTCATTATTTTTTATCAACTAATATATATAAACATACAACTAATGAAAAAAATCAAAATCATAAAATTCATCATAAAATATTTTCATTGCAAACATCAATATAATCGAAGTTATAAGGTTCCTAAAATTACATAAAATTATTGCAAGCATCAAAGTAATTAAAGTTCAACATCCTTAAAGTAACCAAATATTTTATAATTTAATAACTAAAGTGCAAACATCAATGTAATTTTAATATTAATAATTTAAAGATATTTTTTATATATTTAAAAAAAAAGTGTTTTGTTTTGCTTTACTGTAATGATTTTTTTCAAAATCATCTTACAAAAATTATTTTTAAGAGAAATTACTCAATTCAGTTTTTATATCGTGTTCTGATTTTTTAAACTGTATTAAACAAAAAAAAAAAAAAACGTGTCATCACGGTAACAAAAAGACCCTTAATTACACACTTTCGAGAAGAAATGTTTTTTTTAGTAGCGAAGATGGAGAAAGTAACACCCAAAATTATTGGCATGATTAGACCATCTATTCTAGGCCACAATTTCTGTAAGTAAAGGGTAAACAAATCGGCTATATTTTGGGCACAAAAGTAGCTGAGAACTTATCTGGTAAGAAGCAATAGATTCTATATACTTGGCCCATAATATCCTTAGTTCTTTATTTGGGCCCATAAAAAATCTGTGAATGTTTCCATGGTTTATCCCAAGGAAATATATATGATTGATGTAGAGTCACAAAACCATGTGCTTCCTTACTGGCTTTTAGCATACAGGTTGGTGGTTACTAGCCACGACATTAGTAATTGGAGATCAAGACCCACCACCACATCCACATCCACTCAAGTTTTTGGTGTGCTGGCATGCTATCTTATGGTTGCACTTTGTGTGAGGAGGAGCAGCATATTGGACACGAGAGATATATTAGCCTGTTGCCATTTATTAGAGGGAAACACATGATGATTAAATTAATTGGATGAGAATTACACACCTTCAATTTTCAAACTCACAACTTTTTTATTAAACCATGTACCCATAAATTTAAACCACTAAATTCGAATCTACTAACTCTACCAATTGGGCATGTGGTGAAATTCCAACAGAATTCCCAAGCCATCACAACATTGAACAAACAAAGCCTTGCTCTTCTACACGCCTGCAAGACTTGGGTGAGGGCTATATGCTTTTTAAACTTAATATACATGAATTCAATTTATCAAAAATGACTCTCGTTCCCCCATCAAGCCAATCCAATCTCTGATATCTCTTGTTGAAGAGTTCGGGAACGCGGGAGCAAAATGAGTCAAATATTTTACACTAAAAAATAACAATGATCATTAGTATATAGATCATATATTTTATATGTTCAACATTTAACTTATTTATAATCAGTGTAAAACTTAATCACTCAGATTTAAACTCGATCATTCAACACTTAAACTAATTGGGATGATGGATGAATTTCTATCCACAATATTTAAGATGGTATTAATAGATTAATTGATAACCCTTTATAAAAAGAAGTTAAGTTAGAAATAACCCATGGAATTTGTGAACATTAAATTGGTGCGACAATACTAATTACTAAGTGCATTATTTGTGTTATAAAAGTCATGTGTACATGTGTACTCTCAGTATATCATTAAGGAGGAAGCTACAAAAGTACTCCTTCAACCAAACTACGAGACTGCATCTCTAGATCTTTTCTCTCCCTCTTTATTTACATACAGTGACAAATTATAGTTGGGGAGGTACAATAATAACAATGCAAAAAAAATGCAGTTTACCAATAACTCACGGTTGCCACATGTAATGTCGGTGATCTCAGTGTAGAGAATTTGTCCTTGCTGTTGCCCTGCTCTGCAGCTAGCTAGGATGTTGACTCTAAACTGCTAAAACAAATTAGCTTAGACGATTTCATTGGACTTTTTGTGTGCATTCATCCCTATGTACTTGGTGACATTTACATTAATTAGATCGTTCAAATTTTAATATAAGTTTTTATTTAAAAAAATTAAATTGTTTAATCGTATAGAACAATATAGATGTGGTTGATAGTGTGCGGTTTGATTTTATTTAATCCAAATATGTGTTCATTTGGCTGTGATATTGTAATGTTATAGTTTTACTTCGATTATATCCTTTATCATTCATTAATTGATACATAAGGTGCATAGACTAGCAATATATATTAACTCATTTTAGTTACACATATAAATACAGTAAATAAATTTCGTTATTTTTCATGGAATCGATGTGTTAACCAGCCTTTATTGGCACATGCATATGGGTTGAAATTTTCAATTCTTATTAACTCAACTAGCTAGCATAACACATCTAAATAGACCATGTGAGAGACAAGTAGGCTCGTCAGACTAGTTTTTATTTAATTAGTTGCATGAATTTTAATATTTTCTTCTTCTAGTTTTTAGACTATGATCGAGTCGTCTGACTAATCCTCTTAACAATAACAAATTCTAAAAATGAGGTTGTTTTGTAGATGAGAGAGAAGAAAGAGATAGGATGAATCTATTTCATATTATTGAATGAATGAAATTGAGATTACAAAGGGAAAATGAGTAGGAGCTAATTCTAAACAAGATTAAGAAAGGCTAATATCAAGTTATTAACAATGAGGATATATATAAAAGAGGAGAAGAGGAGAAAGAAAAACAAAGGGAAGAGGATGATACTTGAAGGCAATGAAAATGTTTTATATAACGGTAATATGGAGCAAAATAAAATTTTAATTAAAAAAATCTAAATCAATTAAATGGTTTATGAACTTAACCATAAATTTAAAATAAATCAATTACCTAAATTTAATTAAAAAAACTGGTTTAACTATTTTGAAACTTTTTTTAACCAAAATCATGGTAAGAATAAAAAATATCATTGAATTCATTTCAATCTAAAATGAAATATTATTGTTGTTATATTGTTAAATGTGATCAAGTATGTGTTTCATTATTTTAATTTTACCGGTGCTATTTTAGAATTGAAATTCTCGCAATTTTTTTTCACTCTTGCTCAATTAATATTGTATTCGTTAGCAAAAAAATTACAATGTAACGTTCCCTTCAAAAGCTTATTTGTTTTCGATCTAGAATGAAATATTATTATTGTTATATTGTTAAATGCGATCAAATACGTGTTTTATAATTTTAATTTACACTTAATTTCATTTGTTCTATTTTAGAATTGAAATTGAAATTAAAATTTTCGCCATTTTTTTCTTCCTTCACTCTTGTTCATTTAACACTATTCGTTCGGAAAATATTAAAATGTAACGTTCTTCTATTATGGAAATATTTACCTAAGAAATATGTAAATAAATAACTAAATCTATTTATATTTGGATTTTATCGATCTACTTATTTTTCTTTTCATTATTGTTTTTTATTGCATAATTTTTATAGCATGAATAAGCAATGAAATAAATCAACATCTTTATAGTTTAAAACTATTTTAAAAAAATTACTGAAAATTGATTTTAAAATCAATTTTATAAAATTCACCAAAAAAATAATTTTAAAAATTCATTGTTAAAAATCAGTTCAAAATATTAAACCAGTTTAAATTTATAAACCAATTTCAATTTGGTTCAGAACTAAATTGAAACTAGTTTAAAAATTAATCAGTTTTTATAAAAATAGTTTTCAAAAACTAAATCAAACCATTAATATAATTTAATTCAATTCAATTTTTAATTCATAAATACTCTTAATTGATGTCTGATATGATGAGAAGGCATATTGACCCATTTGTCACTCCTTATTAAAAAGACTCTTAATGAATGTAGCCTAAGATTTAAAACTAATTGTAAGTCCTCTATTTTGCAGCACCCAATTATGACATTAAGTTGTATATGATCTTATAGTCTTTAGATTTCAATTTTTACAGAATTGCAAACTTGCCAAAACTCGGGGGAAAAATTTGAAGTGATCAGGACAAATATGTGTTTCAACCAAAAAAAGTTACCAAAGAAAATGGGGATGTACCTTTTCCTTAAAAATACTTTTTGTAACCAAAAAATTATTTCAAGCGAAGTAGAATGTAAGTGTGTGTGATGAATTAGGCAACTTAAACTACGAAGTTAATCTTCCAAAGACTTTTAAGTAAAATATATTTTAATTATTAGTTTATTTGTGTAGCCTTATTCTGTAATTTGATAATCGGTTGTCGTAACTATTGGGTGCATCCAAACTAAAGAATTAATTTCCACTGGCACGAGAAAAGCAACGTGTTGCTGCAAGAATCTGTCATATTCCCTTCAAATATTCTTCAATGTTATGAGTACTATTCCAACTAATTTAATTAAATCAAAACAATAAATCAGACATCTAAAATATGAGTTAATTTGTTTCCAACATTCAACTTAGTTAGTAATTTGCAATTGATTGACATCATTTCCAATTTTAAAATTGTGTTTGCTAATGTCATTAGCTTTTTTTTTTTTTAAGTTTATAAAATACTGTATGAAGTCTTTTGTTAATTCAACAGACATCGATTGTATTAAAAATTGAAATAAATGAAACACCAAACTGAATTGGAAAAGGGCAAAAAGACAAATTTATAATGACCGCGGTTCTTATCCGTACCGTGGCTGCCACACGCTTAGAAAAAATTATAAAGCTTTAATCTGATGCTTCAATGAGTAGTCCACACGCTTTTCTGTTCAATTGTCAAGAGAATAAGGAAGCTGAATCAAATTTACTTTTTCGTGCCAACCACCGCTAATCAATTCACACGTGCAAACTAGCTATGTTTGTTACCATAACAACATAATAATTTAGTTATTATATATCAACGGTATAAAAAAAAATGTATATGCAAATATTTAATTATATATCATCCAGACCTATATATAAAATTATATGCTTTTATTAGCTTATATTTTTATTTTTAAATTTCTCCTCATTTTTTTATCTTCCAACTCCTTTATTTTATACTAGAATAGTTGTTTTACCTTTGCCTAAAAAAACTTACTTTATCTTTTCTTATTTCTTTATATTTCCTCTCACAATAAGATACACAGTATCTATAACAATAATAAAATTGATATCTTTTTAATTTGATGTAGCGCATTTTTAACACCTAAATCACCTTTAATAGTTTTTCACTTAATACAATATTTAACTATCTAAATAACCACAAATAAGAATGTGCTATTTTGCTAACAGTTTATAATCATTTCTTTTTAGGATTTTATTTTTATGTGTATAGCACATATTCTACTACATTATTGGTAAATGTATAAAAACATCACTTCGTTAACCCATAAAAAAGAGAATGAATGTACTTCCAAAATGGTTTCAACATATGATCACTTAAGTCCCCTTAGACTAAGATATATGGAGTTTCTCAAATTATTCATTGTAAAAATGAGATTTTAACTAAGCGTCTATCATTCAATCAAGCATTGGAAGCAAACAAATTCTTCATATTTTGTCTAATTCAATCTATTTTTTTCTACAATAAATAATTAAAAATATTATGACAAAATAATAATCAGTGTTGTATTAAACTTTAAAAAAATGACAAATAAATAAAAATATTTTTTCCTATAAATTCAATTATTAAAAAGAAAAAAAATAGTGCAATATTACCTCCACTTATCAGAACTTATATATCCATTCATGAGAACCCTCGTTATAATTTGCCATAAAACTTTTAGGCCACATAATTCAAGGAAGAAAAAAAAACATTTAGACCACATAATTATTCTTTTTGGACACGTAGAGAAGATACTAGTAACTTAGTGGTATTGTCTTTTGCAAAAGAAAAATTGATCCAATAACATTTGATTTCAATTAATAAAATAGAAAAAATGGAAAAGACAAAAAGATCACGTGGGGAACTCATTGGAGATGGCTGATCGAAGCAAATGAACATGACCACGCCACGCGCCTTCGTGTGACAGGTATCCTCCCGCCACACTCCTTTCCCAAAATCCAATCCTCTTTTCTCTCTCTTCAGCCCTAATTTTAATTTTCCCACAAATATTTCATTTTTATTTATCGATTCCAAATTAAACTCTCAATAATATTCTTCATCCTTCCACCCTGATTCACACTTCAACCTATTCTAATTCCATTCCTTCGGAATCCTCTTCCACGAGGTTGGTTAGCAATACATACATCACTTTGCTCTTTCTTCTTTTTCCTGCTCTTCCTTTTTGGTGATTAGATCGTCTTCTGTTTGATCCGTTGAATTTGGTTAAGCCCTGTTTGGTTTATACGGATATTAAAGTTTAGTGCTTTGCTTAGTGTATTGAATCTGGGAACATGAGTTTTACTTTGTCATTAGCAGTGAAAAATTAAAAAGAAAATATTCAGATTTTTCATTTTTTTTTGTATATCATACCGTTTTCTTGTCCTTATTTTTTTTATTGAAGGGGAAAAATTGAAGTAGTTTCTGTTTCTATTTTAGGAAAATTGTTGCTGGAAGAATTGTAGACAGGGATAGCTGATTTTGTTTATATGGGATCAGAGAGTATTGCTCCGATGGTTGAGGCATCAAAAAACAGGTTAGAGATTCAAGTTTTTAACTGTCTTTTGATATTTGTTCCTAAATCGTTTTTGGTAGTACATACTACATAATATTGAATTTCCTTTCCTTCATTATTTTCCTTCGGAGAAACTTTCTGAGATTCAAGTTTTTAACTGTCTTTTGATATTTGTTCCTAAATCGTTTTTGGTAGTACATACTACATAATATTGAATTTCCTTTCCTTCATTATTTTCCTTCGGAGAAACTTTCTGAAACATTTTAATGATGTTATGAATATCTATTGTTCTATGTGTTTGAACTTTGAAGCTGTTAGTTATTTCATTTGGAAGCACTTGTTACCACTTATCACAAATTTTAGATTTAGCCATAACTACTTATAAGAAGTAGTTATAGTGGTAGTGCTGGCGGTGACAGCAACAGCAGTAGTAATAATAATACTAATAGCAATTTTTTGTGGAACAACAGATTCCTTATCTGGACTCAATTTTGTACGCTTGATTTGCTTCAGGTCATCTGGTAAAATGAACCGAGAGAAAATCCCGAAGAGAATTCACAAAGCTGAAAGGGAGAAAATGAAGCGTGAACACTTGAACGAACTCTTTCTTGATCTTGCCAATTCTCTTGGTAACCTCTTATGCTTCTATTGCTTGTCTTGAGTATGTTCAAATTTTATTTTGGTACCTGGTTGCTCCATTCAACATGGCAGTTACATTTTGTTTTTACTTTGTATACCATATTGCATTTGACATGATGCTTGAATTTGACTTTATGTGCTTTTCGCCCTCTTTTCTTTGGGTTTTTTTGTGGTGGCGTGGAAATAGATCTCGATGAGCAGAACAATGGAAAGGCTTTTATATTGTGTGAGGCTTCTAGGCTGCTAAAGGACTTGCTATGTCAGATTCAGTCCCTCAAGAAGGAGAACGTCTCTCTGTTGTCTGAATCTCATTATGTAAGATTGGCATTCTTTTTCTTCCTTTCCCATCATTTTTACTCTGTTGAGAATGCTTCATGTTGAATTTTGATGTGTATGGGGAAAAGCCGTTATCATTTGCTAGTTCACTTGACGTCCATTCTGTTTGTGTAATCTTTAGGCCAGTTACTTGAGCTGATTTAGCATTTAATCGCACTTTAGAAATTGATACTTTGATATCACAAATGAACACATTCTTCTACCTGGGCATATTTCATGAGTTTGACTTAATTGGGCAGGTGACCATGGAGAAAAATGAGCTGAAGGAGGAGAATAGTAGCTTAGAAACTCAAATTGAGAAGCTTCAAGGCGAGATACAGGCAAGAATAGCTCAATCTAAACCTGACCTGAATGTACCTCCTCAATTGGAGCTTGAGCCACCTGAGCAGACAAATTTTCCAGGACAGAGTCTCCAATTGCCTACCATAGAACCTACCATTCCGCAAGGACCTGCGGTTTTGGTTGTCCCCTTCCGTCCTGATCTTCAAGCTGCTTTTCCGGCTCCTAATGTTGCCGAGCTCATGCAAAAACCTACATCTGTTATCAGTAAACCACATGCCAGGTATCCAACATCAGCTGATTCATGGCCATCACAACTTCTAGGAGAGCAACCAATTTCAAGCTAAACATGTTAATTTGTAGGGTTCTAGTTGCAGTATTGGTATAACAGTCAACTACGTTTTCCTAATTGCAATGCTGCTATGGAACTGTGTATAAATTATATATATTCAATGATCTTAGAAAATTTTACACAATTTTATTTGTGCCTTAGTTGTGACTTGAGTGAGTTCATCTTCTTTTACTTCTTTTTCCATTGGCTGAACTGAAAGATGGAGCGGACAGTTACCATAGTCAATGATCTTGGCCGTTGGTGAAGATCATATGGTTGAGTTTTCAAGTTTCCAATTTGCTGTAGTTAGTATGTCAGTCATTTTATCTCTATCCAACTGTTTAGATTGATTGTCTGCAATGAATCAATGAGATCACTAGTTTGTGTGGAGATTATTTTGTTGTGCTTTTCCTTGGGACCATGTCTGATGAATAAGCACGATAAATGAGTGGATTCGTCTGTTCTAGTTCTAGGATGAAATCTTTTCTTGGCACTTCTTTTTGGCATGATTTCGAAAGGATCTTTTTGCGTGGGGGAAAAAGTCACTTTTAATTTTAGATTTTTCGTTTTCATCATTAAGGAATAGAAGAAACTGGCCTCTACTTTTTATCTTTACTTTGGTGGAATAGAGTCCTATTATGGTTGAAAAGGTTTTATATCGGAAACATACTTTAATAGTTTTGTTAATTATTTTTAGTCACTTCTTAATCGTTAATAGAAAATAGTTGTGTTATTTTGATACTATTGAGCATGGATGTCAGAACCTAGGTGTGAGAAGAAGTACTCGAAGAGAGGAAAAATGATAAAAAAGAAAAAAACAAAGGTATATATTTCTCTGTATCTATAGTTTTTAAAATAATGATGTTAATATTTGGATGATAGTGAACAATGACGTTAATATTTGGATAAAAAACGTGGATGTTAATATCTGTGTCAGAACCATTTTTCACAATAAAAAAACAAAGGTATACTTGGATGATAAAGAGTAGGGTTTAAATAGGATACTGTATATAATACATGTCTCTGTATCTATAGTTTAAAAAACAATTGTATTCAGATTTAGATTTGTAGTCGTGCGAGTAATAATCTCTTTTATTTAAGCAAAAAATTAAAATACAAAATAATCATATGATAGTTAAGATATCTCAATTATGTTAGCTCTTTAAAATAATCATTTATCATTTGTAATATCTTAAAAATTTGTTCAAATAGAAAAATGAGAAATTACTAAAACAATTAGTAAGATTAGACCAAAATCTAAAATGAAACAGTCAAGGCCATAAATAACTGCCTTAGACATGGCAACGGGTGGGGTGGAAGACGGATTCTGCCTTCTCCACTTCTTTATCGGACTAATTGGCTGTTTCTATTTTTTAGCGGGTGTAAAATTTAGACTCATTTCTGTTTGTAACGGATTTCGGATTTCTCCTCTCACACCTATACCCATTCATATATATATATATAATTATAAATTTAAAAATCATATTTATATTTATTATAATTAATATAATAAAATAATAATTATTAAACAATAATAAAATTAAAAAAAAATATTTTTTTACAGAAATGAAATTTTAATTTTTAATATTTAAAAAAATTTAAGTATATTTAATATGTGCCAGTATATAAAATTTAAAAATTACAATAATTTTACTAGCGGGGCAGATGCGGGGTGAATATCAACACACTCGTTTTTGCACACTCGAATTTTAATTACGGAAAAATTATGCACCTGCACTCAATCAAAGCAGATTTTTTCTGCCTAAATCAAGACAATTTCGAGCGAATACCTATGAGTGTAAGTTATGTGGCATCCTTAACTGTTTCATTAAAAACGTCGTCACATGAATATTAATGAAGAGTATCTTAAAATATATATATATATATATATATATATATATATATATATATATATATATATCTTCTAAGTACTATATTTATATATGTTATTCACATTTAAATTACGATAAATCGATCATTCACAAAAGATCATATTATTCTAACACATTAATAACTAAATATTATAATAAACATCTAAATAACAAATTCATAAACTTGCAAATCTTATATCCTACAAAATTTATATAAAAAAGTTAGAAACTAAAAGAAAATAGAAATTGGACCTTTATCATTATTTGGGATAGCTGAGGCTTCTAGTTGTAAGGTTTGTTTCACACAAAATGAAAGATGACACTTTCTTGAATAAATAAAATGAAAAAAAATTAATTACTAAACTAAGCTCACATTTATTTGAATAAACAACAAAATAAAAATTTAGAGAATAATTAATATATTTTATAAAATTAATTGTTAATTTTAGGATATGTGAATCTCCGTGTGTGGCTTAAATATAAGTGTATATTTGGTTAGGACAGATTTAGTGTTTTTTATGTGTGCTAAAATTTTAGTTTTTATATAAATAATTTTATATAAATATAAGTGTATATTTGGTTAGGACAGATTCTCAATATCTACATAAATTCTGTCTAATATAAATAATTTATGAAACAAACATTTTTTTTTAAATCTCTAAAAAAATATTAATTAAAACTTTAATCAATATTTTATGGAGTCTTGGGATCATCTCGTTTAACATTAAATCATTATTTTTCACCGAGTACTCATTGTTCCTATTTTAAACCACAATTTTTAGGCGTCTTTTACTCAAAACAAAACTGTGTGGATGTAGGGGTGTTTGTTTCAAATTTAAAATGATATTCCCAAGAATGAGTAAATAATGAATACGTTCATTTTTGTTATAAGGACAAGACAAAAATATTATTTGAGTATAGAACTTATTAGAAATATTATAACTTCTCACAATTTTCACTATTCCCATGAAATTATTTCCACCTGATAGGATGAAAAGGTAAATTCCCATGAATATCATATCCAGTTATTTAATATTTTTATAACTATTGATTTTCTTAAGAATATTACATTGTGTGCTAAACATTATTTTTTTCCTTAAAATATACATGAGAATAAGATTATCATCATTACATTTCATTTCCAACCCTTGGGAGTTTCATCACATGAAATAAATATATAATTAATTAAAATAGTTTTCCGTTGTTTGAGAATTCAACTAAGAGTATTTTATGGTTTTGAATTCTCTCAATTTGAAATTTCTTTTTCTTTTTTTCCAGTTACAGTCTCCACCGTTAAATAACTCCAACTCCATCTCCTGTTTCTTAATAATACCTTAAAAATATAATTTGATTTGATTATAAAATTTAAATAAACGGACGTCGGCAGCAGTAATTTCGTAATTTAATATATAGAAAACGATGTTTCCTCTACAAAAAATCACAAATTTGGTTCGGTGACCGAACCCACTAGAGCCACACCTGTGCAAGGCTCCCCTGCGTGAGGACCACGGTGGTCCAGCATTTCATCCCATCCATGATCGAAATTAGAACTCCTCTTTTCATAATCAACGGTGTGTATGCAAGTTCACCTCATAGTATCTACTCTCCTCTGTGCATTCAGCATAGGACCGCTCCTTGTATAATTCAGTGCTTTTTCACACCTGTCCACTTTTTTTCTTATTCGTTTCGAACAAGCCAACGCCAACTCATACTCACACTCACACTCACAGAATCTCTCTTTCCCAAAGCATTTATATTTTTGTGAGTGAGTGAGTGTTCGATCAATTAACACAATCAAAGATGGGATCTGGAGCCGGTGATTTTCTTAAGGTTCTTCTCAGAAATTTTGATGTCCTTGCTGGGTATGTATGTATTTTAATTCATACTCCGTTTCTAAAATCAAATGTCACTTACTTTTTTGTTTGCCACACAAATACCCTAACTCAAATTATAATCCCTTCCTAATATGATAGTGCAAACATGCTTCCTATTTTAATTTTATTCAATGTGCCCTACTTCACTCTTTTGAAGATTCAATTTGAATCGAGATCAATGTTGTGCTTCTTGTTAACTAATTTCCATGTTATTGTTGTTTCTCTTGCAGGCCTGTGATTAGTCTTGTTTATCCTCTGTAAGCATAATTTCAATCCCTCTGAGAACTACTCTATTTTTAACTCATTGTCTTCTGATGGGTTAAGCTATTTTGTTTGAGAATCAACTTATTCGTGGTTTGTGTGAATTTTCGTACTGTATTGCAGTTATGCTTCGGTTAGGGCAATTGAGAGCAAGTCTCCTGTTGATGATCAACAGTGGCTAACTTATTGGGTTCTGTATTCCTTGATCACTCTTTTTGAACTTACTTTTGCCAAATTGCTTGAATGGTATACCTTTTTTTTACTCTTGGTATCTTTTATTTTTATTTTTATTTTTATTTGTTATTTTAATTGTTTTGGGATAATAAAGGAGTAATTGATTAATGTGATGATGCAATTGATAGTTGAAATTCTAGGATTTGTTGGTTGCAACATGTTGTGCATTTTTTTTGAGATATCTTAAGAAAATGTGGTTTACTAATTACTGGTTTTAAGGATTTTTCTTTTGGGCTTTGGGGTATCATCTCTGTGTGTAGGCTGACTTTGGTCACCTGTCAATTTGCGGGATTATTCTGGTTTCTGATCATGTCTGAATATTCACCAGTAATTGCTTTTCTGTTCTGCATCGAGTCATTTTTAACAAGCAGGTCTTGGGTTTGTATATTTGCATTGGCGCTTTGGATGTGTTAATTAATATTAGTATTGTAATGACACTAATGAACCTGACTACAAGTTTTGTGTAGGTTTTCTATCTATTTGAGATTTTGAGCTACAGGATCAATGCTTATGTACTTTCCATTTTGATTGGTTATACTTATTTTGTACAATAGTCATATAAACTTCAATGCAAAGTATACTCTATAATTTAACTGGTTGTAATGCATTTCCTACATTGCATCAAAGCTTTGTATGAGTTTTCTTTTTGTGAGTATATTTAGAAGGACAAGGAAAGTAGTAAACTCTCAGTTGAATTTTCATAACATATATTTCAGGATTCCTTTATGGCCATATGCAAAGCTGATCGTAACCTGCTGGTTGGTCCTTCCTTATTTTAGTGGTGCTGCTTATGTTTATGAGCATTACGTGAGACCCTTATTTGTCAATCCTCAGACCATTAACATTTGGTATGTTCCAAGAAAAAAGGACGTATTCGCTAAGCCAGATGACATTCTAACTGCTGCAGAGAAGTACATCAAAGAGAATGGAACAAAAGCATTTGAGAATCTGATCCATAGGGTATTTCCATCTGTAAAACTTGGTTATTGTAGAATTATTATGCTTTCGTTCTATTGAACTAACAGTGCCATTACTTTGCAGGCTGATAATTCAAAATGGGCCGGTAGTCATCATACAATGTATGATGAGACCTATTGAAAGCAATTATGTGGCGTCTGCCTCTTGTGGATAAGGAGGTGCATGTACATGTTAGCGTGTTGCTGATTTTGTTTTTCTTCTGAGACCGGTTTTTGTCACTCTTTTATTGTCGTGTAACTATCTTAGGATTAGTTATCTACGTTTTGTTTAATTATTAAGATATGCATGGTATATAGATGATGTTGGTACTACAGTAGAAACTTGTTCATTTTCTCTTCTTTTAACCTTAACAAAGCCATCATTATTAGAGTATGGGCCTGTTTAGAAGAATTTATGTGAATATAAGTTTATTCGAACTTTAAGTGTTTGAAAGAGTTTTAAAAATACTAACTCCATTAATCAAATCACGGGTATTAAGAAAATTGTTGGTGGTATTAAATTTATTATTAATTGATATTGTTTTTACAAATTTCTCTTTCAAGAGAAAAAATAGTTAATATTTCTAAATTTCTATTATTATATTTATTGTTGAATTCTGAAAAAATGTAAATTAAGTAGTAATATGTCAGGAAAGAAATTATGAATGCAATTGAAAATTTGAAAGATGGTTTTATGAAAAAATGGACAAAAGAATTTTTTAAAGGAGCTCTTATATGATGGAGGTAGTATCTTACAACATGCATAAGATATTTTAAAGTTTTTTTTCTCTTTCCAAGTCTTCTTAAAAGTCTTTAAATTTTTTTCTAAATTGATTAATGTGAAGATGTATTTTACATATTCGGATTAAGTAATCAAAATGTGTATTTTTGTGTATTTGATAGAGAGTATAAAAAGAAACACCCAAGATGTTTTCAGATCACGTTGATTGTTCATACAAATATTTGCCTTGTATTCTTTGCTTAGTTATACGTCAATTCTTATGAAACAGGGGCTCTCTATTTGATAGGTATTTTCATTTGGAGACATAGAATAAAAGTTTAAATAAGTTTTTGGTTTTATAAAAATTATATTTTTAATTTTTAGAAATTTTAAATCAATAGTCTTTCAAAAAAAATTCTGTCAGCATATTTGATTTTTGATTTTTGATTTTTTCTATTAGACTCATAAAGATGAACACGTGATTTATTTTAACTACTATGACCTTTTCCAAAAAAAAAAAAAATTAGTATGACAAAATTTTAATTGATATTTTTTTTAGGAGAATCTCTGATATACAATTGAAAATTAATATATTTTGATATTATTAAATTAAATTATTAATAGTTTAATGACATGTCATCTATGAGTAATTTTAACTGTATTTTAAATTTAACATCGTCAAATTTTAAAGTTTTACTTTTTTGTTCTATTTTAAAATAATTAATATTTATTTACTAAATTATATACAAAAAATAACTAAATATTTTATCTCCACAGTTCATCAGTCACTCTTTACTGTCTCTCTCATTCGTTATGTATCGTCTATCTCTGATGTTAATTCATTAAGAATCAAAGACGAACTTGGAAACGACGGTGTGACGATGACGGTGCGTGGTTGACGACAACAAGATGACACCATCGCAAACACGAGCAAATTGAGAGTGAGACAGAGGGATCTTCTCACTGTGGTGGAAGAACAGTTGAGAATTCTTTTTACGGCCATAGAAGAACAACAGAGGAGAACAATTTCTTTTGGTGGTGAAGAGGTTTCGCAAGAGGAATGGTATGAGTTATGAACGTTTGGATTGATAATGATTTTATTTAAAATAAAAAAATAAAAAAATAATTTATAAAATTAAATGAAAAGATAAATGTATCGTCATGAACAATTTGATCAACTTAATATATAATATATAGATGCAAAAAAAAGTAAAATATTTATTAGTTAGAAAATTAAGAGTACAATAAACTTATCTTTTTTAAGAGTACCAATATAAATTGTGAAGTTCTCTTTTTTAAGAGTATCATATAAATTATTTTTATTTTAGTTAAAATCTTCAATTTATTTCACTTAAACCTTAAATATTTCCTTTAAATCCACGAATTCATCTTACGGTGGTATCTTTGTAAACATTTTCTATTTGAGATAATTCTCTTCTTCGGCAGTATTATTATCAAAGTTGTCTAGATGAAGAGTTTACATAATTTCGTGTCAACTTTCTTACTCAAGACCTTTGAGAACTTGGTGAAGAACAAGTTGGGACACTATTCGAAATAAAATCAAAAGAATGGAAAAGGACAACAACACATATTGTATAAATAAGAAACTATTCGTCCCTGTCACACTCCCCTTCCACATCAATTTTTCCCCATCAATTTTCCCCCGCTATTTCTCAGAAATATTCGTTAATAGCAAAAAACCATTTCCAATATAATTCTAAATCATCAGCATCTTTCAAGGATATTTTCAAACCATCCACTCATATTAGTTTGCAGAAAGTTACGATTTCCTTGTTGCACAGCTTCATAACAGGTGAGAAGTTGTGGATCATCCTTATTATCAAGGTTTGAAATTGAGTCCTCAACAGAGTCAATTTTATTTTGGGCCTTCAAAGTAATTTTAATGAATCTATTCAACGAATTGTAGCTATCAGGAATGAGAAGTTGAGACACCAGGGTAAGTCCTGAGCTGTCTGAGGGATGCAGAAACTAGAAGTAAGAACTGAGAGAACCTTCAAATGTTCAAAGAGCAGTGCTGAAACCAAAAGGGATGCAAGTAAAGTCGGAGTTGCAGAGAAAGAAGGAAGTGACACTGACACTCCACATGAAATGAAACAACTGATGTAGTAGAAATGGAGAAGGGGCATGGGATCATCATGGTCGTCCCAAATATTTTGGAGGCTATGTTTTAATATTCAAAATTGAACTTTAATTAAAAAAAAACACTAAAAACTTAAATAGAATCATTCTTTATTTAAATCGTAAATAACATCAATAATATTGAAAATCTATTTCTATTTTTTTTTCTCCTTTTTTTTGTCAAGAAGTCTGAACCCTTTTTTTTTTTCTTTCTAAAATCTGATTCTGTTTTTGAATTCTGGAATTAGGCAACGTAAACCACGTGAGTCATTTTAAATGACAATTATTTGAGATCGTATATTCAGAAAGCTAGGCAGCTAATTTCAAACTACAAACAAAACAGTGAATATATTGTCGCTGCGAAACTTTCATTCCTTGAACAATGTTCATTGTAGCAATTCTTTTAATAGTGAAGAAATGGATATTTAGATAAAATCTATTATTAGAAAGACCAGTCATTGATCATGTGATTATTGTCCAGTCTTACAAAATAATAAAGGCAATATATCTCAACTTTCATTACATGGTGCTTTATGACCATAGGACGGGGCAGGATCACCACCAGACTTGTAAGACAGAATTGAATTTAAGAAAGAGGCTTGCAAATATATTGGCATAAACCAACCAGGAGCTAGTTCTGGAAATCAGCTTCAACTTCTGCTTCAGCTTCAGCTTCAGCTTCGACAGCATTCATAGTCTGATAAAGATAATCTTCAGCTTCAACAGCATTTATAGTTTGATTAAGATAATCTTGAGCTTCATCAAGTGCTGATTCCTTTGCATCATCGGCATATAAAATCTTCTTAATTGCTGCAGAAATCTGCATAGGGAACATGTAACAACTGCTTACATTGATACTTTTATTCTTAGAAAAAAAAGTTCAGTTGACTTTTTACAAACACTAATGTTCAAGTAGTTTATAACTGACCATGATCGGAAGGTATTTTTGGCTTACCAACCCAGGTTTAGGAATGGTTTTATTTGTGAATTTGTAAATATGAAAGTAATAAGTTTCAAGCACTAATATATTTTGATGCAGCTTGAGAAATGCAGCAAGGGTTACAGTCCTTGTAATGCCAAAATAGAAGCAGAATAAACAAGTTGGCACAGCTAACAACAGTCACCAAAGCTTTTTCCCGCTAATTGCAACTATATAGATCCCATGACACTATTATGACTTGTCAAAAACAAATTCTTCAAAGAGACTATTTAGAAATTAGCCCTAAATAATGTTTACTGGTTTCAGCCAGTTTTTCTAAATCTTCCTCTGTGTTTAATTATTCTGCTATCCTATAACGAATCAAAATAAAAGTTACTACAAAACTGCTCACCCTCAAATTTGGAAATTAAACTCAAGATTGACCATTCCCCATCCCATCCACTTAACCACGTCCATGTCAATGCCAGAACATTAACTCTTTGAGCAAAAACATACTAAATCAGATAAAATAAAACTTATTATTGGTTAAATGATCAGAATCCGAGATTACATCGCACTAAACAACACCCAAATTAGAAATGATGACTGGCATACTATAAAAATATATGTGCCCTTCAATGCAAGCTTCATTAGATTTCTTACAGAGATATTGTCCGCTTCTGAAGGAGTCTGACAAATAATTTCTATATCCCGTAGTTTTGCAAAGTAAAAGTCTCTCTCTTTTTCAAGGAGATCCACAGAAAATTTGAGATCAGTAATCTGTGAAACAGAAAACAGAAGAGCAAATAAGTGAAATAACTGACAAACAATGAAATAAAAAATTTCCCAAAAAAATTCCAAGTGGTAAACTCAGTGGCAATACAGCAATACCCATAAAGTATAAGCAATTTGTCAGGTGACTGAGAATGTGAATGCACAGACATATTAAATACCATAGGGAAGCATCAGGAAAATCAACAAAGTTCATATATATGAAGAAAATTACTTGGTATAAAATGGTCTACAAATAAATGGAAACAGAATTTGCACCATTTGGTAACACATTATGAACTTTGTAGGTTATATATGCAGTTCCAAAAATTGTTACAAGCCCAGGGAACCTAATGTTCATACCTCTTTGGACAAAGCCTGAATGTCAGCTGCAGAATTAGCCCCACCTGCCACTCCACTTGACCTGACTGGCTTGGCCACTATACTCAAAAGAAAACAACCATAAAGGGGAAAAAAGATGAGAAATGGAAAAGATCCACGTTGTAAAACCATCAGGCAAAATGCTGAACATTATGGAATTGAAACCACCAAGAAGCTAACCTGAGGTTCTATTAGGACCGAGTGTGTTGCCTGAGCCTGAATTACTCATAATATTCGTTTGCTGTGATTTTGATTTCTTCAGAGAACATTTCAAATTCCGGTCTTTTCCGACCTTAATTCTTCGCTCCACAGGATTATAGTTCCTGGAAAATAACAAAAAATTGAAAATCAACATATTTGACAATATAAACTACACAGTACAACGAGAAATATGAATGCATGGCATACTATTGCAATTCTAATTATTTGAAAGATAAGCAATTGGACATGTATCATAGAAGTAATACTAACAATTACATATTCCTACAATTAGTGTAGCCACATTAATAGTTGGAGCTGATTAAATTATAGCAAAGATACTCAGAGCAAGAAGCATACTCATTCATAATGCCTCCATTTACAGAATCACAGTAACGTTTCAGCCATTGGAGGAACTCCAAGTTATCCAAAGGTCTGCCTTTAACAAGCCTGCTAACTTCAATATGCTGCCAAATGATCGTCGTGTTAAACCAAGCCCCAACATATATATAAACAGAAACTATTATTGGCACATTTTCTGCCAGTTTCTAATCCCAAGTTAAGTTATCTAAAATACATTTACCATTAAGAAAAAAAAAGTAACATTTCAGCATAAAACTTATCCAACCAATCAAAATGGGATTGAGCAACAAAACCAGATTACACACCAAAATTTTCCTTCTCGAAATTCCTATTGTAGCCTTAGCCAACCTGCCTAAAGAGATAATTCCCCAAAATTGAAGTCTGCCAACGATGCAAGCTTGACGATAAATATCACAGTTGTCATTACAATAATAAAGAAGAAATAAAAGCCTTAAATATCCTAATTAGTGTTCAATCATTCCATTGAAACCCAAAATAAAATAAAAAAAATGTAGATTACAGCAACTCTTGAGACTAAAGAGTTACAATATGCCATCCCAGCATTCTTTCTTTCTTATATTGTTATATTTACCAAAGCAAAGCTCTCAACCAAGTTCAAGTATTCTACTTAACATAATCATGAGAAAAAACAGACACCTTGTCAATTTTCAGCTTGTTGAACACATCCTGCAGAACTTTGTAATTCTGGATCTTGTCATACTCCGTCTTTGCATCATAGTTCACCTATAATAAAATAAAATCCGCATTGCGAAAATTACCTTCATAGAAACAAAAAACATCGAAAGAGCACAAAAGAAAGTTAAAGCAGAGAAATATTGTTACCTTGTGCATTGGAACAACCCCTTGATGCGTCATGTCCATCATTTGGCACTGTACAGCACCAGCTGCAGCCTAGCCAATAACATAAACAAGATCAGAACAAAAATCAGTATACTTTCAACCTAGACAATGTGCCTTCTTTGAAAAAACAAAAGCAAAAATGAAATCCATAGCAAGTGTTAATAGTATAGAACAATATACAGAATTACATTACAACGTTAGCAAAAAGGGTTTGGTTAAGTTACCTCCTCAATGCGTGAGAGATTAAGGTGAAGTCTATTGTTGATCCAATTCAGAATCTCATTTCTGCCGACAAAGTAAGCACTGTCCATCATGCCTATACTCGTTGCCATTTCCTCCAACTCAGAGAGAAAAATCAGAAATTAAGAACAATTAGATAAGTTGAATATTTGAGTATGGCATTGTGGGATTCCCAATTTGTAGTTATTTTTACTCACACTATTCAGCTCTCTAACACGCAATAACGCGTAACGCTTCTTCATAAGTGGAGCAAAACCAATTTTTATTTTATTTTTAATAAAGACGTTGAATTAAAAATTCCGCCTCTGTTAATTATTAATTGAGAAGTTTTCCATTTTCTTTTTTATATTGTTAACGTGCTAATATTTGTTGCCATTTGGCAATTGGAAGGATAATGTTCTTAAACTCTAAAGTTAATAATGGATGTATTTTTCCGTACGGCTACAAATTGAAAAACTGTGTGAACAAAATTGCCAAAATTGCTTTAATGAGTCAGGATGTGTGGTTCATCTCTTATAAACGTGTGAAATAATTTGTTGTCTCTTGCTTTTTCTTTTTTAAATTTCCTTTCGCTAGCTACAATCATTTCTCTTCTTAAAAGACATCTTCATTAATATAATTTTACTGTATAAATGTTTGATTAATATTTTAAAATTTTGTGCATTTATATATTAAAAAACTATAATAAAAAAAAAAAGAGAGGATCCTAATTTAGCTAAAGTAAAAACTTAAAAATTAAGTTAGGCCGATTAATCTTTAAAACACTTATTAAACATACAAAAGTGAAATTTTATATTAAAAATAATAAATTTTGATTTTTCAAAAGTTAAATATATAATTTTTTAATGTAAATTTTTTATCTTTAATTGTTTTGACTTATTAAGCATTTTCTTCAAATAATTTATAAGTGGACAAGGCATTTAATTGTTGACTGTTTCTGCATCATGGGAATAGTTTGTCACCATACCCACCTACACTTGAGTAGAGTGCATTCATTATCCGGCGGTGATGGCATCAAAAGGAAACGTGCAACCCTATGTTTCACAAACAAGTATGGTGGTAAAAACTAAAAATTGGTTTAAACAAGATACTCTTCTTAACCAAAAATCAAGACTCCGAAATTTTTTCTTTGTTTTTTTTTTTTTTTTT
>JBBPBO010001985.1:9138964-9231084 GCA_037974295.1 Cicer cuneatum
TTTAAATTACATATATTTTATAATATAAAGAACAAGAAAAATCCAAGGGCTTATTCACCAAAATATCTCTTTTTTAAAAAAAATTATCAAAATAAAATACTATTAATAAAATATAAAAAAATAACTTAAATTGAAAAAAAACATGTGGTTGAATTAACGTGTTATATTATTTTAATAATTTTCTTGCATTTTGTAGATAAATTTATATTATTATAACAACTCTTCCCTATAGATATATTGGCCATTTAATTCTATTTTGTTAACAACTTACTCATATTTTTATTCCGTATCTAATAAATAAAAATAATTATAATTAAAAAAAAGTAAATAATATTAATAACATAAAACAAAATACATTGAATAGAAAAAAAATACATTAAATAGAAAAAAAAATACATCAATATATAATTAATTCACTTAACTATAATATAAAATATATAATTATAACTATAATATAAATTTAAATAATAATATAAATAAATAATTATAATATAAATATAAATTATAACATAAAATAATTCATTAAACTCTAATATAAATATAAATTATAATACAAATGTATAATATAAAAAAAAATATTTACTAATCCGTCAATTCCATACTTTAAGGACGAATAAACCGTACGGACCTCCAGGAAATAGAGGTTGTTCAGACCGGTGTTGTTGATCTTGTTTATCCTGGTGGTGCTGATCGTGTTGCTCAATCTCAGTCGGAACATTATGATCATGTTGCTCAAACTTAGTCTGAATATTATCTTATTGTTCAAACTCAGGCTAAATATAATGATCCTCCTGTTGCTGATATTCGTTCCTCTTTCTTCTTTTTTCATCATCAACCCCTCTATTAGATTGAGTATGAGGTCAAACTCGAGAATGCCCAATATTTTGCTTTGCTCCTCACTGAAAAAAATTGAATGAAAGATATGTAAAAAAAAATTATAAAAAATGCAAAAAACAAAAATAGAAAAAAAAATTTAAAAATAAAGTCGCTATTCCAAAAATTTCATTAATGAATGAAATTTCTGAGAACCAACCGGAAATTTCAAATTTTCTGTAGTTCATTTTGTGTATCGAAAATTTGAAATATATGAAATTTCATAGAGTTTCAACCGGAAATTTGAAATTTTCAGATTTTGAAATTTCCAATATACAAAATGAACTACCGGAAATTTCAAAATTTCAAGAAATTGAAATTTCCGGTAAAGAGAAATTTGGGAGAAAAACTTACTTTTTTGTAAATTTCAGAATGTAGGGTATAGTGTTTTTACAAAATAATTAGGGATAATTTAATAATTTCAAGTTCAAAATTTTTATCTGGGGGTATAGGTATAATTGAGGTAGGATATCCAATTTTCCAAATTAGAAAGCTGTTAATAGTAGCCCGTTAATAAGTGGGCCTTAAAATGAAAAGCCCATTTACAAAAAATCACTTAATAAGAGAAACGAATCATTCCATTTGTTAGATGCTGTAAAACCCTAGGTTGGCATCAATCAGAGAAGCCGCCGGCGACAGGAAGAACCATGGTGCACGTTTCCTTTTACCGAAACTGTGAGTATCTCTATATTATGACGTTATCAACATTTGACCTTGCATATTGATTCATTTATCTACTGTGTTTGATTGATTTTTCCAATCAATTTTTCTGATCCGAGAACGATTGATTTGAAATCGAATTAAAGGTTATTTTGATTGAACAGATGGGAAAACATTCAAGAAGCCTCGTCGTCCATACGAGAAGGAACGTTTGGATGCTGAGTTGAGGCTTGTAGGAGAGTACGGACTTCGGTGCAAGAGGGAGCTTTGGAGGGTACAGTACGCTCTTAGCCGTATCCGTAACAATGCAAGGAATCTTCTTACATTGGATGAGAAGAACCCTCGTCGGATCTTTGAGGGTGAAGCACTTTTAAGAAGGATGTTTCGTTATGGTCTCCTCGATGAAACTCAGAACAAGCTCGATTATGTTTTGGCTCTGACTGTTGAAAACTTTCTCGAGCGCCGTCTTCAGACTCTAGTCTTCAAATCTGGAATGGCTAAGTCTATTCATCATGCTAGGGTTCTCATTAGGCAAAGGCACATCAGGTAACTCATATCAGTTAATAATGAATTGGGATTGTTACTTTTATGTCGAGAATATGCTTAATCCGTCAATGAAATTACTAGACGTTGTTGTGTGATGTAGATGATGTTTAGATCATTGGATGTTTCTAATAGTTTTAGGCTTGCTTTTTGCTGTTCCCCATGCTTTCAATGTCTTGTTACTATTTAATTGTGTTTTGGCCTACTTAATTTACATTGGTGCTAGTTTAACCCGTTTTTTCATTTACACCGAAATAGGTTATTTGAAACCTGTTAGGATATACAAGGGCTTAGTGACTGCGATGGGTGAGCTAAGGGGCGGAATAATTAGGATATTAGCGATGTGATTTCCAACCTCAGCATAATTCTAACAATTACTAACATATTATTGGCTGTTTCAAAAAAACACTGAAAAAAGGGTGAAACTAGCAATAATGTTTAATTTATTTGATAATAATGTTCAATGATCTTTTAGTTCACACCCACTAGGAGTTAGAAAACAGTAAAGTATATATGGAAGAAAGTCTACCAAGTTTTTGCGTGGTCTTTTTAGTTTAATTCATGTTTTGTGGGTACAGCCTCATACTTGCCTATAACTTGAACCCTTGATGATCTGATACCTATAGCTAATGTATTTTTGCCTCCTCTTTGGTGACTTCCACTTTTTCCTTGCTGCTATTGGGGTACTAAATATATTCTATGCTGTTCACTAATTGTTATGTTATTCTATGTTGTTACTCTGGATGAAGCCTTGTTATATATATGTCACTATTTTGCCATGCTTGTGAGTTTCCCTAATTTTATTTATTTACTATTGTCAGTCAAAAATGTTTGAAATTGATTATAATGTTATTTTGGGGTTCACACAGGGTTGGAAGGCAGGTCGTCAACATCCCATCGTTCATGGTGAGAGTTGATTCACAGAAGCACATTGACTTCTCACTCACAAGTCCTCTTGGTGGTGGTCGTCCCGGTCGCGTGAAGAGAAGGAACCAAAAGGCTGCCGCTAAGAAGGCTGCTGGTGGTGATGGAGATGAGGAGGATGAAGATTAGATTATGAATTTCTTTTGTTTAGATCCTTACACCAGCCTTTTTATCCGTCTATATTTTTTTTGTCTATCATGCATGACTGTTGTAATTTTTCTATCCTTGTTTCTTGTGTGGGCCTAAGAGATGTTTTTTAACTTTCCTTTTCCCAAATATGAAGTTTTGCTCCAATACCTGTTATCATCTCTGGGATTAGGCTTAATGGTATTTCTCATAATATTTCTTAGCAGTTTGAATGAATTTATATATTGTTTTTTGATATTTTGATAGCAAACTTAAGTAACCATGTCTGTGATTCAACTATACTTCGTATGGTCTATAAAAAAACTAAACTGTAGGTCGCCTGTCCTGGCTTTATGGGAACATATACCTTGTGAACTTGATTTGAAGAGTTTTTATTCATTTGTACAAGTTTCCTCAATGATCTATTGTTGGTGATTTGTACTCTAACTCCGAAACATTTAACACATGAAACAGTTCTTCAGGTGCAATGAAGTTAATTCTGAATCTGTGTTGCATTTTTTATGATTCTTGCTCCAATTGTGCATGCATTGTTTATGTTCCGATTATGGTGGATGGTTGTCAGGTAACAGGTATTGGTAGATAATTGACTGTTGTAAATATGTGTTATTTATCATCTTTCCATAGACTATTTGGTGTTGAAAAGATATAAAAGAGAAGAGGTAAGAAAGAGTGCAAGAAAGTCGATCGTGTACAAATTTTGAAAAATCACCTGAAACACTAGTGATAATAGATATTGTTCTCCTCGTCGGGGACCAGACATCAATCAATCCAACATGTTCATAAATTCATATGTTTGGCAAAATACTTCCTCACATCAATGTAATACAATTCACTATTTTCGGTTAGACTTTGTAGGTTATACTACAAACGTTATTTCCAAAACAATTAGTACAATTCTTAACTAAAGATACTATTGGTACAAACTTATTTTTTTTTTACTATTTTCAAACAATCTAATAGATTATCCGTTTTAAAATGTGTCAACTCTTCCACTCCTGGCAATTAGCATGGGATTTGGCTTTTTTGAACTTAAACTTTGAGATGTAATCTTTTGGTATGGAATTAGGTATCACAACAGGGTGGGAGAGATTTTGCCATCTTTCACTTTTTTTTTGTTAGAATTGAAACACAGTTATTTGTTTTTTCCACCTTGTTTTCATAATTAATTCCACATCAAAAATCGTGTTAATGTGCGGTAATCTAGAACTAGCCTTTTATATATATATATATATAAGAAAGAAAAAAACAATTAACCAACTAATTAATTGCATTTATCAAACCAAATGTAGTGAAATATTAATAATAATTCAAACAAAAACAAAATGTTAATCACTCAACCTAATCATTCTTCCTCCCCACGAATAGTTAAGGAAGATTTTGGGGTTCAAAAGAAATCCGCAAGGATTATATGATTAGAAAAGTTTAAGCAATAAAATCATAAAATTAAATTAATGATTATTCAATATAGTAAAATGCTTCCCTTGATTCACACTTGTCATTTGTCATTTTTCCCATACCGTTGTTTCTTAACTTGGTTAATATATTTCATTTCATGGAAACTTATTTTTTTTTTATTTATCTATATACATTTCAAGGAAACTTACAAATCTTTATATATAACTCAACGACAAAAAGATTGATCCAAAACACTACAGCTCAAGACTGATCAGGAAAATAAAAGGATTATTTTTTATTAGAAATAAAGCCACTGGACCAATCTGACACAAGGCATTTACAACGGCTATATTGGCCTTTATTCACTGCTTTCAAGCCTATAAAAGGAAGGCCACAGCTCAAGGAAAACTCAGAAGTTCAAGTGCTAACACAGCTATCACAATCATTCACATTCATACTTGAAGTTCTGAAAATCTCTTACAGAATCAGTTTTTAGTTAAATTGTTTTACTCTGATATATATTCTGATTCATCTGTAAAGAATCGAATCTCAAACAAGAGTTGAGAATTCACAGATTCTAAACAAAATCAATCTCATCACCATTGTAAGCTCAAACTATAAGAGTAAAAGATAGTTTGGGTAGATTGTAAGAAATCCTATAAAGATTGATAGGTGATTTGGTCAAACTTTTTATGGGTAGGAATTAGTTTAAGTTCTGAAAAACAGAAGATCAAGGTTGATCTAGACTAAGTGATGTAAAACCAAGAAGGTTCTTGTTTTAAACACTTAGTGGAAAATCTCACTTTGTGAGGACTGGACGTAGCCCAAGTTTGGGTGAACCAGGATATATTTGCGTGTGGTATTTCTTATCCCTAACCTCCTTATCAAGTTTGATTGCTTTTAAGTTTGAAATACAAAATCGTTTTTCTGTTTTACACACTAATCTGAACGTTCTCCGTTTTTTATTCAAACCAAGAACGTTCTCTGTTTTTTCTGCTTCCTTAACCAAGAACTTTCTTGAGCTTAAAACTGAAGTTTTTCTGGAAAATTTAAAAAGGGAGATTTACAATTCAAACCCCCCTTCCTTGTAAATCAATTTTGCTACTTCAATTGTCATCAGAGCAAGGTCTTTAGAAAGAACACCTAACCAGTGTTTGAGAAAAAGATCCAGAAAATGTCTAAAGCAAAATACATTGTTGAGGGAGGATCCTCTAACAGACCACCATTCTTTGATGGTACTGATTATTATTTTTGGAAAAACAAAATGCAATTGTTTCTTAAATCACAGGACACAGGCATGTGGAACATCATAGTAAATGGAAATCATGTTCCAAGGATGAATCAAGAAGATCCAGCTTCAACAGAAAAGAAAGAAGCAGACTGGACTTCTGATGATAAAGCTAAGGTACTCCTAAACTCCAAAGCTCATTTATTCTTATCGTGTGCTTTGAGCAGGGAAGAAAGTGAAAGAGTAGACGAATGTGCAACTGCCAAAGAAGTGTGGGACACATTACAAACTCACCATGAAGGCACGAGCCATGTCAAAGAAACAAGGATTGACATTGGTATAAGAAAATTCGAATTATTCGAAATGCAAGAAGGAGAAACCATTGATGAGATGTACGCAAGATTCACAACAATAGTGAATGAAATGCGTTTTCTTTGCAAAGCCTATTCAATACAAGACAGGGTAAGAAAAATTATGAGATGTCTTCCAGTTGTATGGAGACCAATGGTAACAGCTATAAGCCAAGCCAAGAATCTTGAAACACTTCCCCTGGAAGAATTGATGGGAACTTTAAGAGCACATGAAATACTGCTACAAGAAGATAAACCTATCAAGAAGGGAAAAGCAGTAGCTCTAAAAGTATCTCAAGAAAGCATCATTCTACAAACTGATGAAGAACCAGAAGAAACTGGACAAGAAGATGCTGATGAAGAAATTGCTCTTCTCACCAGAAAAATACAAAGAATGATGAGAAGAAGAAATCAAATCAAAAAGGGATTTCCCAGTAAAAATCCCAAAACAGAAGTTGATAAGAGCCAGATTACATGCTTTGGTTGCAATAAACTTGGACATTACAAATCTGAATGTCCATTGAATAAGAATAAACCAAAGCGATTTCCTTTCAAAAAGAAATCAATGCTGGCTACATGGGATGACTCTGAAGAATCAGAAGAAGAAGAAGAAGCCAACATATGCTTGATGGCAGACACAGAAGAAAACGAGGTAATAAATTCTGAACCCTGTTCTCTGTGTGAATTAATGGGAAAAGAATTTGACAACTTGCTAAATGATTCTAACACTCTTATACAAAAATGTAGTTCTTTAAAAGAACAAGTTTTTAAAGAAAAAGAAGAGAAAGAAAAGGCTCAGGCCATGATTGATATTCTTAAGAATACCATTCAAGAACTGAGGGAATCAAAACATCAAGATTGTGAAATTCAGAAAGGTCAAGAACGTTTTGCTGCTAAAACGGAGAACGTTAATCTTAAATCTGAAAATGAAATTTTAAAAACTGATTTGCTTAATTTTATAAAAGCTACTGAAACTTTTCAGAAGATCATGGGATCGCAAATAGGATTATTTGATAAGGCTGGTCTTGGTTTTGATCAAACTCAAAAAACCAAAATGTACGAAAACTTTTTTATTCCGGAAAGCAAGATCGAAAAATGCAAAACAAAATGTTCATACTGTAAAAAACTTGGACATTTGGAGTTTGCGTGCTATTTCAAAAAACGGGATGAAAAGATTAAGAGCATAAAGATGTTTGAAAAGAAAAAGCCAATTTTGAAAAAACCAGAACGTTCTCCAGCTTATTCTCAAAACGGAGAAAGTTCAAAAAGAAAAACTGAACATTCTCCAGAAAGTTTGAAAAAGGGAGAACGATCCAGAATCTTTACACAATCAAGATACAAACCTTCGAAAACTCAGATTTCAAATACAACACCAAGACCAACTGTTAAATGTTCTTATTGTCTCAAATTTGGTCATCATGAATCAGCATGTTATTTCAAAAGAAAATCCAATCCTGAAACTAACTCTCAAGGACCCAAAAAAGAGTGGGTACCTAAAGTTAATATAACATCTTATGCAGAATGGATTTCAACTTGTCAAGAAAAAGCCATGGTTCTTGGACAGTGGCTGTTCAAGACATATGACAGGAGATAAAAGCTCTTTCATGTCATTTGAAAAGAAAGAAGGAGGTTCTGTAACCTTTGGTAACAACAACCAAGCTCAAATCAAAGGTAAAGGAACCATTGGTAAGAAAAACTCAGCTCAAATTTCTGATGTTCAATATGTAGAAGGTCTGAAACATAATCTCTTAAGCATAAGTCAACTATGTGACAATGGCTTCGAAGTTATTTTTAAACCAAACTTCTGTGAAGTTAAAAACAAAAATGGCGAACTCATTTTTTCAGGTATAAGAAAGAAAAATCTTTATGTTTTATACCTTAAAGAATTACCTGATGAATCCTGCTTCATGTCCATAAACAAAGATAAATGGATTTGGCACAAGAGGACAAGACACATAAATATGAAAACTATTTCAAAGATTTCAAAACTAGAACTTGTTAGAGGATTGCCAAAAATCAATTTTGATAAAGATAAAATATGTGAAACTTGTGCTAAAGGAAAACAAGTTAAAAGTAGCTTTCGTCCAAAAGATTTTATTTCCTCAAATAGAGTCCTTGAGCTGCTTCACATAGATCTTTTTGGTCCTATTAAAACAACAAGTCTAGGTGGAATGAGATATGGTTTTGTTATTGTTGATGATTATTCTCGATATACATGGGTCTTATTTTTAAAACAAAAAGATGATGCATTTGATGCTTTCAAAAACTTTTGTAAGAAGGTTCAAAATGAAAAAGATTCCAGCATCATTTCTGTAAGAGTGATCATGGAAGAGAATTTATAAACGCTTCTTTTAAAGCATTTTTTGATGAACTTGGCATTTCCCACAATCTGTCATGTGCTAGAACTCCTCAACAAAATGGGGTTGTTGAACGCAAAAACAGAACGTTGCAGGAAATGGCAAGAACAATGTTGGAAGAATCAAATGTTGAAAAATATTTTTGGGCTGAAGCCATAAACACTTCATGTTACATCTTAAACCGTGTAACAATAAGAAAAATCATCAACAAAACACCATATGAAATCTGGAAAAATAGAAAGCCAAACATTTCATATTTTCACATCTTTGGGTGTTATTGTTACATTTTGAACAATAAAGAAAACCTTGGAAAGTTTGATGCTAAATCAGACAAAGCCATATTTTTGGGATACTCAACTGAATCTAAAGGATTTCGTGTGTTTAATCTCAAAACAAAGGTTGTTGAAATTAGTATACATGTATTATTTGATGAATTTGATGATCTGGAAACGAGCAAGAACGATGATGAAGAAGAATAACATTCTGGACAGCAGCAGCTGAATGTTCTCCAGGAAAACCAGACTGATAAACAGTCTCCACTTCATTCTCTTCCAAAAAGCTGGAAAACAATAAGTGATCATCCTCAGGATCAAATTATTGGGGATACAGCTGATGGAATTCGAACCAGAATGTCTTTCAAAGAGGATGACAACAACAACATGGCAATGATCTCCCAACTCGAACCCAAGTCAATCAAAGAAGCCATTGTTGATCAATCTTGGATTAATGCAATGAAAGAAGAACTTCATCAGTTTGAAAAGAATGAAGTCTGGAATCTTGTCCCAGATCCTCAGAACCAGACCATCATAGGAACAAGATGGGTGTTCAGAAACAAACTGGATGAAGAAGGTAAGGTCATTCGTAACAAAGCCAGACTGGTTGCTCAAGGTTATAATCAACAAGAAGGTATTGATTATGATGAAACTTTCGCACCAGTTGCAAGGTTAGAGGCTATACGAATTCTTCTTGCATATGCATCTCATAAACTCATAAAACTTTTTCAAATGGATGTTAAAAGTGCCTTTTTAAATGGTTTTTTAAATGAGCAAGTTTATGTTCGACAACCCCCTAGCTTTGAAAATCAATCAAAACCAGACCATGTTTATAAACTTACCAAAGCTCTGTATGGTCTGAAACAAGCACCAAGAGCTTGGTATGAAAGATTAAGTTCTTTTCTAATCAAAAATGGATTTTCCAGAGGAAACATTGACACTACACTCTTTAAGAAAAATGATTTACTCATTGTTCAAGTGTATGTTGATGATATAATCTTTGGATCAACCAATGAAAAAATGTGTGCTGCCTTTTCAAATCTTACGCAAAGTGAATTTGAAATGAGCATGATGGGGGAGTTGAGATACTTTCTTGGTTTACAAATCAAGCAGCATGATGATGGCATTTTCATTTGTCAAGAGAAATATACAAAAGATCTTTTAACAAAATACAAAATGAATGAAGCCAAAATCATGACTACTCCCATGCATCCATCTTCTTCATTGGACAAAGATGAAAATGGAAAATATGTTTCTGAAAAAGAATACGGAGGAATGATTGGTTCTTTGTTATATCTAACTGCAAGTAGACCTGATATCGTATTTGCAGTAGGATTATGTGCTAGATTTCAATCTGCACCCAAAGAATCTCATTTAACTGCTGTAAAAAGAATTTTTAGATATCTTGTCGGTACTACTGATCTTGGTCTGTGGTATAGAAAAGGTTCACATTTTGATCTTGTAGCTTACTGCGACGCTGATTATGCTGGGGATAAAACTGAAAGAAAGAGCACAAGTGGCTCATGCCAATTCCTGGGAGAAGCCCTAATCAGTTGGTCATGTAGGAAACAAAACACGATTGCACTATCAACAACTGAAGCTGAATATGTATCAGCTGCAAACTGTTGCTCCCAAGTAATTTGGATAAAGAATCAACTTGAAGACTTCTATGTAAGTTATTCTAATGTCCCAATTTACTATGATAATACTAGTGCTATTAATCTGTCTAAAAATCCAATTCAGCATTCTAGATCTAAGCATATTGAAATTAAGCATCATTTCATTAGAGATCATGTTAGCAAGAAAAACATTGAATTAATCTTTGTTGATACCCAAAATCAGCTTGCTGATGTATTTACAAAGCCTCTTGCTGAGGATAGTTTTAATTCAATTAAGGAAAGACTGAAAATCATGAGAAATCTTGAGAAATCTCATTAAAACTGCTTGTGCAGTAAACGGAGAACGTTTATCAATCTCCGTTTTTCAGTCAACTTTCTCCGTTTTTAAATCAACTTTCTCCTCTGCGTATCTCTTTCTCTCTGCGCATGAGAAAAAGGAGTTTTGGCATTTAATGCTCTTGTCCCCTGCCTCCAAAAACGTCCTGACACCCTTTCGAGAAGAGGCGTTACATCTTTTCAAAACCTCATTCCCTAGGTTTCACTCATCATTATCTTTTCTCTCTAAAAAGGCAAATTCTGTCTTTGCAATTTCTCACAAACACTTAAGAATCCTTCCTTTCGTTTTCCTCAAAATCTTTTCTGCCTTTCTTCCTTAAAAACTTTCTCCCTTTCTATAAAAACTCAAATGGCCAGAACTAAATCCAGTGGTCGTAAAAATACACGTACTAAATCACCTTCACCACCACCTGTAAGAACAGAGTTGCACCTAAGAGGGGGGTGAATTAGGTGTTGGACAATTTTTCTGTTTTAGAGATTAGAAGATTGTTAAAGGACTGTTTTAACTTTGTTTCAAATATTTGCTGTGTTTGTAAATGAAAGCAGTAAATGGCAGAAGATAAAAACACACAGAAGATTTATCCTGGTTCCCCTTACAACCAAGGGTACGTCTAGTTCTCTTGCACACCACAAGAGATTGTCCACTTTGTATGAATATGTTACAAGTCTAACCCTAAGACTAAGTTACAGATTCACAAACACTTAACAGTAGATAGTACACCACTATTTCTGTTAACACAACTTGAAGAATCTACACTAAATCCTTCAAGTGATACAATGATTTTGTAATGATGTTCTTGACTAAGAACAAGGTTATAATACTGAGTATTTGATACTTAATCAATCACACTTCCAAGTACAACTGAGAACCTTTCTTAATGATATGAAAATGAAAAGCAAGTACTTGAAAATATGAAAGTTAAGTTTTGAAGTGTTTGATGTTTTCAGAAAATTGATTCTAAAAAGTCAGTTGAAAGTTGTTAAAGGAAATCTGAAACGTTTGAAGTATTTATACTTCATAGGTAACACTTCAGATCAATGGCAAAGGTTCCCAAAACGTTTTTAATGAACATGTGCAATGTTTCAAAACTGAAAAGTTGCATTGTTTCGAAGTTGTATTCGAATACAGTCTCAGTGCATTCGAATACACCTCTAAAACGTTCTGATTATATTTGAAATTTGAATTATGTAGTCGACTACGAGATCGTGTAGTCGAATACAGATTCGGGATTTTTTTTTTGCCACTGACTTGAGTTGTATTCGATTACACAAGGTTGTAGTCGAATACAGATGTTTAAAAATAGCTACAGACTTAAGTTGTATTCGATTACACAATGTTGTAGTCGAATACAGATTCGAGTTTTTGCCACTGACTTGCAATCTGTATTCGACTACGATATTTCGTATTCGAATACATAAATTTAGTTTTAGCTTCTGACTTGGAGTCTGTATTCGACTACGATACCTCATATTCGAATACAGATTTCCAGTTTTGTAAAAACTTTATTTTCAACATGTTTAAGTCATTAATTATTTTCATAAAAACATTTTAATGCATATGCTCAGAAGGTTCTCATAATATTGTACTTTTAAACTGTGTTTTGATTTAATATCAAAATACTTTTACCTTAATATAAATGAAAAAATAAGTTGCTTAATAATCCTTCTTCTTTTTGATCAAGGATCTTTTTGTCTTCATAAAAAATGTAAGTCTTTAAATTTCATTCTCCCCCTTTTTGATGATGACAAAAATCTTGTTGCTTGGATTTCAAAACGTCTTGATTTCTCCCCCTAGATGTGTGCTTACTCCCCCTTGATAAATGTGTTTCTGCTTCTTAAGTGTTGGAGGAATTGTTTCTGCTTCTTAAGTGTTGGAGGAACTGTTTCATCATAAAATGCAACAACAACACAGCAACAATATATATACACATTTTTCTCCCCCTTTTGACATTATCAAAAAGGAAGAGGATATCACATAGCAAAATAAGATATGCACATATGTAATAGATAAACAGAGGCAATCACAGGATTATCTGAAGAAAACAGCTTAAATTAAATATGTTCATAATTTACAATTACACGAATTCTTAAGAGTTTAACAAACACAAATACAGGAAAGTTAAACCGTAGAGAAATACAAATAACAAAAAAAAAACTGCAAGTAGCCAGATTTAATCATCTGAGTTGGGTGGTATATGAAGATGGTCAATCTTGTCAGATTGGTCACTCAGTTCTTGATGAAAAATGAATGTTGTGTATGGATGGTATTTCCCAGATGTTGGAATTTTTTTGTCAAAGATAGCAGTTATTGTCTGAGTTCGATTACTGAAAGACTCATTCAATTGTTGGAACTAATCTGTGACAAAGGATTGAATGATGTTAAGTTTGTCCATGGTCATTCTATTGGTGATGATGTCTTCAGTATGTGATGGTTCTGCAGCTGTTGCTGCTGCTTCTGGTTCTGGGTCTGGTAATGCTACAGGTGCTTCAGCTATTGGTGCTTCTGGTTCATCTTCTGGATTGGCAGTGGATGAACTTTGTTCAAGATCACCCTTATGAACATAACTTTGAAGTGATTCACTCCAAACAATTTTCATACTGGGCAGAACAGTTAAATCCAGTAGATTGTCCTTGGTGGTCTTGTATAGCACTTCCCCTGAGAAGTCAACCTTAAAATGATCCATTATTCTGGTGACTTCTCGTGCATATGGTAAGGCTATAGCATCTTTTGAGGCATATAGGACAGAATGAACAAAGTATGCCCAATCTAACTCAGCACCTTCTGTCATAAAAGTCATGACTTGGAGTTCAAACTCAGAGATATGAGAATAATTCCTTGCCTTTGGAATCAGTATGTAACATAAGAAATAGTGTAGTAATCTGTTGTCAACAGTCAGATTACCAACACCATATCTTTGTCTTGCATACTCAGAACCAGTTTGTGTCCGTTTTCTTTCCATAGTTCCTTTGTCAAAACGGCACAATGAAAGATAAGCATCATACTTAGTTGTATTAACCCATTCACATAAGTGTCCAGGGCACAACTTCTGACCTTCAGAAGGTATTTGCAGAATTTCCCCAATAATTTTAGTGTCTAACTTGATAACTTTTCCCTTAACTTTAGACACCAATTTATTGCCATCCTTTTCTAAGTTACAGAAAAAAACCCTAACTAGGTCAGGATAAATGGGACCATTATACCCAATAAATTCTTCCAATTTCTGAGCCTTCAGCAATTCAGGAAATTTAAACTTAGAAAAAGAATCAAGAGTACCAATTTTGGGTGTTACCAGCTTTTATCAGAAAAGTGAGTTCTGAATTTGTCCAGTTCTTCTGGGGAATGAAGCAATCTGGATAGATCAGCCATATTGTCGTTTCTCTGCTTTTTTGAAGGACCCACAGAAGCTACCTTTGTTCTTGGTCCTCTTTTGCGTGCATCCATTTTTTTTTGAGAAGATGAAGTTTACGGGTTTGGGGATTTAGGGTTTTGATTTTTGATCTTACAGAATCTTAGATGCAATGGATGATGAGGGGGAATGTTTAGGTATGACAGTATGAAGGTTTTTAGGAAAAGGTTTGGATGAAGATTTTGAGGATCAGGAATCAGAAATTTTGAATTTGTAATCGGCTACCAGATTTTTTTTTGTCTTCGTAACCTAATATTGTTAACAATCCCTTTTATATATAAAAATTTTCGAAAGTGTAGTCGACTACAGACCTTGTGTAGTCGAATACAGATTTTACAGGGAACATGTATTCGACTACAACTGTCTGTATTCGAATACGACAGTAAAGATTTTGATTCTGGATAAAAATTTTAACATTTAAACAGACAAAAAATATTTCAAACAGGTAGAAAGACATACATAAGTATCACATAAACATATATCAAGTAACAAAATGATGAAAAAATTTAGAATTAACAATGATATGACTTACAGATCTTTCAAACCTTTTCAGAGATCACTCTCATTTAGAATGCCTAGTTCTCTTCGTATCTTGTAAAATGATTCTCTGGGCAGTGGCTTTGTGAATATATCTGCCAGTTGATTATGAGTGTCCACGAAGGTAACTTCAACATTTCCATTTAGAACATGATCCCTCAAAAAATGATGACGTATGTCAATATGTTTGGTTCGAAAGTGCATGACTGGATTCTTTGTGATGTTGATGGCACTAGTATTGTCACATTTCAGAGGAATACATCCCAGATTAAGTCCATAGTCATAGAGTTGTTGCTTAAGCCAAAGGATTTGCGCACAGCAACTGCCTGCTGCTATGTATTCTGCCTCTTTAGTACTTAATGCCACACATGCTTGTTTCTTACAAGACCATGAGACTAGTGCATTTCCTAGAATGTGATAGGTGCCACTTGTGCTTTTTCGATCCGTCTTACATCCTGCATAGTCAGAGTCAGAATAACCAATGAGATTGCATATGCTACCTTTTGGATACCATAGGCCAGCATTGGTTGTTCCTTTGAGATATTTCATTATCCTCTTTACTGCTACCAGATGTGATTCCTTTGGATTTGCCTGAAATCTTGCACACAAACAAACACTAAACATAATATCTGGCCTACTGGCCGTTAGATATAATAAAGACCCAATCATACCTCTATACCTGGATATGTCAACTGATTTACCATTTTCATCTCTATCAACATACATACCAGATCCCATGGGAGTTGCACTTTCTTTGCTGTTGTCCATCTCAAATCTTTTTAGTAGTTCTTTACAGTATTTTGACTAATGAATAAAGATGCCATTCTCAAGTTGCTTGATTTGAAGTCCTAGGAAATAATTTAATTTTCCCATCATGGACATTTCAAATTCTCGTTGCATCGTTAATGAGAATTCTTCACATATTTCATTGTTGGTTGATCCAAATATGATATCATCCACATAGACTTGAACAAGTAAAGTGTGATCCATTGTTCTTTTAATGAAGAAGGTTTTATCAACTTTACCTTTTTCAAATCCATGTTCACATAAGAATTTACTCAATCTATCATACCATGCTCTTGGAGCTTGTTTCAACCATAAAGTGCCTTCTTTAATTTGAATACACGTGAAGGATTTTTGAAGTCTTCAAACCCAGGTGGCTGTTTGACGTAGACTTCCTCATTAATATAGCCGTTTAGGAACGCACTCTTGACATCCATTTGAAAAAGTTCAAAACCCATGGAGCAAGCATAAGCAAGTAGTAATCGGATTGCTTCTAATCTTGCTACTGTAGCAAATGTTTCATCAAAATCAATCCCTTCTTCTTGATTGTATCCTTGTGCGACCAATCTTGCCTTGTTTCGGATAACTATTCCATTTTCATCTAATTTGTTCTTAAACACCCATTTGGTACCAATGATGTGTTTATTTCCTGGATTTGGAACAAGTTCCCAAACTTTGTTTCTTTCAAACTGATTTAATTCTTCATTCATGGCAAGTATCCACTGATCATCTTTGAGTGCTTCACCAATTTTGGAGGGTTCTATTTGAGAAAAACATGCCATATTTAAACAAGCATCTTTGAGATTCAGCCTTGTAGTGACTCCTTTGTTGATATCACCTATTATGTTATCAATCGGGTGATCACGATGGGTTTTCCATTCTTGAGGAAGATCAGTGTGTTGATCTAGTTGTTCTGTGTTGATTTCGTCTGTTTGAGTTGTTTGATCAACTTGATTTTCTGTACTTGTTTCATCATCATTATCATATATAATTTTATCCTCTTTCGAGGGGTTAGTTTCATCAAAAGATACATGTATAGATTCTTCAACTATCAATGTTCTTTTATTAAAAATTCTAAACGCTTTACTAGATAATGAATACCCAATAAAAATACCTTCATCGGCTTTCTCATCGAATTTGCCGAGATTGTCCTTACCATTATTTAACACAAAGCATTTGCATCCAAATATGTGGAAGTGAGAGATGTTCGGCTTTCTTCCTTTATAGAGTTCATATGGAGTTTTCTTCAGCATTGGTCGGATTATGACTCTGTTGGATACATAACAAGCTGTACTTACAGCATCTGCCCAGAAGTATTTTGGTAGACTTGAATCACTCAGCATTGTTCTTGCAAGTTCCACCAATGATCTATTCTATCTCTCAACAACTCCATTTTGTTGAGGTGTTCTTGGTGTAGAAAAATTATGGAATATCCCATTTTCTTCACAAAAATCTACAAAAGATGCATTTTGAAATTCTCCTCCATGATCACTTCTAATTGATACAATTTTGGTTGCTTGTTCATTTTGGACTAGTTTGGCATATTCTGAAAGGCTTTAAAAGCATCATTTTTATTTTCCAAAAATAAGGTCCATGTGAACCTTGAAAAATCATCAACAATAACTAGTCCATATGAATTTCCACCAAGGCTTTTAGTTCTTGATGGTCCAAACAAATCCATGTGTATTAATTGAAGTGGTCTTGAAGTTGATATAATATTTTTGGGTTTAAAGGAAACTTTAGTTTGTTTACCTTTTTGACAAGCGTCACATAATTTATCCTTAATAAATTTCATTTTTGGTAAGCCTACAATAAGTTCATGGTTGACTAACTTGTTTAAATGATCCATATGGATATGTGTAAATCTTTTATGCCATAGCCAAGCATCATTGTTGTCACTTACCATAAGACATTTCATTTTTAAGGATAAATCATCAAGATTAATTGTAAAAATATTTTTGAAACGCTTACCAATAAACTGAGTTTCTTTTGTTACCTCGTTTTGGATAATGCAATCATTTTTGTTGAAAGTGATTTTGTAACCTTTGTCACAAAGTTGGCTTATGCTTATGAGATTGTGTTTTAGCCCTTCAACATAGAGTACATCTTCAATTGAAGGAGACGGAGCCATGCCAACTTATGAGATTGTGTTTTAGCCCTTCAAAAAATCTGCTGTAACCATCTCTCAATACCTAGCTAGGAAGAATCTGAAGATTTCCCAGCGAAGTAAAACTAGGGCACCAAAACAGCTCAACAAGAAGCCCTCTCCTTCTACCCCCTTTACCACTCCATCTGCCCCTCCAAATGTTCCTTCTGACCCTCCACTATTCCTTCTGAAACCCCCATTATTCCTTCTGCCCCCCTACTAAACGTCATGCCCCCCCAAACATTCATTCTGCCCCCTACACTACTCCTTCTGCTCCCCAACATTCTCCCTCTAACTCCTCCAATAACATCCCTCTGATTCCCCTCTCTGCCAATAAAATTTTCAAAGAGAAATGGGCTAATCGTCCTATTGGAGTGGGACAGATTGTCATGTTTGATAATCTGGTTGTTGATGGAAATGCCATAAAACATCACACTGATGTTTTAGGCTGGACTTCCTTCTTGCAGACTTCAGAATGCTACTACCCAGAGGTCATCAGGGAATTCTACTGCCAGGCCAAGACTTTTTCTGATAAATCCCTCATCATCTCCAAAGTTAAAGGGATTGAAATTATTCTCACCCCAGACACTCTGCCCACAATTCTGAATCTTCCCACTGACGGGCCTGCCATTTTTGGAGAAAAATGGTATAATGCCTTAAACCTGAACAAGACAGAGGTACTCTTTGATCTGTTTCAAGAAGGGTCTACACGACAACTCTCCACCTTCCTCAAACCACTTCCCAAAATGTTCAACAGCATCAGTCATCACACCATACTTCCCCACTGTGGAAGTCATGAGTATGTTCTAATAATGATGCTCTTGTAATCTACCACCTTCTCAACTGCAAGAGTCTGAACCTGCCTCATCTCATCATTCATCATATGATTGCAGTGGCAAACAAAGATTACAGGAAGAATACTGTCCCATATGGGATGATTTTGACCAAGATATTCAGGCATTTTCAAATTCCTCTCAGTATTGAGAAAAGCTTGATCAAAATCTCAAAGTTTTCTTCCAAAAACATCTCTCATATGAAGAAAGCTTCCTCTGAGGCAAGTACTCCTCCTTCCTTTCCACCCTCACTAAAAAGGAAGCGTTCATCAAGGAGAACAACTGCTGAACCTGCTACCATCCCAGCCTCACCACAACCTGCATCAGACCTTCCTGAAACAGTAGAAACTGCTCCAGAACGTTCTGCTGAAAACAGAGAAAGTTCCCCAACCATTCCTCAGACTTTCTCCGTTTTTCCTCAAACCTTCTCTGTATCCTCCACAGACATTCTCCACCATATTCATACACCCATTGATGACATGTGCACCCTACTACCACATCAACATACTTCCTCCATGTCACCACTATTCCTTTCCTCCCAGAAAACCAATCCTTCACTCCTTGGGGTAAGTCAATTTTTGACTTTCTTTGATACACCTGGGCCCTCAATCAATCAATCCTCGTCTTCTGCCTCCATTCCTTCAACTTCCACTCACCCTGCTTCTGCAATGCCTCCACCTCCTCATCCTCCTCAACCTAAGGAACCAACCAACTCTGAGATCATGGCTGCCCTTCAGACAATCATGGCACGCCAAGCTCACTAGGATTTTGAGTCCACACTTCTGCGAACATGGATGACAGAACAACTAGCTCCAAAGCTTGGACTTGTTCCGCCTCCTATTCATCCTTCTCCATCTCCTCAGCCAGTTGCTGATCCTGCAAAAGCTTCTTCTTCAGAAGGATCCTCACCTTCATTGGCTACTTAGGCTCCTTTTCTCCTTCCTTTTTGCTGTGTCAAAGGGGGAGAATTAATTAGGAGATTTTAGATTAAGTTTTAGTCCTTAATTAGATAGAAGTCCTTTTGTATTTGACACTTCTGTATATTTTCTGACTTAATCTTTCTTTGTAATTGTCTTTGATTTCTAATGAAATGTCTTTATGAATCCATTTGCTGAATTGATTTATCTTTTGAAATTGCATGATTTATGTAAGACCCTTAAATTTTAAAATTAAATTCAGATTTGATTTTAAGGGTATTTTGGGAATATTGGTGTAATATTCAATATATGTATATTTTGTGTAAATATATATATATATATAATTAATTGTTTTGAAGTTGGAATTAAAATTATGGATGATGGATGAATTAATTTAATTTCGAGTAATTAAATTATCGGGCTGATTAATTAAGATATTTTCTACTATTTGCGACGAAACGGATTAATTGCTGGAGGATCAGAAGATATTTTAATATAAGAGTTGGTGAGGTGGCGTAGATATTTGTGAAAAAGGAAACAATTCCTCTCTCCTCTGCTGTGTCAGTTGCATTTAAGTGGATACTTAAGTGAGAAGCTTTTCTTCTTTTCTCTGTACGACAGTTTCTGCTTTATCTTCTTCTTCTTCTAATTTTCTGAGTGTTGGTGAAGAAAAACAGTTTACTCAAAAGTCATCGTTCTGGAAAATCTGAGTGTCGAATCAGAAAGTTTCGAGTACGAAAGTCATTCCTCTTATCGTTACGGAGCTAAAGAACTAATTTTTGTAGCGGCGAACGCAAACGGGAGTATCGTCGGCTTTTGTCGCAGAAGCGTACGAGCTAACGGAACGTAACTAAGGTAAGGGCACCTTCCAACTTTTTAGATTGCATTTAGGGCTGTAAATGCATGTGTGATGAATGATTATTGGTTTATGTTTGTGAAAAACATGGTGTTATGTTTTGGAAATCATTCTGTGTGTGTTGAATGATGATTCTGGTTCTGATTTTGTTTTGTTAAAAATCAGTGAGGTTATTCTGATTTGAGTGAATCTGTGTTTTGCTGGGTTTTGTTAAAACAATCTGTTGCTGATATTGGATGAAAAATGTTCTGAGTTGAGATTTTAAAGAGTGGTAATTATGATTCTAGGGTTGGGTTGGTTTTTTTTCAAAAGGAAAGGTGTTAAAAATGTGTTGAAGTTCCAGGAAAATTTCACTGAATTGGAAGGTGTATTCGAATACGGCTTGAGTGTATTCGAATACAGCCTGCAAGGCTTCTATTTTCTTCAGATTTTCGAACTTGTATTCGACTACGACCCTCTGTAGTCGAATACATATTTTCCAATTTTGCTTCTAACTTAGCTTCTGTATTCGACTACAACCCTCTGTAGCCGAATACAGATTTTGTGATGATGAAGTTTTTGAGAATTTATTGAAGATGTAGAAATTCTGATATTTGTACTGTGACAGCCTCTGTATTCGAATACAAGGAGTCTGTATTCGAATACAGGAGGTTGATTCTGCCTTGTTTGGCTTCTGTATTCGAATACAATGAAGCTGTATTCGAATACAGATTCGTATTTTTGCCAGAAACCTCAGTTTTAATCACAGTTTTGAATCTTAACAGTTGGGGAAAAACCTTTGTTAATAAAGAGTGGAACTTTGAGGTAATGCAAAGTGTAATGCTTGCTTGAATGGTTAATCTTTGAATATGTTGAGATGTTTTGAATAATGAGGATAATGCATGAATTTTACTAAGGTTGCATATTGTTTTCAATGAAGTGAAACAATGCATACTCATGCATGGCATAGTCAGGTGGTACCCGCGATGGGCCACAGAGTAATGCGCATCCACGTGCTGATCTGTAGTGATTGCACGAGTGCTGATCTGTAGTGATTGCACTAGGTACTAATCTGTGATTGTACCTTGGTATATAAGTGTTGGTCAGATAAACGACTGCACTGGTACTAGACTGTAGTGTCTGTACCCTGAAATGCGCAGCCACGTGCTGATCTGTAGTGATTGCACGAGTGCTGATCTGTAGTGATTGCACTAGGTACTGATCTGTAGTGATTGTACCTTGGTTTATGTCAAACGTGCTGGTCTGTAGTGACTGCACGAGTGCTGGTCTGTATGCGACTGCACTGGTGCTGATCTGTATGCGATTGCACCCTGGTCATGAGGGCCATTAAATTGTGCTGGTCTGTAAGCGACTGCACCTTGGTGATTCCAAGAATTTCTGATCATGAGCATATACATATTGCATCAGAGTGTTTGACCGAAGGGTCACGTTTTGATTTTATGTTGATGGTGGAAAATTGTTGTGTGAGTAAGTATTTTTTTGAAATCTGTAATTTCGGATGAATTGATGTTTGTGCTTACATCATGATTTTCATACTTACTTGGTTGCTGTTTTGTAAAGTACAAATGACATGTATTTCAAAATTTAGCATCCTTATTTATCATCATGTACTATCAATATGTTTGATATTCTTGATATAACTGCTATGTGGTAATTGTTATTTTCGATCGGTGACCCTTTACAATTATTGTGGAATTGGGCTTTGCCCTCAGATGAGATTCAGAACCGTACCCTGATGTTCATACTAACGATAGGGAACGTCGTTAGTTTCCCTTGATCTTTACTTGTGGGCTATGCAAAGAGATGAACAGATGGGCGAAGAAAAGACTTGTGAATATTGTAATGCTACTGTAGCTTAGGGTATGATCAGAGTAGACTTATGTATAGGGTTTTGAACTCAATGGTTGTAAATATTCATTTTGGGAATTATTGTAAAACTCTTCCGCACTCTGATAAATATTTTGATGTATCTTTATTTTAGTATATTATAAAGATCAAATTCCCATGAATATCTCATTCGATTTAATTGTGATGTTGCTGTTTTAAATTCCTTACTATTTTTGATTACGAGATCGAATGATATTTAATTTGAATTGATTTCAATTTCCTTGAAACGTTATTCTGAAAACTCTTTGGTTTATTTATTCGTTTTAAAAAAAAAAATACACTCGCAGTGTGTTTTAAACTCGGGGTGTTACAATTTATCTTCTGTTAAATTTAAATCACTGCACAAATTGAGGGGGAGCTTTCAAGCTCTTTCAAAATTAGAATCAAAATTAAAATCTAAATTAACATGTTTGTCATCATCAAAAAGGGGGAGATTGTTAAGACAAACTCTCAAATTTAATGTTTTGATGAAAACAAACAAAGGTTAATTAAAGATTGTTGAATTATGATTCTAAATGTATGGTTAATTTAATCTGTGCTTTTGAGTGTTTTAAATCATAGACAGGTTTCAAAAGAATCAAAGAAAACAGCATCAGAAGAACATTCTTCACATTCTGGAAAACGGAGAATTTTCGCCAGACTGTGACAGCATAAAGACCCAGCTTTCTCCATCACTTAATTAAAGTTGTTGGCTCTGGAAGTTACATGGATATGATCACTACATGGCAGAGAACACATAGGATCAATTCAGATCAAGAGAACTTTCGAATTGAGAAAGATAAAGACTCTCAAACAAGCCTGTCCAGACTGTTCTGGAATCAGTAATTATCAGACTCCAGAAGATACCTCATGAAGTAAATTACCAGAAGATACATTCTGGAAATTACCAGAGGATACATTATGGAATTTAACAGAGGATACCTAAAGAACAAACGTCCAGAACGATCATCAATCTCCAGGCAGTTTTAGAAGCTTCAGTACAAGCTCCTTACATCAAGCTATTCGTGATTGATCTCAATCTGTTTTTATTGATCCAAAGCTTCAGATCAAGACAGCAATATTGCCACTTATCAGAAGCTTCAAGAGATCATTAACAACTCAAGAAAGATTGATCCAAAACACTACAGCTCAAGACTGATCAGGAAAATAAAAGCATTATTTTTTATTAGAAATAAAGCCACTGGACCAGTCTGACACAAGGCCTTTACAACGGCTATATTGGCCTTTATTCACTGCTTTCAAGCCTATAAAAGGAAGGCCACAGCTCAAGGAAAACTCAAAAGTTCAAGTGCTAACACAACTATCACAATCATTCACATTCATACTTGAAGTTCTGAAAATCTCTTACAGAATCAGTTTTTAGTTAAATTGTTTTACTCTGATATATATTCTGATTCATCTGTAAAGAATCGAATCTCAAACAAGAGTTGAGAATTCACAGATTCTAAACAAAATCAATCTCATCACCATTGTAAGCTCAAACTATAAGAGTAAAAGATAGTTTGGGTAGATTGTAAGAAATCCTATCAAGATTGATAGGTGATTTGGTCAAACTTTTTCTGGGTAGGAATTAGTTTAAGTTCTGAAAAACAGAAGATCAATGTTGATCTAGACTAAGTGTTGTAAAACCAAGAAGGTTCTTGTTTTAAACACTTAGTGGAAAATCTCACTTTGTGAGGACTGGACGTAGCCCAAGTTTGGGTGAACCAGGATATATTTGCGTGTGGTATTTCTTATCCCTAACCTCCTTATCAAGTTTGATTGCTTTTAAGTTTGAAATACAAAATCGTTTTTCTGTTTTACACACTAATATGAACGTTCTCCGTTTTCTATTCAAACCCAGAACGTTCTTTGTTTTTTCTGTTTCCTTAACCAAGAACTTTCTTGAGCTTAAAACTGAAGTTTTTCTGGAAAATTTAAAAAGGGAGATTTACAATTCAAACCCCCCTTCCTTGTAAATCAATTTTGCTACTTCATAGATAATTTTCAAGTAAAAAGTATACACACAATAAAACCATTAATTTAAAATCTAATTTGTAGAAAAGTGAAATCACAATGAGCAACCTAAAAAAATAATAGGAAATCAAACAAGTAAAAATATAAATTTTTTAGAACTAAGAGACGACTTCATTTCATTGATAGTCCTTTCCTCCTAAAGGTGGTTTTCCCCTTAGGGGTGACTCCATCTAAATAGCTCTCTTTTCTCAATCCCGCAACACATCATCACGAATCAATGAAGGAGTTTACATCTTGTTGATAGCCCCCTCCTCCTACGGATGACATCTCTTATAGGGGTGGCTCCACCTAACAGATAACTCTCCCTAATCAAAACGATGTAACTAGGTGCACCTACCGCCGTTAACGATTTCATAATTATAACAACGATTTCCAAAACACGTTTAAAAATCATTTCCTATTTCATCATAACTCATGAAAAACATATTCAACTGTATATCAATTCAATATGTAAATACTTTATAACTCATACATTAATCAAACTAATGACATATTATATAACAAAGATCATTAAAATAAATAAAGGATGAAATCGAGAAAAATTCAAAGGTTGTATTCTCCAAATTTTAAATAAATACTTTAACATAGAAAACAAGTAAAATAATACATATAGCATAATGAAAATATATGACAATGATCGTCGTCTACTCACAACTATGAATAATCTCCTAAGTTTGTTCTCCAACAACTCTCATAGTAGCCGGCAGGACCTCAGTTGAAAAATCTGAGTATAAAAAAATGCTCTCAAGACTTTAGGAAAATTATTCTATAGTTTAGCTAATTCTAGAAAATCATAAAAATCTTTTAAATCTACTTTAAACACAAAATAAGATGATTAAATAAAACTACATTTTTTTCTAGAGATTCATACTAGTATTAGAGTTGTGTATTTACCTCAAAGAGTCTCAATAAATAGGTACCCTTCTCATTCCTTAGAGCACAAACCTTAACCCAAAACCATAACCAATAGCATTTGTAGGAGTATGAGAAGTTATACTCTTAGGGATGTTAGATTCATTTCAAGAGTTGAGGGTTTATGTGTAATGGAGTGAGAAGAAGCAAGGAGAAAGAAAAAAAAAACAATAAAAAATGGAGAAGGGGTGGTGTTTGCCGAGAAAGAGAGAAAAGTGAAGTGGAGTCGGAGTGAAATAGAATGAAAGTAAAAGTGAATGAGTAAAGTTATATTAATTTATTTATGATTAATATTACTATATTTCTTATAAAAAAAAAAACCCATGTGTTTTACCAAGTTAATCAAATTACAATCCTTTTGTATAAATTTTGTTTAGGTTGAGACACCAAAAGATAGCTCTACTTAAATGACTGCATCATACCAAGGCATGCAATCTAAAAATTTCATGGTCTTCCATGGTTAGATATATAAAAAACATTGATGAAGCACCAATGTTAAATTATAGTCGCAATTTTCATATTTAATTTTGTTGAGAATTGCATTCAAATTGCATTTGTGTCGCAATTGTAGCGAAAAAAACTCCACATGGTCATTTAAAGAAAAAGACTCAAACCAACGAATGCAATAAAAATAAGAGAACATTAATGACATTTAAAACTCTAAAGTATAGGATACAATTATCCCATATTTCCAAATCCATCTTTTTAAAAATTAATAATTGTTTATTCAATTTAGAAAAAAAAAAAAAACAAACACCTTAGCATCCCATCACAGCACAATTGTACACAAAACTCCCTGATTGAATTATGGCAAGGGAGTTCCATTGTGGTGCGCCTTCGTCTACTTTCCAAACATTAACTTCTGTCGTTGTTCCACCATGAATACTAGGACCACCTATGACAACTAGCATATCTCCGCATGCTCGAAAGGCTACTCCCCATCCATTTACTGAAGATACTCGCTCAGGAAGTCTTCCAATAGTGACCCATAAGTTTTTGTCTTTAATGTACCTTTTTACTTCATGTCGAACATAATCAGCAGCATACAATACATCCTTTACAACTGCAACTAAAGGAGGTGCCTCACCACTTTCCGGTGTCTCAGTCACACCATCTCCTCCATTTCGCGGAGGGCACATGTTGGGTATTTTCTGCCATTTTCTTGTCTTCAAATCAAACTCCTCACCACATGTTAGTTGTGTTGTTTTGCCAACTCCAACCCCACCAAGGACATAAAATTTGTCATCCATGAATACACCAGAGCACATTTTCCTTGCTGTATTAAGGTCTGGGAGAATCTCCCATGTTCCAGTATCTGAGTTATAAAGCTCTGCAGAGCTCAAAATGTTGCCATATTGATCACAACCGCCAGCTAATATTGCAATTTCATTAAGGCTACCAGAACCAAATAAACATCTAGGAGTATTCATTTTCATTCCCTTCAACCATGAATTTGTCAGAATGCTATATTTATAAATGGCAGGACCCATTATTTCCCTTCCAAACACAAGAAGCTCTGTACCAACGCCCAATGACTCCTTGTCTGAAAGCATAAAGCATTCATTGCAATTCATTTTTGGCAAATGCATCAACCGACCATGATTTGGGTCAAAGGCCTCCCATTTAAAGACATCACAAGAAAAGTAAACCCAATGTTCTATTATGCCCATTTTTCGCCTGATTTGATACAATTCTCCAGTCTGGATTAGTGATCGAAAACTTTGATTCAATGCAGCAATTGAGAAATAGTCAGATCTAGACAAACGAACTAGACATTGGATTGAAGTATCACGACTGAGCGGATGAATAAGCAGACTCGGGTTACCTATATGAATTTGGTCATTCTTGTGATTTTCCTTTTCTCCTTTGATGGGATCATTTGGAACTTCACTTGAATTTTTCGACATCGTTTTTTCTATTTACATAGGAAAACCATAATCAAGAAAAATAGTTGGACAATTTCCATCAAATAAATATTTTTAATGAATATACAAATTAAAATGCATCTAGAATCACACACTAAATCTTTCAGAATATAACACATTCACATGTAGATCATATGAATTGATATGCACATCCAATCGCTGATACTAGCTCATAAAAAACAAGAGGTAAAATCGAAACAACAATCAAGATGAGATATGTTGTCATTAAAATGGATATGTTCCTAATTAGATGGTTAATTGTGACCTAAAATAAGAGTTCAAATAGAAAAATTGGGGATTTTACTAGATAAACAAAATTCAATCAAACAATGATGACATGCATACTCAAATTCAAGGATCAAAACATCTACAATGTCATATTATTTTTATATGTCATTTTAAAAGCCTTAAAATTGTAAGGAAAAATTTAAAAAGAGAAATAGTATTTAAAAAAATTACAAAGAGAGAAATCGAAGAAACAACTTACAAATTCAGAGCAGATAACTGCGATATTAATCGAGTATTTTTCAATTTAGGTCACTTTCGATTCTCTCTTACTCTATACCTACAGATACTCCATTCTCTGCCAGAGAAGATTCTACGTCACTAATTTTTAGTGTTACGCTATCTATACGAGAGCTTATGGTGTCTGTGTCAATAGTGTTGTTTATTTATAGTAAAAAAAATAATAAACAATCAAATATAAATATTATTATTATTGAAAAACATACACTTGAGCCTTATGTAGCTACTATCTAACTCACTATTTGGGATTGCAATCCTGAGAGTACTCCAACAACCAATGACATCACCTACACATGTGAATTTGTTACACTTCCAAATAGTTATTTTTTTTTTATATAACTTTTTTTTCTCTTTCTTTTTTTCCACTATTACTACAACTTTAAAAATCTATTTAATATTATTTGTCTGCCTCTTTTCTTCTATTTTGTTTTAAAAAAACAAAGTGATCTTTGAAAATCATACTTTAACCATCTCCGAAAAAGTCAAGTCTATGACGTAAATATTTATCTAAAAAAAAATAACATAAATTATAAATGGATAATTTGATCCACGACAATAATTAAAAAAATAATTTGATTCTTATAATAAAAGGTCTCAAAATAATTTATTTTTAAATAAATTTTCTAATTTTGTTATTTTTTTTCTTTAACATTCAAACCACCATTATCTACATAAATACATTGTTGTAACTATGAACCGAATAACATATATTTAATATTTTTGATGCATTGTTGTTTGTTGGTACAATTTTTTTTTTGTTACAAATATATTTTTGAATTCTCGAGTATTGTGGATTTTTTTAAAATATTCATTGTTAAAGTATTTTTTTTAAGAGAAACGTTAAAGTTAATATCTTTGATTTTTTTATTTGTGGATCTTTTGGGACTGTCATTTTTATAAAAAAAAACTAAACATAATATTTTTTTAGAATTATCAAATATTGTTGACATCTGGTTGAATAATAAAGAAGAAAAAGAATAAAATCAATTTTTTATTGAAGAATAAATTATTTATGAATATTTTTTGTAGTTTGGATTAAATTATTTCATTTTAATTATTATTGCAGAGATCGAATTTTCATTTTTTTTCTAATGATGGTTCAAGTATGCTTCAAAGAAAATGTGTTTTTTTTTAACAACCGAGAAATCTATTTAAGAGGAGTTAATAAAAAAGTACAGTAATTGTTGTCACACTAGCTCCTTCTTCTTCATCAAAAGCATATATGTTTCCTCTTCATCCATTAAAGAGGAATGATTTGGGTATTTACTAATTTAAAATTACTCGTTTAATTTTTTTATCTAAATGAATAATTTTCACATAGACTTAGTTTTTTATTTTGTGTGTTCGTCCGTGATTTCTTCGTTTTAAGTATAACGTTGTTTTGTTTTTCGTCTTAGTGCGATATTGTTTGGTTTCCGATTTTGTTATAATGTTCATTTGATTTATATTGAGATATTAAATTCGATTCATTGTAAATTTAATTAATGACTTTGGTATCGTTAATATTACATATTTGAAGACATGAATATGTTGGGAACTTTAATTTTGTAACATTTATATACATTTTGCTATTTTATACTATCAACGTGAATGATGTGAATTTATTCAAAGATTCATCACTTTTTCAATTTTTATAACTTTAAATTTGTATTACTTTTGTTCAATATATTTTATCACTTTAAATCAACAAATATTGTATTTAAGAAAAATAATTATTATTTTTTTCATCGCATTTAATTCAAATTTTTATTTATATTTCTACATTTGTTGTGTGGCCTATCTGAACTTCTCGTGGAGTAATGGTAAATATATTTTTAAATAATTTCTCACCCTATTAATTTCAAAAGAAAAATAATTAAGTATTGATAATGTAAATCAATTTTTTTATTATCAATTAATAAAAATTATTGATCTCTTTTTTTACCACGTGATTGTAATTTTCATCAATTAATAATCTTAAAAGCAATGACTCCTATTAACTATCAGAGTAAAATCATTTACATATATAGTAAATATCCATTGAACCTTTATTTCAAATTATAAAATAAGTAAAGGTGGAAATTACTAATGTCTTTGTTTTACTCAAAATTACTAATGTCCTAGAAACTTAAAGTATATTATTTATTATTTTTTTAAATTTAAATTGAAAAACTGAGTTAATTATGATAGTTTAATTTATTTTTATTTGACAAAATACTGACATCCTTTCAATGTAAAGTTTAACCATAAAAGTGATAAAAAAAATTAAAAACTTATTATGTATATATATATATATATTAGAAGAGATTTAATGCGCATGCAAAATATCAATGTATTATGGAAAAATGCATTTATTACTTAATTTTTATATTTTTGAGAGAAATATTTTTGGAAAACTTTCGTGAAAACAAAACACTATTGGAAAACTTATGCCAAAAAACGTTTTTGAAAAACTTTCTGTTACTTTAATTGAATAATAATATATTTTTATTTTATAACTTTTTTAATATTTCTTTTCCTTCTATTACAAAGCATATTTATTTATTTTACATATTTTTAATGAAAAAAAATTATATTTTCTAAATCCATAAGACTCTTATTAATATGTTTTTTTAAAAAAATATTTTTATCAAAAATTAAGAAATTCAGAAGAAAAAAAAATGAACATCTTCACCATATTCATCCTCATCTTCGTATCTTCATCCTCAAACCCAAAAAATTGTGCACTCAAATATTCCTCCAAATAACATCAATCTTAATGTTATGCTCACTTCATTTTCATATTAACTCAAAAATTAAAATCCTCAAATTATTAGTTATTTGATCATAATAAAAATATAATACATAAACATAACAAAAGTTATAATTTATTATATTCCTTTATTTCTAATATATACAATATTTATTCTCATTTATTCGACATGCAATGACTCTTGTATCAAATTAAAATTATTGAAAAAAACAATATTTAACATGTGCATCAAGAATTGATTGAATTGAAAGTAATATAAAAATTCAGCAGTAGTTTATCTATTATTTAAAATGATTTTTCTTTTATCATTTATTTAATAAAATTTCATAACATTTAAAATCGGCTCCTAAACATGTTTACAGTGTGGGACCGCACTCGACTCCAAAATTTTAGGGGCAACAAGTCTTTTATAATAAATAAATATAATATAAAAACTATATAGTAAAATATATCAAAGTTTGAGTACTTTGATATTTTTTTTCTAAAATTCTAGGGCTAAAAATTCTAAATTTATTAATTATTGGATACTTATAGTTGAATATATATAAAAGTTAATGGATTTTTTTTTTCTAAGTTTGTAGACAAAATAGTAAATACCACAAGAAACTCTTGATATACAACTTTAAAATATTGTATTTGAATCTAGAACATCATATTCAATTTAATAATATCGATATAATGAGTTTTTTCCATTTTTGTATTAAAATTAAAAATTTTAAAAAAATATTTAAAACATTCTAATCGAGTATATCAAATTAAAGTTAAGTCCAAGCACAACACGTGCTAGGAACAAAACATAATACAGAAAGTTAAAAAAACACCCACCACCTACAGAGTAAAAAATTAATGCATATGGCCATGCTATCAGTCACCTTTGCTCATATTACTGAGGATCAAATACACTATTTATCTTAACTGTAATTATTAATTTTTAATAAGCTAAAGGGCCTAATTTCTTATTTATTGTAATTGAGAAAAATTGTTAAAAAAATGTCAAACATTCCCGGGACCTAATAATTAAATATAAAATAAACTTATAGAGTTAGGCTTAATTTTAGTTTTAGACATTTTATTTTTATCAATTCACGAAATCAATTTTTCTATTTTAAAATTTGATAATTTTTCATTTTTATAATATAATTAATGATTTATGAATAATTAATGTATCTAGATGATTTTATATCATGAAATTGACACATCATTTAAAATTATGTTGAATTGTATTTTTTTGTTCAAAATTTGAGGAAGGGACAAAAATTGTTAACAATTTAAAATAAGGAATCAATTCTATGAATTGATGAAAATAGAGGAATCAAAAGTGCAATTAAGTCCGGTTATTCTTTTACTCAATAGACCTACATGACTACATAGTTGAGGTAGTTGATTAAACAGGAAGTCTGTGCATCAAAACTTTTAAATAGAGGTTTATATCCGCACATCTAGGGTGTTTACGGGTTGAGATGGGTTAGTTTTGATCAATTGATAGGCATTGATTAATTTTATTTGACTGGATGAGTTATGATTTTTATATCAAATCTGAACTAAAAGCGCCCGATTAAAAACATATGGGTTGGGTTTGAGTTCACATGTCATAAAAAAAATATTTTTATTTTAAAAAATATAATTAAGTTTAAATACTTGAACATCACATAAATCATAAAATTTTATTAGAATATTTTATTTAATACTTAAAATACATATTCACTCACAACAAAATACTTAAATTAATTAAATTAACTCCAAACGTTCAAACAATATTCAATGACTAAAATATAAATATATATCAATAATAGTAAAAACAAAGCTAAATAGCACCCGTGGTTCCTTAACTTAATTTCAATTAACGTTTTAGTTCATTATTTTTTTTCTCGATTTGGTCCTTTATTTTAATTTTAAGTGAAATAAAGAATGAAAATGTGAGTTTATTTGCATATTTGAGTTACGAATCTGATAAAATTTGTATTATATGAAAGAATATAATTAATTTTATGGGTTTTGGTTGAAAATTTTGATGAATTTTTGTAACAAAAAGGATTATATTGTTGACATTTTAAAACATAAAAGATCAAATTGTCACTTAAAATTAAAATGAAGGACCAAACCGGGAGAAAAAAAAGATAAATGACTAAAACGTTAATTGAAATTAAGTTAAGGGACCACATGTGCTATTTAGCCTAAAAACAAATAAAAATGTATATGTCATGTCAATGAGTTGGATTTGTGGGTTCATTGCTATCCGAACCGAACATCATTATATATAAATGGGTTGACTCGGGTTTAACCTAAACTTGATTGAGTTGAATCAAAAGACAAATTGAGTGAGTTTGAGTGATCAAATTTGTGATATTACCCATAGTCGTGGATAGGAATGACAATGGGTAGGGTTTGTGTAGAGGAGTATAGTACTCGTACTAGCAGTTTAAAAAAATACGCGTGCTCGTACCTTCGTAGGTATCAACTTTAATACGCGTACCCTTGTCCTTTGGGTATAAGTGCTCGTACCCATACTCATTACTCGCACTTTAACAAAAATATATCGATAAATAATCGCTATTGTTGTGATTAAATTTAAAAAAATTGGTATAAGTAGAGCATCATGTAAATTGGTATGGATAGAACATCATGTAGCTTGATATGTGTATATGGACTAAAATTTATTTTTTTCAATTTTTTTAATTATTAAAGTTGCATTTTTTTTTATTAAAGACTCAATTTTTAAGATTATAACCGGACCTCTAAAATCTATTACTATCATATTTTTGTAATGATTTATTTATATGTTTCTTTTTTAGAATGATCCAAAAGTTATGAAATGGAATACCTAAATTCATTGGTTTGCTTGGAAGAAAAAGGAGAGGTAGAGAGACATGAGATAATAGAGAGTGGGATAGATATTAGATAAAGATTGGAGGGGGAGATAGAGATAGAGTAGAGGAACGTATGTATATTTAGAAAAAACATGTATTTAAAAAATATTTTTTCAAACAAACATGTTTTTCTTGAAAATCATTTTTATGTCCTTTATGGTAATTTTGTAGTTTTAAAAAACTCATTTTATAAAAATCTCTAAAAATTAATTTCTAAATTATTTAAAATAAAAATTATTTTTATTTAAACTAAAATAAATGAATCCAATAATAATAATAACAGTAGTAGTAATAATAATAATAATAATAATAATAATATAAGTGCGGGGCGGAGCGAGATGGTACTATAGTACCCGCATCCATACCCGTTTAATTTTGCGGGTAATTATCCGTCCCTATACCCATACCCATTATACGGGCTTTTAGCCTACCAATTGCAGATTTTTTTTGCGTGTGCTCATTACATCTAAGTCTAATTGTCATTCCTACTCGTGGACATCCCTACGCATATATGATATTTCTAATTCACTACTATTACTATTATAAGAATATACTACTCTTATATGTAATACCTCCTTGATTATTGCACAAAAGTTTTTTTTTTTTAAATCGCATATTTGGTCTTTTAACTATTTACACTTAATCAAGGGTAGTTTTGTAAAATAATAATTAACACTTTAATTCGAAGATAGTCTTGTATATAGACATGGCGACGGAGCAGGGCGAGAGCGGATTTTGCCATCCCTACTTATATAAAAGGACAAGTCTATTAAAAAAAATCTTACTAAATATAGTGTGTAAAATAGTAAAAAGTAAAAATTGGATTTGTAGGATGCAAATTTGATCCCTCGGTAAGTGTTTAGTAATTCGAAGATTTTTTCTACCTTGATCTAAGTCACTTAAATTTTATTTATAAAAAAAAATAAAAAGAAAAACTAGAGAAAGGATTAATAGTAGCCCGTTGATAAGTGGGCCTTAAAAAAAGCCCGGAAATAAAAAATAGAGAAAAGTCCGATTACAAAAAATACCTAATAATAAGAGAAACATAACCTTCTAACTCCAACTCTCAGTAAAACCCTAGGGCACGGCAACAATAGCAGCCGGCGGCAGCGGCAGAGAAGAACCATGGTGCACGTTTCCTTTTACCGAAACTGTGAGTATCTATATATTATGCCGTTATCAACATTTGATCTTGCATATTCATTCATTTATCTAGTGTGTTTGATTGATTTTTCCATTCAATTTTTCTGATCCGAGAACGATTGATTTGAAATCGAATTAAAGGTTATTTTGATTGAACAGATGGGAAAACATTTAAGAAGCCTCGTCGTCCATACGAGAAGGAACGTTTGGATGCTGAGTTGAAGCTTGTGGGAGAGTACGGACTTCGGTGCAAGAGGGAGCTTTGGAGGGTACAGTACGCTCTTAGCCGTATCCGTAACAATGCAAGGAATCTTCTTACATTGGATGAGAAGAACCCTCGTCGGATCTTTGAGGGTGAAGCACTTTTAAGAAGGATGTTTCGTTATGGTCTCCTCGATGAAACTCAGAACAAGCTCGATTATGTTTTGGCTCTGACTGTTGAAAACTTTCTCGAGCGCCGTCTTCAGACTCTAGTCTTCAAATCTGGAATGGCTAAGTCTATTCATCATGCTAGGGTTCTCATTAGGCAAAGGCACATCAGGTAACTCATCAGTTAATAATAAATTGGGATTGTTACTTTTATGTCGAGAATATGCTTAATCCGTCAATGAAATTACTAGACGTTGTTGTGTGATGTAGATGATGTTTAGATCATTGGATGTTTCTAACAATTTTAGGCTTCCTTTTACTATTCCCCATGCTTTCAGTGTCTTGTGACTATTTACTTGTGTTTTGGCCTACTTAATTTACATTGGTTCTAGTTTAACCCTTTTTTTTCATTTACACCGAAATAGGTTATTTGAAACCTGTTAGGATAAGGGCTTAGTGACTGCGATGTGTGAGCTAAGGAGCGGAAAAAAACACTGGAAAGCGGAGTGATAAGGAGATTAGCGGTGTGATTCCCAACCTCAGCATAATTCTAACAATTACTTACATATCATTGGCTGTTTCAAAAAAACACTGGAAAAAAAAGGGTGAAACTAGCAATAGTGTTTAATTTATTTGATAATAATGTTCAATGATCTTTTAGTTCATTCCCACTAGGAGTTAGAAAACAGTAAAGTATATCTGGAAGAAAGTCTACCAAGTCTTCGCTTGATCGTTTTAGTTTAATTCATGTTTTGTGGGTACAGCCTCATACTTGCTTATAACTTGAACCTTTGATGATACCTATAGCTAATGTATTTTCGCATCCTCTCTGGTGACTTCCACTTTTTCCTTGCTGCTATTGGGGTACTAAATATATTCTATGTTGTTCACTAATTGTTATGTTATTCTATGTTGTTACTCTGGATGAAGCCTTGTTATATATATGTCACTATTTTGCCATGATTGTGAGTTTCCCAAATTTTATTTATTTACTATTGTCAGTCAAAAATGTTTGAAATTGATTATAATGTTATTTTGGGGTTCACACAGGGTTGGAAGGCAGGTCGTCAACATCCCATCGTTCATGGTGAGAGTTGATTCACAGAAGCACATTGACTTCTCACTCACAAGTCCTCTTGGTGGTGGTCGTCCTGGTCGCGTGAAGCGAAGGAACCAAAAGGCTGCCGCTAAGAAGGCTGCTGGTGGTGATGGAGATGAGGAGGATGAAGATTAGATTATGAATTTCTTTTGTTTAGATCCTTGCACCAACCTTTTTATCTGTCGTAGATTTTTGTCTATCATATGCATGACTCTTGTAATTTTCCTATCCTTTTGTGTGAGGAAATATTTGCCTGAGGTTTGTTGTTTTTTAAACTTTTCTTTTCCCAAATATGAAGTTTTGCTCCAATACCTGTGATCATCTCTGGGTTTAGGCTTAATGTTATTTCACATAATATTTCATAGCACTTTGAATGCATTGAGTAACCAAGTTTTTGATCCAACTATACATCGTAGATCGGGCCCTTCTAGTTGTTTTTATGATAACACATACCTGTGAACTGAATTGGAGATTTTTTATTCTTCGTACAAATTAGCTGGATGATAAATAGTTGGTTTGTAGCCTAACTCCCGACATTTAACACAGACGAAATCACTGTATAATTCTGAACCAGCGTTGCGTTCAAATTTGTTGCCTCTCGCTCCAGTTGTGTGCCTTGTTTGTTTCTAGTTCTGATTCTGACGGACCTTACTAATTTATTCAAAAAAATTGTAGATCTAATAGGTTTATATATGTCATTGTTCCTACATGTATGTTGGTTGGACATCGTGAAGAATTTTATGTCTTCTTATTGAGCAAGGAAACCCATTGCTAGAGAGCAAGGGCACCTATGCCTTGAGAGGCAAAAATAGATATAAGGAATTTTAAAGAAGGCTCAATTTTCCACAATTTAAAAAATATAATATCTGATAGTTCATATATAACAAAAACCATGTGTTAATGCATCTCCATCTAGAACTAGTATTATCAAATATGTAGATTTTATTTCAACATTGGAAAATTTCATAATATCGTTAACTGAAGATGGATATAATTAGACTTTTAAAAGTTTTCTACATGTCTGGATATAATAAGAAATAATGCGATCAGCTGAAAAATTAATTGTATTTTTTTTGTCAATAGAAGAGAAGATAAACTCACACAACGGCGAAATTTTAGATTCAAACTCAATTTTTTTTATAACACCGACATTTGTTTGTTGAGTTAGGACTTAAGACAAAAAATTAATTTGAATTTACTCAATCAAACGTAGTGAAATTCTAATTCTAATAATAATTATAAAGTTCTTGTAAAAAAAAAATTCAAACATTTAAAAAAATAATAATAATTCAAACAAAATGTTAATCACTCAGCCTGTATGACAGTGAAAAAAGATTTTAGAGGTGCCAAAGAAATTTACAAGCACTTTATGATTAGATAAGTTTAAGCAATTGAATCATAAATTAAATTAATGATAATTCAATGCAGTAAAATGCTTCCCTTGATTCACACTTGTCATTTTTAGCTCACCTCAGTTTCTTAATTAGGTTTACATCTTTCATTTAAAGGAAACTTAATGATGTAATGTAGATACAAAACAAATATAAAATGATATAATTCATTCGGTCATTGGCACAAGTTAAAAGTAAAAAATGCATGTTCTCCTTCACACACACAACATATTAGCTTATACGCATTCACCAGTGACCAAATTTCCATACCATTAGTTTTATTGAATAAGAAAAGGGTACCCTTCACATGAGGTTCATTGGAATACAAATCCTTTAGTACAAACTTTTTTGGGCTCAAACACCAAAAGATAGCTTACCTATACGGCACAATTACCCCATATGCCAAAATCCATCTATTTGAAAATGAAAGATTGTTAATTTTATCTAGAAATAAAAAACAAACACTTCAACATCCCATGGCAGCATAATTATACACAAAGCTCCCTGATTGAATTATAACAAGAGAGTTTCAGGTGCGCCTTCATCTATGACCCTAACATTAACTTTTGTTACTATTTCACCATGAAGACTAAGACCGCCTATGACTACTAGCTTATCTCTGCATGCTCGAAAGACTACCCCCCATCCATTTATTGAGGTTACTTGCTCAGGAAGTCTTCCAATAGTCACTCATGAATTTATGTCTTTAACATATACTTTTTTATTTATTGATTTGCATAATCAGCAGCATACAACACATTGTTTACAACTGCAATCAGAGGAGGTGCCTCACCATTGATTGGTGTCTTAATCACACCATTTCCTCCATTTCGCGAAGGACGCATATTGGGTATTTTATGCCATTTTCTTGTCTTCAGATCAAATTCCTCACCAGATGTTAGTTGTGTTGTTTGGCCAATTCCAACCCCACCAAGGACATAAAATTTGTCATTCATAAATACACTAGAACACATTTTCCTCGTCATAATAAGGTCTGGAAGAATCTCCAATGTTCCGGTTTTTGAGTTATAAAGCTCAACAGAGCTCAAGATGTTGCCATGTTGATCACAACTACTAGCTAATATTGCAATTTGTCTAAGGCTAGCAGAACCGAACAAACATCTAGGGGTATTCATTTTCATTCCCTTTAACCATGAATTTGTCATAATACTATATTTATAAATGACAGGACCCATTATTTCCCTTCCAAACACAAGAAGCTCTGTTGTACCAACGCCCAATGACTCCTTGTCTGAAATCATAAAGCATTCGTTGGAATTCATTATAGGCAATTGCATCAATTAACCATGATTTGGGGTCAAAGGTCTCCTATTTAAGGACATCACAAGAAAAGTAAATCCATTCTACTATGCCCATTTTTCATCTTATTTGATATAATTCTTCAGTCTGAATGAGTGATATGAAACTTCGGTTCAATGCGGCAATTAAGAAATAATTAGACATGGACAAACGAATGAGACATTTAATTGAAGCATCACGACTGAGTTGATGAATAAGCAAACTCCAGTCACTTGTATGATTTTGGTCATTCTTCTGCTTTTCCCCTTCACCTTTTGTGAGATCATCTAGAACTTCACTTGACTTTTTCGACATCTTTTCTTCTACTTCCTTGGGATCATCTGATTTTGGAAGTCAATTGGAAAACCACAATCAAGAAAAATAGTCGAACAATTTCCATCAATTAAATATTTTTAACGAATATTGGGATGAAAATGCATCTAGAATCAAACACAAAATATTTCGAGATATAACACATTCACACAGGTAGATCATAAAAATTTATATGTGCATTCAATCAATGATTTAAGCTCATCAAGTACCCAAAAAAAAAATATCAATCGAGATATATTGTTGCTAAAATGGATATTTTCCAAATAAGATGCTCACAATAACATGTGACCTAGAATATAGAAAAATTCAAAAGTTTACTAAATAAACAAAATTCAATCCAACAATGACGAGAAACATTTTCATTTTAGACTAATTTTCTATGTCATTTTATACACCCTAAATTTGTAAGGAAAAAGCTAAAGAGAGAAATAGTAAATAAAAATACAAAGAAAGAAATAATGGAAAAAACATACAAATTTTGGTTCTCTCTCACTCTCTACCTACAATAGTGTCTGTAAAAAAAAATAATATGATAAATAAATATATTATTATTATTATTATTAAAATAGGTCCCTGAACTTTCTATAGCTATTCTGCAACTCGCTATTTGGGATTGCAATCCTGAGTGTACTCTCGTAGCCGATGATACTACATACTGCGTAATATATATATATATATATATATATATTTACTATGTGTGTCAATAGGGTTGTTTATTTCTAGAATAAAAATTAGATAATCAAATAAAAATGTTACTATTATTAAAATAGGCACTTGTGCTTTCTGTAGGTACCATGCGCTATCTGATATTGCAATACTCAGTGCACTCCAACAACCAATAATACTATCTACATGTGTTGTGAACTTGTTACATTGCATCATAATTCTTCTTTTTCAATCAATTATTCTATATTGGTTTGTAGGTGCATTTCATTTGTCGGTGTTCCTTTCGTTTGTATATGCACTTGGCTTTCATGCTTGCTATTTTTTCATTTGGTTTATAGGATGTACTTGGTTTCTATATGCTTGACCCTATTAAATGGATTTGAAATTTTTATTGGATTGTTCCATTGGTGCGGAGGTGCACTTGTCTTCCATGCTTGGTTTCTATTACGATGAGTTTGTGATTTTACGCTTCTATTGATATATGGATTTAATATATATATACATGACTAGTCAATCACAGCCGTTAAATTATCAAAGACGTTTAATTTTTACTATAATTATTTTTAAAATTATCTCTATAAATAATTGTGATGACCGTATAAATTTTTTTATATTGATGAATTGTTGCAGTTAAACTCAATAAGAAAATAATCGATGAAACAAAAAATATTTTTTTTTTAATTTTTAAATAGGAGGAGTTTTGCTCAAAAATATATTTGTTTGAGGAGTTTCAAATACAACAAGGTCTCTCTGTTGAGTTTGTTGGAGTTTTCTACCCAGCACCCCTCCACCTATATTTGTTATTTCTCCAATTCACATGAAGATATAATTTTGCCTTTTTAACCATTTAAAATAAGTTTTGAAATTGCTAGTTTCAGGAGTTTTAAATTTTTGAAATTGGTATTTTTGGAAATTTCAAAGTTTCGAAATAAGCAAATTTTAAAAATTTTTAAAAATCAAATTTTCGAAATAAGGATACATTTCAAAAATTTGGAAAGTTTCGAAAAATCTAAAAATTTTCCATTTCAAAAATTTCAGATTGATCGAAAGTTTCAAAATTCTTGAAATTTTGTGTTTCAAAAGTTTTAAATATTCGAGTATCACTTACTTTTTTGTTTCGAAAATTTGGAAAGATTCGAAAGTTATGGTGATTTCTCTAAATGTTGAAAAGAGAGAGTGAAAAAATGAAAGATAAAAAAACTTAAAGTTTTTATAGATAGTTAAAATGACAAAATTGTATTTTCATGTGGGTGAGATGAGTGACAAGTATAAATAGGGGTGCAGAGTAGAAAACTCTTGAGTTTGACACACACAATCTCGGCCCACTATTTAGAAATAAAAGAGAGTATGAATTTTTGTTTCATCGAATTTTTTTTGTTACCTAAATTTCTCAAAATCTAAAGAATTTAATTTTCTTACATAGACAGCTTAAAAAGTTTTATATAGTCGGAATATCATGACCAATTATACGTGTGACTTTAAAAGTAGTTATTATCAAAGTGAAACATTACTTATAATTTAACCGTTATAATTAATTGAAGTGTAAAAACTATTTATGATGTATGTCTATAAATTAAATTCAAATCTAATTAATACTTTTTCACCTTTTAATTATTTATCTATATACTCTCACCAATAATTATGACTCGTATACACGGTCTAGCATGAATTGTACATATATAGCACAAGTCACACATTAAAGGAGGAGGGACTAAATTAAAGCTAATTTTTAGATGATGAGATGAGCCAAATTTCAAGTATAAATTCAGATATGATAATAGATTTTTTAATAGTCCAATTTTTAAATATTTCATTTTTTTTAATAATATTCTGTTTTTACTAAAAAAAAAGAATATTATTATCTAAATAATTGAATGTTTGGCTTAAAATATTACTATCTTAATTACTATAGATAAACAATAAAACAGTGATATAAACTTTATAATAATCAAATGATAAATAACACAATGTATATATATCAAAATTTATAAATGTTTTAATATAAATCATGTGCAGCATAATTATTTGAAGAGGCATTTTCCAAAATGTTATTTGGTGACAAATATTTATGGTTTATTTATTATTTGTCAAAAAAAAAAGTTTATTATTATTATTATTATTATTATTATTATTATTATTATGCGCAAAAAGAATAGAACGCAAGGTGTTCTTCTCTGGAAAAGCGAGAGAAGGACATGTTGCAAGAGAACCACAATTTGGATTAGGATGTAACGTTGCATGCATGTCGATTATTTCTTGTTAATTAATTGTGAAAAAAGGGTTGGTTGGTTCCTTTGATGGGTAATTGCTTTGGAGCTCGTTCCAAGGTTCATAACCCTCTCACCTCCCAACCCAATTCTGGTGGTACGTTTTTTATTTATTTGTGTCACCAATTATTCTTTTTCTTATTATAATATTATTATTTCTTGTCTTTGTGTTTTTCAATCCATGACAACGTACTATATATATTAATGCAATGCAATTGATACATGAACTCTTACGAAAATTTGGAGTTTCTGTAATTTCCTTATTTAATTTTCTATTATTTCACCTCTGATGGGTTTCTGAAGAAAATTATTGTGGTCGTGTATATGCTTTTTTTTAGTGTTTATATTCTCTGTTTAATTTTAATTTTTGGATGAATAAGAGTTTTTCAAAATTAAAGTGTCATTATGATGATTTTGACAAAAGTTAGATTTCATAGTTTTAATAAAATGAATGTGTCACGTGATTTCCTATTAACTAGAGGTATTTTTTTCCATTCAAAGAAAATTGACAAAAGTGAGTTTGAAGTTTGAATTCATTCATTGTGCATTCTTTGTATGAGAAATGTTTGTGTGACTTATTATATTGTTTCTAATATTTGTGTAGTTCCACTTAGAAGTACTCAATTGTTAGCTCATTCAAGTGCAACAACAGGGCATGGATGTAAACCTGAGATTCTCCCAACTCCAAGATCAGAAGAGGACATACTTTCCTCCCCACATTTAAAAGCCTTCACATTTAAAGATCTTAGGAATGCCACAAGAAATTTCAGTAATGATAGTTTAATTGGACAAGGTGGATTCGGTTACGTCTATAAAGGGTGGATTGATGCTCATTCACTTAGACCTACAAGGCCTGGATCTGGAAATGTTGTTGCTGTCAAGAAGCTTAAGCCTGAAGGTTTTCAAGGCCATAAGGAATGGTTGGTAGGTGTTGCTTCTATTGCCATTGCTATTCAATTCTTTCTTTGAAATTAATTCAATTGTTCTCATACTTTTCTTTATTTTTACAGTCTGAAGTTAACTGTCTTGGCCAACTGCATCATCCAAATCTTGTCAAACTTATTGGATACTGCCTCGATGGAGATAACTGGCTTCTAGTCTATGAGTACATGCCGAATGGAAGCTTGGAAAATCATCTATTTCGTAGTATGTTGATGATGCCTTTTGTAGTTTATAACAAGTTTTTAGATATACACTCGAGTCCACTATTTTTGTTAATAAAAACATATCAGTATTAATAAGCGAATTCAAAGGGTACTTCAATCTGTTACAACATTGTTCTAAGAGACAAGAAAGTTAACCAAAAGGTTCTAACCAAGGAAAGAAAATAGACAAACATGAAAATAAACATTTTGCAAATATAGCAACCAAATATGAATTGTAATGATATCACATAAGTTTATTTCATACCCTGCCATCGAATTTTGCAGTAATAACTATGGAACTTTTAATTGCAGAGGGCACACAACTATTTCCTTGGGCAACAAGGATCAAAGTTGCCATCGGTGCCGCTAGAGGTCTCACCTTCCTACACGACTCTAATCAACAAATTATCTACCGCGATTTCAAAGCTTCTAATATTTTATTAGACTCGGTATGTTAGTTAAATATTAGCATTTCCATGTTACTTGATCAAAATGTGTTGGTATAAACTCCTTTTAGCTGGATCTTCTTTATTTCTTATCCCTTCTTCATTTTTCAAGGCATTTAAAATAAAATGCACACAGAAATTTAACTGATAAGTTCACTTGAATTTGCTGATCGAAAGTTCATTTTAACTTTAGTATTTTCTAGCAGTATGGCATCTTAATGTGTTTAAATACTACTAATGCAGGAATTTAATGCAAAACTATCAGACTTTGGATTGGCCAAAGCAGGTCCCACTGGTGATCGTTCTCATGTTTCTACTCAAGTCCTTGGCACTCAAGGCTATGCTGCTCCTGAATATATTGCTACAGGTTGTTTTTTTCTTCTTAAACTTATATTTTAATTTAATGCTTTTTGGTATATAAAAAACACTGTTGGTATCATCTCCCTGATTTTCATTGCTTTTAGATTCTTTTGTTTGGATCGTTAATAGATATTTCAAATCAAACTTGACTTCATAAATATTATATCACTCAAAATTGTGAATCAACTTGCCATTGAGGCTTCATAAATGTCATTCACTTATATCTATCTTTTTTATCAACAATTTTCATGTCCATTTATACATCATGCACAAACTAAACCACCAATGTAAACACTTGGACTGTGTTACATTGCTCAATAACTTTTTATCCGATATATATTTTATCTGATTGTCCACTAACTACCCTCTATGATGTAATTGCTCGAATTCATCATAAAAGATAATTATGTGGCGTTTTTTCAGGTCGGCTGACTACGAGGTGCGATGTCTATAGCTTTGGAGTTGTGCTATTGGAACTACTATCAGGGAGGCATGCGGTCGATAAAACGAAATCAGGAGCGGAACATAATCTGGTATATTGGGCAAGACCATATTTGGGTGATAGAAGGAAGTTGTTTCGGATTATGGACACAAAGTTAGAAGGGCAGTATCCACAGAGGGCAGCTTATACAGCTGCAATTCTTGCATTACAATGTATTAGTGAGGCCAAGTTTAGACCACAAATGTCTGAGGTTTTGGCTACTTTGGAACAATTGCCAGTCATCAGACATTCAGCTAGTCCATCTAGATTAGAGGATAAACCTGTCTCAAGTCCAATGAGAGAGAGAATCTGAAGCCTAATTTTGAGGGAAAAATTAAACATCATTCAGCCTGAAAGAGGACAATGTAACACAGGTGTATTTTCTCCAAATGATTGGGTTAGGTTGATTGATTGATTTGCATATTCTCCAAATGATTGGATTGGGTTAATTTATTATTCATGGTGGATTGGCCTGATTGATTTGACTACTCTCCATTTATTTAAAAATGTCAAAATATTCTAGAAAATTAGATAAGATAAACTAATTTTTTTTCTTCTATTTTTTGTTAAACTAAACAAAATGACTATTGAAATGTGTAATAGAAGACGCAATAAGTTAAATAATAAAAGATAAATAACTATAAATTAAAATAGTTTATGAAATACAAAAGTACTTCGATAAGATGATTTAAGTCTCTTTTAACTTAACCAAATGTATTGACTTTAAATTAAGTTGTGAAAATCTAACATAATCAAACTCTAGGAGAGGTTTTCCGTTCATTGTAGTATTATTTGACTCAGATGATTAGTCTCTATAATTATGTGTGGAGGAAACTATGTTTAGACAAAAAAAGATAGTTTATAAGAAGAAAACAAAAATTATTTCAAGATGGGATGGGTTGTGTTACAAAGGTTAAGTTAAAAAGTGAAATGATAAAAGGTATGAATTTCATCCTCTTCCTCAACATAACATAACAAATTGTTAGAAAAAACGAATACAATTGTGTGGTCACTTTTAGCTTTAGTTGACACAGTAAGAGTTTATAAGGTGATGGTTCACAACCAATGAAACCACAATCACACACATTACTTTTTCTCTCATTTACTACCAATGAAGTGAATAAAACAAAAACCATAGAACAACTGTCTTCAAATATAATTCATAGCAACATAAATATATCAAGAAAACAACCAAAAAGAAAAAATGCTAACTGCTAAGCAAAAAAGAAAGATTAAAAATCATTATGTGCCGAATGTCACAAATAAATTTAGCTAGCTGTGAATCTATACACCATGTAATGCTTGTATGTCTCTCCAGGATGCACAATCTGAGAAGGAAAGTTAGGATAATTCACTGAATCAGGATAACCCTGTGTCTCCAAAGCAATTCCAGCATGCTTGTGACATGTGGCTCCACCCTTTCCCTTTGTATCACCCAACATGCCACTAGTATAATACTGCAATCCAAGTTGATTTGTCCACAACTCCATTTTCCTTCCTGAGACAGGATCTCTCACCATAGCATACTTAAGTGATTTTGACTATGCTTGTCTAACACATAGTTGATGTCATATAAACCAGGAAGCTCATTAATTTGACTTCCAACTTTTTTTGGTTTAAGGAAATCATATGGAGTGTTTTGTACTGGTTGGACTTTTCCTGTTGGGATGAGATTATTGTCTACTGGTGTGATATTTGAACCAAAGATCTGGACAATGTCAGATAGAATGTCACCACTGCTGTGGCCTCTTAGGTTCCAATAAGTATGTTGTGCTAGATTCACTGGTGTGGCTTTGTCTATTGGTTTGGCAATCATTTTCACACCCAATAAGTTTCTTCCAAACAACATGTAAGTCACACTTACCTCAAGTTTTCCAGGAAAACCTGTAAAGTTTTATTTCAAAAAGAAAATAATGCAAAATGTTAGTTTTAAGGCTAGACCAAATCCTGGGGCTGCGTTAGATTACGAGCATCGTCAATGTGTGTGCGTAGTATAACCAGATACATCAACTTTTTTGTTATATTTTCTACATATATTTTATTTCATATGGAGTATATATTAATATTTATCACAATACAAAATTTGTGACGAAGGTTTTCACAGTCTGGCAACATAAAAAAACTTATGTGGTGTCGCAGTCACGATGACATGAAAAATCTTGATGTCGCATTGCAAATTACGTTCATGAATCTTTTTGAAAAACTTTGTGAATAATCAAATTATATACACAGTAGTAGTTAAATTAAAGTAGGAACCTTGTTCGTTATCAAAACTGTCGTAGGTAAATGTTATATGACTATCTTCCCGGTGAGATTTTACTGTCCATATAACATCACTGAACCCTTTGGTGCCACCTACAATTTCATCAATAAATAATCAGAAAATGTACATAATGCATCATTGCATGTGTAAATTATCAGACACATAGATATATTAATATTAATTAACATACCATGGAGTGTGTTCCCATGATCATTAACTGGCAATTTGTATGTTCTGCCATCCAAAGTGAATTGAGCTCCTCCAATTCTATTTGCCACACGCCCAATAAGAGCACCGAAGTAACATGTAACATTCTGCAGCAAATTTCAACATTTAGTAAATTAATGTCACAGTAAAATGCAAGTGGGTAAATTTATCAAATAAATTTTTATTAATTTTTGCATTTTCATTTCAATTTGTTAAATTAAACAATAATAAAAGAATGAATTGATCATACCTTATAAGAGTCAATGGAATCATAGCCAAGAACAACATCAGCTAAATTCCCTGTTAAAAGTAGATATAAAAAATTGTATACATTTGTTAATGTGGGATATAGGAGCAAAGATATTTGAGATTAAAAATTGAAGGAAAATAAAACAAACCATGTTTATCAGGAACTATAACAGATATAATTGTAGCACCATAGTTTGTCAAATTAAGCCTCATATTTCCTCTTTTCAATTCATAAAATCCAATTTTATCATGTTCATGTGCATGAGAGAGAACCAAGAGCCCTAAGAGAGTACAAAACAATAACGATACATTAGACATTGTTGAACAATAATTTCACCGATGAGTGAGCTTATTTCTCTCTCTCAAATTCTTCCGCAAAGATGAACTTAAATAAATTACATAGAAGGAGGAAACGGGACCCACAAAAATCAGATTAGGTAAATGTAAAATATTGGATAAACTCAAGATTGTTTTATAAGGAAAGGTTTGTCATGGGATGTGTGTCACTTGATATCATCATTTAAGGATCGCAAAATACATCTTACCTGACTTTTTCATACTTTTAAGTTGTCTTTTTTTACACTTTCATTCTTTTTAAGTCTAGCTATGCTTCATTCCTTTAATATTTAAGTTAAATTTTATTTAATTATTAATTTTTAAATTATATTAAATTATGTATGTAGTGAATTATTATTAAAATTTAATTTAAACAGCTCAATAAATTTGACTATTAATGCTACTTTTATAAGTTGAGTAAAAAAAACATGATTATGTAATATATATATATATATATATATATATATATATATATATATATATATATATATGTACACCAAAGTTTTAGCAAAGACTGATTATGTAATATATATATATATGTTTGTGTGTGTGTCTAAATGGTCATATAAAAATTAAAAAATATGTTGTTTACAAGATTTATGATTGTTTTCTAAATAATTAATATGATAAACTTATAGTTACATAGAAATTTTTTAATGATAAGATTCTTTTAATTGTATTATTGATTATTTAAAGTGAAACAAATGAATAATGATGATATAATTTGAATGACTAGATCGAAAAAGTAACATATTAAATGACTTAATCGGAAATTAATCTAAACTTAAAAGAAGCATGTGTTAAAAAAATATACTATTATTTTTGTGAAACACAAGATTTCACGTATTTGGCTTTTAATAATAATGGATATTATTTTTGTCAAACACAAGATTTCATGTATTTGGCTTTTAATAATAATGGATAAGTTTAGCGCAGTAATTTCTTTTCCTCTTTAATATTCTGTCTTTAATTAAATTCAAATCTCTCAATTGATTATTTACTTTTTACAATTTTAACTTTAATAAAAGTATAATCTTAACTTTTTATAGAAAAAAAAATTTGAATTAGGAGAGATTTAACCTCGTAGAAATGGACGACGGAATTTAACTATAATTTGTTGATCGTAGAATTTTGAACTTACAATTTTTTGTTTTTTTAAATATTTTTCAAAAGAAAGACCCTTAATTTAAAATTTTAAGTCAATATAGCATGTTTTAAATTTTATAGATAATTCAATTTTTAAATAAAAAAATGAGTTATAAAAATCAATTACTACTATATATTACTACCTTTGGTCTTATATATAAGAAAATTTTGATCAATAAAAATTGATGTATTTGATTTAAATTTTAAATTAAATACATTAATTTTGTTGACAATTTTTCTTTTATATATAAGACCGGGTATAATATTAAATACATAATTTTTATAAATTTACTCTTTTATAAAAAAAAATTATTTGTTTTTAATCCTTTACAAATATACTAACAATTTTTGTTTTCGGTTATTTCCTTGAAACATTTATTTATGTTAGAGTTCATCCATGCAATATGTAGAGCATTTGGTTTTGTGTAAACAAATAAGTTGTCCTTAAATTGTAAATATTTGTCATTTTAATCCCTAAAATTTATGAATAAATAAACTTGTCCCTCAATTTATAATACGTCTCTACAGAGATCACATCATAGGGATCATTTTACACAAAAACATTTGTTAGTTCCTTTTTATTAGACTAATTTGTCTATAAGTGAAAAACTAGTTTGTCTGGTTTTAAAATTTTGCAATAAATTATTTCTTAGAGCAAATTACTTCTAAGTTGATTGAATAGTCAAAATTTTACAAAAACATCCAAGTGCGCAACAAAGTTCCACATAACAAATATTTTAAAATTAATTTCTTAGAACCATTACTTCTGATTGAATAGTCAATAATTTTACAAAACATCCAAAAAGTGCAACAAAATTCCACAAACAAATATTTTAAAATTTTCACTTTATTATTCATGAAAGACTCACTTGCCCATCAATAAACACATAAACTCAAACCCCTCCCATCTCCTACCCTCCTAATTTCCAAACAAATCCCAATTTAAAATTTGCAAATATAAATTGTAGAGATAACATTAAGGCTTATCAAATATCAATTAACTTGTATTTCGTATATATAGACTCTAGTTATTACCACCTAATCTAACCATAAGTTACTTCATATTAATTTAACTTGGTTGCTCCAACGCTTGAATTTGTACACTTCATACAGACTATAGTGTACTAAGGGTAAGGGTGGTTGCTAGCATTTGCCTACTAATTAAATTAACCTTGAATAGTGGATAAAAACTATGACAAGGTATCAAATGCCTGAGCCTCACGTGCTACCTTAATGAAGACATCTTCTAATGTGGTATCTGCTAAACCCCATGCAAAAACAGTGAAGTTTCTTTTTGCAATTTCAACAGCTCGGAATACATTTGCTATTTTAACATCCTCTTTTGGAAGCTCAAATTTCTGAGTTCCAGAAAGACGGTATATCTTGCTGGCATTTGGAGTGAGCTGTCGTACCATGTTCTCTACATCCTTCTCGCGATCCAAAGATGTTGTCATTGTGAACACATAAGTTCCTCCATATCTGGCTTTTAGCTATGACAAAACAACAGAAGTAGCTATAAAAAGTCAAAATATACATGGTTTAAATTTGCACTTTATATTTGTCACTAAATTGAAAAACAGTAGAAGTGTATGCAGCTTGGAGTTTTAAAGTTGCATTCAAACTTGCATACATTAACCATATAAACGCCGATAACAATGTCTTTTGCAATCTATATTTTAATGACCTTACTGATACTGTGCAGTTAAGGACTCTTCCATTCACGCAGTCAGCACAGCATAGTTTGATCTTTATCAATTGGCTCAAATTCGAGTGAGCATTTCGAATACTTTTAAAACCATTTTAGTGAGCTCAAAATCTGAGTCATTCAATCAAGATCTGATGGTGCTGACTGCATAAATGCATGCAATTTTGGGAATCCGGATCAGTAAAATAACAGTTTATGGGCAAACCCATTTAATAGTTTCATTTTGAAATACACTTTGATTAAATCATATCACTTGAGCAAGTACCTCCTTTGGATTTCCGATGCACTGCAAGCTACCATTTACAAATATTCCTAATCGATCGCATAAGGCCTCTGCCTCTTCCATAGAATGTGCTGAAAGCATAAAATCAAGATTTATCATGTTATGGAATCAAATTTAACACAGGCTAGCTAATATACCTAAAGCATAAACAAGAAGGAGAATACAGCGCGATAAAATCCATGAAAGAGCGAGAGAATACTTGTCAGAATGATTGCACGATCCTGTTTTGCAAGCTTGATAACATTCCATAAACATTTTCTTGAAGCAGGGTCTAATCCAGTACTTGGCTCATCCATATAAACAACCTAAATTTGAATTGGCATTTAAATAAGAAAACTTGAATCATCTTTTGTTTTTAAAAAAAATATGAAAAAGAAAAAATGATCAGATTGGTTTGAAAAGAATAACAAACTTTGGGGTCCCCAATTAATGAAATTGCAACACTAAGCCTCCTCTTCATCCCTCCACTGTATTTTCCAGCTTGTTTATCAGCAACCCCTCCATGGAAAAGGTTTAAACTCTTCAAAGATTCTTCTACAGCCTAGAACAACAGAATGGAAGCTAAATAGTTAAAAATTTCCCTGCCAAGCAGATGATGATATGGAATGATGTTCTTCATACCATTGTCTTAAAATATCGCACAAGAATTATGACATACCAACTTTCAAATTTCATTGCTTTCAATAACATTAAACACCTATTTAGACTTTGAAAGGTAGAATTTGTATAACTTAACACTCCTAACATAATTAAACTTCTAACACAATGATAATATTCTTAATATTTCGAACAGTAAGAGTTCCAGTGAGTGAACTTACTTGAGTCAACACTGAACCTTTAAGATTTTTAAGTCTTCCATAAAAAAGTAGGTGCTCTCTACCAGTCAAGCATTCCCACAGCAAGCTATAGTATTATGAAGAAGAAAAAATTAGAAACTTCTTTCAATTGATACAAATTTGATTTCAGGAAAAACATAAAAATTGGAGGAAATTTCAGCTTACTCATGCTGTGGACATACTCCCATGTTAGTATATATTCCATTCATATGAGTTCTTATGTCCAGGCCATCAACATATGCCGCACCAGATGTTGGCTCTGTGAGACCAATCATCTATAAACACAAAGAAGCTGATTAGATTTATGTATTAAAAAGAAAACCATTCAAAGGATGAAATTATTGAACAAAATCAATTCTTAACTGACCATACTGATAAAAGAAGTCTTCCCGGCACCATTAGGACCGAGCATACCGAAGCACTCCCCTCGAGGCACAGCAAGGAATAATTCTTTCACTGCAAATTTGCCTGGATTTCCATCTCTTCCTGGATAGAATTTTTTTAAGTCGTCGCAAACAATTGCACGATTAATGGTTGGTTCAAGTAGCAGCTGCTCCACCTTCTCCCTCTTAATACAAAAAGAGGAAATCATTTAATACATTATACATGTAAGTAAGCCACGTGTGGCAAACCAATTCATTCATCTGCAATGCTGAATATGTTAAGAACTAATTCTTAAAGTTAAAATCCACTTCAACAAGAACCCCACAGGAGTTGCTCTATTGAAGTAAAACTCATTAAAATACAAAACTGATGTTTGAAAAAAGGAAAAATTGTGACCGAAAGAAAAGTTATTTGGTTCTCTAATAGAATTAGCTATCTTAATTTCTTAATCCATAAGGTGAACATATAATAAGAATACGTTTGTTCAATAAACATAAAGCTAACCTCTTGGATGACATCAGGTTTATCCATCTGAGCCAAAACTTTTGACCCCTGCCTTTGGAAACCTGGCTTCTTGAATGGTGAAAGATGTTTTTTCTGAAATCCTTTCAAGAAGAAAAGAGGACTTTTTCCACTTCCTGTTGACAATACTTGATCGATGTAATAAGCAACAAAAAGAACTACTTTCCACTCAGCAAACATGATAATCAAGACCTCTTTCATGCCATTGGAGCTATCACTCAGATCCTGCCATCGCATACCATGAGTCCCCGAATCACTGCCACTGACAGCAGACTGTGCTAACTCATATAACCCACGATACAAAGCAAACCCGGGATACAACTCCATACAAATGATCCACTCCCCTGCAGAAATAGCATAGGAAATCAACAAGCTACAAGGTTAGAAGCTGCAAACAGAGGCATGGGATACGTATAAAGATGACTGATGTGAAATCTACTTCTAATCACTGTGGTCATATAATTCCATTTTTTTCCGATTCGAATGTTGCCTGAATTTGTCAGTGATAAGCTGAACAACCTTAAATGCCAACTTTGTATCAATTCAAAAAAACATCGCATTGCTAGTAAACTAATGCTGTGGCTCTCCTCGTTCAGCTAAACCAACTCAACCTCATTAAATTGGCTCGTAAGGTCAGAACTACTTAAACATTATAAGCATGTTCTATGCCATATCTCTAGTCAATGTGGACTCTCAACACACCCCTCACGCTTAGGACGAAACATCTAGAACGTGGATGAATTTGAACTGAATTTGACTGAATTTAAACTGAGTCAGGTCTCTAGCCACTCAACGTTATTTCTCACATTCAGCATTATTTACTTTTTCCCAGCTTCTTGTAGAGTAAAGATTAATAACGATAAATGAAAACAATTACTACAATGGATTTTTCTAATGTAATTAGCATCATCATTCATCAACAATGTTAGCCAGTCATACAGATAATTTTGCCACTTCGCCTGAAGATCCTTTTAATGATAGTCCTTTAATACTGGAAGCTAAATTATAAATGGAAACCATATGAACAACTCGGAATAGTATCATTCTTCAGTCATATAACTTACTTGGGAATGATGAATTTTGAATAAAAAATTGGAAAAGAAAGCCGGCTAATAGTCCAGTTCCAAAGACGCCTATATATGCAGTTACTGCGAATATAAAAAACACAAGTTGGTTAAGAGATCTGAGAAAAGAAAATATTAATACACCCATTATTATGAATAACTTGAAGTGGCTACCAACAAACCTGTAGCAGTCTTAACATTTGAAAAAAAGGAAGCCAACAAAAATGCCAGTGAAATTTGTAAGTTTACATAGATGAAATAAAACACAAATTGGATGCTGTAGTCATTCAAGGTGAAGAATTTCAATCCTGAAAATGAAGTCAGCAGCATCAGACAGAATGGGAAAATGCCAAGAAACAGATAGTTAAATGGTTATATTCTTACCTAAGACTGAGCCAAATAGCACAAAACACAATATGTAGATCATTGATAAGGCAAGAAAAAAACCATATGAAATCATCCAATATGGCCCATCACCAAGACCATGCATTTTCATCATGATTCTTAATTTTTGTTGCTTCTCATAAACCAGTGATGTCAGAACAACCTACATAAAATGCATATAGAGTTTACTCGTGTTGAACAGATAAATACACTAAAACATCTATTTGTGTTTGCATTGGATGTTGGATACAATTATTGACTTTGAATCCGAGTCATATATTGTTCCAAGAGCAGAAAATCTAAAAAGACGGTTTACTTACATAATGGTTACAGACATATAATGATATAGAGATGATTTAGGGATAGGTAAGAATATCACAGCTATTTCAAAAATCAACATTGGCCAATAGCTATCTATACTGTAATACAATGTCAGTACTGTCCTCTCAGTTCTGTCAACTTCTCTTATTACAAACAAATTATTTTTTACTGATATATTTGTTCACATATTTCTACACTTACCGGAAAAAGTTGCAGAACGACCCATGTAAAGAACAGACCTCCCAAAAGAGATGCTATCTCAATCCTAATTGGGGTCGCAGATTTTGGCATTTCCTTTACAAACTCAAATAACATTTTGGTACCAGGTCCACGTAGAAACTGTAAGTAGGCATTTGATATCTGCATGCATAATAAGGCTAGATATCAGTCACTCTTATCTTCCAAGATTCAGATAAAGAAAGACCCATTTATTTTTTTAAATAAAAGTTTAACATGTATACAAATAGGAATTATTATCATTATGTTAGGTAAGTAAATTTACTGATGTAATTAGTGCTAAAATTTGCAATATAGTAACTCAATGCTGCATGTACATCACTATCATAGTTTCACTAATTTCTTCCATTCAAATTATGCATTTTGGAAGTTGTAATAACTGGGCAAGTTTTTCCACCAGTACAAATCCATTCCTATTGCTAATGAACCAAGTATGTTTTTTACTTAAAGTTAATATAAAGTTTAAAAAAATTGATAGATTCATAGCACAGGCTACCAAGTTGCAAGTTCTTTTTAAGCAGCAATTGAGTTTTCTGTTTCATAGCATTATATGTATTCATTATCAGGGATTTAGGATAGCAGCAAGGAGGATGAAACAATTAAAACAGGTTTTAGATATATACCAGATTTATGGAACGAGGAATCCGCAACAATGGAGTAGGACCAAAGTTGTCACCTTTGAAGGTTGATTTGTACCATACAGTGACATTGAATGCATCCTCATTTGAATTTAGAAAATCAAAAGCTGCAAAATGTCAACATAGTCTTAAAAATGAGTATTTTCTTCCATACATTATCTATGTTGAAACATAATGATAGTAGAAGTACCTGAAACTATATCATTGATCTGTCCTTCTGGGTCATCCCTTTGATAACCTTTATATATGTCATCATCGATATCAGAAGAACTGTTACGCCATAAATTTATACCATCGGCACATTTGATTTCTACATCGCAGGAAAATAAATTCAACCGTTAACAAAACACCAAGTTTTATATAAAAACAACATTCTACTCGCCGTAATTCGTAAATGTATTAAAACAATCTGTTACTGTGTCAGCACTTATTGGCCACAAATGACTGTAAGATTAGTATCATTACACAACTGTGTGCACTTCCAAATTTATGACAAATTTTAAACATTATTTTTTATATATGCTCTCATTTGATTATTTTTCCAAGCTGTTCAACACAAAAATGAAGACTAAGGTTCAAGTCAACAACCACAACAATAAATATCACATAGCCTCCTTCATCAAAAACAGCAGACAAGATTTTTAAAAGAGCGCGATGAGCCTACAGCTAAATATCCTCACTAACAAACTATTTGAATATTTAGTTTTCTGTCAGCATGCATTCCAATTTCATGTCTGTTGTCATACATTGCCATTACAAGGATGTTCATGTTCCATACCTTTAGCCAATTTCCTGCCTGCTATCTCGTATGGAAATGTCTCCGTATCTTCCTGTCCATTACCGCCTCCTATCTGGAACTGAGCTGGGAATGCAATGTTGTCCCGAGGGCACTGAGTTTGTAGATGATAAATGGGAAGCTCCGAAATGAAAGCAGGTTCGATAAAATTGTTGTTCTCGGTTGATGATTCGGATCCCTATATTATTTTCACAGTTTCATCACCAACAACAGAATCCACAGAAATAAATAAACCAATAGATAACATTAAATATCAATACAGGCAAATAAATACTTGCTAGTAGCAAAAGAAAAAAGAACTCACCAGCACATTTGATGCCAAACTACTCTTGATATCAGATAAATTCATGGTGAAGTTACTTGGAAACATATTGTTAGACACAACTGTGCAGAGAAAAGACAAGTAAACATTAGGCTAACAAAAAAGGCAAAATGCATATTTGGTTTCACTTATGCAAAGCAATTCTAAAATCATAAAATTGATTTTTATGTTAGATGTTATCAAGTAGAACTGTTTTTTCCTCTATAGTCGATTCTAACTTCAAAATCGAGACTTGGAGCATTGCCTTCAAACTTCACTGTTCGCCCAAAATTTATTGTCTAAGTGTATGTTTGATTCCACCTTTAGATAAACTAAAATTGATTTTAACAGACTTAAATGTTATCAAGGAAAATTATTGTAACTTAAAGCTAGGATACATAGTTTTTTACTCCAAACATGATTTTTACACCTAAGTTATTGTTCAACTCACTTTGACGGGAAAGTATACAAAAGTAAACCACTTGACATCCAACGCAGTTTTAACTAAAATCAATTTCTATCACAGCAAAACCTAACTCACACTAACTCAAATTAAACATGAAGATATCTAACAGTAAATTATTTTACATTGAGATAATCTTGAATTAAAGAGTATGTTTGATATCCGAGTAGGTTTGTCGTAATCAAGCCCTCGTTTTGCAAAACTACAAGTCCTAGCTTTTTAAAAATGACGGTGATTCTAGCAAACTCAATGTGATACCAAACATACATAAAATCAAATTTACAAAATCAATTTGAAACAAAATAATAAAAATGAAAAAGAAAAAAAGAAACATGTTATACTCTGTCCAAAAGAGTGATTTTCGGCGGTGAAGAGCATGGTAAAAACAGGTGGATACCATTTCCCTTGCGGAAGTTGCAAGAGAGGAGGCCATTCAATTGGATTAGGAACCGCACATGTTACAAGTTGAGTCGCATCGGAATACTCCACCCCACAAACCTTCTCTGAATCATCACATTCATCGCTCTTAGGACATACACAACCGCATTTAAACTTTGGTTTATCCAATTGACCGTCGATTAAATATTGAAGGAGAACAAGTAAGATGCAAAGGATTAATGGGAATAGAATCAACCGAATGTTCGTCTTCTTGTTCCGTTTCTTTAAAACAATATAAAACGTTAGCATGGAATAACATATTTGAATAATTGAATTGCAAATATTAATTATGATATTCTTGTACCTGGAACGTTAAATTCTTTCTCAGAAGTGCGTTTGCTTGAGTCCAGAAGGTAGCAGGGGAAGAGGAATGATTTACATTTACCATGTTTTTTATTTGACAGAGACACACACAACCAGCACTTTTTGTAATGTTGTTACTTTATAGTTGTGCGTGTTTGTCACTGCAACCTTGTTGCTTTTCTTCGTGTCTTTGGTTTTTTAAGCTAACTCGAACACTCTTTGCTGTTTATATATGTAGTAAGATTTTACGCTTGCTCCTTCACTCTCAATCATAGTTCATAATAATTATCACTTCCTAATTCTATTATTTTATTGTTTAATTAGAGTGCTTACCTTTTACTGAACGGTTAAAGGTTGATTCTTGCGGTTAATTTAATATACTCCCTCCTTCATTTTTTTATAAATAAAAAAATAAAAATAACAAGTCTATAAAATTAGAGACTCTAGGAAAACCACGAAGCCGGCTTTTGAGTCAAATATTATTATTAATTTAATTAGTTGTGGTTATTTATTTATCAATAATTATTTCGTATCATATACAGTGCGTGTAGTCAATCGCTGTCAGTAAAATTATCAACGTGGAGATATTTGGATTTTTACTAAGCGTGTAAAGCACGATCGTTATTTGGGAGAATACATAATGCTTCTACACTAAAAAATCATTAAAATTGAGTCAAAATGAAATAAATCATTAAAATAGCAAAAAAGAAATTATTAATTAATGTTCCTTTTTTCTCAAATTAATAGCATTGTGATTGTCGTATGAGTTTAATTGAGTTATGAGTATATATTTACTATGTATTATCAAGGTAAAAATATTTTATTTAGTTATTTTTTTGACAAATTTTATATATAGTTATCTCATAATATATTTTTTGCATAAAACTTAATGATATAACTATTGTGTGAAGTTAGAAAGTTGAATAGTCCTACATTTTTAGAGATTTTTCAATCACGATGTAGAAAATATTTGATTGTGATGGAATTAACATATGTATTTGTATAGCAAAATCGTTTTTCAAAAACTTTATGGTAATGCAATTAATTGATACAAATAGAAAAGTCAATTTTAAAGTAAGAAATTTGATTTTATCGAATCTTAGTAATTAGTGATTTATTCAATCAAATGTGAACATGATTAGAATATGTTTAATGATGCACCAATAATATGAAATCGGATAACAAAAATGCAATTATGAATATAATTCATAATGTTGAGATGAGTTCCAAACATCTTTCAAGCTCAACAATTCAATACAAGAAATTGAATCAACATAATTTTTAGTGTTACTCATCTTTCTATCATTCAAAAATTAAAAAACAGAATTTTGGGCCACTAAATATCAATGGGTTAAGTGAGAAAAAAAATACACAACAAATTATACTAATTCATTTAGTATGTGGTCACATACAACTAAATCCGTTCTCCTTTTGAAAAATAAGTTTTCCCTTTATTATCAATTAAAACATTTACAAAAACTAGTACACTAATCCCTACTTCTCTAAATGTTTGAACTAGGGATAACAACACAACCAGCCCCTATAGGTAGTCATCAGAACTCGTCTTGATTTAGGCAGAGAAAATCCGCTTTGATTAAATGCGGGTGTAAATTTTCTCCAAAATTAAAACTCGAATGCGTGAACGGGTTTGGGTGTTGATATACACCCCTCATCCAAATCCGTCTCTGATAGCGTTTTAACAAGTGTACTAAATCGTTGCAAATAATAATTAAAACGGTAGTACCGAATGTCGAACTCAATGATTGCGTTTTACTATCGAATTATATTTAATTACTGAAATTGAACAAAAAGATTATGGATTGAGTAGAATAATATTTGAAATAACAACAGTAATAAAATTAAACTTTTATAATGAGAAAAATGTCAGGGATGAGTTTCACTACGAGTCCAACCTTGGTCTCTAATTTGATCCTAGTTACTGAATTCCTTTATTGAATTATTACTGAATTTTCTTTAGTATTCCTGCCCTAATGTCTTAGTGACAGAACCTTTAATCCCAAAATAACCCCTAATTCCTTAGTTGATTTAAAATTAGGATTAAGCTTTACAGTACAGAAATTCTCTTTTTAAACTGCTGCCTCAACAACTAATTCAATTGGTTTCATGACCTGCATCTATCCCTAGATTACAATCTCATGAATTTCGCATCTCAAGCATTCGTAAAGTCCACTTCCGTTTCAAAATACGAATCGTAAAACATTTTAAAGTTGATTAGGCAATAAAAAGTATTAAGCACAGAGATGAGAAAAATAATTCAATAAACTTATTCATATAACAAAGAATCAAATCAGACAATTAAGGGATTCATCTTGTTTCACTCATCCCTAACAAATAGGGTTTAGTTACTAATTATAGAGATTAAAGAAGAATTACAAGAAAGATTCATGAATGATTCTTGATAAAACTCCTTCAATGGTGTAGAACAGCCGTCTCTGAGCTTCTCTGCTAGGGCACAAGTCTCTGAGCTTCCCAATTGACAAAAAGATCCTTAAAAAAATCAGAAAAACTCGATTTTATGCAATTTGCAGCACGCCACGCGCTCCAGGCGCATGCCTTGCGCTTCAAGCGCATTTAAACAGAATCAGCAGCGCAGAAATGCGCTTCACGCGCATGCTTTGCACTTCACACGCACAACATCTTCAGTCTGACGTATACTGCATATTTCTACTATTTTGAGTCCGAATTTGGCTCCGGTGTCTTCATTAAAGTTGTAGCTATGGATGTTAGCTTTCATTTTCACTTGGTTTGACTCCAATTGGACATCTACAACTCCATATATCACTGAAATACTCCACATAGGTCATGTTGATTTCTCACAAGAATTCAGCACTGCACTAAAAACAAAGAAACGACGCAAAACTCCGATAAATCTCTACTTAATCAACGAAATAAGAACATAAACATTTTATTAAACCCAAGAACTAGAATCAACAAAATATATCAAATAAATCATTAAATTAACTAATGATTGAAGATAAATAAGACTAAAAACAATGAAAAATATGCATATGATGAAGAGTCATCAGTCTCATTAGTAATATTATTGTCATTTTTAAATTTTATATATATAGTCAATATTTTTAACATTTTTTTAATATTAAAAATTATTATCTTCTCTCGATAAAAAAATATGATTTTAATATTTTTTAATTTGTTATTGTATAATAATTATTTTATTGTATAAATTATAATAAATATGACTTTCAAATTTATTATTTTATAAATATGAATGGGTGCGTGTGCGAGCAGAAAAACCCAAACTCCGCTGCTAGTGGAGATGAGAACTTAAATTTCACACTTAATAAAAATGGATGTGGGTTTTTCCCGACTAGTTGAGTGTGAAGGTGAGTGGAGCAAAATCCACCCTCGCCCGACCCTGTTGCCATGTCTAGTTTGAACCACATTTATTATCTTAAAAAAGAAGACACTCATTCCATTCTTGCAAGATAACACTTTGATATGGTTGACCCTATTATTCTACTTGCAATTTGCTTTAAAGTATATTTTATCATTACATTTTTAGCATATAATATTATGTAGACCTATTCATGTGTTGTGAGTTACAAATTACAAATATTAGTTATTCGATACTCATCATTCCTCCATCATTATTGATAATAGTTTTTCTTATAGTTTTAACTCCCCGATTAATATATTGGGTCCTTTTGAAGACTTTTCAAGAAATATATACATGACAAAAATTAGTGGAAGTTATTCTATATTTGGAGTTGAACAAAAATGACAACTATGTTTTGCGGTCAATTGTTGTGTGTTGACATTTTATCCAAATACATCAATGTTTTGACCAAATTGTGTTTATATTTTTTTGGTGATCTTTTGCATAATAAGTTACGTAGTATAATATGATGATAACTATACTATCATTATCACCTCATCTTTTAGACATTTAGAGTCAAAGAATGTACATATGGATGACAATTAGACTCAGACCTAGTGGGTACCCGCAAAAAAAAACCTGCAATGGATAGAGTAAAAACCCACATAATGGGTATGAGGACGAGTAATTACCCGCAAAATTAAATGGGTATGTGTGCGGGTATGTGTGCGGGTATGGATACTATAGTACCCACCCCGCCCCCACCCACACTTATATATTGTTGTTGTTGTTGTTGTTATTATTATTATTATTATTATTATTATTATTAGATGTGTTTATTTGAGTGTAAATAAAAATGATTTTTGTTTTAAATAATTTAGAGATTATTTTTTAGAGATTTTTGTAAAATGACTTTTAATTTGTTTGTATATAATTTTATAAAAATGATTTTCAAGAAAACATGTTTGTATGAAAAAATATTTTATAAATACATGACTTTTCTAAATACATATATGTTCATCTACTCTGGTACACATTTTTATCTCCCCTCCAATCTCTATCTACTATCTCTCTCACTCTCTATTATCTTATGTCACTCTATCTCTATTATCTCATGTCACTCTATATCTCTTTTTGATTCCAAACAAATCACTGAATTTAGGTCTTCCATTTCATAATTTTCGGATACTTCTAAAAAATAAACATATAAATAAATTACCATGAAAATATACTAGTAATAGATTTTGGAGGTTCTATTCTAATCTTAAAAGTTGGGCCCTTAATAAAAAAATGCAATTTTAATAATTGAAAAAATAAATAAATTTTAGTCTCTATGTACATATCAAGCTACATGATGTTCTATCCATACCAATTTGCATATGCTCTATCCATACTAATTTTTTAAATTTAATCACAACAATAACGATCATTTATCGATATATATTTGTTAAAGTGCGGGTAATGTGTATAGGTACGGCAATTAAGTACCCAAAGGCAAGGGTAGAAGTATTAAAGTTGATACCCGGTACGGACACGAGTATTTTTGTAAACTGCGGTACGGGAACGAGTACTATACTACCCTACTCAAACCTTACTGATTGTCATTCTTAAATGTACACATAACTTTCTAATACAAAAATTCATGTTATAGTGAAATAATACCTCATTTTTAGTAAGATATATAAAATATACACCTTTATCCCAAGTCACTTATAATTTAGAAATTGAAAAACAATTTATTATTGAAGTACTATTTAGATTTAATTTATATTGATTTTCGTATATTCTCTATTTCTTCTTATTATATCATTGTTAATATAGTTTTAGAAGAAAATTTGTAAGGTCTCAAGAAATAGTAAATTTGTTTTGTATGGTTATAAACTAAAATATATATTAACTTCTTCCAAATAATTAATTATTTCAATACTAAAAAAAAGTTCTCTCAAACACATTTTTTAAGCAATTTTTACATTTTATAGAACTTGTTTTAATACACTAATGTAATTTCAGATAGACATTTAGGACAAAATTATGAGACTTTATGTATATTATTATCAAATTGCATGTATAATATTACAAAATATTTTTAAAAATTATAAAATTATATATTTACCCGTACCCACTTAATCTAGTAATTTATATTTAGCTACTCCAAACAGATTTGTGAGGACCACATTATTTGTCTACATCGTCAAAGCTTGTATAGCAAACAACATTTTAGACACAAAATATACATATTATTTAATTATTTAAAAAATATAAATAATATTTAATTATTTCAAAAATATACAATTTTTTTGAATGTCCAAATAGTATGTCTAAATAAGTGTCTTATTTACTCTATTATTAAATTAAACTGTCTTGTCTCGAATTTAAACTCGGGTCCTCACATGTGTATAAATTAATTATAGCTAGTATTAGGAAAAAAAAATAACATTGTATTAAAGGCCCTAAAAAAGACGTTACGGAGACATGTGATTTCAGACGATAATAGTACCAAACTAAAAATATGTTTTTCCCAAATCCCAACAATTCTCTTCATCCTCAAAATTTCCATATTTGAAATAATAATCCAAACCCAAATTCTTACAAAATTAGAAAGTTCCATCCTCCACAAAGGTAATTCTAGTTGTTTTATTTTTTTTAGTGATGGTACTTAAACTTAATGAAATGCCAGCAGCAAGTAAATGAAGAAATCTAGCATGAGCATATTCATGTTACCAGACAATATTTAAGATCATACACACTTCAGGAAAGAAAAAAAAACCTTGAAAAAACAAACAATATAGACAGCCCAACAATAATGTCGAAAACAAACAGGACATAAATTTGGGTATAGCCGTTTCATGCAAAACTAAAAACCTATAATGTACAAATCACCCTCAAACACACCTATAGTTCGGTCAATTCAACAATTTCCATCAAAGATTAACTCAAACCTCACGAGTTTAAACTTCTTCATGTCAACTCCGAATAAGTCATCCTCAGATCACCTCTTCCATTCTGCTTGAATTACCTTTCCTGCGATATGAACAGAATAGTTGATGATCATAAATCATAATGAAGAAAAATACACCAGAATATACAAATTTGAATTTAGCAGTTCACTTATACTGTTCTACCATGTTTTTTAAGTGAATGAAAAAAACTACTGTTTTTGGAATCTGCAATCAAATTTAGACTATTAAGAACCAAAAAAATTTCTCTCTCAAATATTATTAATTGGCATGATTGAACTATTATTTGTCACAATACTGAAAGTAATTAAAAGTAAATTTTGCCATGCGATATTTTCAAACCACTTTTTTTTGGGTGAATTTGCCAAACCACTAAGCAGGAGGAACACTTTAACATACCATTTCCATCTCTAGAAGATGATACAGCTTTGTCACTTTTGTGGCCCACTTTACCAACTGACTGAGCTGGTCTCTGTGTCCTAGGAGAATGCGAGGTGATTTTGCTGTTAGTTAAAGATGGTAGAGAATGTCGCCGAGCATTGTTGTTTTTCTCACTTCCATCTTGTCCAAATCTTGGTGATCCTTGAGCCCTCAATTTTGCCTTTGCAGATTCAGTTGCTGCCATATAACTTGGAATTGTCGGACTACTGTGCAAACCATTCTCTGCACGTTCCTGCTTTGCTACAATTGAGGCTTTTCGGCTTGGTTTCTGGTTTTCACTGCCTGATTGATCTTCCTTGTGACTCAAATCCCCATTTGTTATGTGAGAATTTTCATCTTTGCAAATAGTATCTAATAAATCTATGGGCTCATTTTTCACTTCATCATCAGAAATGTTTTTATCTTTACTTGTAATATCTGTTAAGGGCTTTGATTCCACATTCACCTGATAACTGCTTGGGGTGTTGTACACCTCCTTAGTAGCTAAATCTCCAGGAGTAATTCCTATATCCGGCTGACTGGAAAAGGATATAGTTGCTTCCTTCTTGATAATTTCTTTAGAACTAATGACCCCTTGTTCTGAAACAGCAACACTTGAGGTAACTGCATCCTTTTCCAAATGTGCCTTTGGAGTATCAGATTCAGCTTCTGGCAGAACTGCAGTCTCAACAACTGGGTTATGAACCTTTCTCAAGTTACGTTTAACCTTCTCAAGCTCAATTTGTGGATTTTCCGTCGCAGGATCCGAGGGTTGGCTTGGAAATTTCCTTACATTCCGTTTTGGTTTTTCAAACTCGAGATTTGCTTGTGCTGGGGCTAGGTCAAAATTTGCAGTAGAAAGCTTCCTGTGAGTGCGTTTTGACTTGCTCATTTGAGCCTCTCCAGTAGAAATATTACCCAGCTTTTTCTGTGGCTTAGTATCCCGAATTTTCTTAGGTTGGGGAATTGGCTTCCAAAAGCAAGATGCTGACCAGCGATCCAACCAACTTAGGACAGAATTTGGATCACCACGAACATATTGCAAACGCAGGGCCATTACTGTAGTTGATGAAGCAATAAGCTGAAATAATAAACAAATCAAAAGGAAATTGTTATAGAAGTATGTGCTCCATATAATTGACGCAGGATGAAGCAATATAAATGAAACAGAAAAAGCTGTTCTAAAGTGAGCAAGAAAAGGAGCACCGCTCTTAAATTTTAGTTAGTGGAATTAAATCAAGGCAGACATGCCTTACTTTCTCACTTTCAAGACATGCTTTCTTATTTCTAATCTATAGCACTGTTCATTCTAGAAAGAAACTCGTCTGGACTTTGTGGCCACACAAAAAATAAACTTGTCATGTTGTCACACATATATGATGCAATGTAACTTACCTTACGGATGAAATTATTTGCAGACAGCTTCAAAATTTTATCGGATATACCAATTTGCTTGATAGGTTTGTCATCCTAAGGAAAAACACATTGAAAAGAAAATCAATAGCAGTAACAGCAGTTTACAATACTTGAAGTGCACTACTCAATAGCCAAAAGAAACTCGTTAGAAATTCAACACTGTTTAATAATAGAGGCTGTACTCGTCATATACAATAAGCGGTCTAGAAAAATTTTTTGAAGACAATCCACAACAGCTTGTGATAAGCACCAACTTCTGAATAAGATGAAAAGGTATTGCATGACAAGATACATCCATAATTCTAGTAGTTCAAAATCAATGTTAGTCAATTGCTGATCGCGGAAAATAACGGTTTGTCCAAATTTTGCTATGCTATAGGGCTACAGCGCCTCAATAGCGGCTATTTGACTACAGTGCCACAATAAAGCCATTCATTCACGCAGGAAGGGGCAGGAGCTTTAAATCAACAAGTTTCCCCATTATTTGCACAGTAAGTCCTTATTTTGAATGTGCTGCCAGCTCAGCAGAAGTATCATCTTTAATAGAACCATTTAGCTCTAATTTGAGCAATAAAATCAGTTAAATTATAATTCAATTTTGCATTCCAACCCCACCCATCCTATGCCCATGATTAATGGGAATAATACTTGAACCAAGCTAATCAAGGATATTTATCACTTGCATATTTTTCCCTCCAGAAGGACTAATCATACGAACTTCAAGAATAATGTAAAGAACATGGCAAATAAATGATGAAATAAAGAGAAATCAGATTTCGAAAAAATAACCTGAAGCTTCAAGAGATTGCACTTCTCGTGAATTTCAAATCCAACATCAGATTTTCTAACTCTTTGACCACGAACAACTGCTTGTAATTTGACAATTCCATACATACAGCATAACGTAACAACAGCTTGTCTTCTAACCAAGTGCCCGCGAATAAGTGCTTGCAACCTTATTATGCCTTTTAGGGCTCTAAATGCTCTCCGTGCCTTCATTAGAGACACTTCCATTAGTTGAGGCATAATATATCAAATATTACAACTTAAAATAACTCATACAATCAATCCTCAAAAATGATAGCAGCAATAAGTTAAAAACTTGTCCATTCACCAATTATTCATTGACAAATTTGAGAGTACTACTCCATTAGTCATAAATAGAAACAGCAAAGAACTCGAGAAAGCAACAAATTTATTGATGAAGTATGGTTTTCTATCTAGAGCGACATATCAGTAAGAACCGAGTGGTGTTGATCTCCATCAAGAAAGCAAAAGTAGTTTTAGCATGAAAGAAATCATTAGCTTTTCCATTTAGAGAACATGAAGGCCATTGCTGCATTGCTTGACAGCTGCTCTCGACAAAATAATATGTCAAAGTTTCAAAATCAATTTCATAAATTAAAAGTGAACTACAAATTATAAAAGTTTAGGGATTATTATAACTATAACTAATTCTCCACTAAGTTTCCGGTTGTGCTCTAGCCTCTACAATCAAAGTGTGCCTTAAATTTTAAAATATCTTTCATGTTTTATAGTTCAAGATTCTTAACTTTTCAGACTAATACAGTTTAATTGGTAAAATATCTATAAAAAAGTTAGTCACATACCAAATAACCCCTGAAAGCAGCCTGTGTTTTTGTAGCTGCTTCCTCCAGCTTCATTTTCTCTGGATCAAGTGGTGCATCTTGATGACCAGGTTCTATTGTGTCGATTACTTGATTTCCAGGTGAAACATTTTCTGCTTCTTCATTCTCCAGCTCTAGGTCTTCCTCATGTCCAGCAATAGTATTGGAGGTTGGCTCGAAAGCCAAACCAGTTTCGGAAACCTTGGAAGCAACAACTCCTTCTTTTTGATTAACAAGCTTCTAAATCATATTATTGTAAAATAAGTCAGGATTTTCATTACAGGTCATATCAAAGTACTTTCATTTGAGTTGAGAAAATGCATTCTAACAGTGATACTTTCAATAATATAACAGTACTTATGATCCATTGCAACGGTCCCTGTGCATAATCTTATATTGTTTGTAATAACAAAGTTGATGCATTGTAAACAAAGTATCAAATGAAATTTTACAATTCTGGCAACAGCACCAAAGCAAAATAACATCTGTCTCCTCTTTTTCTGCTTTCATTCTGTCTATCCATGACAACATTTGACTAACAACAAAACAGATGATACCATTTAGGAATAATGCAACTTCAAATAACATATATTTGGGAATGTATTCATAAAACATGAATGTAGTTTAATAATGAACAGAGAACTGATGTCACCTTAAATATCATAGTATTACCTCTCTTCCTTTTGGTATATTTGATTTGGATGACTTCTTCCCAAACAGTACAGTTTTGATCCATTTTCCTGGTGATTTACCCATTGCGAAACCAAGATCTGCGACAGAAATAGTTGATACCAGACTCTAAATAGGATACCATGATTATCATTTCATATTTCTAAATAGGCAAGGAACTAAAATACACAAAAAGATACAAATTATTCTGAAATCATGCAAGATGCTTACTTAACTAGACCCGCAAATTTAATCAACTTTAGTTAGTGCAATTGAAAGTGAACTGTGAACTGTTATACCATTCCTATAGCCACCCAAGCATATGCAGGAATCAGTGAGAAAAACTTGAAACAAGCATGCCCACCATTGCTTGGTTAGCTAAAGCACTCACAAAAGTAAAGTGCTGTGATTTTAAGAATTCTAGAAAGGAGATCTTGTTAAATTTATAATAATATTTAAGCTATACCACGATAATTCAAGAACAAAAAAAGATGTTAAACAAGAACATATTTTAAGTGTCTCGATTTAACAAAATGCATCGGATAATGACATCTAATTTAAATGTGCTAAAAATAATAATTACCCCTTCAGCAAATATTTTTGGATAAAATGGAACAACAACCTTTTTCCCATTAGCCATGATAAGGGTGTTGTTGTTCTCAGAGAATAGTTGTTGTTCTCAACAACAAAAATTGAGAAAGAAAGAAATCCTCAATGAATGCATTAATAATTCATTATTAAATAATGTAAAAGTAAATATTATTTTAATACTAAGATCAAATTATTATAGGGTAACATGCAAGCCGTACACATCAGCCAAATTTATAGAAATAATGACCAAACAATAATTAACCAGTAACATTTTTTTTTGACTCATTATTAACAATAACATAGATATAGACATCATGCACAATTCATTGCATCTTTTCTCTTGTGCAATAAAACGCCATCATATTTCCTTTTTAACATGAATGGACCGTCACACATTGACTTTTTTTGTTGTAATAATCTCCACAGTAAGCAACCGACAACAAAAATGTACAGAACTAAAAAGGTTAAACAAATCACACCACAAATTACGCTTAATGTCTCAATCTCATTGAAATAGCAACAAATCTAAACAAATAGTAACAGCTTAACAGTAACCAATCGAGAAAACAGAAGCACAAAACATAGTAATAAAAATATTTTAAGAGGAAACGAAAGCTAGAAATTCCATAACACCGGAGAATGTAATGTAAAAGAATAGATCAAAAGAGAAACCCTAAAACACACGAGATCTACTAGAATCAAGAACTGTTAAACACATAAAACAGCTTCATCAATGAATTAGTATCCAAATTTGGTACTAAACATCTTGTTTAAGGCTAGATCTAAAAATTACCTTACCAATGTAGAACCTCTTCACCACAAATCTACCATTCCTGTGAAGCAGAACCAAATAATTAGTTTACAGAATTAAAATAATCATTTATTCTTACATTTATTTCAGAATAAGAAGAGAAGTATATAAAGTGAGAGTAGAAATAAGAAGAGAGAAATACACTCTAGAGAGAAAGTTGTATGTACCATAGAAGAGACACAGTGAGAGAGGTTGATCTAAAGCTGCATAAATTTTGTGGTTGCTTTGTTTGTTGCTCTCTCTTTGTGACTGTGCTAGCTGGAGTAGTGAAAAAATTAAAATTGAAAATTGAAAGGAAAAAAAATTGTTAGAAACTGAAAAGGTTGGATAATTTGCTGGAAAATAACGATGTGTTATTTAGGTTCACGGTATTCAGTTACGACCCTCTTTTCTAACCATTCGATGCAATGACTTGATAAGATATGGTTTGATCGAAGGGTCAGTGTGAGAGCTTATGCTACAATAATGGACACGTGAGAGAGGCAGAGAGTGGGTGAGATTAAAAGATGGGTAGTTCTTGGGGAGTCCCAGCGCAATTACTTCAAAACCAAGTGTTTCTTCTTTTTTAGCTTTATTCCAAAGCATTGGGAAATGACTTTTGGAACCCCGGGTTGTTAAGCAGTGGGTCACGCGCGAAAGAGCGGTTGGGAGAATGAGGACCGTTGATGGAATGAGGTGGATAGTGAAGGCAAGGACGGAACGCGTGGCGTTTGGTGAAGTGGGTTTGCGTGGTGCGTGGGATAGATGCCACGCTGGCAAAAATAGTAGCATTAGTGGATTGCGTCTAGCGGCCGACAAAAACAAGGAATGGAGGATGATGTGGTAGGTACTGTAGTTACTGACCCCACCGCCCTCCTTCTTAACTTCTTAAACACCCAAATCTAACTAACCCTTCCTAGTATTAATTAAATTAAATATATTCAATATAATCAAGATTAATTAGACAAAGTAAAATCTGATGAACCATCTCTACTTATTAATTATTATCTGAAATTAAATTTTTACTATTTATACACTTTAATCATCAGTATTATTTCTATTACTGTTAATTTATTATTTTTTACTTTGCATTTATAACAATGTGAATCAACAAAATAATTAGAATTACTAATTTATTAAAATCATTTTACCATTTCATTTGTTTATCATATTTTCGTCATTTGTGTGAAATTGTCGTTTGCAATTAATATCGTAGGCGTATAGACTATAAGTTAAAATCAATAACTTAACTCTTATTTAATTATAATAAAATCTCTATGTTATATTCATTCAATATAATTTTTTGTATTTTCAACGATTTTATTTATCACTCCTTTAGACAATTTAAGTAATAGACATACACAATTTGTTATTTGTATAAGAAGAAAAAAATATATAACTTTTTTTATTATAAATAATTTTAACTAATTTTTCAATATTTTATTTTGTCGTTCGTGTAATACTTTTAATTAATCTTTGAAACAATTTTCTATACATACATAATTCAAGAAAATTTTAAATTGTCTAAATCTAGGTAGAGAGTGGTAAGTCGAAAGGTTACAAAAAATGAATAAGAAAACTTGTACCATTATTTTTCCTCTCTGTCCTTGTTTCTTCCTTTTATCTTCTCTGTACTTTTTATTTTTTTACCTTTATGCCGATAACAAAACTTGATGCACCACAAAAGTTCTTCAATTATACATAGATGAATTGATTAATGTTAATGCAATATCTGAATTAATTCATCAAATTCAAAAAATTTAAACATTATATTTTATCACACTAGGGTATTTTTCTGAGTTATTTTTAAATAAATGTCCTACACTCCATCCACCACCTCAAAATAGTAATACACATAATAAAATATCAAATGATAAATTACAAATAAATAATTATTACGAATATTAGAGTATCATAATAAAAATGTATACGTAATTTATTGTTGTGCAAACATGAGTGTCTAGTTATGGTAAATTGATATTCAATAGATATCTCAAGTAGTGTTTCACCTAAATATAAGGTTTTTTCTATTGATATTGCTCTCAAGACTTCGTCTATCGTCAATCTTTAATTATTTCACCGCACACCCTTCAACACATCATAGTTATATGAATGCATGTACATAGAATATATATTTGTAGTTATGTCCATTGTAACATATTAACATCAACGAAATCATAACAACGAGTTCTTACTAATTATTAACTTCACACCTATTATTTAAGTTGATAACTAATAATTCTTATCACATAACTGATCATTACTAAGTCATTTGTACTTGTCTAGCTAGTTAATCTAACATTTATAATCAATTTTTAACTAATGAGTCGATATTTAACTTATGAATTTAACAAGTTCTTATTAACTCATAATAGATTATTTAACTTAACTAATGAATTAATTGTTCAATCTAACTCATCGTTTCATCAATCTAACTAAGTCATAGTCAACTTAAATAGTTGACCATCAACCTAATCAATTATTTAATTAACCTACTTGATTAGTACCATAAGCATTTTTACAAAATCACCGCTTTGACTAAATTCTATATTTTAGAAAATTATGTATTATTCGAATAACACATCATCATAATTGATTAATACGGGGTTATACTCAATTTTAACAATAGTCTAATCAATCAACCTACATCACATAATCTATTAACAACGAAGAAACAACGAAAATAGTTTAACTAAAACACATTAAAGTTGTGTCTAATCATCAACAGAAAACTAATAACATATTTAATCATATTGTCAACATTTATCAATGTCAACAAACATACAAATCATCATTTTCTTCAAATCATCGTTATTATCACTCCACTCATAATCAGATACGATCTTGCTTTCACAAATAACTTAGTTCATTGTCTCCGCAACAATATCCAACACGTAAACAATGATCTTCCAAACCCTTATGGGTTGTGCACATTCTTATTCAAATTAACAACTCTATCCACCAATTATTCTAAAGAGTCAAACTTAAATTGTACCATGATTAATGCAAACATAATTGATTGGAAGAAATGTGTTTTGTTATTTAGGAATATCCATAAATTCAAATAACATATTTAAACTAAATGAAATTATGAAACAATCTTCAATTATGATCAATGACAATTAATCATTTGACGATTCTTCATGTTTCTAAGGTTCCATAACACCAAACAAGATTAAAAAAGATCAAGGATCGAAGAATTTTTATCAATTTTTGTTCAGAGACTTTTGTGTTATAAAGCAAAATTTGAGAAAACAAAAATATTAATTTATTAAAAATTATACCTAATGTTTGTATTAAAATGTTTAATTTCCATTATGAAATTTATATTTTTAAAAGCATAATTTTTATACAGTGTTAGCATAAAAAAATTTATATAGTTAATAAAAGTCAATCAATTTTTTGTGATTTTATAAATAATTACAATTAAAGTTAAATCTTTTTCATAACTGGACAAATACAATTAATTAAATATGTAATATGTTTCACATTAGCAGTATATATGAATTAAAATATACTTTTTATGTTGTGTGTAGATTATAGTTGAGCTTAATCTTCTTTGAGACCAAAATAGTTAAATGTGTATCAACTATCAATATAAAAAAAAAGAATAAACTATCAAAATATAAATGTATCATTATTTAGTTTTTTATCACATAAGCATTTGAGGGTAAATAAATAAATTTAAGAAATAAATAAATATGGTAACTAAGAAAGAATATTACCGCCGAGTCCATTAATTATATTATAAAGAACAAATTTTAAATGGACAATGTTGTAATTTTTCTAACATTCTTTTTTATTAGATTTATAATAGATGATAGTAGAAGTACGTTCAACGTGATTTCCAACCCCAGTTCCTCGATTGTATTTTCCTAACATTCTCTTTTATTAGGTTGATTCTCTTTTATTAGATAGTAGATAGTAGAAGTAAGTTCAACAGGATTTCCAAGTTAAGTTTCCTCGGTTGCATTTTCGTATCTAACATCTGGCTTGGAGATTGATTTAAATCAAAGTTAAACTCACATAGCAGTACATTTTTGAAAAAGTTTAATTTGCAAAGTAAAATATTTTTTAACGTCAAACATATTAGAATCATTCATATTATTATACAAGTTAAATATTTTTGATTTAATTGTATTTTGATCTCTTTACTATAACTAATTTATGGAATTAGTTTTTTTATTTTAAAAATCGACAGATTTTATCACTTTCTTAAATTTTTAAACTAAAAAAATGACGATATAACATTTTAAATGACGTGACATACAACTTATGATATAGAACTATCTATATGCATTAATTAAATTAAAAATATGAAAAAGAAAATCGAAGTTGTTTAGGGCGTTTTATTTCAATTTTTAGGACGCTATCATATTATATGTTACGTTATTTAAAACATCACACGTCATCATTTTTTAATTAAAAAATCAGAGAGAGGCTACAACCGTCGACTTTTAAAATAGATGATTAATTTCGTAAATTAATAAAAATAAAATGACTAAAACTACGTAATGGTAATATTTTTAAAGATGATTATAATTCACTGTATACCGAAAGTGTATAAAAGTTAAATCCTTAGAATACCGGTAATTGCCCAGACGGAATATCAATAATTGCACAGAAAAATTTACAATGTAATGGTATATATTTTTGAACACATTTATTATTATAACTATTTTATTCAATATCTGTAAATTTTATTAAAAATCGGGACGAAGTGGTAGTATGTAGTCTTACGATTGTTGCAAATGATCATCTTGTTATCCAAAGTTGGAGGTACTTTTTTCCTAAACCAATCAAATTTAACCAACAAAAATTGTTAAAAAAAGAATGATGATAACGTTACAACAACTATGTCCCTCTCCAAAGTCCAATTAGAAGAGTGGGGTGGGTATCCGTTATTAAACCAACTCGTAAAGCAGTTTTGGCCTACAAGTAACGGAACAAAGACCGCACAAATAACAGCTCTTTCCTTTTGAATTTCAAAATTCGAATTAAAAAAAAAAAGAGTCATGGCCCATGTTTGAATTTCTTCCTTCCACGTCAGTACGCTCGCCTGTATCAAATTTTTGAGTTTCATCCTTTCCCGCTCTCAGCGATGGACACGTGTAAAATACACACACCCTTTATAAATCCACATCAAACGCATTTTCATGTATTTTCTGATTCAAATTAAAATCAAACGCATTAGATCAGTTACATTGCAATAGAACCACCTTTTCTTTTCTTCTTTTCTATCTCAGAAAAATAAAAACCAGCGTTATTTTTTGTAATTACAGAAACAAAAGATGGAAGAAATCATCAAGGAACAATCCTCTGCTGATGTTTCTGGTAATCTCTCTCTTTCTTTTTCAATCAATTGATTCTATTATTATGCAGTATTATGATTATGACAAACAATTCAACTGATTAGTAGTGTTAATTTTTGTTTTTTGTAATTAAGGGAACTCTGGGAAACCTAAACTTCTAAGATATGCGCTGCGTTCGTCCAACAAATCCAAGGAACAGAAGCCGGATGCATCTGATTGTACTAATCCTTCTCAATCTAAGAGGTACTACTTTCTCACTTTTTCTTAATGGGGGGAAGGAAGTGGTTTTCTTCGGAGAATAAAAAAAGTTCTACTTTTACTTAGATCGTACTAGTACGAGTTTGTTGATAAACACAGATGAACCTAATTTCGAAATAATGGATTTTGATCTGCTTAGATCGTGCTTTCTTGTTTTGTTTAGAAATGTTGCTATGTTTGTAGTATGTTCTCTCAGTTCCAATCATCATTAAATTAAATTAAACTAAAATTATGATGAATTGAGGGTTGATATACTATTTTGCACGTGTTTGAGGATTGGAACCAAAATACTACGTAATTCGAACAACAGTTTAGCAACTAAACTACATATACTATCTCTCTGTACACTTGCATTTCTGAGAATTACATCAATACACCACTCCCATCGGTTTTACATAGTAGTAAAACAAAAATCTCAGAGAAAAAGAGCCATTCATCGTTTACCGTGACATCTAATGAAAATTTGGTAATTTTGTAGTTATTTTTAAAATTAATTTGAAATTGTAGGGAGTAATCCCCCTTCCTAAGACAACATGAAACAAGTGTGATTTTTCTTTAATTCTGTGTATCTTAATTGAGTAGAGTATTCATGGTTTAAATAGAATCTCATTTGCATTTTCAGAGGGAGAAATACTCCAAATGTAAGCAAAAGTGTAGGTGTTATTGATTTCTCTGGCAAGGACAAATCTTCAAGTTCTAAACCACCAAGAAGGCTCTCCATTCCTGTCAAAGGATCTGCCACTCCAAGTCCAAAGGTAGTTGGCAACATAACTCCAATCTCAGAGACAAGATCAAGGAGGTCTGGTAATGGACAAGGACCTCAAACCAGAATCAAAACACCTGTTTCTGACATTTTTAAATCATCTGGTCGAGTGAAGTTTAGTCTCTTGTCTTCTGCTTCGTATTGGTTAAGCCAAATCAAGCTATCTGAATCTGCTAATAAGCACTCCATTTCACTTGGATTCTTCAAACTAGCCTTGGAGGCAGGATGTGAGGTATAACACTCTGTCATGAATTCAATTTTGCCAACTTTTTAACCTGCCAATGGACCTATTTAGCAACTTTTTAAATTGCAATTGTGTTGCAATCCTTGGTATTGTGGAGAATCGCACTCAAATGCGATGGATGAATCTTCAATTACAATTGCCTGCAATATTTGATATTATGGAAAATCAGTTATATTCAAGTGGCCTCAATTGTGGTAGCAGAGACATTAAATTTTTATATTGCGTAACAGTTGGAGTAGAGACGTTAAAAACTGTAATGTTGTGAGCTAGACTGCCGTCGCACATCTTGTGTTTTAAAACTATGCTAGTTAGTCACTTATTTACATGTCATACTCATACCTTTTATTTATTTTCCCATTAATTAATTAATTGAGTCTTTTTCTTTTTTATGATTTCTTTGTGGAATTTCAACCATAGCCCTTCCAGAAACTACAAGATGAGTTGAAGTCTTACATTCGCCGACACGAGCTTGCTGAATTTGGAGAACCACTGAAAGAACTTCTAGAAAGCTATAACATTGCAGAATTCATAGAGCAGCCTCAAGTTTCTCAAAGTATTTCACAGATGCCAGAAGAAGGAACTAAATCTTCTGATGATGAACTGCACTGCTACTCTTCTTCTACCGTGACTGAGGGTAAACCAACACCCAAGTGCTTAGACACTGATTCAACTCAGCCTGCTACTACTCCTGTTACAGCAATAGAATCAACCAAGAAGGAAACTAACCAGAAGAAAAATCTTGGATCCAGGTTGAGAGAAAATTTCAGAATGAACTCTGCAAACTCAAAATCTGCTTCTGATAGCATGAATCGTAGATCAGTTAAAAAGTCAGAAAAGCCAAGTAAACCTGAAACCAATAAGAGCAGTGTCAAGAAACATGGAAAGAAATCTGATGCTAAAGAAGGTGCAGCAATTTTTCTTTTATGGCACTTTATTATGAGATTTTTTCTAGTTTACTTTGTCTAATGACTTGGTGTGGTTACTTTTTTGCTCTTTTACAGTTCCCGTTAGTCCTGCTACAAGTGCTGGAGAAAAAGAAAATATGGTAAGTGGCTTATTATTTATGATAAATATTTATGATTATGATGATAATGATTACAGTCTAAACAAGTGTTGTAATTGTAAGAGATTATATTATATTATATGGCTGATATGTTGGCCGTGTCTCGTAGGATGTTGGGATCGTTGATGCAGCTTTGACTGAAGTCGTGTAACAATGCTTTTGGGCTTGCAGTTCTGAATTTTGTCATTCTCAAACTTTGTTTGGTTGTTTATAATGTTCTATTTGTGTGGAGTTCGATCTTTATAGCAGTACAAATACAAATGAAAAATTGATTTCTTCTTGTTCGTCCCTTTATTGTTGTTAGTGAAACCAAGTTGTATTGGATATTATGGTTTGTCTATAATATACTCTATAGTTGATTTTTATTGTATTTGTGGAAACAACAACTTGAGATAAATTTGAACCTTTTGTGAATTTTTAGTGAGAATTTGATCAGTGTACCAATACAAGGCGAACTTTAAGAGTGCAATAATGCTAAATGTCACGAAACTAATTTCACGAACAACGCACGAATGACGCATTCAATTAAAAAATAACTCCCGTTTACTCTTGCTCAGAACCTACTTCACCGTTTCAGTCCCTTAACACAACAAAATGTCTCCCAAGCACTCTTCAGGACAATGGGACTTAGTTGATAGAAACGTATCTTCATCCATGTAAGCTTTGATTATATATAACAAAATAGTGACATGTCAGATAATGATGACACATAAACATTTAATCGTTCAAACTGAGGGAAGGCATGGATTTTGATAAAGTTTTGCATGATCATTTGAAAAAAATATAGAAATAAAAAAAAATTAAATAATATTCTCTCCATCTTATAATAATTGTTGCATTTGTAAAAATATTTTTTTTAAAATAATTGTCAATTTAGTTTTCAACGCAACTTTAATTTTCTCTTTATCAATTGTATCTTTTAATTAATATCTCTTTACTTTGTATTTATGATAATTGAAATCAACCAATAATTTATAACAATAATTTGGTAAAATTATTCGTCTCTCTTTCATTTATGATATATATTTTTTTTAATATGTCTGAAATAATCAAATGATATATATTTTTTGTGTTTGTCCAATTAATTGTGTTCAAGTAAATATTTTCCACCAATTTGCAATTGGGGATAGACATGTAGGGACCAATCACAAAATAAAAGACATATATTATATAAACTCATTATGATTAAAAGACATTTAATTAGGGAGTCATGCATAGCTGGATTAAAAGACTTTTTACATGAAATCAACAGATATTTAATTAGGGAGTCATGCATAGCTGAAATTAAAAGTGTTTTAATAATGTTTTTTCTATTAAAACTCAAATAGAAATCCGCTTGTAATCAATAGACATGTAGGGATCATATTGAAATTTGCATACAATTTCTCGCAATCAACGACCAATATAACCATTTTCAACTTGATCACGAGTACAAAAAAGAAATCCAGCTTTCTCATTCATTATCTCGATACACTTAACGTGGTTCCTTTGTTTTTTTACTGGAACTTAATGTGGGTTCTTACACCGTATATGTATGTTATAAAAGACATTTTTAATTTATATGAAATAAATATGATTAAAAGACATTTTAGACAAACTAATAGTTAACAGATTTCAAATATTCAAGAAATAAACCAATATTGAATGATTTTATAGGGAAAAAAAATACTGAATCCTTCTAATCATATAAAACAACTAAATACTTAATATGTAATACTGGAAGCAAATCTCAATCGAACATTGAATGGGGGAAGTTATACAATGTAAACATAATTAACCTGGTTTAATAAATCCTTGTGATCGTAACCAATTCAGACGACTACAATACAAGTCTACAACTTATACATTGAACAGTGTAGACTACAATCCGATGCAAGTTGAAGAATTTTAATTTTATATTACACGGACTGACATGGACGATGCATAAACTACCATGAATTAAAGATAAGATGAACCTAACATTCAAAACAAGGAATACGTACGACAGATTTTGGTGACTTTGCATGACTCTCATAGGTAGCAGTGCAATCTAATTCATGCCTGCCTTCACAGGCCAACGAGCATATTTAGACGAGCTTAGTCGGCTGTCCAACTCTGCTCCACAATTTCCCTCACTCTTCGATTGTAGTCACGCTTGTTCTCACTGAACATTCGAGCAGCTTCAGAGTTTGCAGGTGAATTTGGGTTGGGATCACAAAGCAATGACTGCAAAAAAGGAATGATAACATTATAGAAAATAATCACAACATGCAGACACAGGCAAATCAATTTAAAAAATTTCAAGGAGAGTATTCTATTAAGTAATATGGGGGAAAAAGTTCACCGGAAACTTCCAAATACAATAATGAGATGCCAAACAGAAAGATGGCAATTAGGACATGCACAGAAATATTATGACATATCAACCACCCTAGAAGCTGAGTTATTGCATGTCATTGAAAAATGGCAAAAAATAAAGTTCAATATTATTTGATCCACATTGAATGGTCTACATCACACACCATGACCCCCGCAAAGGAAAACATTCAAGCCCGGTGCATATGATGCGATATTCTTATTATAGATTCAAAATAAAATAGGCAAGTAAGAGAACTGATATATCTGCCAACGATGCATAGCCTATCAGCACATATTACACAATCTTTTGGGAAACACCCCATAGCAGGTTCAATTCCCAGAATTTAACAAGTCTATACTTTCAAGTTTCATTTAGTCCACCTTCCAGTCCTTTACATCCCCTCAACAACAGTCGTAAAACCTCCTCTTAAACAAAAGTGGGAGAACCATAAAAGAATCGATTCAGAAAGAGAAGTCTACAAAACAGGACAATTTTAAAACCTCCTAACGCTAGAAAAAAGTAATGCAGGTGAAATAAGAAGAAAAAAATACACCATATGAAAGCAGCAGTGCAATCTGTTTGCATAACAGACTTAAAAAAACTCTTATTAGCCTTAGCAACCACAAACAAAAAAGCTGAGAAAATAAGTATGCTACACGAAAGGCATTCTCAAATTTGAAAGCTAAACTCTAAAGTCATTAAAATAGGAATCATTAAAAATTGAGAGCTTGTAAAATAAAACAGAAATGTCTTGAATTTTGCAAAGAGAAGACCATGATAAAACTTTCAGGAACTCAAGTTCAGAATTGTATGCCCTATAAATTGAATAAAAAGTAGAAACAATGATGAAAGGGGAAAAGCTAAGTTAGCATTACAAATGAATCAGGAGATGAGTAAGCAAACAGAAAACGACCAGTTATTATGAAGGCGGTGCAATAGAATAGATAACAATTAAATAAACAAAAGGTAGAATTATTTTGCAGAGGCACTGGACTTCGTATTAAATTGGTTCAAAGTGTTGCTGAGGCCAAAACCTCTAGGTAAGGCTAACTATCTAAATATACGTGCTTGTTTTCTTCTATTGCAAAATACACAAAATATGAAAAGAAATGTGGCATATTGGTTAAATTTGAACAATTCAAATTGCATGATTTGAAATGATTTGGCAATCCAACAATTCATATATCATACTATAAATCCACAAATAGCTGCGAATCATAGTATACATGCATGAATACTGCAAATCAATATCACTGATATGAATTTCACAGCTAAACAAAAAGCATCACTTTCTTTTTTGATTTTGTTCGCCAATTTTCATCGAAGTAATTGGAAGGTAGTATAGTATAGGCTTAAATTGTTCAAAGTAATTGGAAGGGGCTCATTTCAAATCAGGGGCTTCACAAAGTCACTGACTCACTTCATGTGCATTTCATTTGGTTATATCACTGCTCTGCTTATGCTCTGACTTGTGAATTATGAGACTTAATGATTAATTTATTTTGTTAATTCATAGTTTAAAATCATCAAATTGAACACTAAACATAGTTTGTAGGTGTATTAATATATCTAGTTACTTTTCATTGAGCAGAATCTTACAATTCAATATGGTTAATAATGGTGTGACTCACAATTAAAAGTATCACTTCCAATTCAGGATTTGATAACCTTAACATATTATTGATTATACTTTATTAGTTGATACCTGAATAGAAGTGAGTATAGCAGCTACATCATAAATAGGACTCCACTGGTTTTGCAATATATCCAGACAAATACTTCCATCTGCATAAACTGTCCATAGTAGCAATTACATTAGTCGGCGGACCCTTAACTAATGTATAAGAAGTTTAGTATTTTCCACCTAAAACTTACTGTTTGGGTGAAACATTCGGGAGACAAATCGTACAGTGGGCGGCTTGTTTGGATAATCCTCAGTAAATTGAAGGGTCAACTTAAACGTGCCTGAATAACTCAAATATATAGACATGTAGTTATGTAAACATATCTAATATTATGATAATAAAAAACACAACAGATAATATCACATCCAAATATATACATCAAGACTACTTGAACAAAAGCACCCAATTTTTGGTTAACTTCAGAAAACAAATGTACAACATGGTTAGATGGGAAAAATTAATTTAGCTTAATATTCTGAAGGAAGTACATATTTTAAGAGTGTATGTAAATACAGTCTCTAACAGGTAGAGTATTCAAGACAACATAATAGCCAAGTTAAAATTAATATTGAAAAACAGAGAGAGAGAGAGAGTCATAAAATAACATCAAACCATAAAGCGGAAACTATATGTCAGTTCTAGAAAGAAAGAAAGGAATAAAAAAACTCAATTTTGAGATTGCCTAAATACCTATCAAGAGAACCCAAACTCTTTTATAGGATAGAAGGACTACAACGTGGTTTGCAACATAATTCTAATACCACCGAAAAACAAGTTCAATTAATATAATAGAAAACCTCCAAGAAATTAATATAACAAAATCATTAAAAAAAGACTTTTGTAACACACAAAACAGCTAAATAACCTAATGGACACCAGTATCACAATCTTTACAGATAGTAGCTTCGGTAAAGAACTGACTCACCTCCATCCCAAGGAGTATCATCAGGACTGCAATCCAAAGCAGACAAGAAAGCAGAAATTGCTTATCCATCCATACTTAAACAAAGCGAAAAAAAATAAAATAAAATAAAACAAAGTGACTATAATGTACAAGTATACATAATCATGCATCTTGATCCAATTTCCAATCCAACTCACCCAAATATTACAGCATTCCACAGCATGATGTTGTTATCCTGAGGTGCACCACTGATTCCTGCAGGTGGGTCTTGTTGCAGCCTCCTAAAGTCTCTCATCAGTCTCTTCCTAGCAGGAGTCGACATCGCTACCACCTAATAAAATCAACAGCAACAAAAACAAAAGGGAAACAGTAAGCACTTTTTTTTCCACTTCAGTTAAATGAAAAGTTCCACACAACAAAACCTAGATCAGTATATGCATGTGAGATGCAAACATAACAAAATTTGGAATTTCTGATTAATCATTTCTAAGGAAACAATTTCAAGAAATAAAAATTGGCGGTAATATCACAGTGAGCTTGGTCGGCAACAAAACGCAAAACCCCTAAAATTAAGAAACAGTGAGGATTTGAATTTTCAAATTTGAATAATCTTAAAAGTATAGGGTTTTGATGCAGATCCACAATATATAACAATAACGCAACCGATAAGGACAAAAAAATGGATGAATTGACAAATAAAAAGGATAAATGAATTGAAATGGAGAGACTGACTTGTTCGTGAGAGTCCGATTGAGTGAATGAAAGGGAAAAGCAAAGAAGATCGAAGGATTGTGTGTGTGTGTGTGTGTGAGAGAGAGAGAGAGAGAGAGCAAGGGCGGCTATGCTGAGGAAAAGTTGTTCATTGGTTTCGCTTCTGATCTAATCACCGTTCCTCTCCACTCCATTTTATTTATTCCCTCAACAAATATAATTTCAGTTATTTATATATTTAATTATAATTTTCTTTTAACAAATTTAATTGTAATATTTATATATATTTATTTCTTTATATTTTTTTTTATCATAAGTCATTTATCTTTTTAAAATATGTATAAATTGATCTTCTTTTATTAAAAAAATCATTAGGTAACAAGCAACTTCAGCATTATTATTAATAATTTATTTTATAAAATATTTTTTATTAAAAATAAATAAATCCAACAATTATATAAACTTTTTTTTTATCATTTTTTTCTTTACTTCAACCTAAAAAATTAAGAAATTAAATAAACTAATCTCACTTCCAATAACAGTCATTTTCAATACTCAATCTTTTCATAACTAAGACTTTAAAATCTTTAAAATTAAAAACAAAAAATCTCTAAATATTAGAGTTTCATCTTCTTTCACCTCACCATTTTTGCTATTCTATTCAATTAGTGAGAAACAACAATAGACCAAGGTTTTCAGAATTTTGGATTCCAATTTTATTTTGGTTTTTGTTTAAATGGACTAGTAATTTTTAGTTCTTTCAATATCTATTTGCTTTCTCTTGGTAGAGTCCATCAGTTTCACAAAAAATTGACAACCATTCTATATTTTAATTTTATTTAAAAAAAAAACATCGAGATATTTTAGAGAAAAGATGTCCAATTAAAATTATGGTTATGAATTTTTTTTGATGGAAATAAGAGAGCTGTGCTCTTGAAAACCATGTTAAAGACTACGAAAAAATACAATAGATAACTTATCCGCTATTTAAAAAACAGTGATAAAATCTAGATCAATTTAAAAGACTTTACATAAATTATCTATAGAAAGACTATGCTTAGATAAAACATCAACAACTTAGTTTGCTTTGCAAATAATGTGTTTCCGAGTGATATTTGCATCAACGTGATAAACAACATGGATGACTTGAATTATTCTAGTAGTTGGATGAGAAGGAGGACTCCCTATTCACATTTAGGCTATGATGAAAAAATATACTTTACTAGTGATTACGTTGCAATAAAAAATGGGCTTTCAAATTCATAAACCAAGTTTGAGTACTACCTAGAAATTCATAAGCTCAAAGAACTAAAGAAATACTTTCTCCATATTGTACTAAACTCTAGTTTATAGGTTGATCACCCACACAACATATACCCCAATTGACCCAAAAGATCCCTCCAAAATATAAGATAAATTGAATTCTTATTTGGAATTTGAATCAAATCAAAATTTACCTAATACAAATTTAAATTTTTATCAAATATAATATAATCCTTAAAACACTCCTAACAAATCAATTATAAAGTAGTCAATATTCAAAGTTAATTAAAATATACTAATTTTATAAATAAATTATCGCGACATAAAATTTGGAGTGTTTCTCGAATTAAATAGAGTCGCAACAAAATTTTATTTTAAAATAGAAAAATATTGAAAAACCCTTAAAAATAGAAAAGAAAAAAGATTATGCGTAGAGAAGATATTAACACCTTACAACATCCGTTAAAAATACGGTTACCTATAATTAATTGTGCAAAATTAATATTAACTTAAATATATTCATTTATCCTTATTATTAAATATGAATATCAATTGTTTTTTAATATGATTTTAAAATAAATGTGTGCTTAAGAAAGAGAGGGAAAAAAAAAGAAATTTTTTTTAATGTGTTTGACAAGAGGGTGGTGATCTTGCTCCTACGTATCTTTCGGTGCGATGGAGAAATCAAAGTTACATAGTTCTTAGGTAAAAAATGCGTATGTATTGATTACTTTAAAAGAAAAACATTTTTTTACGGAAATTTAGATTTAGTTAGAATATGTTATTAATTTGACAAAGGAAAAATACCTCGAATATGAGATTTTTATTATAACGAGTATGTTTGATTGAAATTAGCTGAAAATGTTTAACATCACATAGCTGTCACAATTCATGCGTCTTAAATTAGGACTGACAAGATATCATATCTTGATCAATCTAATTTTATTAAAAGGTACTAAAGAAATTATGTATATATATATATATATATAATATTAATATTAAAGAAATTTAAAATATCTTATCTCTTGTATTTTCTTTCTTTGATATGTTGTTTCTCTTTTACTCTCTTACTCTCTCTATTTTTCTGTGTTTTATATCCGGTAGTACAAAAAAAATTTCCAATAGTGATTTTCGTTCTTAATTGTAGGCTTAAGTAATTATATATGTGTTCATAAGATGAATTTGAGTTATGAGTTTTTCATTGTTTTGAAACAAAAATTAAGAAACGTGAGATAATTAAGGTAATATAGAGTGGAAGATTCGATAATCGCAAGTGGAAAGGACGCGTAAAGCAAGTTTACAGCATGAAAAATCATGAAAGGGGAGGGGCTAGCTGGCCGAAGCAGTGGAAGGAAAAGAAAGAAAACATGAAAGTTGGAAGGAAAAACCGGAAAGAAAAGACATTAGGAAAACAAGAAAGTTTGAAGGAAAAGCTCGAAGAAAAAGACATTAGGAAAACGTGAGAAAATAGCTCCTTTTTTTCTTTTTGTTTTGTATTCTTTTATCAATTTTATTTCGGTGTTAAATGTAATGTAAGATAAATTTATATGTACTCAAAATTAGATCAGACTTATAAAATCACAATTTTTAGAATTAATAGTAATAAGTGTAAAATGTTTTTAAACATATTTTTATCTAATTTTTATAATTATTTTTAATTGATTAGACAAAATTAAAATATTACATAAATAAATAATATAGCAATTTAAATATAGATCACAATACCAAATGGTAAATTTTGTCAAAAATTCAAGCTTGATTTCCTGTCATGATGGAGGCCGACTTAGGTCTTTGTGCTATAAATACTACAAAGGTCAGTGTAGAGTCGTTCCTTTTTAAGTTTCAAATTGTACGATGGTTGATTCAATTGTAGCTTGTAATTTCCTCAATGGCATTCAACACAATAGTTTTAGTTTGTTTGAACGATTGATATAAGGGCTTTGTTGCAAAGATTAAAACTATATCGAACCCATTAGAAGACCAAAATCGATGTTAACTCTTAAATAAAAAACTACAAAGTGAGAACTACGTAAACCAAATTTTATTAAATGTTATTGGATATTGCGAAAACCCCTTAGATCACATCAAATTTCATATTATTTGTTTAGTTGGACCAAACTAAACTCAATCGTATATACAATTTTTATAATACTTATTTATTTTATTATTAGTATAAAATGGGGTATTATTTTTTAATAATACATTTTAGTTATAAGTTTAATATATTTTCTTCGGTTATTTTTATAAGAGACAGATGGAATAAAAATTAGTTAATAAAAATTAATATATTTAATCTATATTATAAACAAAATACATTAATTTTGTTGACTAATTTTTATCTTTTATCACCATTATCTTTTATAAAAAGGATTTGAGAAGTATTATTTTTTGCACTATTTCTCGTGTTCCAAACATAATGCATTTTTGTTATTTCACTTGGTCAATTTTTTAGTTTATTATATTTTATACATGTTGATGTTGTATATAGTTATATAACTTATATTTGTTTCTATCTTCATGCTCATCTTTCTTCTGCTTTGGTCATATTTTCAATAACTTATAATGCAAAGTCTATATTCAAGTGCCCACTTTATGTTGGAACTTGATCTTGAGCTTGTATTATGAATTGAAAAAAATGAATGAGCATGAAAGAAAACATGACTTTTTGGATCTGTCTCAACTATCTAATTTTATGAACATTTTACTCGCCTTCCATCGAGTTAACACCGATTTCCACTTCTTCCATTTTTCGTGCCACAGTTTCGCAGATTTAATCAAATTGAGGGCATGTTTTGTGCTATAGTCAATTTCAAAATTTCTCTACAAAGTTTAGAATTTGCACAAAAAACTCACGAGTTGTCTATCTTCCTTTTTTTTTTCTCCTAAATTTATTTTCAACCCCTTACTGAAAATTTGTCCCATATAAATTCGAGTGACATTTATTGTCATATTGAATAGTTAAAATTGTCATATTAGAATATGCAATTCTAAAACGGTTTTCTATAGTGCAGTAAAAAATCAATACTATTTGAGTTGTTTTATCTAGAGATATTGTAGTTGATATTCTATTTTACATAGTTTTGAATGCAAAACATCTAGCCATGACTCAACCCAATAAAATATTTGGTTGCTGAAAAAATTATTTGTCACGGTATAAACAAGAATAATGTATGATAGGTTACCAATTATGCGAATGAATTCCTAAAGATATTAGAAAGGTTATGCAAAGCATTTCACGCACTTTTTGTATTAGTCACACATATTTAGGATGAAGTTGCTTACCTGAATACAAATAAAATAAAACATATTATTTCAATTTCCATAAAAAATAAGATACAAAAATTGTACACTTAAATTAAGTTCCTTAATTACATCAATCAAATCCAAAAAAATTAAAAATTAAAAATCTGTAGAAAGATGTCTATAGAAAAATAAATAATCACCAATTAATTGGTGTTATCACTATTATGACCAGGAGAAGCAGAAGCACTTTTTGTTGTAGACAACGGCAAAGAAGCAGATAATGACATCAAACTTCCAATTTGCGCATCAACCTGCGTTTTGTTCAACAAACTCGAACCACAACCATTCACTTTAGAACTTGAAGAGGCCAATGAAGTAGAAGAAGACAATGGAAATGGAAACATCTCTGCCCATTTCATTTTCTGGCTCAAATTTTCACCAACACTTTGATTCTGATTCCCTTGATGAGTATTTCCAATAAGTGAAGAAAGTGCTGCAGCCAAAGCTGATTGAAAATTTGGATCTGCTGTAATTGCTTTTGTTGCTGCAGATATAGTACTATCTTGTAAACCATGATGAGAAATGTTTGAATTGTTGTTTTTTTGCATGTATGATTGATATATACTTTCAATTGTATTTGGTCTGCCAAAGTTTAAAGTACTGAGATTGTTGTTTCTGCTGTTATATGATTGATTCTGTGTAGCATAATTGAGGAAGCTATTATTCCAATGCATTGTATTTGATTCTGGTGAACTAAAGTTAAGACTTGTGGAAGAAGGGTATCTTGGTTGGTTGTTATTGTTATTGTTGTAGTTTGAATTGAATCTAACAAAGGGAAAAGAAATGGAAGAATTTGATGGGTTTGAAGTGAGGTCAAGTGTGATAGTTGGATGTGAATGTTGTGATGATAGTGCAGGGTTTGATATGTATAGTTGATTTGATTTTGAACCATCTGGTAGGTATAAGTTTAGGCCATGTAGATTGTTGTTGGAAGGTGTTGATGAATATGAAGCTGAGTTGGAGGTTGATGAACCTGATATTAGCATGGAAGCTGCTGCTGAAGTTGTGGAAGCCATTGCTGTTGCTGATAAAGGAAGGTTGTGGTTGTGTGTTCCTTCATAGGTTGTGATTAAAATTGACATGTCATCAACACATCTTTGCACCTGAAATAAGTGATGTCTTTATTTTATTAGTACTTATGAATAGTGCAGATTTTATCTCTTTTAATATATTCTTAGCATGTTGCATATTACCGTAAGAGCCAATGATGTGAAAGATACACTGAATTGAAACTCAATGATGAGGATAGTTTACATGCATATATGTACCTGTTTTCTTACTGGACATGATGGTGCAACTGTACAACGATAGTAAGCTCGAGGGCATGGATTTCCCTTTGCAATCTTTTGTCCATATTTCCTCCATTGGCATCCATCATTCATCTGTTTTTACAAAATTGGTGAATACATATATGTACAACCAAATATATGGTGCACATGGTTTTTGATAGTTAGATTAAGAGAGCAAATTTCTTAATGTACTTGAAAGTTCAATTATTGTGAAAACTCTTTTAATCTAATATCACCATAATTTAATTTGATATAGAATGAGGTGAAGGGAGAGAGAAGTATTTACAGTTGGGGTATCACATCTTGCTCTAACACAAACTCTAGCTTTCTTAGGAGGCGTTTGTTGAACAACTTCATCCTCTGTATCTCTCACTGTCTTATTAAGTGCCTTACTTGCTGCCCAAGTCTCTCCACCTTCTTCTTCTTCTTTTGTTGGAACTTCTGAACTATTAATTGGACTTGAAATATTTGGTAATCCTTCATTTGTGCTACCTGATTTTGATGTTTCAAATTTACAATCCAATCCAAGAGACAACTCTTCCTTAAATTCTTCATCATTATTTTCCAATGCTAGTTTAGAGACTTTGTTAACTTTCTCTATGTCATTTCTTTGATTACTACTAGGAACTCTTCCAAGACTTAGGGAAACAAGATCTGATTCCACTATTATTTCTTTATTATGGTTATCAACATTGTTCTTTTTTGTTTCTTGCTTAACCATATTGTGAAATTGCATTTCCAATGCTCGGTATTCATTCATTATTTTGTTGAGGCACATTTTTAACCGTTGATTTTCTTCTCTCACTTCACTCATTTGGGCTTTTGTTTTCTTTAGCTCATCATCAACCTGTATACAATTGCAAACCAACAATTGATGCATGTGACATGAGTACTAATTGTTATAATTAGTTTAAAATGAAAATAGAGGAAAAATAATTGAGCAACTTGTCATTATAGTGAAATATGATTGGACATGTGTATAATTTTTGTACATATGTGATTAAATAGAAATTAAATTCAAAATTGTTTTTTTTCCACATAAAAAAACCTTATCATTTTTGGCCGAAGATGTGCTTGGTCCAGCTTCCTCAATTGATCTTTGGGTATTAACAATGGGTGGTTCCTGTAAAGCACATGCAAATATAAGATCAGCATATATTGATTTTTATATATATATTTATAACATATATATGCAAATATTTTTTATTACTTTTCCCTTTGTTTTTCATGGATGCAAGACAGTTTTAAACTATGTTTCTTGTTGCTTATATAAAAATAAAACAAAATTGGGCGGTACTTCTAAATGGTGTAAGAGAGGAAAATAAGAATGGATTATGTATATTTAAATGAAACATAATTGTGAGCAAGTCTATTCAATGAAAACTACGTATATGAAAACTTAGACGGATGATTTTTATTTTGTCTTAACCTTCTAGCTTTTAAAGGAAATAATTATAATAATTCAAAGTTCATTCGATAAGTAAATAAAATTGTTTATAAATTATTTTTATTAGAGTTTAACCTTGACTTCTCCCTCCCGAATTCACCGTTCACTTAAATCCATGCATATGTTTAAATTTTTTGACTTGCATGTGCTTGTGAAGGATCAAGTGTTTAGATATCCTTTGTTTTCTTTGGGGCACATGCATATGGGTCAACTCTCAACAAAAGGGTTGATTAACTGAAATTCAACCCTTTATAGGTATGTAAGTCAAACAAATGATAATACCTTCAATAGATTTTTGCAAAGTAAAAGACATGCACAATTGAACATATGTGTGTACATGTAAAACTTCTTTCTATGTAGACATCTCTTTTTAATTTCATATTTATATTGTTGACTAATTTAACATCACTTCAATTCTTTCCACAGATATATAAGATAAATTATTAAATGATATATTATACGATACAATTTAAAATAGAGTGTGTAGTGGTACTATGAATTTTTTTATTACTAATAATTTTCTTTAATTTATCTATGCATGCATTACTATACTATATATTAAAATTGATTAAATTAAAAAATTTGGTATATAAATAGCATGTCATTTAACTATTGATGATTTAATTTTGATAATATCAAAATATATATTAATTTTTTAACGTATCCCCTAAATAAATATGTTAAAAATAGAGATTTTAACTACGTTGAAGTTTTCTCTTTTTTTTTACCAAATAAACACCTTTTATGGTGAGTAGTTTTTTTTATACTATATATGAGTAAAAATTATTTAGTATAAGTAATTTAGGGCGTACGAACAATTATGGCAAAAATTAGTTTTGTAAAAAAAAGATAGAATTAACAATTAAAGTCTCTTTTTAAGAAGAAAAAACAAATAAATTGATAACAAATCCTATAATCTCTCTATGTCCTAAGCTATTCGGAATTTCATGTGAAGATATTTGTGTTGCATGCATGGAGAGAATTCATTGAAGTGTGAAGACACAAAATTAATAGCCACTTACTGACATGATTCGATTTTGGAAAAATATATGGTAATATCAGTAGGGAAGGGAAAAAGAAGCAATTAATTTAATTTAAATATAATTATCAGATTTAGTACAACAACAACAACAAAAAAGAATATATTAATATAAAATATTTTGTCCACTGATCTTTTATGTAAATCTAAAAAGTATTTGAACATATTTATATCTATGATTTGGATTGCATAAACAAAATCAAAACATTAGCAAGCTTGTTTATAATTAGAGAAAATTGGATTCGGATGTAGAAAATTAGAAATTAATACAAAATCGATTTCTTTATCCTTTAATTTTTGACTTCCAATTAATCAAATCAACTTAATTAAACTTATGAAGATTCATATAGAGAAAGACAAATTTAAGAGATGTTTTGTGATTGAAAAGCTAATAAAAAATGGCTCTTAATAAATAGCTTAGGATATAATTAATTTTCACCTCGACAATGGTTTCCTTATGATGATGACTTTCATCATCACCAATATTACTATGCTCACTTCTTTTCTCTTCTTTGAGTCCACTATCTCCATCACCAGATCTCCCTGAATTGCAATCCATGTATGAAAAAAGGTACCTTTTTTTTCTTCTTCTTGATTTGCTTTGTGAACCTTAATTTTGGGTTTCAAGCAAAAAACCCTCCTTTTATGTTTTATATAGGAAAACAAGAGAAAGAGGACCTGCATGAAGTATTTGACTCTTGAAAGGATTTGACTAATTGAAATAAATAATAAATGAAAAATTGTGATTGGTACCATCTTTGAAGTTTCGTACATTGTAAAGTCACATGGGACAAATAACAACAAGGGTTTTGTAATTTAGGTCAAACTTTTTACCACCACCGGTGACCGGAGCCTTCATTTTCATGTCACTAATTGTATATAAAATTTTCTTGGTCTTCTCTTGTGTTGTGTTTGTATGTCCGCTTTTTTATTGGAATAATGTGTACTTTTTATTTTATATAAAATAAGTAAAATTGGTTAAATATAATTATAAAAATTAAACATATACATTTTAACGTGGTTGACGTTTTTATGCGGTTACAATTATTCTCCACTTCTACAAATTGTAATGAAATAAAAGAAAATAAAATTATCTTGTTGTTAGTGTTTAGTGTGAGAAAAAAAAGTAATAACAACGAAACGAAATATTGAATGGTATCTTTGGAAGTAAAATAGGTTACATCATTATAGGTATAGTATTTATAAAAAATTGAACATATACATATTAATGCGATTAAGGTTCTTAATTATGTAATAATTATAAAAATTGAATTTATACACGTTAATGACGTTTTTATAGAATTACAATCATTTTCTACTTCTACAAATTGCAAAAAAATTAAAGAAAAGGACACCACCATGCAATTATTGTTTGGCGTGGACAATAGAGTAATAACAACGTAAAAAGTAATTTGAAAATAAAATAAGTTATACCAAAAAAGACAAAAGACTACTACATTTATTAATAGAAGGTCTTAATATTAATCTTTTATTTTATAAAATAAAAAAACTAGATTTGTCAACCTTTCAACAATTTACTAAAGTATAAGTAAAAGAATGATAAGGTAACTTGGTGGTAATTGAAGTGATAAACAACTCCCGAGTTCAACTCACTTTATATATATATATATATATATATATATATATATATATATATATATATATATATATATATATATATATATATATATATATATGAATTTAATTAAGATAATGGTGGTGAAACACTTGTGATAGTGTGAGTGAATATA
>JBBPBO010001985.1:9231094-9522130 GCA_037974295.1 Cicer cuneatum
CTAAAGTATAAGTAAAAGAATGATAAGGTAACTTGGTGGTAATTGAAGTGATAAACAACTCCCGAGTTCAACTCACTTTATATATATATATATATATATATATATATATATATATATATATATATATATATATATATATATATATATATATGAATTTAATTAAGATAATGGTGGTGAAACACTTGTGATAGTGTGAGTGAATATAGTGGAGGGTCTTATCTCTTGTGAGAGCTTGCTATGATGGGTGAGTGAGAGTCCCTTTTCTTCTAACACAATTAATTAAATGAAAGACCTATATCTCTTTTTATTATACAGTGTAACTACACATTTAGGTAATCCTTTTTTTATCAACAAAATATATGTATATTAGAATAAATATGAAATACAAGAGGTAGTCCAACCCAACTACAAATCACTAGATAATGCCTTTTTAATTTTGCCAAAAACCACTTGTAAATTCAAGTAATTATAACATTTGATTTCTCTTACAAACATTGTCATCTACATGTTAAACTTATAATCTTAACATTTGGTCTTTGTAATTGTTATAGGTTAATGTTGCAATTTAATTAGGATTATATATTGTTTTGATTGAGTTTACTGTTTTCAAAAATCAAACAACATATCACAAAAAGTCAAAATACACCACCAACCTATGAAATGTATATCACCTCGACACTCACTGTAATAAGTTCACACCATTCATAGAACAGGAATTGTATAGTAGGACAACTTCATTGAAAAACCTCTACTATGACAATACCTTTTTAAAAAAATTGAGAACACGAGAATTATTACTAATAAACGTGACACTAATTAATAATCATTTTACAATTATCTCTAATAATATTTAAAATTTGTCCTTTAACTCTATAAGATCAAAATAAAAATCTTATATTAATATGTTTCTCCACCCCAAAATATTTGACATCTTACTTGGAAACGTTGCCTTTTTAAGTCTTCAAAACTTCCACAATTTAATCTACCAAAAAAATGCTATGCCCTTTCTTGGACCTATAAGTTTGCATTCTGTAATTTATTTTTATTACTATTATAAGATTAAATATTTTACATATTATAATTATTCTGTTTTTATTGAAAAGTACTAGTACGAATTTTGGTATGATATATTTTTCTCACAACTTTTTTGCCCAATTGAAGTCAGAAAATTAAGCTGATATATAACACATGTATTTTTTGTAATCAAATCAACTTTTTAATCAATTTAAATACACTAGATGCACCTGCATATAAAATGGTCAATGGAAAGACCTAAGAGAGTATAATATAATTATGTTAGTCATTCAAATATTCATCTATTAAATTAAATAAACACCATATGGACACACAACTAATTAATGTATTATGAGACGCATCACATATATATTTATTTATTTACAAGTCGTCAATTTAGTAGTATTACACTTGCATCATCAGATACATAGAAAATGAAGAAGCCAACGTAGGTTGGCAAAGTGACAGATAGGTAATATTGAACGTTGGTATGCCACGAACTTAATTAGCAAATATACAAGATGTCCACTTGTATTCTAATTTTCTAAATGGATATATATTATTTCATTTGTCCGAAATTCACTTACGGAAGAAAATAAATAATAAATACAAGAAATAAAATGATAATGTTATTTTATTATTTTTATTAATAATTGGTGTATTTCTATTATTATAAATATAAAATGAAGAATAATAATTTAAAAATTATACACATTAAATTAATTATAAAGTATAATTAAAAAATAACTAAAACTACGTTGTAAACTAAAAAGTGATAATTTTTTAAGATAAATATTATTTATAAATACGATAATATTTTGCGTTAGAGGGAGTAATAATAAGAATGTAGACAACTTTTTTTCTAGTTTATTTAGCATATATAAAGACAATCTAGGGATCAACTTTGTTGAAGTCCTATAATATTTTTGTCCTATATAAAAGACAGGAGAGGATGAAAGATAATTAGTAACTACATAGTATATTTTTTTGTCAAAAATTACATGATATTTTATTTTAGATTTAAAAGATACATACTGAAAAATAATTTTGATCTAATCGTTATTTATTTTTCGATTGAATTTTAAATTATTAAATATTAATCATTCTAGTTAAAACCAAAAAATAAAAATAAATATTATCGATGTAAAACATTCAATGCAAATTGATTATTTGTTATGTTACTCTATTTTTTTCAAAAACGAAAAAGAATGAAATTTCATTTATTTAACTATTATTATATATTGCATGAGAAGTATTGACTAATAATACATAGAGAGAGTGTGTAATCTCCTTAGTATTATTATTAAAGAGAGACAAATATAAATTATTTATTTAATAAATTTAAGATTCTTTTTTATCTTAGACTAAAAACTCTAATTTTTTTAAAAAATATATATTAGAGTCGTGCGCCTATAAATAAATTTAAGATTCTTTTTTATCTTAGACTAAAAACTCTATTTTTTTTTTAAAATATCTATTAGAGTCGTACGCCTACAAATACACGTCAAACATTAATTTTCTAAAATTTTCAACTCTCTCCCGTATATATTTTTATATTGAGTGATTCATACGGCACTACTGTCTTATGTAATAGTAGTACTACTTGCATTATACTATTCTACTGTCTTATGTAATAGTAACACTACTTGCATAATTTTATTTTATTTAATTGTTTTCTGGTCAACTATATTAACTATAAACCCTTTTCAACTTCCTTTATGATTTGTCTAGCATCGATCCTAAGCCACATGGTTGGTTGGCTAATGTCTCTCTATTTGGACAACTTTCGGAGCCCACAACTTGACTCTTGGTCACCACCGCAGGTGGACCACATATAACGGAAGGGCTACCTTATCCAAGTGGCATGTTAAACATACAAATGAGATCTGATAGTATATATTTTACATTATCAAAAAATTTAATTTGATAAAAAATTTACAAATTTAGAGGTTGAATGGGCATTTACTAAATTCAAAAGAAGAAGAAATGTTGGATTGTGAGAAGAAAATATAAAGAAAAAAGTGATATTGCTGAGAGAAAAAGTAAATAGACAATAAATATATTAGAATTATTTTTGGTGATAATAAATATATAGATTTAATATATTATTTAAGTGTTTATAAAAGAATATTATTTAGGCACGAGAGGGAAAAATAATAGAAATTAAAGAGAAAATGTGTGTTTAATTTTAAAGTGACAAAAATATCCTTAAACTATAAACAATGTACTACTTAAAATTATTTCAAGTATTTAGGGATATATATTATTGCCATTTTTTATTTTTTGAAAAATTCCTTTTTACTAGACAATTTAAAATAACAATCATCTCAAGTTAAAATTATTTCATTGAGTTGGGACTAAAATATATTTTAATTTGTTAATTTTAGATATAAGTTTTACATGTATGTTTACTGTAACTTATCAAATACACTAAACATTATTAACAAACGGGAAAAACTGATAAAATAGATAAATGACCTAGAGCACTAGAAAATGATGACGATTTATATAAAGATATTATCTCTTTCTTGTTACACTTTTTGCATCCACAATGACGTTAAAATATATTTTTATTTTGGAGAAAACTCTACAATATTGTTTTCATTGCAAATATCTTTTTTTAATTAATTTTTATTAATATATATAAACTGTGTCATATTTTGAATTTAAAGAATTTATGTATACGTGTATTTGTATCGTACCCATGTTTATACTACATATTATGGTATCAAATCCTTCGAAGTGAATAATTGGTATAATATTTAAATTTAAGAACTTTTTATTGAAATTTGAAATACATTTCCATATTAAGTGCGAGCTGAAACTGTCCGACGACGATTATTATTATTATTATTATTATTATTATTATTATTATTATTATTATTATTATTATTATTATTATTATTATTATTATTATTATTATTATTATTATTATTATTATTATTATTATTATTATTATTATTATTATTATTATTATTATTATTATTATTATTATTATTATTATTATTATTATTATTATTATTATTATTATTATTATTATTATTATTATTATTATTATTATTATTATTATTATTATTATTATTATTATTATTATTAATGCGAATTGCAACGAAAATTGTTGATTTTATTTTTTAATGTCCGTAAGAAGTCAAATCTTCAACACAGATTTCCTTATTTTATTTGTTATACGACTTTACCATATCAAAACTCGATTTTTTTTATCAGTTGACAAAAATGTGAAATTGATTTATACAACTATTACAATTCACAGGCTGTGCATGTGCCGTTAGACTTTTGCCCATCTTGTTCTTGATTGAGTCTTTTAATAAAAAACATTTTCCTTATTATAACAAAAACTCTACTCCATGTTTGAAAATAGAAGCAACTTTCGATAACAACTCAACAAATAATCCGTTTTTTTTTTACTAGAACAATAATCCATTTTTAAAGGCATGTTGTCTAAAACTTTAAAGTTTTTATGACTATATCTTCAACCTTCAATATTTTTTTTTTATTAAATCAATACTTGTTACTTAAACTACGAAAAAATAATGTTTGGTCATTTTGTGATATTTAAGAATGAAGTTGAATATCTTTAAAAAATAAATAATGAATTTGAATAATTCTGCTAACAAATAAATTTGAAAAATGAAATTCAATATTGCTTAGAGAAAAGAACTGAACAATGACTTTCATATAACTCTAGTTATTTAGTTTTTAAAACAAAATTAATTATATTTCTTTTTCTTTTTCCACGTCCCTATAATTTTTTTATAAAAAAATCTGCACTGTTTATATAATAAATATACGAATAGATAAGAGAAATAGTTGGACCTTAGACTCAGTCCAAGTCTTTGTTTAGCCTTTGGATGGACCATGTATTGGGCCGCTAACCTTTTTTCGTAGAACAGAACCTTTTTCGCAGAATGGAATTGCAAACACCAAAACAAAAGAGGTAATTATTTATCTAATTCTCAATTTTTTTCATTGGTGCAAAAAATACCACCAAAATCGATAGTACAAATTTTAACTATCAGAATCGGATTTTTTTTTAATAACCCTTTTTAAAAAAAAATTAATATACTTTCTTTAAAAAAAATATATACTGAACTACGTTATTTTCAAGAAAAGAGGGAAATTATCATTTGTAAGAGAGACTTTTTAAATGACATCTTTTTTTGTAACGATAATTTGATGATTTTTTGTTTTTTATTTTTAAAAATTTATAGAAGTCGAATTTTGAAACGGGACTTTATACTATCCTATTTTTTTAATCAACCTTTAAACATAGTATATATATATATATATATATATATATATATATATATATATATATATATATATTTGTTTCACCTTCATACAAAGAGACTCTCTTGCTAGCCATTGCAAATTATTGTAATAAAATTATTGTAATAGTGTATCACAGTCTTATAAAATGTCCAAATAGTACTCGTATTATAATCAAAATTGACGTTAGAGAAAAAATACTAAACAAATGCATACTATGTTGGTTAATTTGTCATACTCGAAAATATTGTCCATATTTTATGAACAATCCAAGTAAATTTTTGTAATATTTTTTGTTGATTTTATCTATTTTAATGAATTATATTTTTTTTTTACGTTTAATGGTTGATTAGAAAAAGAAAATTTATTTTCAAAAGGCCACTTTTATAAGTTTCTTTAAAAACAGAAAAACAAAACATAATAAAATGTCAATTTTAAAGAAAATTTATATATTATATGTACAAAAATATATATTTTCAATGAAAGTTGAATATTGATGTGTATATTAATAGAATAATATATTTGTCAACATCGTAATTTATTTTGTGCAACACAGAGGATACACGCTAGTGAAATTATGATTGTAAGAGATCTTCTTTAAAAAGTCTCTTTTGCGAATTGTAACTCTCTCCTTTCCTAAAAGTAAATTAGTTTAATATATATTTTTCAAAATGAGTATATTAGTAAATTTTTTTGAAAAAAAAATTATTTAAAAAAAAACCACCAAAATATGAAATCCGAAAAATTGTAGAGTGTCTTTCTTCGGAGCATCATGAATAAATTAAAGAATTTAACCCACCTTATTTTAATTCAGGTTTGAGGATATTTTACTTTTGTATCTTTTTTTAATTCAAAACTCTTCATTATACCTTATATTTAAATTCATATATTAAAATGTTCTATTTATTTTTCTTTATCTTTAGGATGTCGTAACTTGGGGATGCGACCACCCCAAAGATTAGGATGCAATCATTTATTGGCATGATTAATTGTTACTTTAACAAATTAAAAATAATTAAAAAACTAAATTATATTAATAAAATCAAACAAAATATATTTAATAAAAAAAATAATTCAAAACGATTTAGTAGACGTGGAAAAACAAATCATGTCTATCTTATAGCCCATTGCATATAAATTATCAATTTATTGTTGTTGACAATTCTATCGTATTTTACCTTTGTATCTAATAAATAAAAAGTATTGCTAACTATTTATCTGTAGTAGGGTACAAAATAGAAGTGAGTTGTTAACACATTATTTGTTTTATCACATCTATTCAACCGCATTAACTTTGAAGATTGTTGGATTTATTTTTGTGTGCAAGAGATTGTTGGTTTTTTCAAGAATTGAACGATGTGATTGAAATTTTATGATTTTTGAAACATTCAAGTATTAAAGGTATTTTCATTAAATTAAATTGTTATTGTTGTTACTTGTGTTTCTCCCGTAAAATAAAAACACATGTTACTGTTTATGTATAATTTGTCAACTCAATCCAACTCGTTTTTTATCGCGCCGGTTCGGTTCGAGTTAAATGAAAAAATTACGGATTTAAAACTCAATTCAACTCAAAGATAATCAATCGGTTCAAATATCAAATTTTGTCAAAATCGACCCAACTCAACCTGCGTAGACCGCTAACTACTCTACACTCACGTACACAATGATAAAAATATCATTTAATATTTTTTAAAACAACGCTCACTTATTTGGAAATTGTTAAAAAATGTATACGGCAAACTTGAAGTTTATTGGACTTAAAAATTATATGCCACAAATTTAAACTTTACAGATTGAATTCAATATGAAATAATCTTTTCATGACTGAATTCGATTTTTTTCAAGACCTATACTAGAAAAACAAATTAAAGAACTAAGAAAGAAATTAAAATCTTACAAAATGAAATGTACTATAAAATAAATATGGAGATGTAGAGGGTTGAACCATAGCCTAGGCTAGGCCATCACACAAGGTTTTAAATTTTTTAGTGTCTCAAAATATTAGTTTTATATTATATACATTTGTAATTTATTAGATGTCTTGCGATGGTTTAGTGGCAAACTGCAATGATTTCTTGCATGCGGTCCTGCATCTCTTCTACGAGGCAATCACACGTCATCAAATTATATTTTTTATAGGGGACTGCAAAATCAGAAGTGGGTCAAAATCGTTCATTTTAAATTAGGAAACCAAAATCGCACAATTGAGAAATTAGAGTGGAAAAGTGCAATTAAGTCTACAAGATAAAACATACAATAATTTATACATAAGTACATATAAATAAACATATACTTTTGTATGAAATTTAATCTAAAATATTTTTACAATTTATGTATGCTTCTAGTAATTAAAAGTAAATACTCGTTTTTGTCTATGAAAGTGACAGGTGCTATCAAAATTTTCTTTGAAAAAATTAAAGTTAAAAAAACAATTTGATTCAATACTCTATTAAATAAAATAGTATTTGATATTAAATATCATCTATAAAACTGTTAATTTTGATGGTATGTAGTAATAGTTGACACATCATATGTCACGTGGTTGAGTGTGATCCACCAAATTTAAATCCACTAATTTAGGGACTAAATGACATAAAATATAATGTTTTTCATATTTTCTCCACCACATGCAAACTGTTAAGACTACTATTGCAAGATTGACAAGAGCTTAGTTTTGATGTTGGGAATAGATTGAGTTGAAAGTTGCATAGAGAATTATATGTTTTACTATTTGGAAAACTTATAATTCATGGCCATACCCATGTTAAATAAGAACCACACTTAAAGCAACTACATGGTTTCGAAAAACAACGATAAAAAACATTTACACAATCTGTGAGACATTAGTAAAAAAAAACGAGACATCAATTCTTAGAAATTTGAAGAGTTTAATGAAACCCAAAAATAAAAATTAAAAATAAAAATTAAAAACAAAATGAGTATATTATGTTTTGGTAACTTGAAAGTAAAGACAGACTCAATACGAAGAAGCACTCTATATTATTTCACGGGATAGAACACATGAGAAAATTGAAGTGAAAGACAAAGAAGGAGTCTAAAGAATTTATGAAAGAAAAACATGAGTTGAAATAAGTTTTTTTTTTTTAAGATTAAAACTATCAATGTTTTTGTTTGTGTTTTTTGTTTCTCAAGTTTGGGACCAAGTGTTGGTGTTAACCATATTGTCCAACTTATTTTTCATGGAGTTTAATTTAGATTAAAAATAGGGAACCAGGTTTGGACCGTTTGGTGTTTCTTTCTATTTGAGAAGACAAAGAAACGTTATATTTTATGTCGTTTTAGTCTATTAGTGTTTCTTTTATTTGAGAAGATGAAAAACATAGTTGCTATGTCATTTTAATGTCTGAATTAGTGGATTCAAAATTTGTGAATTATATTGAGTCATGTTGCATCCAATGTGTCAATTATTATACATGTCATCACAACTAATAACTTTGTAGTTGCATATGATGTGTTAATTATTACTTCATGTCATCGCAACTAATAATTTTGTAAATGACATTTAATGTTAATGACTATTTTGATTAACATAGTATTCATTCAAGGATTTTTTATTTATTTTTAATTTTCATTTCTCCATAGATGAATGTGAGGATGTATGTCATTTTCAAAAATCAAAGTGAGTGTTTATTCAATAAATGAATAAAATATTAACTTAAATTGTCATTTAAGGTCAAGTTAATTAGTAAAACTGTGGCCCATCATATTCTACGATAAGTACCAACTCTATGGCCAATGTGGTCATATTATTGGTGGGTAATCTATATTATAAAAAAAAATTAAATGAAAATTATATTCCATATTTATATTCGTACCTGTTTTATCTATTTGATTTGTTTTATCTATTTGATTTTTTAAAGATTATTTTTGTATTCCATTAAATTTAACTTGAGTTACAAAAAAACTTGAAGAAGAAAAATTCGAAACACTATTATTTCAGAAAATTTGAACTTTGTATATTAAAAAGTTTTTTTTAAGGTTTTCAGTACACATGTATTTTAGAAATTTTGAACTTTATATATCAAAGTCTGGAAAAAACATTTTTTCAAATTTTTCGAAATACATTTATGCATCTGAAAACTTTAAAAAAAGTTTTTCGAAATACAAATGTGTTTCAAAATACTGTATGTGTTTCAAATTTTTTTTTTTGAATTTTCTGAGACACAAATATTTTTGATAAGATTGAATTTTTTTTTAATTAAAATGTGGGTAGAAGTATAAATTTAGGGGTATGAAATAAAATCTTCATTTTCTTTTGTTATTAAAAAAATTAGTTAAGTACTGTTAACTTTTATATTTCATAAGTCATGTTTACTCCAACTTTATTTATAAATAAAAATGTCTACTTTCACACATATTAAAAAAGTAATTTAATGGTTTTGATTTTATATAAAAATAAGTTATAATTACTAAAATGTATTTTACTGTAATAATTATCACATTAAATTTATATTAGGACCATGCGCTCATATAGAAAGAAATACAATAAAAATATTTTTAGAATGATGATATTAAATGAAGTGAATTTGGTTATTTTTATTTATGTATTTGGTCAACAAATTGTGGTTCTTTTTGCTTATAAATAAAGCTAAATAAAAGCATTGTTTGTAGTCTCTTGTAGGAGAGGTAGCATGAAAACATTATTTGTAAATTCCCTATGAACCACATCTATTTTCACTTTAGGGTTCGATTAATTCAATTGAGATTTGAGAGATGAGAAATATTTTAATAAGGGAAATATATTGAAAGAGAAGAAGAATATAAATATATTTAATTTAAAAGAGAGAAGAGAAAATATATTTTTTAATGTTTTTGTATTTAATTAAAAAGAAATAAATATATTTTAAAAGATTTTTTTGTGTTTTTTAAGGAAAATAATTATATTTTAAAAGATCAACCAACTTTATACCAAATCTCACTGCTTACATGTTTTGACCAAAGAGTAATGCTGGAGATAGTTTTGTTGTAAATGATGGGTATATATTAAGAATAATAATTACATTCAATAATTCAAAAAGTAATTAATTTTTTTTCTATAATAATAACTAAGATTTGAGTCTTCTGTTTGATTATACCGGTGACAAAAGGTGCACTTGCTTAAAAGACACAACACATCCAAAAGTATTACTTGTGGAATAAGATATGAACGTAAACTATTTTTATCATTATTATGATTTAAAAGAAATTAAAATAAAATAGCATACTTTATGATTTAAATTATATATATTATTAATGTAAATAGCTTTACACAGTCAAACAATCATAATTGTTAAATTAATTGATATATTTAATTTTTATTAAAATTATCTCTAAAATTATTTCTATAAATGATTGTAATAAACTGACAATGTAAAATTTTTTACGTTGACAATATATAACAATTAAACTTTATAATTTATATTTAAAATTCTTGTTAGAATATTTTTAGTATTTTGTTCTTTATTTTTAAGAATATAATATAGTTTTTTTATGTTGACAAATTTAAGAAGAAAGAATAATGCTCCCATTGAATACAATACAATATTTTTGAATTACAATTTAGAGTTTAACGACAACTAATATTGTAAAATAATTTTACATCCCTTTAATAAAAATCCATCATCTTGTCATGTCGTGTATACATATTTAATTTTTAATTTTTAAAAATAAATATCATTTATTCTATTTTTATTTGACATTACACTTATGGTTTATATTTTTTTTCTTTCCACAATTTAACTCTTTAAATATAAATGCACTTCATATTTCTTTTAATATAAATAATAAATTAAAATTAAAATTTTTTTCCAACACATATATCTCATGTATTTATGCTTATACTATAAAATTTGAAGGTTTAAATATAAATTAGTCCATGCAAAATGCCAAAACATTTTATTTTCGTCCTTGTAAAATAATTTTTTAGTTTAAGCTTCATTTCAATCTTTAATGCTTAACACTATTAGTTTTTTAACAGTTTAGTACTTAACCACTTTAAACTTAATATTTGCAAAATCTAATAAATTTAATTTTAGTCCCTCCAAAATAAAAAAATTTATTTTAATCCTTGTAAAATGCAACAAATTTGATTTCAATCCCTACCCAATAAAACAATTTGTTTCACTCCCGCGTGATTTTTAGAATAAATTACATAGTTAAATATATTTTTAGTTTATCTAAACATACTAACTTTTATTTTTAGTCATTTTGAAGATTTTTTTTGAACTTTGGTCATTTTAAATTATTTATTACTAATTTTAGTCATGTTTTTCTTTTTATTTATAAAATTTCACGGTATATGTCCCAAATGACTCTTTTTATGACATGTCATTGATAAGACTTTAAAATATATTGAATCAATATCTTTAATCAATTAATCAAAATTAATATTTTTTTTATATTTTCTAAATAATAATAATAATAATTATAATATACTAATTATAATTTATTATAAAAATTGTACATAGGAGTAAAATAATTTTTTATTATATAAAAACGAAAATTAATTTGTTTTACATCTTGCAAAGACTAAAACAATTTATTTTATTTTATTTTATAGAATTAGAATTAAATTTCTTAAATTTTACATAAATTAAATTTAAAATTATTAATTACTAAACCATAAAAAATGAACCAAAATTTAAAAACACATCAAAAATCCATATAAGTGTAAAAGAAAACCCATGAATGTAGCCAAGAAAACTCCTAGTATGGGAGTTATAAAAAAAGCGTTATCCTCCCGTAAAAATAAAAAAAATAAAAAAGTAGTGGGACAATGTGAAAGTGCACGTGTGGAAGATCCGATAATATTTTGTTTGGGATGAGTCATAGTTCCGTGTATCACTTTGTAAAACCCCAACAAACAAAGAAAGGAAACTATCAACCCTCATAAATAGGTAGAGAGATATTAGGATCTCTTCCCTTATATAGTTATCCATTTCTACTCATAAGTGAGTCATTAGTGACTGATCATTTTTGTTGTTGTTATAAGTGAGTGATCATTGGAGCCAGTGTTTTCGTTTGCATACACAGTCCAATCAATCAATCATGTTCAATCTTTTCCTTACCAGAGCTTCCAGGCTTTCATCTCTTACCAAACACAATGCTCTTCCTTCTTTCACTCTTTATCGGTATTTCATTCTCTTTTTTTTTCTTCAATTGACAGATATCTCTAATTATTTTATTTCTGTTTTACATTTCATACTCTCATGATCTGAAATAGCCACAATTGAACTTTTATTCCTTCAATGGTTGTTACGCGCGCGCGATAGATCTTCAGATCGCACGATTGATTTCAAGCGATATCCGTCATTCAAGCGATATCCGATATTCGCGATCAGGAAGATCGTGAAGTCGTAGATTCGAGGTTCATGGGTCGGGTCTAAAACCCGGCTTATTGAGAACGATGCTCTGCATAACAAAACCCTAAAAATACACTCAAAACTTGCTTTCATTTTTGGTTTTATATAATTAATAAATAATGATTGCTAATGTGATTTAAAAAATTCAGACATACTATAATACTACTAATAATAATAATAATTATAACAACAACAATAATAAAATATAATTAAAGGAAGTATATTATGCTATTATTTTTTAATCAATAAGTATAAAATGATTTTATTAGTAAAACCGTATCAAATGATTTGTTTATTTTTTTTAAAAACAAAATATTTGTTTATTGCTTTTAGATGCTGGAAGCATGGAATTTCTGTTTAGATGTGTTTGGATGCTGGTGATATTTTTAGTTTTTTTTTTACTCAATTTCAGTTTTATGTTTGAGACTATAAGAGCTTGTAATTTATGATTAAGTTAATAATAAATTTTTTATGTTAAGGTTATATTTTTTAATTAGGTATACTTTTGTCTCGTTGAATCATACAATCTTTGTTACGGTCTCACGATCTTAGGTGGGATCTCGAATTTGACAACCATGCTTCAAACAATCAACTTACCTTAATATCCACTTAGGCATATTTAATTAAAAAACATTAAAATTCCTAATATTCCTAATTCGTAATAGTTGAAGGTTAAGATTCAAATGTCAGACATATTACTTTATTATATATTTATAATAACATAGTTTATACTTTATTTCATTAGTGTGTTTTTAAAGAGTTTAAAGGGCAATGAGACCGTAATACTTTGCCACGTCTGCTCAATCATGTAATTGCATTTTGAAATTAATGATATGATGAAGTAATAGCGGAAGAGGCTCGACTTCCACAACGCGGTGAACCCGGGTTCGAATCTCCGCTGGGAGAGGTACCCACATTTAATGTCTGACACACCTCGAATAAGATTATCTGCGGAGGAGGCAATCTATGGAAAAAAAATAGTGTTTCATAGAAAAAGTCTTAATGTGCATTTTGAGTGCCAAGTTCTTTTTTTTATAATTTGCCTTGCAGGTGTGTCCATTCAATACCACTTGCCACAGTAGAAGCAGAAGAGATATCTGGTGCAAGGCCTGCTGAAGTTTTGAACTTGGGTAGGCACTACTGCAACCATTGTTGTTTCTGTTCTTATGAATTTTATAACACTTTGAATGATTTTGATGAATAAATATTTTGAGAAGGTTTTTTTTTTGAGGCAGAGAACATCATAAAAATTAACTCAGTTCATTTTTCTATTTCTATTTTACTGTGATTCTGTCTGCAAGGAATCAAACTTACTATTCAGTCAAGAGCAGTTTGCAATTTTAAGTTTATAGAAATACACTTTAATATGATGGAAAAGGAAAAATTCTCCTCATTATACTTTTTCTTCTTTTATTCATCAATCAAAATCTGAATGGTACCGAGTGTTATTGTAAATTTCTGTATGACGTAGTTTTTAATAAATTTAACTTTAATCAAACTACTTGTGCAATGCTACGCCGATCATCACTCAGAATGTATTGCATTCACTTTCAGTACAGGGTAAATGGATTGGATCTTCAAACTGGAATACAATTGTAGATCCTTTAAATGGAGAGCCATTTATTAAAGTCGCTGAAGTTGATGAAGCAGGTGTTCAGGTCCGTTCCTTGAAATATATTCCTTTTGTTGTGCCAGGAAAAAATGCTGTTTAGTAAAAACTCAACATGATATATTCTTTTATTACTTCCTTAATCTTCAATTTCAATTTGAAGGCTATAAATGAGTTGTTTGAAGTTTAATTGTTGATTTAAGGCAGAGATGCTGACTAAAATTTTCCATTTGTTTGACATATCAGCCTTTTGTAGAAAGCTTGACCAGCTGTCCCAAACATGGTTTACACAATCCTTTCAAGGCACCAGAGAGGTATGTGCAGATTATCCTTCATCCTTCAATTTCGTTATACAAACATATATTTTTTTTTTTTGGATTAATGATTGCCATTTACGTTAAAAACAAAAAGTTGGTGGGAACCTCATTTATCACTAAAAAACTGAGTTGAAATGGAAATGTGAGTATATCTTCAGATGGTTGGCTTGCAACTTTGCAAGGTGGCAATGGAAGTGCTAATTCTTTTGAGATGTTTTTCCATATTTCATGACTAAACAAGAATAAAGAAACTTTTCTTTGTTACAAATCTGTCATTTTCACTTTGAGTATAATATAATATGAATTCTCATATTCTTATTTTGGCCATCTTTTTGAAGTCTAAAGTATTTTTTTTTTTTGTAATTCTTTTGCAGATATCTTATGTATGGAGACATATCTGCTAAGGCAGCTCACATGCTATCACTTCCTAAGGTATTTCTAACAAAATATTTTTTCTTGCATGTAACTTCGTTGAGTTTGATGACATTGTCTGGTCCATGCAGCTGCCTCCATTTAGTAGGAAAAGACTTTGGGTGTTACTTATATGTTATTTTAGGACAGTAGGAGTTATTTATCATCACTGTCTTTCTCTTCTTTAATCGGAAACTTTACATAATCTATTCTGCACAACCCTCAGGTTTCAGATTTCTTTACAAGGCTAATTCAGAGAGTTTCTCCAAAGAGTTATCAGCAGGCTTATGCAGAAGTTTATGTGACACAGAAGTTTCTAGAGAATTTCTGCGGAGATCAGGTATATGTCATTCTCTGATACGAAATGATAGAAGAACCTAAATTAGTATTTCATTTAATTGATAGTTACCCTTGATTGGGATAACATTATCTCACACCGTTTTCGTGTTAAGTTTTAAAGTTCTTATCATTCCTTTGGCAATTTCCTCTTTGTCCTTTCTTCATTTCAACAAATCTTTGGCAGGTTCGCTTCCTGGCTAGGTCTTTTGCAGTACCTGGAAATCATCTTGGGCAGCAAAGTCATGGCTTTCGTTGGCCATATGGTCCGGTAAGATTAGTGGTGCCATGTGGATTCTTCATGCATTTATTCAATGAATGCCTGTGTCTGATTTATGAACTGAATCTTTAGATTTTTTCGCACACTATAAATGTTCACCTTCCCGTCCTTGTGTATTGTAATCTCACTGGTGAATGTTTGTTGTGCAGGTGGCAATTATTACTCCTTTTAATTTTCCCCTAGAGATTCCAGTCCTTCAATTAATGGGTGCACTTTATATGGGCAACAAGCCAGTCCTTAAAGTTGATAGCAAGGTAACTTTTGGCTCTAATTTGAGGACTTTTATGACATCACATCTAATACAAAATTGATACAGATCGGCTAACTTCTAGACTAAATAATATGTTGACTGCTATTATTATAGTAAAAATAATTTTGATGTAATGGTTTTATCTTTGGTATGGGGGAGATTATGCATTTTCCCGCTATTGCTATTAGGCATCCTTATTTTGCTTTTCTTCTGTTGAAGTTTGAAAGTAATAATATTATTTGCTTTTAAAATTAGAATCTTTCTGCAGTTTAATTTTGAACCATTGACTCAAATTGTTGTAGGTGAGCATTGTTATGGAGCAAATGTTGCGCCTTCTTCATTCCTGTGGCTTACCTGTAGAAGACGTCGACTTCATAAATTGTGATGGAAAGACAATGAACAAGCTGCTGCTAGAGGTTGGCTGTTTGATACCTTTTTTCTCATTCAAACCTTGATTCCGCAGAGCAAATATTATTTCTGAAAGATTACAAGTTTACTTTAAGATCTTATTTCATAATGATCTCAATTTTCAACTCATATTGACGGTCCTCATTTTGTAATATATATTGTCTTTTGAGCTCCTTTATTTTGTAATTATCATATATCTATATCTGTATGTGGCTACATGTTACTTTTATAATATGATAATGATGTTGGACCATAAAGTAATATTATATTTACAGGCAAATCCAAGAATGACCCTTTTCACCGGTAGTTCAAGAGTGGCAGAGAAGTTGGCTGTTGATTTGAAGGGCCGCGTTAAATTGGAAGATGCTGGATTTGACTGGAAAATATTGGGCCCTGATGTTCATCAGGTTTCTTACAATTTTTTTTGTGGTTTCCAGAATGACACTGACCCCGTTTTCAGCTGTTTAATAATTTCTCTATTATTTCTTGATTGTAGGAAGATTACATTGCATGGGTATGTGACCAGGATGCATATGCATGCAGCGGTCAGAAGTGCTCAGCACAATCATTGTTATTTATGCACGAGGTCAGTCACCTCAGCTATTTTTCGCTCTTTATTCATGGTTGAATGTCCTCAAGAACTAGAGCAAAGTTGTAACTTTGATATACCTTATGCACTGTGCCTTTACTAACGTCAGGGTTTTAATTTCCCTTGTTCAGAACTGGTCTAAGACTTCCTTGATATCTAAGATGAAAGATCTTGCTGAGAGAAGAAAGCTAGCAGATTTGACAATTGGCCCAGTCCTTACTGTAAGTATTATGTTTTTGACAATGTTGGTGGACTTTGAACCCTTGTACATCCAAAACTGGAGTATTTTTTCATAAACCTTTTCTTCCTGTAGTGAACTTGGCAGAATAACGATCTGCTTTATTTTATGCAACAAGACTTCATTTGAAATTCTTAATTTTGTTTTCTCATATGTTGCAGTTTACAACTGAATCCTTGCTAGAGCACAAAAATAAATTACTTGAGATACCAGGATCAAAGCTGCTCTTTGGGGGTCAACCTTTGGAGGACCATTCGATTCCGCAAATTTATGGTGCTATTAAACCAACTGCAGTTTATGTTCCACTTGAGGAAATTGTGAAGGATAAGAATTATGAGCTTGTAACAAAAGAAATATTTGGACCTTTTCAGGTGTGGAAGGGGAGACTTAAGAGCATGAAAAATAAGCTATTCTGATGTCTTTATTTTCAAAATATAATGTCAGCTTGTTTTTTTGCAAGATAAATAATTTTTATTTGCAGGTTGTTACTGACTACAAAAGCAATCAACTATCAATTGTATTGGATGTTTTGGAAAAAATGCATGCACATTTAACTGCTGCTGTAGTTTCAAATGATCCTTTATTTTTACAAGTAAGATTTTTATCACTCCAAATTTATTTGGGTATGTGTTATGCCTCACTCAATGTTAGTAGGACCCCTATCATATCATATTTTCTTGCAGATTTAGGCCTTGAAAATATTAAATACTTTGGTGTTTTCATATTTCACTCCAAAAACAAAGTTGCAGCTTTTAGGATATTAGACTTGATATTGATCACTCACCAAATAAAAAAGGACTTGATACTGAAAATATACGTTTAAAAATATATTTGACATGCAAGATTACTTGTTTATAACATTTTTGTGGTGACTTTTTAATGTTTAGCTCCTCTTAAATTGAACTGACCAACCAACATGCTACTTGTTCCTTGAGCAATAAAATAAATGGGTGGGATTATCTTTTGAAATATTTGTGGCTTTATGATTTATCAATCTGACATGATCATTTTTGGGTTAATATAAATTTGCAGGAAGTCATTGGGAAATCAGTAAATGGCACTACTTATGCAGGTCTAAGAGCAAGAACAACTGGTGCTCCACAAAACCACTGGTAAGTGGATGGTATTTTTCAAGTGATTTACTTGTTTGGAACCATAAAAAATAATATTGATGAGTCAATTAATAAAAAACAATATATTTATGCAGGTTTGGACCTGCTGGTGACCCAAGGGGTGCAGGAATTGGAACACCAGAGGCAATAAAACTTGTATGGTCTTGCCATAGAGAAATAATTTATGACTATGGACCAGTATCAAAGGATTGGGAAATTCCTGCGTCAACATGAAAGGTCCTATGTAAGAGACTAAGAAGTTAGGTGGCGAAATAGTTATATATGTCCCTAACAATATTAGATTTTAGAATAACTTTTAGGGATCTCGGGTTTTGATTAGTAGTAGAAAATGAGGTAGTATTATTCCCCTTCACTATTTTATGTTCAAGAGTAAACTTTAGTAAATTGAGTTTTGATTAGCTTTAATTATCCTTTCGTGTACAATTCTAGCTATCATGATAACAACGTAAGCAACTTTTTACAAGCACGCATTAAAGAAAATATTTGATACTTGAAAGAGACAAAATAATTAATTAATGCTGAACAGATTAACAATAAAGAATACTTGAAAAAAAAATGTTTGAAAAAAGCAAGGGCCGGTAGATCCACTGTTCTTTTTACCAATTTTTTTACTACTTTTGAAAATGGCAATTATTGTTTTTGAAAATGCATTTTTTATAGTGTCTTTCATTTTATCTCTATTATGCTTGTTCACTACCTGAATCTTCTATCTTTTTATTTGTAATTTAATATATATATATATATATATATATATATATATATATATATTTGAAAAATATTTTTTATGGAGTTATTTGAGAGCAGGGGCAAATAAAACTATTGAGAGGAGGGACGACCAGATTGCCTAGAGAGGATGGTGGCGCATAACTCTTGCACTTCATCTAGTGAGGATAATTTAGCATCTACATGGTGATGTCTTGTGCTTTGATGTTGTATTTTTCTTTGGTGCACCTTTTCTTGTAACATTTCCTCCGCCATCTAAATCATTTCATCTTTGCCACAATGAATCAATCTTACCGAACATATTTAACTCTTCTCCTACCTCATTGCTCAATCTATGATATTCTAAAATTTAACTTTCTCTAGATGGGAATTAACACATAACCACAATAACACGTAATACACAATAAAAATAAATTCCATTAACTTTAAAAAACCTAGAGGGGTAATAATAAATATATGGCAATAAATAGAATCAATAAAAGTCCACAAAGAATGTCCAAATTATAATGTGGAAAATCCCTCAAAATAAGGGTAAAATCAACGGTCGTTCAAACAAAAAAAATAGCTTTACTGTGGTTAAATAAGGGTACAAGAGAGTCTTAGTGATGATGCACAAATCATGCAAACAATCAGCCAAAACAACAAAGTAGTAAAACAAAAGATTAAAATTACTCAAATTTGTAGCAGTAGTGAGAACACAATTTCTCTCTACTCACACCTCTTTTCGTTGATCCGATAGTTGAAAACGAAGAGATGCATGTTGTGAATCTGTTGCCCAAAAATCAGCTTGATCCAACATTAAACATTGTTTTACTAAGACTGGTTTGAGAAAACTGAGAATAACTTTTCTCTCTTCTCTCTCTCTCTCTTTTTTTTTGTGGCTGCTCTTTCACATTACCTAATATGACTAATCTCTACTTAAATAAGTGAGACACATAAGGAGCTAAAATATTTGTGTCTTTTTCCACATAAAAAAGAACTCCAATATCCAACACTTTGATGCATATCAATAACATCTTTTGGAATTGCAATTTGTATTGGCTCATACCTACAAAGCTCACATCCATAAGGCAGCCCATGTGTAGTTTTGATCAGGCAACCACATTGAAAACAATGTATACTTGGAATATAACCATATCGTATTCATTAGTTATGTGTCAGTGTATGAATGATTTCTTCATCTTAGTATGTTGCATTAGAAGCATATTGTTCACAATGTCTCAACAAATACACAAATTCATTGTTCTAATTTTTTTGGTAATCAGATATCTCCAAACATATATTTTTCAATACGCATGGGTGAGAGATCAAACCTCTACTAGATGGTTAAGATTTCTAAACATGCTATATTACAACATTACGTATTCTTCAATTTAAAATGTGCAAATTCAATCCTATTAACAATCATTAAGAAGTCACTTTCAACAACAAAATGGTAATAGATACCAATGCCTAGTATAGAAATGCAAGTTAGAGTAAACATGTTAGTTGTTTTGTTTCCTCTAAGTGCATTACTCGACCTATCAATACTATAACAAATCTTTCTTTTTAATCAAGTTTTTCCACATAATCACAGAAAATAGGAAAAGGTGAACAATTGTTTTGTTTGCTAAGTACGTGCATTACTCGACCGAACAATTACTATAAGAAATCTTGATAAAGATTCAAACAAATATTTTTCATATAATCACAAAAAATAGGAAAAGGTGAAGATATATGGTAAAAAAACTTGGAACCGCTTTATATATTCACGTTATGAGAAGTATTAATAACGTCATCTGATACAGTGATGCCAAATTTCGTTTCGACGTGGGATAAACTTAGATTCAACATTGACATTTTTACTTATGTGAAATGGGCACAACGCACAAAGAGACCTCTTAATCATTTTTAGTTTAAGCAGGGTTGCAAGTACTCCAGTAAGGTTCCAAATCCAATCCAAAGTGCATCGCTGAAGATCAGAAGAATCTCCGCAATGGATCGTCAATGGCATCCAAATCCCAATCCCAATCCCATCCAATACCAAAACAATCTCTGCCCTAATTGCTTTATCCAACACTTTCCCTTTTGCCCTTCCCCTCCCCCTCCCCCTCCCCCCAATTGGCCACTACCACCACCACCACCGCAACCTCACCACCCACTTCAACCTAACCCTAACACCACTTACGACTCCGATTTCGATAGAACCTTCAAAAGACCAAGAATCGACGACGACCAACGAAGATTAAAGCTCATTCGTGATCACGGTCTCAATCCTCCACACCCTCACCACGCTTACGTCGCACCACCACCACAACAACACCGTGGTGCATTTCCTCCTCCGCCACCACATCTTCTCAACGCTTCCAATCCAATTTACCATCCACAACACCATCTTCACAATGCACCTTACCACGAGCAATTTGGCGCTGTTCGTGATGCTAATTTTCCTTTTCAACATCAACAAGGGAATAATAACAACAATAATCATAACTTGAATGCAAGAGAATTGCATCATCCATATCCATATCCTTACCCTAATGGTGAGAATACCGGTCAAATGGAACCTTCTAGACTCTTCAACAACATGCCTCCTCTTCCTACTTCTCCCCCGCCACCTCTTCCCCCCATGGATCCACCCGTTAATCACTTCAAAACCTACTTTTCTCCACCTAACAAACCACCTTCTCTTTTTCCTGTTACTACTTCCGTTGCTCACGAATCCCACCCCTTACCTCAACCTTACTTTCACACTAGTAAACCGCACCATCCAGAATTTTCCACTGGATTTCCTATTGAGGTAATGCATGCTAATACTTGCATTGTTTGATGCTGCTGCTGTTGTATTTTTTGTTTTTTTTTTTGTTTTTTGAATTTTATGAGATTTTATATTTACTTTCTATCAGGAACCCTCGAAACAGTATCTGGGAGATGCTCAATCTTTTTCACTAAATCGATTACCTGCTGAGAAGCCTAAGTTTATTGATGCTTCCCAATTATTCCGGAATCCACTTCGAACTTCACGTCCCGATCATTTTGTGATCGTACTCCGTGGTCTTCCAGGTGTGCTTTTGGTCCAGAGTTGTCTTGCTGAACTGTTATTGCTATGCAAGTTGACTTTGTTTGATGCTTTTTTACTAGGTCATAGGCTTTTTGTTTTTTTATATGACGGTTTTAGGTATAGTGTGGAGCCAATTCATAAATTGTATGCATGTGAGTAGGGATTTTACATGTCTTGGATTTGTGGAAGATGAGAAGTGTTTGTAATTTCATACATGTCTGTGTTGTAAATCTGGAGGAAGCACATGCTGTTTGTGATTTCTTGGTCTTGGACAGTGATGTGAGAAGACTATTATGCTATGCCAGTGATAGCAATTTCTTGCCCATTTTGAACGTGGTGGTTTGATTATTTTCTTGGTTTGAGATCTTTGCTGCATGTTTATGTCCTTTTCAGGTAGTGGTAAGAGTTACTTGGCAAAGATGTTGCGTGATCTAGAGGTCGAAAATGGCGGTGATGCTCCACGAATTCATTCTATGGATGAGTATTTTATGACTGAGGTTGAAAAGGTTGTTGAATATGCATACTGGCTTTTTATTTTTGAGAAAGCATTCTTGTCCTGTCATGTATGAGATTTAGATATGCATGCTGGCCTTTTATTTTTGACAAAGCATTCTTATCTTGTTTTTTTTTTTTGGCTGAAAAGGTTGAGGATAATGAGGGATCAAAATCTTCAAGTTCAGGAAGAAACAAAAGGCCTGTAACAAAGAAGGTCATGGAGTATTGTTATGAACCTGAAATGGAGGAGGTAACTTGCCTTTTGCTGTGTATTTTTTTCCATTTTTTTTCTCTGCTCTGGAATTAGTTGTGGAGGAGGCTGGAGAGGGAAGAAAAAGAGGTGTGTGTGTGTGTGTGGGGGGGGGGGGTTAGTGCATTGAATGTACCTAGTTTATTGTTTGTCTTAAAACTTCTTCTGCTAAGACTTATGCAATCATCTTAACACAGTCTATATGGGATTGAGGCTTTTGTTTGAATGCATTTCAAATTAAAATGCCAGGAATGTGTAAAGATTACAATATAAAGAAGCTAGAGAGTAGAATATAATATTTGCAATGCAGAATTTTTGGGAGCACGTTTGCATGTTATAAGTTGTAAATTGGAAATTATTAGGTTGTTGGATCCTGGTTGCAACCTTGCAGGAATTTTGTATATTTGTTCCGTCATTTATTTTGGATATATGTCTTCTATAAATATGTTTGTTTATAAAAATACGGGAAAATTCCCAATATGTTACATGAACTGAATCACACTGCTTTTTTTTTGTGCTCCCGCCATGGCAGGCTTATCGGTCAAGCATGTTGAAAGCATTCAAGAAAACTGTTGAGGAGGGTTTTTTTACCTTTATTATAGGTATGCATCGCAAAAATGTGTTGGCTCATTATTCTTAAAACCGACAAATGCCACTATTTTTGATATTTGACATAGTTTGAGGTTGCAGTTTTGCTCTGGATGGAAAATCTTGCATTGTGTCATGAGTTCCATACTATTGTGACACTGTTTGTTGATTTATTCATAGTAGAGTAGAATTGCACTGAGTACTCGATCATAGGCTTAATCTCCTCTGGTATATGTGTTTAGAGCCTGAAATTACCTTAGGTCATAGTTTATTCAGGTAACCAAAACTGAAAAATTTGTTTCTTGGGTTAATTAAAATAGCTTAAGCATAGAAGTCATAGAGATTGGTTGAATGCTATAAACTGGCTTGTTACAGAATGTGATAAAGAATAATGCTAGCAACACACTCTTTAACACCCATTTTTCAGCACACTGTCTTTGATTGGTTATAATCCACATGGGTCTCACTAAATTCGTATGGGACCCACATGATTTGGTGGGACATATGTGAATTTTAACCAATCAAAGAGAATGTGTTAGAAAGTGTGTGTTAGAGAGTGTGTTGCTAGCAGCACTCCTTTACGATAAATTCAAATGTGTAGTTTCCTATTAGAATAAGTGGCGATGCAGTGCCCATGCACTGCCTATATGTTCACTAACTACAGATGCAGTTTTGTTCGGCAATTGACCCTTTTCTTGGTGGTATTTGTGCCTCGTCTTAGTGGATGACCGCAATCTGCGGGTAGCTGATTTTGCTCAATTTTGGGCAACTGCAAAGGTATACCCTTAATTCCTTTTTTTTCCTCGCAACCTCTGCCATGTGTGCTCAAGAGGACTGACAATATCTTTGTAATACTCTCTCCATTTACCCTCAAAAATAGTTTTAGACATGTCTCACTTGTTTTCTGTTACTTAGTTTTCCAAAACTATGCACTTCTGTTTCTTATCATGATTATATATATATATATATAGAAAAGTAGAAAACAGAGAGTAGAGGATCATTGGTAATATACCATTTAATGTTAACTATTGCAAATAAGTGAGCCGAACCATTGAAAATTCTCTATATTTTTTTATGCTTCCTAGCTGTCTGTCTTGTTGAATTTAGGACTTGGTATAACCCATGTTATGCACAAGGATGTTAACGATAATGGATATTATAGTGTTATTTTAAATAATGCGGTTGCTACTTCCTGTTCCATTCCTTTATGTGAAATGAGCTGCCTCCTACTAAAGTTCTGTTTTTCATGTATTTGAATTCAAAGCTGATTTCATTTGAAGTTGATGCATGAATACCAGTGACGTCTATACTGCTATAATCATCAATAGATATTTCATAGCTAAATAGATCTATGAATTATAGAGTAGGTACATGTGATTTATTTATTCAACGTTTCCTTTGCTGATGAATATTCTTCTTCCTTTCAGAGATCGGGTTACGAAGTTTACATTTTAGAAGCTACTTACAAGGACCCAGTGGTACGTTTATTTGTTTCCACCAAGCAACATGGAGCATTATGTTGTTTTTCTTTTAGAGTTACATTCAGCTAATACTATTGCTCTGTTAAATAGTAATTAATCTTAATTGGCAATCCAAAATATTCCATTGCATTATGATAGAGAACTTTCATACTGCTTTAATGTTTCGCTTATAGGATTAGATGTTTGAATTTTTTATTGCAAGTGTTTGCTTGTTTTGGTCCTGATCAATGATTAAGTTCTCTTATTATGTGGATTTAATTATTTTTCTTTATTCAGGGTTGTGCTGCAAGGAATGTCCATGGATTTACACAGCAAGACATAGAAAAGATGGCTGAGCAATGGGAAGAAGCTCCATCCTTGTATCTGCAGCTTGATGTGAAGGTTTGCTGTAAATTTGGTATTGTTTGTGACTGTGAAAATGGCAATTTTCAGGCCGTAAAATTAGTATAACTTGTATAGTAAAGGCTTTGTTTTTGTAACTTCACTGTGTTTCTTTTACTGACATTACAGTCACTATTTCATGGAGATGATCTAACAGAAAACAGAATACAGGAGGTAATTGTAACTTTTTAATATATTCTTTCATTTAAATGTTTGCTTGCAATTTGAGTATTAGGGATTTTATAGTGAGAAAGAGAACAGGCATGACTAAGGGAGGGCAATTTATCCTGCAAAAACACATTAAAAGAATATTGTTAATGAGTTGCAAAATACAAAGTTGTCCAACCATTCTATATATAGAAAATCAATCCCTCTTTAAGCTGCTTCAATCAGAACACTAAACAGAACCAATAAAAACAATCCTATAGAGATGCTTGAGGATGTGGAATTTATGGTCTAACTAAATATGATAAAGAGCAGCTTAAACATCTTTCAGCCAACAAAATTTCATTTCCTTGTTCTGGCAAAAGCCTTTATGTTGTTTCCGTTGCAAACTATATATTAAATTGTGACGTTGCATTAAATGTCATGAGTATTTCCCAAAGGAAAGGTATAATTCAGTAACTATTGATCTTTGCAAGCATTCTAGTGACCGTTTATAATTAATTAATTAAATTATTTTGAATACTCGAATTAAATAATTTATAACAACTTATTTAGACATGCAATGGATTTAAAACCCTAAATGCTTGGATGTGCAATGGGCATGCAACACTTAAACTTTTAGACAGCTTGCTGCCCATTTTGGGTCCCACAGTGCTCACGAAATTAATCTCTGCAGTTGTGCATGGGATACCCGGTTTATACAGAAAACATATTGACAGGTATAAAATATAACATGAAGCATTTATTTAGATTTCATCGGGTTTATTCTTTAATTATTCTATTGGTCAATAGCAGCATTAACTAGTTTTAATTTGATGTTAACATACGGTTGTGGATACGTTGCATGTAAACGGGCACTATACCAGTACGAGTATGGTCCTGGTTACATGATTTTTCAAAAATCTGAGGTACAGATACATTAATATAAATTTTAAATATGTAAAAAAAAATTAATTTTTAAATAAATATGACTTGATTTTATAAAAGATATACATCGCAAATAAGTGAACATTTAACATAAAAATATACCAGGAAAAGTCTTTCATACTTTTACTACATTACAAATCAAAATAGAATTAGAAAAAATAAATATGCGAAAATGGAGAAAAGAGGACAGAGATGATATTTTCATAAAAGGAATCAAGGAAAGGTTATTTATATAGTAAAAGATAATGAAAGAATATATAATATAATAGGAAAAGTATCTATATCATAAAAAAGGAATGGGAAAATCAAACTTTACATCTTTTGTACAAAAAGACAAATATATATTATTTATTGTACCGAGGGGATGATCTGGTACATACACAAAAAGTATCTACACATACTCAAATGGAGTACTTAATTTAAAAAACGAATGTAATTTTGGTGCATACGCGGTACTTACCCACAATTATTGGGCACACATTCGGTACAGGTATGGGTACGATATGAATTTTGTAGTGCCTGTGTTTCAGAGTTGTGGATTGCACGTTAGATATGGTATATGTGCTTGTCAATACCGTTTAGCTGTATCATTAATTTTTGGCCGAAAGTCGTTGAATATTTAAAGGAACAATTCTAGCTGTTTAATTTACAAAATTTTCAGGCTGTGTCCTGGACTTGACTGGTTTCATATGGCATGTTTTCCAGGTTGACATGGATATGGACGATGATCTTGATGATGCTTTACCTGCAGCACAAGGCAGAGAAGCTAACAAAGCTGCTGACCCTCCTGTCAAGGATGATGAAAGTAATGTGCCTAACCTATTAATTTTTCTATATATATATTATATATATATCCTGTTAATGTCATTTTTTTGGGTTCATCTGATCACTGATACCCAACTGTAAGATAGTCGTGCATCTTATTTTTCTTTAAAATATTGGATGAGGTTAGGGTGGTATTGGGTTATAACCAGTTAGATGCTTGACCTGGTCAAAAATAGAAAATTAAGTATCCAGTCTAATATTGGTACCTATCTTGATATATTATCCCATCCCATCCCCTCCCCTCCCTTATTATATTCATTTTTCAACCCTTTAATACTTTCTGTTATTGTTAATTGCTGTCCTTGGATTTGGTTAAAAGGTGTTAAATAGACCAACCTCCCTTCAATTGTATAATATATTGTTCACTGAATGCACTGAATGTCTGTCTGATAATATATTTAGAGATTTACTGCAGTTTTCATGAAATTTCTGTAAGCAAAAACCCTCTCACGGTCTTTATCTTATTTTATTGTAACAAATTAGTCGTCTATCTTTTTTTTCTAAGTTGGTCTTTTAAGTTACAAACATTTGCGCAGTTGCCATTTTCCATCAATCTCTGTTAAAAAAGTCGAAGTGGCATTCAGGGTGCTTATGTGGTATTTGACGAGTTATTATTTTTAATTAGTTTTTTCAATTAAAAACAAAAAAAATCCTCGAATATTATGAGCCTTCAACATCTTCAGCTTCTTCTTCCTTCATCTTTGTCTTCATTTTCAACCCATTGAAGAACACAAAAAGCACAAGCCATAAATTTTGGGCAAAATTGCTTATGTGGCTATGTAAACAACTTCATTTTCTTCCCTTCATCTAAAAACACAGATCTAAATTTTTGGAATGCAAAAAATAGATGGATAGAAATTAAAAATAAATTGAAAAGCAACTAAAAACTCATATTTGCATTCACGATTTTCTTTTCCAAGCTGACTTATTCATCCTCATTCTCATTTGATAAAAGCAAGGATGTGCAAAGATTTTAAAGTCTGCACCAAAAATAAATTAAAAATCTCAAAAAATAAGTGCCCACATGAGGTTTTGGCCTTTTGGAGAGAAAAAACAAAGGGGCGTAGTCGAAATGGAAGCTAGTGCTTGTTAGCCACAAATTCACAGTGCCCGTGTGCTTCAAACAAAATGCAGTTTTTTTTTTTTGCGCCAAAAAATGTGTTTAGATAAAAAGAAGAATATGGAAGACGGGAAGAAGTGGTCACAGTAGCAGGTTTCCCCAAGATGAATATGGTTAGGGTTGATATTATTTGAGGTTTTTTGTTTTTAATAAAAAATATGACTCATCAAATGCCACATAAGCACACCAAGTGCACCTAACTTTTTTTAACAGAGTTTGACAGAAAAGGGCAACAGTGCAAACATTTTGAAACTTAAAGGACTGACTTGAAAAAAAATGATAAATGACTAATTTGTTATAATAACATAAGACAAAGGACCGCGGGAGGATTTTTCCCAATTTCTGTAGCATTTTACTTCTTTGGTTCTTCTCCATGCATATTCATCAAACCCTCATTTGCGTTGCATATGTTTTTCATATTTTAACCTTCTTGTTTGGAATTTAGCTTAGTTTCAGGCCACTCCTTTGTATTGTGTAAACCTATGTTGTTATGTAGTATCAATCCTTCCCTCCTTTTAATGCTATTCAACATCTCAATTTATTTATTGTCAGTAAAAATGCATTGTTTTCAACTTTTCATAATTTATGTCACTTTTAATAATATCACCTCTGGATTATAATTTGGTTAAAGTTTATAGATTGGTTTTACTTCTGTCTTTCATGTCTATTCACTGTTGTTAGCCTGTTGCAATATAGGTTCCATAAAGGGCGGGAAGAGATGGGATGCTGAAGACGAACGTCCAACGGAAGTCAGAGATTTGGGTAAAAGCAAATGGTCAGAAGATTTTGGTGAAGATGGTATCTACCAAACAGAAGGTATGAAGGGCAATATTAATGCTCTGTCTGGGTTAATTCATCAATATGGCAAGGAACGAAAATCTGTACATTGGGGTGATCAGGTATGATATGGATTTGATGCTATTGTCTGAAAGCTTAGAGAGTAATGTTTGAAATATGTTTCAACCTTACTATTTCGGTAGCGAAAATTTACATTCTGGTTCAAAATTCTTTTTGGGTTGCATGGGAGGTTTAGGAAAAGGGTGAGATGCAGGCATTGAACAATGACGTCAAGTACACTATGGTATTGTTCAGGGTCGGCCATGTGTGCTATCAGCTAGTTGGTTTCTGTTTTTTCAGATTCTTATGTGTGTGTAGGTGTATTTATTATCTTTCTCTACTTGTTTTTCTTCGTCATTGTGTGTTTCTCATTTTTTGCTTGTTGAGGTAATGAGGGCGCTAAATATAGAAAAAGGGAAATGAATTAAACCATCATATAAGAATGTTTATTATGTTTGGTTGTATTGAAACACCACAACAGAAATATCGGTACAACCTGCTTTTATGGCATACATTATGGATTGAAATCATCTGTCCTTTTTTTTGTCCCTTCAATTAAATAATGATAAATCACTAAATTTTTCTCACTATTTTAAATAGTGTAACATTTTCTTAGTGTTTTTTGATAGAAAAAAGGACATACAAAGGGGACAGGTTGTTTGATTCCTTTCATGATAGGCATTTTCTTAATGTTAGCACCCCTTGCCCCCGTTCTTTGCAACCATCCTTTCAGGCTGGCAAAACAGGATTTTCTATAGGCACTGCGAGGAAGGTAAATGCTTTGTCTTTAGTGATTGGACCTGGTGCTGGATACAACCTGGTTAGTTGTTTTGACTTTATCACTTCATATTTCTTAAATTTTAGGAACAATATTTACTATTATTTAGTTGTCCTCTTCTCCTTATTGGGTGCTAAGCTGATAATAATCTGTCTTAGCTGACATTCAGTGTCAAGATTTTACACTCTTGTTTTCCATTTTCCTTTGCTGAAGCTAATCTGTCGCAAGTATTAGGCATTCTGTTTGCTCATTTTTGACAAACTTGAAGTTTTATGATTTTTAAAGAAGGGTGTAAAATCCAGTATACGTTTTCAATAGGAAAATTCCTTTATGAAACCAATGTATCGTGTGTTTATGTACAGAAGTCGAATTGTTTACCTGAAAAGGAAAGTCCAACCCAAAATAGTGTGGAACCAAAGAAGCACAACACATTTCAAGAAAGAATCCGGGCTGAACGCGAATCATTCAAAGCTGTCTTTGATGGGAGACGTCCACGTATTGGACTTGATGCGGAGGAGGACTGATTCAGAAATTTGGTTCATTCTACGATTCATACAGATAGGTTGGATTTATACCTTCATGTATCATGACTAGTTAAGTAAAAGAAAATTGAAATTTTTGGCTGGCTGGCTGGAATTGAAAAACAGCTCTCCCTAGCCGAGTTTTGTGAAATGATGTAAAATTGTATCAAAAGGTTAATTTGTAGTATATATATATTCCTGATATGGTAAGATGTACGTGTGCCATTTTTAATTTTGTTTTAGGAAGCGACATGTTATTTGACCGAGTTGTTTTCCGACAGAGTTAACGTGTTAAAAATGTGACGAAGGGAATTCTATCCAATCACGGTTGATTATAACTGATAATAATCTGTGGGGAAAATTTATAATCTAAAATCTGGATATATTGATATTATTTTTCTGATGAACAGACGTCTGAAATGGAAGTACGCTAATTAATGTTGCTATCCGCCTAACCCTACTTGAAAGCTTTTTGTTGTTGTCAACTATCCCTACTTGAAAGTTGTATGGGAACTCCTACGAAGACAAATATTCCCATGCCATAGTATACTTGCTCTTTTTTTGTTTTTGCTTGTTTTACTTTAGATTTACATCTTATCTTAATCTTCAATAATATACTCTTTAAAGCTTAATTGTAAATTTGGTCTCTTTATTTTTACTCATTTATAAAATTGATTTTTTTATTTATTTTAGAAGTCGATTATTTTAGTTTCTCTATCAGATCAGATTTTTGAACTAAAAAAATAACAATTTAACATATTTTAAATGATGTGACATGATTTTATGATATATAACTATCTAGAATCGTTAATTATTCATTAATTAAATTATAAAAATGAAAAGTTTATAAAATTGAAAATTAAGTTATTAGAGAGTTTTATTATGATTTTATGAGCATTTACATTATTGTAGAATAATGTGTTAGATTTTAAAATAGAAGAATCAATTTCGTAAATTTGTAAAAATAAAGAAATAAAATTATAATTAAATCTAAAATTTATATTATTAAAAGTTACCATATTTAATGCTATAACTTCTATCACCATGTTTCATTAGTTTATATTTTAGTTTTTCAATAACTATTTATTCCAATGAACAGGTTTTCATAACAACTTAAAATGTACAATTAATTTTTTTTATTACTTTAAAAAAATAAACTTTTTTTCTTAAAGGATGTGAAATATATATATATATATATATATATATATATATATATGAGATCAAAAGTACAAATTTAGAATTTCTTTTAAACACATTTTAATAGGTGTCAAACAACCAATACACTCTTGCCACATCACATTATAAATCAATTACTCCCTTCATCGATTCATTTTACACATTTGTGTTTTCATAAATATAAAAACCTTTACAAGTTTTTAGATGCATGTATTACTTTTATTTTTAAGGGTACTCCTTTTCTAAATATAACATTTATCATACTAAATTGTTTTGGAATTTCAAAAAATTAAAATTGAACAAATATTAGTAACCGAAAATTAGTAAAAACACTACTACATTTTGTACCTTCTTCCCCATCCTTCTCCCACATATAAATTAGACGACGAAGAAATAAATTCAATTACTTAATCATGATGAAGATTCATGCTTGCCTCATATTTTGTCCAGCTTTCAACTTTTTCATCCAGAATATAATTGAAGAATAGTCTTACAATATGGGAATTCAATAAAATGAGAGCACCTGCATTGCCCCTCATTTTTTGTTTAGACAAAAAACAATAAATATATGAATTCATGTTAATCATTGATCATATGTTGTATTAACAATTTGGTAAACAACATATATTATCCTTTATTTGAAATTGAGAAGAAAAGTTAATCACATCATTATCAATATAAAAAAATTATAATTAGTATGTATCATTAAACGAACTAGCATATTTACATCTCATTGCTCTATTCTTATGTCCCCGATCTTTCAAATTATGATCGAAGGTAAATGAAGGAAAATAAAGAAAAGATAAACACAACATAATTACAATAACTAATCAAGGTCAACATGGCTTATTTACTACACATTTAATAGCACCTGAAAAGCGTGTAAAACTTGCAGCATAACTCCCAGGTTTTGCCTTGATGTCTGTCTTGGGAAAATTTCCACTCTTTTTTCCAGATGCAACAAAGAAGGCTCCATTCCTCATCAAGTCATTCTCTGATGTCCAACTCCATGTCTTCCACACACTTTCAGGTGCATAGTCCCTCTTTGTCACCTAAATCATCAACCACACAACAATCATATATATATATATATATATATATTTTCTTCATTTGAGTAAGAAAAATGTAACATTAATTCTCCATCATATATATATACCTCTTTTGCATTTGGATTTTTAGGAGCAATAAATCGATTACCCTGACTGAGGATTGTGGGTTGTTGGCTACCACCAATGGCATACATAACCCATTGAGTGTAGTCATTGTTAACTATATGAAAGAAACCCCATCTACACCTTGGCATCCTTTGTATCAATCCTTTTCCAAAATGGTTGAAAGCCACAGTTACTTGCATTATTTTATCTCCTGAATACCCATCACTTGCTCCAAATAACATAACCTACACAACAAGAAAAACTAGTTATATATATGCATGCATGCATGCATGCAAACAAAATTGTACGTAAAAAAATGATCATTGACAATTTCTTAGAATCATGGAAGTGATGTTAATTACATCATTATGACGTGTCATATGGCAGTTAGAGATGGTAATAGCCGTTGATCCTTCTACAACATCAATCAAACCATCGTCACAGTTCCATAGTGAAATATGATCTATCCAAACATGACTAGCTCCAAACAATGAAATTCCATCACCATCGCTACTTGAACGATAACCATAATGATTCAAGGAGTCTCTAATGAGGCCACCACCACCTTTTTTGATATCATGGATATGCAATCCATGAATGATAATATTTTTCACATATTGCAATGTAATTTGAGCACCATTACTAATATGAACATTTGCACCACGTGCGTCTATCGTCTTGTTATTGGTCAATATAAGCTCTGAACTCAATTTGATATTCATATTATGTTTAAAAATGATCCATAATGGCTCGTTTTGAATGACTGCATGTCTCAATGTTCCTGGTTTTGGGTTGACAAGATCATGGTCTGATGAATCAGTGACAACATAGATTTTTCCATTTTTGCCTCCTGTTGTGCCGTGACCAAAACCAATAACACAATTTGCTAGCTTCTTGCGATTCTTTTCCCAATTTGGATCACATCTCCAACATCTATCAATTGGATTTGTGGCTGTGCATGGACCAGTGTATTTGGACAAACCCCTCCTTGTTCCATTGGAACCTTCAAAAGTCCTACCTCATACATGAAATTTCACTTTATTAGTAGTTTATTCAAATTCACATTATATCATGAATGTTCAAATGAAATCTTGAGCTTGAATTCAATCACGAGCAATGCTTTTAAAGGTGTAGATTTGTAATATACTTAACGAGATAACAAATTATATTCGATTTAAATATACTCCATTCGATCCTTTTTATATAAGACGATTGAATTAAAACTTGGTCAACAAAAATTGATGTATCTAATTCATATGAGTCAGATACATTAACTTTGTTGACCAAATTTTAATCTAAACGTCTCTTATAAAAAAGATAAAAAGGAGTACTACTTTTGGTCATTTATCTTTTACTAAGTATTCGTATTTATTGCAACAACACATATGCAATTAATGTTGTAAAAAATATGTCAATAATGACATATTTCAAATATAAAAAAAAAATGAGTCAACAAAACAAATCGAGAGAGAAGAGGAAGTATGATATTTTGACTAGGTCTAATTCGAATGAATGTTGTTAAAACAAACATACTTGTGGACATGCTTATTGAAAGTAACAGCTAAATCATGAGGGTTTGGTTTGTAAGCTTGTTGTGCGGCCTTTTTAGCTTCACGGGATCGCGTTTGCCAAAATTGGGTGTCATGAGCTATATTAGCACTAAGGGTAGGGAATAAAGCAAGATAAAATATACAAAATGAGAGCAATCTAAGCTTGTTAACTTCCATTTCATCAAAGTTTTTTGTGTGTGTATGTCTTGTTTGATTATGTTTCTTTTATATGTTTGAAGTACTCATTCCTTATTTTGTGTTAGGCCCTACCTACGTATGCGGTATTATTAGATCTTCTTAGTGCTATATCTATGTATGCATTTATATGGAAAAGTACCAATAACAAATCAATGTGCATGCGTTATATCCGCTACATATGCTATATATTTGGGCGTGATTGTAAGCCATATAGACACCATACATTTTATTTTAAAAAATAAAATAAATTGCTATATATGAGAAATATTATATACGGGAGATATTAGCGGTAAATCTCAATGAGAGAATAGTGGATAGCCCTTGCTTTTGGATGGCTTATTTTTATTCCATTAATTTGTTAGTCTAATTTGGACTTCTTCACTATAATGCATACACATATCCAATTATTTGTATGAATTGATTATAAGTGTTTTTTGTCTATAACATGATAGGATATGAAGAAGAACAAAATATAATTCAGATATATGATTAGAACGAGATTTGTGCAATGTGGAACTTAAACATTGTTTTAATAAAAATTTAATATTAGACTACTTGTTTCTATGTTTAGAATTATATGCTTTAAATAGTGGATAGATTTAAAAGAATTGTTAAACCAACTAATCTCTAAAATGGTAGATAACTCTCCACGATATTATACAATCTTATACACATGAATCGTTTAGGGGAGAGTTAATATGGTAAAATACTGAAAATATGAGCAAATTTGGAGGATCGGATGAACCATTATCAAAATCTAAAATACTAATCACTATCTAATGTGTACAGAAATAAAAACATACTACAAAGGATTAGTTTATTTATCCGTCATTAATAAATTACAATATAAACATACTACAAAGGACGTGGATTTTGTGACTCTTTCTTATGCAACAGAAATAAAAATCAGAGAAGTATAATATATTAATCATTTTATCACATTCACAGGGTAAAAAATTGTATTTATATTAATTATGTTTTTTCATTTTAAACATATAGAATGAATAATAAATATTACTATAAACTCACAAACACCTTAAAGTTCTAGCTTCAAATCCAAAACAAAACGTTTAATTTAGCAATATAATATTTTCTAGTTAAATTATGACTTCTATATCTATAATCATTATAAATGTCTCTTCAATTCTTGTAATATAATATAGGAAATAATAATTAATTAAAAAAATATCTTTTTATAAAATTTATGATATTGATTACATCGTTTATAATATCAGACGAAAAGAGTATTAAAAAAAAGACAGTTAATTACTAATCAATGTATCGATATACAATGAAAATACAATAAATTTATCATTAATACTATCACTTTAAGTAATATAACAATATATACGATTAAAATTTAAAGAAATATATAATACATATTTATATCGGAATTATTAGAAGACAACGAGAAATAGGAGGTACGTACAAATAGTTTGTCAACGTGACAAATTGATGCTTAATGGAAGTGTAAACATTATAAATTCCATTTCAAATTCAATATAAAACTAGATGCTAATTTAGGCGCAATAGAATTTAATATATTACTGAGTGTAAAATAATAATTATATTTAATTTAAAAGTAATGTTATTTTTATTTTTGAGTTGAATATATTCAAGTGTTTATGTGTCTAAAGGTACATTTATTTTTTTAATTATATATATATAAGCTAGGTTTGTAAAAAGAAAAAGGTAAAATATTGTTGACTAACAATTCATGCAAAATATGTTGAAATATATGAGACTATTCATAAGATTTTATAACTTCAGAGATCCAATTATTGTTTTTAATATTTTTTAAACGTGGAATTGATTTATTCAAACTTTATGTTTTCATTGAAATGTTCATTTCAATAATATATTTATTAAATAGTTACACAATTCTTTATTGTTAAAAGTTGTACATTTAATGTAATATAAATATTAATTAAAACATTAGATTTTATAAATTTATATACTTTTTGAGATTTTAAATTTTTTTATGTTCATTGTAATTTTGTCAATCTCACTGTCAATCTAAACTTGCATGAAATGATATTGTATATATTGTAGTTTATTATAACATTCATGCGTGAGTAGTAGTTTGTTAAAACAATGTTCATAATAACATTTAAATTATTGAAACAATTTTTCACGTGTATAAATATAGGTGATATATATGGAAGGAACACTACAAAGCAAAATATAAATTTCTTAAGGTTCAAAAACCTTAAATAATAATAATGTTTTTTATATAATAAAAATATTAATTACACAAAATTGTCAAGGCAAATAAAAATTCAATACATAATGTAACCAAAATATATAGTTATGATATATTGGATGAAGAACAATTTCAATTACTTTAATTATTGTTTCATTTAAATAATTAGAATGTAAAATAAAATTTTCAAATAATTATTTGACACGGTCAAGAAACTTTAAGAGTGGGTTGCAAAACATTATAAACAAAAAAAATTTGTGAATGTTTAAGATATAAAGTTTCGAGTGAATAGTGAAATGGTTAAAAGTTATTCATTTCTAAATATTTAATATTATTCATCTTTTTATTGTTTCGAATATGATTTTTGTTTTTTTAGCTATAAAAATAAAAAAATGCTATGAGAAATGCATTCAACATCATAGAAAAAAAACTCACTTTCACAATTGTAGTTATATATGATCTTCAACAATAATTGATAACAGATGAATAATATTATTGAAGTATTTGTGAATTGAGATTGTGTCACACAAATAAGTGTAGCTTGGTTGCATTTCATAATGTCTTTATCATTGCATTGTGATGCTTTGAGTATATTGGATTTTTTTTCTTCTGTGTGAGTTATTGGAATTAAAGGTTTGATGAATAATTAGAGTTTTAAGTGTATTGATGAATCATTTGAGTATTAAATTGAAGCCGAAATTGCATAGCGTGTGAAATAATTGTACTTGAACACACAAGTGAAAAGATTTGTAATACATTTTGGTGAAACAAAATAGAATAAAAGTAGAAGATAGAAGAAATAGTATGCTTTGGAAGATGCCACATTAGAATTTTTGTGAGTTGACAAATATTAGAGTATGTAGCATGACAAATAGAATTTGAAGTTTTATTTTAATATATTTCTAAATATTATAAGCAAAAAAAGTTTGTGAATGTTTAAGATATAGAAAGTTTTGAGTTGATAGTGAAATGGCTAGAAGCTATTAATTTCTAAATATTTAATATTATTCATCTTTTTGTTGTTTCGATTATGATTTTTGTTATTTTAACTATAAAAAGAAAAAAATGCTATGAGAGATGCTTTGCGATGGATCTTTAAATGTGTAAGTAATTGAACTTACATTGTGATGTTTTGAAGATATTGGATGGTCTGTTCTTTTTTGTATGAGTTATTGAAATTAAAGGTTTGACGAGTAATTAGAGCCTTTAAGTGTATTGATAAATTATTGAATATTAAATTAAAGCTGAAATTGCATAACGTGTGAATTAATTTTACTTGAATAGGCAAGTAAAAAGGTTTGCTTTACATTTTGGTGAAACAAAATAGAATGAAAGTAGAATATAGAAGAAATAGTATGTTTTAGAAGGTGCCACATCAGAATTTTTGTAAGTTGACAAATATTAGAGTATGTGGCATTACAAATAGGATTTGTGGTTCTATTTTAATATCTTATAATAGATACTCAACAATTCTTATAATTCACTAAGAAGTACATTTTACATTGATCCCTCGAGCTAAAACTAACAATGACTAACATCTTGAAAAATATTTAGGTTTAATTGTCGTTTTCCTCTCCATATTTTCACCATTTAGTGAAACTAATCATTCTATTTTAAAATCCAACATTTTTTGTCTCTCCCTTGATTTTTTTAACCAAAAAATGACGATGTAATATGTTTTAAACAATGTGATATATGATACATTGATTTTAAATGATTAATATCCAATAAATTGCAATAAAATCCTCTAATAACTTCAGTTTCAACTTATAAAATTATTTATTTTTATAATTTAATTAATTATAAATATTTAATGCATCTAGATAGATCTACATCACGAAGGAAAGACCAAAATTGTCAGATTTTAAAATAGGAGATTCATTCTCCAAACTGGTGAAAATAAGGGAACCAAAACTAAAATTAAACCAAATATTTATTAAGGTATTATTTTTGGTCTGTGCAAAGTGACAAGTACACCCAATAAATTCACACATTCAAAGGGGAGATTTTGAGCTCGAACCTATATCACCGCGAAAAATATATTGGGGTCTGTTTAGCAATTGTTGTATAAGTGACTTGTTGAGTTGGGCATTGGCCCATTAATGTAAGCCTATATAAGTAACTAACTCTCAAGACTATATAAAGTCAGAAAGTTGCAATCACTTTTGTATTTTGCTCACCTTACATTGGTATCAGAGGCCTAACAAAAAATTGTAGTTTTTTTGGAAACGGTTAGTTAGTTGAGAGTTAGTTACTTCCTTTCTTCTTTTTTCAGTTTTGCATGTTTTTCTCTTCATCAAGGTTCAATGGCAGACTCAATTCCACACAAATGTTCTCCAATAGAATGTTCTCCAATAGAATGTTCATTATCTTTGCTCCAATTATTCTTCCTTTTTGTTTAAAGATTACTGAAGAAGATAATACACATTTATGGCATTGCCGTTGTGGCCTTTTGAGCTTTAAAGATTTAGATGCGTTGGTTAAGAAAAAAATGGTTAAATGGTTACTATGACTCAAGGAACCGGGTGAGCTCTGCAATGACTGTATGGTAGGGAACCAACATAGAGATTCCATTCTCAAGAATAATGTGTGGAGAGCCTCACAAAAATTGGTGCTTATTCACTCAGACATTTGTGGTTCAATAAGGTTGAATCAAACAGAAAAAACAAGTACCTTATGACTTTTATAGTGATTACAGTAAAAAAAATTGGGTTTATTTTCTGACTGAAAAGTCTACTGCTTTATAAATGTTTAAGAAGTTTAAGGCACTTGTTCAAAAGGAATCAAGGAATAAAATCACACACATTATAATAGATAAATGTGGTAAATACACTTCTACTGTTTTTGATGAGTTTTGTAGTGAAAATGGTAACAAAAGGCAACTTACAACTGCCTATATTCCACAACAAAATGAAGTATTAGATAGGAAAAATAGAACTATAATGAACATGGTTAGATGCATGTTATTTGAAAAGGGTATCCTTAAAGAATTCTGACCAAAAATAGTCAATTGATCAATTATAAATTAAATAGGTGTCCATCTTATGTAAAAAATATGACACATGAATGGTGTTAAACCTACTGTTCATCATTTTAGTGTATTTGGATGCATTGCACATGCGCATGTTCCTGATGTTCATAGAAAGAAATGTGATGGCAAGAGCATCAAGTGTATACTATTGGGAGAAAGTGAAGAATCCAATGCTTATAGGTTATATGACCCTGTGACTAGAAAAGTCATTGTTAGTAGGAGTGTAGTTTTTGAAGAAACCAAAAAATGAAATGAGTCAAGAAAGACTGACAACAATAACAGTGGTAACATAGTGGCAAAAGAAAGTGAGATGTCTGATGGTGATGGAAATTCTAAGAAAATCATGGTTTTGAAGTTGACCAAGGTGATGAAGTTCTAAGTGATGATGATGACTTACTTGTACAAGGACAACGAAGTAGGAGAATGCCTCAATACCTAAATGATTATGTCGCAGAAGAGGAAGAGGAAACAGTCCTGTAGAATTTAGTTGTTTTCAGTCTCATTGAAAATCCCACAACTTATGAAGAGGCCTTAAAGTCAAAAGTTTGGAGAAAAATAATGGATGTAGATATAGATGCTATTGTTAATAATGAAACCTGATAGCTCTCATCTCTTCTTAGTGGAACTAAGAAAATAAGAGTTAAATGAATTTATAAGACCAAATATAATGAGGAAGGCAAAGTGGAAAAATACAACGCAAGGCTCGTAGCAAAATGGTATCCTTAACAACACGAGATTGACTATAATGAGGTATTTGCACCAATTGTTAGATGGGACACTATAAGAGCTATTGTGGCACTTGCCGTCGTAAGAGGGTGGAGTACATTTTAGCTTGGTATAGTAAGATTGAAGCATACTTTTGTAGAGAAGGATTTGAAAAACACCCATATGAACACACTTTCTCTTTGAAAATTGATGTTGGTGATGACAGTAGAATCTTAGTTGTGAGCTTATATGTTGATGGCCACTTTTTCACCAGAAATGATAACAATATGTTTGATATTTTTAAACAGTCAATGCAGAAAGAATTTGTAATAAGTGATCTAGGTAAAATGAGATATTTCCTAGGTATTGAAGTTAAGCAAAATGAGGTTGGAATTTTTATCCATTAACAAAAATATGCACCTGAAATCTTGTAGAGATTCAAGATGGCTTACTATAATATGGTATGCAATCCAATTATATCAGACTATAAGTTGAATAAAGATGAAAAGGGGAAAATTGTGGATGCCACTACCTACAAACAAATAGTTGGAAGTCTTGTGTTTCTCACTGCTACTAGGCCAAACCTGACTTTTTCAGTGTGTTTAATAAGCAAATATATGGAAAGACCTACTGAAATGCATATGGTTGCAGCCAAAAGAGTCCTTAGATACCTAAAGAGGATTGGAGCCTTGGGATCATGGGATGGTCAGATTCAGATTATGTTGGAGTTTAGGATGATAGGAAAAATACCTCTGGTCATATTTTCATGATGGGATATGGTGCCATTTCTTGGAGCTCCAAGAAGCAACCAGTTGTGACTTCATCATCTACTGAAGCTGAATTCATTGCTAGAACTTCATGTGTTGGCCAAGCAATATGGTTGAGAAGAATTCTTCAAAAGATTGGACACCATCAAAAGCAGTGTACAATAATTTACTGTGATAAAAGTTCCTCCGTGACCTTACTAAAGACAACTCAATCAAGCTAATTCACTGCAATCAACTGGCAGACATCATGACTAAGCCTTTAAAGCTTGAGTCCTTTTGTAATTTGAGAGATAAGTTGGGCATTTGTAATCTAATATAATCTGATAATGTTTAAATTTGAGAAAAATCCATTTAAAGGAGGATATAATGGTGGTCTATTTTGTAATTGTTCTATAAAGGCTGATTTGTAGCTGATGTATAAGTGACTTGTTGATAGGGGTGTACATGGGCGCGGGTTGACACGCCAACCCGATCACCCAACCCAATCCATTCTTGATCGGATCAGTTCGGTTCGGGTTAAATGAAAAAAATACGGGTTTAGAATTTAACTTAACCCAAAGATAATCGATTGGGTCGAATATCGAATTTTGTCAAAACCGACCAAACTCAACCCGTGTACACTCCAGTTAAGTGCTTGGATTTGAAGTTGATATTGCTTAGAATTGATGAATTTTCATATTTTATTGATTTACTGTTGTTGCATTTATTTATGTATTTGAAGATTGTTAGATTTATTTCTTTTGTGAGAGGTTGTTGGCTTTTTTAAAGAATTAAAGGATGTGATTGAAATTGTATAGTTTTTGAGATATTTAAGTATTAAATATATTTTCATTCAATATAATTTTCCGTAAAATAAAAAACAGGTTATTATTTATGTATAACCCGCCAACCCAACTCAACTCGTTCTTTCTTGATTGTATCGGTTATCAAATTTTGTAAAAACCGACCCAACCAAAACCGCGCACACCTCTACTTGTTGAGTTAGACCTTGGCTCATTACTATAAAGCTATATAAGACAAATCAATACGAATAATAAAATCATATAGCTGAAATCACTTTTGTTATTTTGCTCATCTACAAAATATTCAACCTAATAATATCAAAATTGTCAATTGTGCTGAATCTTATAGGAGATATTTAAAAGTTAAGATATAAAATAAAAAAACCATAATTAAGTTGTTATAACTAACTTATTAATCAAAATGATTACAGGGATATTTAAAAGTGAAGATATAAAGTAAAAATAAACAAATACTTTGCATGGTTACCTTAAGATAAAGTAATAATCTAGGAAACATGAATCCACACCACGCAACTAAGAATGCAGCTCAAGTTTGGAATAATTAAGAATGTTAAAGCAAGTAAAGCAAGCCAACCATAGAGCTTGATCATGAGGAAAACATGGAAACCACACCACGCAATTATACGACCAAATTATATATAGCTTCCACATGCAAATTGTAACAGTGTCTATCACATTTCTTCAATACCAATTTCTTACATTAATCTTAAGGTTCATATTAGTTCTTATTTTATTTTTTTATTCTCAATGGCAAGCGCTAGAAGTACTCCAAGGGTTGGAGTAACAAGACCTAGAGCACGCACTCCAGTTGTTGAAGAGATTGTACCTAATTCTGTTTGGACAGAGGACTCTGCTGGCCATTATCTTCTAGTGGATCTTCCTGGTATATTGCATTAATATCACTTACTTTTGAACTTAAAATAATTAAATATTCTTATGAATTAACAAGAATAAACACCTTAAACCAATTATATAGTACTCTCTACTAGCTTATAAGAAAAACCCATGAACTATTTATAAGAGTAACTTATGAATTAATTTTTTCATATTATTTCTGTACAGAATTCATGAAGGAAGAGGTGAAGCTTCAGGTTGATAGCAGTGGCCGTATTGTTGTTAAGGGAGAAAGGCAAGCAAGTGAGCACAAACGTGTTCATTTTCACCTGAGTTTTCCGGCACCAGTTGATTCTGAGGTAGATAAGATAGCTGGAAAATTTGACGGTGGGATACTTTACGTGACTCTCCCGAAGCAAATTGCACAAGAGGAGAGCAAAGAAAGTGACACCGAGAAAGGTGGAATTGAAGGTGTTGGAAGAGCAGAGGAAAATGATAGCCATACAACCAATGCTGATGAAGAAGGGAGAAATCCTATTCAACAAGTTGGCCATGAAGAAATTGAAGAAAAAGGAAATGAAAATGGCCACATAAGGGATTTTTCTGAACAAGTCATAAGGAAGTGGGATCAAGAAACCATGTTAAGAAGTGCAGTGGATGTTTTGAGGAAAAACAGAGGAATTGTTGTAACTGCTGTTATAGCCTTCTCCTTGGGGATATATGTATCTCAAAAATTTCAATTTTCAGAAGCACCATAAGAATTAAGAAGTACTTTGACCAGCATCCATTTATTTATGTATATACGCCACTTCAGGTCAAAAGGACCTTTCATATGTATCTATAGAACAAAGTATCATGCAAATATATTCAAACATTAAATATATATCTGATGCATCATTCTTTCTCTCCAATCTTAACATTTACATCCATATTATGATATAATTTTATATGTCATAAATCATTTTTCATGTTTAAGAGGGCTAATTGGGATAGGTTAGTGTCTGCATCTAAGATATACCTTTTAAATGGTTCATAATCTTCATCAAATCAAATGGCTACTATATTAAAGACTTAGAAGTCCTACCTCACAATTAATTTGTATATATTGCTTTCACAGTCCTTGTCAAAATGCATAACATAATTTCTTCACCTCTGCATCCTCAGATCATAACCAAGTAAAAAGTGAGAATCAAAAGAAAAAGGTTAAGTATGCAATTATGCATATTAAATGTGCATCTGATGAAGGCAGTCTTAAACAAGATACAATCACAATAAGGATCTATTATCTTCCTCAAAAAAAGAAGAAAATGAACTTCCAAGTTCCTTCTTTCTAAAATGCTCGGTTCTTCTCAATAGCTTCCATCTAATAATCTTATGTTAGCTTCTATCCTTTGATGAAAAAACCTCAAAAATCAAAACTACAAACCAGATGACATCACTTCTTCATTTTCAAAACCTCCTTTGCATATGATTCTTTAAAACAGTATTCTCCACTGACCTAATCAAGTAACTTGATCCCAATCATGCTGAATCAGAAAAACATTACTTTTATCTTACAGGATCAGATTCCACAAGTAGTCCACCAATTTAAAAAGAGCAAAATCGCACAGGATGCTGATGGGGTAAAGAGAAGCTTCTTTGGCATCTGTGTCATAAAGTTTTGAGCTCTAACGGCAGGAAGCTTCTGGTTAACTACCTCAACGATCATATACCTTATTTTCTTTTATGATAAATTAATTAATAGTTAATGAATAACCTCACACAAAAAAATGTTTCACCTACAACAGCCACACTCTGCAACAATGATTAGTCCTTCATTTATAGCTTTGAGATACACTTGATCTAAGATAAAAACAAACAAATAACCTCCAAAAACTTTTTCAAATTTCTTATTCATTAGTACATAAAAAATAATAATTACATAATACAATACATCATGTGGCATTCTTGAATACTGAAAAATAAAGAGCTTGTTGAACACAATTGGTATATCATGAAATAGTGGTTCAAGGAGCTTCCCGATCACTAGTATATATCAATATATTGTTGCTTGAAAAAGGAAAGGAAAGGTGCTTGGAGTTTTGGATGTTGACAAGCAATGCATGGGGAAGAATAAGGGAACCAAAGGGGTAGGAAAGGAGGGATAAAGGTGATGCTTTGTCCTAGGACTTTATTAAAAATGTAGATGCTTTTTTGACAAAAAAAGGATGGGCCCATAGTTGGGACGCGGAATCATGTGCCTTCCTGCCGAGGCTTTTACTAAGGGATACATCTTCCATGCCTCTGTTCAAACAATGTCATCACTAGTGATGGACATGTACATATACATAATTAAAAGTCCTAGATATTGCTATTGGTACACATACTTTTCAACATCACAATCTCATGTATACTTCCTCTTACAAACAATATTTCATACTCGAATAGAAAATGACACAGTATAAAACTAATAACTTTTATTTTATTTTATTTTAATTAAATCAACAGTACAAACAAGTGAGAGAAACGGTGCTCAAAAGTAAAGTTTATCTGCCACTCTCCCCAATTTGCTGAAGAGTAAGGGTAAGACAAACAAGCGTGTGGCCCAAAAAATATTAACTAATAAATCCAAACTTAAAACTTTATATCACAAAAGCAAATAACTAAAACCCTTCTCAAACTAAATCATATGATCACAAAATAAAAATTTACATGTGCATTCAGGAATTGATGTCTTAAACCTACATACAAATATTTTTTGGTGGACCTACATCTAGAAAATATAGAATCAGGACTTTTTGTCTGTGACTAGGAGATTAATGAATAGAAAAAAGGGAGATGCTTGCTTGGGTCATTCATTCTCCCTCAACATTCATTCATAAAATATTCTCTTATAAAAAAATTGAAAAAAGTTGAGGTGGATAACGAACCGGTAGTGGAGGGAATTGAAAAAAGTTGGAAAGAAATCAATCCTTCGCGAGAGAGCATGGAATCCAATCTGCCCACAACAAACTCACCTCTTGGGAAACCTTCCTTCCCTAAATAAACGGAATTATTATTATTATTATTAAAATAAAAAAATAAAAAAAAATAATTCAAACCCACAAACACAAAACGAGCCTTTGTTTTTCTGGTCTCGAGGTACCATACCGCTACCAACGGCCACTGTTTTTGTTCAATTGTAAACAGAAAAAATGATGAGAAAATGAACATGAACATGACGACGCCGTTTCAACAGGGACCGCAAACAGTGAGAAGATTGGTGGTGGAAGTTATAGACGCACGCAACCTACTTCCCAAAGATGGCCAAGGAAGTTCGAGTCCTTACGTCGTTGCTGATTTCGATGGACAGAGAAAACGAACCACCACCCGGTTCAAGGAGCTGAACCCGGTTTGGAATGAGTCGCTTGAGTTTATCGTTTCCGACCCGGATAACATGGAGTTTGAAGAGCTTGAAGTTGAGATTTATAACGATAAGAAGTTTGGCAATGGTAGTGGACGCAAGAATCACTTTCTCGGTAGAGTAAAGCTCTACGGAACACAATTTTCAGGTAGAGGAGAAGAAGCTCTTGTTTATTACACGTTAGAGAAGAAGAGCGTTTTCAGTTGGATAAGAGGTGAAATCGGTCTCAAGATTTATTACTACGATGAGTTGCTTCAGCAAGAAGAGCAACAGCAACAACAACAGCAGGAGCAGCAGCAGCCGCCGCCGCAGGAGGAAGAGCAACACGGCGGCACAGAGCAAGAGAGGAATAACCACAGGCCGCCGATGATGGTTGAGGAGGGAAGGGTTTTTCATGTTTCCGGTCCGATGGAGCACTCTACACAACTTCCCGACGGTCCTCCTTCGCCGCGTGTTGTGGTTGTTGAGGAATCACCGTCTCCGGTGGTTCGTGTTCAACAGGATCAACCGTTGCCGGAAATGTATGGTCCGCCGGAACCGGAAGTGCAGTACCATCCAGAAGTGAGGAAACTGCAGGCTATTAGAGGTGATAGAGTGAAGTTTATGAAGAGACCTAACGGTGACTACGCGCCGAAAGATATCTCCGGCAAGAAACCTAACGGTGAGTCTGAAAGAATTCATCCCTACGATCTGGTTGAACCAATGCAGTATCTGTTCGTCAGAATCGTGAAAGTTCGCGGGCTTAATCCTCCAACTGAAAGCCCATTCGTGAAGGTTCGAACGTCGAGCCACTACGTGAGATCCAAGCCTGCGAGTTACCGTCCCAACGAGCCCAACGACTCGCCGGAGTGGAACCAAGTTTTTGCGTTGGGATACAATAAAACCGACTCAAACGGTGCCACGTTGGAGATTTCCGTTTGGGATTCACCTACAGAGCAATTTCTCGGTGGCGTTTGTTTTGATCTTTCTGACGTACCTGTTCGAGACTCTCCAGACAGTCCCCTAGCTCCACAATGGTACCGCCTCGAAGGAGGCGCCGCAGAACAAAACTCCGGTAGAGTCTCCGGCGATGTACAGCTTTCCGTTTGGATCGGTACTCAATCTGACGATGCCTTCCCTGAAGCATGGAGTTCAGACGCACCGTACGTGGCACACACGCGTTCGAAGGTTTACCAATCGCCGAAACTTTGGTACCTTCGCGTAACAGTAATGGAAGCACAAGACCTAAACCTAACGCCGAATCTACCACCATTAACGGCGCCGGAAATAAGAGTTAAGGTGCAGTTAGGGTTTCAATCACAGAGAACGAGGCGAGGTTCAATGAACCACCACAGCATGTCGTTTCACTGGCACGAAGACCTTCTATTCGTAGCCGGAGAGCCTCTAGAAGATTCGATGGTTCTTCTGATGGAAGATCGCACCACCAAGGAAGCGGCGCTCATAGGCCACGTGGTCATTCCTCTTACTTCAATTGAACAACGAATAGACGACCGCCACGTGCCAGCTAAGTGGTTCCCACTGGAAGGTGGATCCTACTGCGGGCGAGTCCACCTACGCCTCTGTCTAGAAGGTGGATATCACGTGCTAGATGAAGCGGCACACGTGTGCAGCGATTTCCGCCCCACAGCGAAACAGCTATGGAAACCACCCGTTGGAATTCTTGAATTGGGAATCCTAGGCGCTCGTGGTCTCCTTCCTATGAAATCCAAGGGACCAGGAAAAGGGTCCACTGATTCTTATTGTGTAGCCAAGTACGGAAAGAAATGGGTACGAACACGAACCGTAACGGATAGCTTCGACCCACGGTGGAACGAGCAGTACACGTGGCAGGTCTACGACCCGTGTACCGTATTGACCGTTGGTGTATTTGACAACTGGCGTATGTTTGCTGACGTGTCAGAAGACAAACCTGATTGCCGCATAGGAAAAGTTCGCATACGTGTTTCTACGCTTGAGAGTAACAAAATCTACACTAGTTCGTATCCCTTACTGGTTCTTACACGAACCGGGTTAAAGAAAATGGGGGAAATTGAGTTAGCGGTTCGTTTCGCGTGTCCCTCGTTGTTACCCGACACGTGTGCAGTTTACGGGCAACCATTACTTCCAAGAATGCACTATATCCGCCCCCTTGGTGTGGCTCAGCAGGAAGCTCTCCGCGGTGCAGCCACCAAGATGGTGGCTCAGTGGCTGGCGCGGTCTGAGCCGCCAATGGGACACGAGGTAGTTCGTTACATGTTGGACGCTGACTCACACGCTTGGAGCATGAGAAAAAGCAAGTCGAATTGGTTCAGAATTGTAAGTGTTTTATCTTGGGCCGTTGGATTGGCCAAGTGGTTAGATGATATAAGGAGATGGAAGAATCCAGTTACTACAGTATTGCTTCATATACTTTACTTAGTCCTTGTTTGGTATCCGGATTTAATTGTTCCAACGGGATTCCTATACGTTGTTTTAATTGGGATATGGTATTACCGTTTTAGGCCCAAGATACCTGCTGGTATGGATACACGATTATCACAAGCCGAAGCTGTTGATCCGGATGAATTAGACGAAGAATTTGACACCATGCCTAGCTCCAAACCACCTGATTTGGTTCGGGTTCGGTATGACAGGTTAAGGATGTTGGCTGCGAGGGTTCAAACGGTTTTGGGTGATTTTGCAACACAAGGGGAAAGGGTTCAAGCATTGGTTAGTTGGAGGGACCCAAGAGCTACTAAATTGTTCATTGGAGTGTGCTTTGTGATTGCTATTATACTTTACTCGGTGCCTCCAAAGATGGTTGCGGTCGCGTTAGGATTTTATTACCTTCGTCATCCAATGTTTCGGAACCCAATGCCTCCGGCTAGTTTGAACTTTTTCCGCCGACTTCCTAGCTTGTCTGATCGGTTGATGTAGATTATTATTTAACATTCAAATATTACTTTTTTTCTTTTTTAAGTGGTGACAATTTTTTTTAGGAATGAAAATTAATTTGTTTTACCATAGCTAGTAAGTACCATGGGGTTGAGGAAAAGACAAGCACTAGTAGTAGCTGTTATAGTGTTTCAAAAAGTTGTCTTCAAATAACTTCATTGTAAGGACAAGGAGTGAAAAAAGGTGGGAAAGTGGCTAGCTGTCATGATTTATTTTTGCAGTACTAATAATCAAACTGATTGACTGTGGTCACTGTAGGAAACTTGAAATAAGAGAAAGTTGACGGAGAAATTTTGGGCACCCAAGAGAACATGTTTGTGACCCTTGGATATCTTTCTGACATTATAAATTTTTACATTGTTTCTTTATGTTGAGCGAATTTTTAGTTAAATCTTGACTTTCCTGATTTTTGGATCTATGTAATTTCTGTTAATTTTTAATACGACCTTTTTATAAGTTGTATCACAGCATGGGCCAAAGAGAAGACTTTTTACCACATAAAAAAGGAAATTTTTTAGTGCTAATTTTATGTTTGACGTTGAACAAACTAGAACAAGGATCACAGCTAGATTGAACAATCATAATTGCGACATTTTCCATCCTCAGTTTTGAATTAACACAAATCGGTATTACCAACCCAATGTTTAAAACCTAATAACCAAACAACTGAATTCCTCAAATGATCAATGGCTAAGGAGAAAGAAAATCTACGATCACTAATCTTATTCAGTTATGAATCGTTATTTTGGTTTGTGCAGTTTTAAATAAACTATATGTGATTTCAAATAACTAATTTAACCACATGTTTGAGAATCATTTATATAGAGAATGCTAAAGTTGATAGGGGTCACCAAATGTTAGCTCTTGGAATTTAGGTGTCCTGTGCAAAAAAATAAATGATACAATTGAAATTTTTTTTAAAATTATTTTCAATTTCTGTAAAAAATAGTTCAATAGAAATAAAAACAACACTATTTAAATGTCTTCAAGTAATTCAATTTTATATATTTGATTTTAATTTAATTGTTATAACTTATCGAATTATTTATAATTCTTTGCACAAAATTTTGTCATCAAAATTAGAGGTATTATCACATTATTTTTGTAGATTTCAAGATGTTTATAACATATTTTTAAGTTATTATCAATTAATGATTTAACCTTTAATACTAGACAAAATTAAAAATATTTTCATACACATTATGCTATACTGCTCAAATATTCTATCAAGTAAGAAAATTGTAAATTTTTTATTTGAATTAAAATATATTTATCCTAATTAATATTATTTAAGTATCAACGAATTTGGTGTCCTTAAAAAATTGGAGTCATGGACGGTCACACATGTCAACTGTCATCAGCGCCACCACTAAGAGGTCACCAATAACATAGTATGCGAAGTGTAATTTCAATTGACTAAACATGACTGAGATATAACAACAAACATCATGGATACAAACTTGAAACAATCTAAAATAAGTGAGACATCGAACAAATAACTGTTGAAGTAAAAACCTTTTTGATATATGTTTTAATGACAATAAACCTTATGAAATAAATGATTAAGTTTTATGAACGATAATCTACTAATGATTGCACTTGAGTTTTATTTAAGGAACATGAATTGTATAAGTGAATAAGTAGGAAGCCAATAGCAAGGACATAAATACATTCCCAATTGATATGAAATAATGTTCTCACGATGAACAAGTTCATTGCATTCATAAATAGTCATATCAGTTCGGAAAAATGACAAGAATCAACTTTGAAGAATAAACCATTTCAAGATTGAGTCATTTATTAAGTCATTTGTTAAAAGAATGGTGGAAGAACTTTCACTAGAATGTTTTGGTTATTCAATTAAAGAACAATTGACAAAATGGATCTTTTTAGAATAGTAACATGTAGTAAATCAGTTGGCATTTTGCACATGGTTTTCCCAACATTTAATGAACAATTAAAAGTCAGGATTTGAAGGCCTACATACAAAAACAAACATGCATATTGATCTCCAGATTGATAAGAAGAACATTCTGGTTTATCAAAAAATCATTCTGTTTTATTAAATATCATTCTAGTTTATCAAGATCATTCTAGTTTATAAAAAGATCATTCTGGTTTATAACAATATCATTTTGTTTTATCAAGATCATTTTGTTCAGTTCATTTTAAGAACAAGAGTAAAATGAATAATTCCTTATAATCCAGACCTTAAGATAAACGAATATTAAGACTACTCAAAACAATACTCAAGCCTAAAAGTATAGCTAAAGGTCTAAAGAAGCAAACAACATCAAGATCAATCTTCATATTTATGAGCTATGAGCAAGGACAACTAGGTCAACGAGGACACTGTTGTTACACCTCTTTGCATAAAGCACATCATGCTTATGAGTCAAAGGACTGACACTAAACAACTACTCAATCACTCATCCACGTTTTCCATACAACACAGAATCAAGAACGTTATGGTTTAACAAAAGAACATTCTGGTTATTCTCTCTTAAAGTCATAATGAAAACAAATTATTTTCCATAGTCAAAACCACAATTTAAAGAGTATCAAGACTGCTCAAATAAATGGTCAAACCCATAGCTCGAGTTGAATGCATAAAAGAGGAAAACAACACCCAGATTGATAACAAGATTGATCTTCAAATTGATGAGTTGTAAGCAAGAACGCAAGTACATTGTACTTACATTATTCTGCAGAAAGCTCTGCATAAATCTGATTTGGAATAATCTCAACGGACATTTCATAGCTCATTCACTCATCATTCACATTTTTCATCAAACTCAAAAGCAAGAACATTATTCGTTTGTCAAGAACGTTATAGACAACAATATAAAAAAGTGTTTAATTGCTTTAAAACAGATCTGACACTTGGGAAGTGTATCCGACGACTATATTCAGTTTAAACTGAATATTCAAAACTTTTTATCATCTATAAATTGAAGATCAATTGGAAGATGAAGGCAGAAGTTCAATTTACAAATCTACTACCACTTGTTCAAGTAAGAACAAGTCAAACAAATTTCAACTCTCTTCACTATATATGTGGATTATCATTTATTGAGTTTGTCTTTATTTATCTCAAATTCTAAGTCTTTATTTCTAACACACTTTCTTTCATTAGTTAAAATTTACATAGATCCTATTAAATCACATGGATCCCATATGAACTTTGTGGGTTTTCACAAAGTAAACAAACTCAAACTTGTTTACTTCTCATGTTTCATTTTCACTTTAAGTAATAAATATAAGAGAATATGGATTTAATATTTTCTTCACTATTTTCTTTTACAATTTTTAAAAATAAATCTTACATTTTCTGAAATTTTTAAAATGTCAAAACATTTTTTTTAGGCTAAATAATATCCGTGGTCCCTTAACTTAATTTCAATTAACGTTTTAGTCTTTTATCTTTTTTTTTTTTCCGATTTGGTCCTTTATTTTAATTTTAAGTGACAATTTGACTTTTATGTTTTAAAATGTCAACAATATTATCTTCTTTTTTTTACAAAAATTCAAAAAACCCATCAAAATTTTCAACCAAAACCCATAAAATTAATTATATTCTTTAATATAATACAAATTTCATCAAATTCGTAACTCAAATCTTCAAATAAACTTATACAAAAATTTCATCAAATTTCATTCTTTATTTGATATTGTTAAAAATGGAAATATGAGTTTATTTGAAGATTTGAGTTTCGAATTTGATGAAACTTGTATTATATTGAAGAATATAAATAATTTTATGAGTTTTGGTTGAAAATTTTGATAAATTTTTGTAAAAAAAAAGGATAACATTGTTGACATTTTAAAACATAAAAGATCAAATTGTCGCTTAAAATTAAAATAAAGGGTCAAATCGAAGAAAAAAAAAATAAAGGACTAAAACATTAACTGAAATTAAGTTAAGGGATTACATGTGCTATTTAACCTTTTTTTTTAATACACTCTTTTTACTTGTCTTTTATCTTTTTTTTATCACAATTAATGTTGACCGCATATTTTATGTTTTGTTTGCAATTTAAAGTGAACTAAAATTTTGAAAAATGAGAATTAAAAATATTTTCAAAGAGGAAACGAGACTAACATAATAATTTAGTGCCTTGGTATTTCTGGATTTTATTTCGTGGGTTTTAAAAATAATGACAACATAACCATAAAATAAGATTAACGCTATGGTATTTTTTAGTTTAGTTATATACAATACCCCAACAAACAATCGTTCAAAGCCACACATTATTTTATATTTAATTAATTTTTATTTAATTTAAATTTTAAATATTCTAATTTAAGGATGCCGATACTTAACCAAACTCATAGTACATAAGATTTTTTATAAAAAAAGCAAGATAAATAGGATTAAATCCTTCCAAAAATGTAACAAACCTCTAATAATTAGAATTAACCTAATAATTAATTTTGAATGAATTGATTTTGTGAAATTAATTTATTTAAAAGTGGGTTGGGTTGAAAGTGATTTATATTTGAATATATTTACGTAAAAGTTAGTTGAACAATAAATATTAATGTAAAAACTGCGTCTCGACTTAAAAGTTATAAATCTTAACATCAAATCTAAAGATGAAACCTAAAAAACATATGAAATTCAATTCTACTCAAAAACAACTAAAAATATCATAATCAATTTTACACATTTATAATCAATTTTTTCTGATGTGAAGGAACCAAACATAGCAACAACAAAAAAATGATCTCATTATTGGTCACGGTAAGTTACAAGGAGCGTCAGTGTAGGTAGGGTCTACAAGCAGTATCAGTGTTTGTCTAATGCTACCTTAAATTTTACTCTTTCTTTCACTAAGTCGCCAGCTTGAGATGTCATTTCTAATGTACCAAACAATAGCTACAATTGATTTATGGAAATTTCGTTTTATGCATAGTGCAATATTATTGAACCATTTTGTACAATAGGAAACTTCCTTTAGGCCCCCTTTCCCTCCCAATAAATTCCCATGCCAACAACAAATCACAAAATGGTGACAAACAAATAATATTTAAACCATAAATTCAAACAATAACTTTGATTTCTAAGCATTCATTTTAGCAAAATGAACAGGGGACCAGGGGTATACTCTAATATTGGGGATAAGGCCAAAGGTTTTATCAATTCCTCTTTTTCTTTTTCCATTTTAATCTTTCACAAGAACAGTGGGTCTTTAAGCTTCATTCTCAGTATTATACTGACATAATTTTGTTTATTACTTGTTAGATGTTCTTTACAAGGACTATGCTAAACCATCACCAATTCATTTTCATTACAAATTTATGGACTGGAATGCACACCTCTCTTGTAAAGGTATTTGTGAATATCAACTTAATCCCTTATCTTTTTCTACTAATGGTTGAAACAAGATTTTTTTAGTTATTTAATGTAATTTTGTTGGAAGTAGGTGTCAAATAATATGGATAACAAATGATTTAATTGACATTTTACTCACTAATTTTTCACTGAATGATTTAGTCCTTAAATTTTTAAAACTTTTTCTCGTCATTCCATTTTCTATCTTTTGTGGTTAAGTTTGAATAATTCAAATGCTAAAACCATACCACATTATTTAAATCAGGGATGAAATTGCAAGTAAATTACATTGAGGATAAAAATATCATTTTACTCCATAACAAAATACCATTCAATGACTTCACATACAAGCAAGTTTTCATAAACTATCACATTCTTTGCATTTTTTTTATTCAATCATAATTTCATTTGATTAGCATCTAACATTGCACTTAGGAAACCAAACCAGTCAGTACCTCATAGTCATATAGTTTCAGTATGCCATCTCGGCTTCAAAATATTTATGGAAACAGTTTAGCCCTCAAAGATTTCAAAAAACAAATAAGTGCCATGTGAGTTTCTTAGAACCCTAAATAGACTTAACATTGCCTGCCGCATGTCTGACTATAGTGCTTTTGCTGCTGTATCAATTACAGTTGCAGAAATTCTACCTGGATTCAGAAGCGTTTTGAAATGTACGGTACCAGATTCCGGGAAGGTAAAATTACTGTTTACATGCCTATATAAATATGTATTAGTATTGTCTTTAATCATTTAAAATTTCGATTTTTTTTTCATTGCATCTGAATATTTTCCGGAATGACAATGAATTCATAGGTGGAACTACAATACTTGAATAACTTCACTGGGATTACTGGATGCATTGGATTGTTAGGAAGCGAAGACGGAGAATATGAACCTGTTGTAAACTTCTCAGGCCTTATGGGAGCAAGCTTTCTGTCCCTGGGAGGCAATGTTGCATTTCACATACCATCAAGATCAATCACCAAGCTGAATGCTGGCTTCAATTTCAACACTGCCTTCCTTGAAGCTTCATTGACATTGTGAGATATATCCAGCAAAAAGTAGTGACCAAAGTTATCAGAAAATGGATAGGAATATCAATAAATGATATCTAAACTAACATGAGAATTTAATCATTACTGCAAATGAATGTTTCATGCTGAAGTTTGGTGTTTATGCAGGCATGACAGCTTTGACACTCTAAAAGCAACATTTTATCATGAAGTGAACCCACTAACGAAGACTGCCGTTGCAACACAGGTGAAGTATAGCTTGTCACTGAAGGAGACTGGTGTCACCATTGGTGCTCAGCATGCATTTTTTCCTGAAACATTGGTAAAGGCTCGATTTGACAATTATGGCAAGGCAGGTGCTCTTATCCAACAAGGGTTTTGGCAGAGATTTTTTGTAACTATGGCTGGAGAAATGGATTTTGGGGCCACAGAAAAGGTTCCCAAGTTTGGAGTCTCTATGGCACTAAGACCCTAGTCTATGCTCATGAGATAAGCTTTCATGTTAAATTGAGAGGTTGTTGGATGAGGAGAGTTTCAAACAATGACACAAATTGGATAAAACTTCTTCAATTTCCATCAACAGTACTAGTATTAGATATCTATTTATCACTTCTACCTGCATTAGTTTAAAATGATTCATGCTTATTCATATAGAAAATTAGTCTATAAAAATAGCTCTAGATTCTAGACTTTTTTTCGTTTCTTAGATTTACAGGCAGTTTCATGCTATTTTCGTTCTCTACTTTGTTTCGGATAACTCTATAATTTGTAAAGGGGAGAACAGGTTTCTATTTCTCAAATAAAAAGAACCCTGAAATGCAAGAAAACCTTCAGGTTCCGAGGGACAAAATTGTAAGGTTCCCTCCTCTCAATATTTTTATTTATTTATTGAAGATCTAGACAGCAGCAATCATTTTTCTTTTATGCAAATATGTAAGGCAGAAAACTGTAGTACGTAATTTAAGCACTCTCAAACAGAATATAAATAAATTCTTGAATGCAACTTTCACAATGTATTGTAGAAAACCAGTATATAAGGGATAGTTGATAGTCTAGTTATGCATACATTATAATGTAGAAAACTAATATATATATATATATATATATATATATATATATATATATAATGAGAGTTACAAACAAAAACTATAAAACAAGAGTAATTCCTTTAAATCGTCCTCCAAAGATTTCATCACCAAATCAATCCCACAAAGATACAAAATAATTAGCAAATTGGTATTTTGTGTTGCCATTTTCCTTAAGAGCAAATGTGACACGGTTTTAAATCATTGAAGGATTAACTTAATGACAAAAATATCTTTGCAAGACTGATATAGTGATGCCATAACATTTGGTTGATCAATTTAGCAGTTTACTCTGATATAAAATCATATCACATATTGCAAAGATACAACCTAAGCATTATAAAATAACCACACTTCCATACAAATCAGATACCAAGTAGGAGAAATAGAAGCTAATGAGAAGAACCCTGGAGAAGTCCATCACGAATTTGGCTAGCTACATCGCGAACAGCACCAGGTCCATGTGGAATGAACACAGCAGAAGCCTTGGAGGCAGCACCAATTTCTTTCATAGTGTCAAAGTACTGAGTGACAAGGACCATATCCATAACATCTTTCGCAGTCGTCCCCGGTACATTAACTGAAAATCCAAGCACACTATCTCTCAAACCATCCACAATGGCTTGACGTTGGCGAGCAATACCCAGCCCAGAGAGATATTTAGACTCAGCCTCACCCTCGGCTCGCTTAATTTGCAATATCTTTTCTGCCTCCGCCTTGTCTTGAGCTGCCATCCTCAATCTTGCAGCTGATCAAAGACAGAAAACAGTATATGAAAAAATATGACAATCTATGAACAAAGGAAATATTTTGACATATAGCACTCAGAAGAGAAACATAGTAAACTATAAATTAATCAATTGAGACAAAATTTATGCTTTATAATATCTAGTTAATACATAAGTCATACAATACAAGGTTGAGGCGTCGAGCGAATATAATGAAGATATTGTGATCCATATCATACCATGACTGTCTATTGGACCTCAAACAAGCAAAACAATGGAAAGGTAATACCTAAATAATTTTTGCAAAAAATTAGATTAAGGTTCAAATGCTTAATAATAAGAGCTTGTATATTACAAGTAGCCCTACATAGTTTTCCATACATGTGAGAAAAAAGGTAGGCATTCTTAAACACTACCTGACCTATTCAGAGAAATAAAATAAATTATGAACAGAAACTGAACATATATAAGTTTAATTCATATAATAACAATGCAGTGGGGACATCTCATGGTCTTAAAAAAATACCAGCATTGATTTCATTCATAGCGCGCTTCACATGCTCATCTGGCTCTATATCAACAATCAGTGTTTGAACAATTTCATATCCATAAGCCGACATAGCCTGTTGAGACAATTCAAAGTTACATAAATCCACCGTTCACCTTATCAATAAATACTACTTGTAACAAAAAAAACCTTCTCAAGTTCTTCTTCCACAGCTTTTGCAATTTCATTTTTCTGCTCAAAAGCATCATCCAAGTTGAGTTTTGGAACAGTTGCCCTAATTACTGCAATGAAAATAGAAATTTTACCTTAGCTGATAAGTTACACATTTTAAAACCACTTGTTGCATGTTTATGTACTGCTAAGCAGGGTTATGTTTTATACCATCAAAAACATAAGCTTGAATTTGAATTCTTGTGTTGCTGAGTTTGTAAAATGCATCATTTGCCTTGTCTACCAAGGCATGATACTGAATCGAAGCAACAACGTTTACAAAGACATTATCCTGTAAGCAAATAAACATTAAAAACCAATCAACATTAAGTCAACGGAAAACATGAGAAAAATGTACGGAGTGTCATGTTATGCATACATAGAGAGTATTAAAAAAAGTAGTATTATCCTAGCTAAAAAGAAAGTATCCATGTAAATGATAAGCAAGGAATGACATGAAGATTTGGTTTAATCGAAGTTTTAGACAGTAACAAACCTTTGACTTGGTCTCACACCGAATATCCAATTGTTGAAGCCGAAGAGAGAGATGACCGGCAATTCGCTTTCCAAGGAACCATGGCATGCAATGGCATCCTGGCTGAAGCACTTCTTCAAATCGTCCAAATCCTTCTTTCATAGCCACTGTAGATTGGTCAACTTGCACACAACAAAAAAGATTCCCCATTGTTTTAACTGCAATGTTTCAAAATATATCAGCACATCATCAACACCACAAGAAACAAAATATCAAATATGAGGATGAGAATTATATGATGCAATATCCGAATGCCAGAAATTCAAATGATTTTGACCAAAAACATGTATACGAGCACATATAGACAGAAGTCTTCATGGAATCCTGGCAACCTCCAATTCATGGACACATTCCAATAGTAAAACAAACAGTAACACGAACAGAGTTTGAGAGTTGAACTAGTGAAAAAAGATTATCAAAAACAATATTCCTTACTGTAGAATTTGAGAATTTGAAGTAAAGAAAGCACAAGCAGAGAGGGACAGAATGGTAAATCTATTACAATAAAACATAACTAATATACAACAGTAGTCTCATAACTATGATCAATTGAAAACATTTAGACTAGTACTCATTTGAAAGAAACCAAAGGCCACAGTTAAATAGACAAGAAAATAAATTTGCAAATCTCATAAAGTCTTTCAGTTTCCAAATAACAAAAATTCATCTCATAAAAGAATATTGAACAATCTAGAATCAAACATCATCGGCTATGAAACCATTTACTAAAACTAATATAATCCTTAACATATATTAATCACCTAACGAGTAATAGTATTAAGTGTATATTTGGAAATTCCCGCGTTCCAATGTGTTATTACCGCAGTTTTAGCGAAACTACAAGTTGGTATCACAGTGAAAACAAAGAGGGTATATATTGATTGATCCACAAAAGCAATTCTTTGAATTTTATAGTACAATCAAAATACATAGAAGTTCAGAATGACACCTTAAATTAAAGATATAATTTGAAAAGCAAAGCTGACTTGGAAGGGTTCTTCTCTACTTAGCTTGAAATTATAACCTTAGTAGGTCATCAATGCTAAGACAAGAAAAAAGGCATCGTATTCTTGATATTCATCGCCACTATTAATTTACCTATATTTTAATCGCATATTCCATTGACGAATACCTAAACAATTATATATTTATAGTCAGAACAGCAAGCTAGAAATTTCCTTTGTTTAATTCATCAACATATATATAATAAAATTAGGCAAATTGGTATAATTGATTCGCCGAAATTCTAATCATGCATTTGCACTACAAACAAACTTAAAAAAAAAAAAAAAAATTTGCAGAGGTGAAAGGATGAATTGTTACCTGTTGTTGTTCAGTTTCGTTCCTTCAATACAACGAAATAATCAAATAAGTGTATTATTATTATTTATTATTATTATTATTATTATTAGTAGAAAACAATAGACGACTTTTGGACTTGAATACCAGGTAATCGTAGTTATCAAAATCAAAGTTTAGGATTACTTTAGTTCACACTAGATAAGAATAGTAGACTCCTAAGGAATAACTAACTTAGCACGGATATTTCGTTTTTTTTTTTTTTAAAAATAACTGATCCATATATTTTATATTAAAATTTATATATTAAATTTTAATTTTTTAGACGGAAGCGCATGTCCGACTTGTGATCAGGATAATTTTTTTTTGTTTGCAACTTTTGCTATATTATTATTTTGTTAAAATAAAAAAATTAATTAATTTAAATAAAATATATAATAATAAAAAAACCTGATATTTGTCGTTTAATTAAACTATTTAAGTATTTTAAATTTTTATTGATAATATGATTCTATTATTTATTCTGTAATTTATTTTTTAATTAAATTTAAGAATAGTTTCAAATTAATAATATATTTTTATTAAAATTTAAATTATAAAAAACATTGGAAAACTGCACTTTTATTTTGAAAGAGCAATTTACGCTCTTTTTTTACACAAATTTATACCAATTTACGCTCATATATATAGGTTAGCCATTAATTATTGATTATTTGTTATATATTCAACAAAATAGGAAATTTTAAATACATATTTTGTTTTTAGCAATTACTAATGGTACAACTTCTTTTACAATAAAAAAAATAATGAAACTGCATATTTTTCAATTGAAATTTTAAATAAACACCAAAATTGAAGAGAATTTGCTTTTCCTTGGAAAGGAAATAGATAATAGTAGTACTCCAATAGCACAAAAAGTATTTAGTAGTAATAATGGAGTTGTATTATCTAATATAATATAATTACTATTTATGATTCATTAAGTGGATTAAAGAATTGCTTGATTTGCTTCATATTGGTGTCTTGAGCCTTTATTTTTTTATTTTTCTTTGTTACTTTGAGTTTTGAATTCCATCATAATGTACCACCATTTAATTATTATTTTTTTATTGTTTTATAGTCTTTTTGAATGGTTTATTGTTCTCAATGGATTAAAAAGACTCGTCATATTCTCAAAATTTCTTTCTACACAATTTTTTAAATTGTTATAAATATGAAAGGTAAATCTTATATTGCCTATATATTTTTGCTGTATATCAATGTGATTCAATTATTTTTTGAAGAGGATGTGTGTTATCTATAAATAATAAGAATTATGTGATGTACTTCTTTACAATTCATTGAAATAGTTGGTAATCTCGTTGTGTGTTGTCTCAACTATTACTTTGAAGTTCAAATATGTGATTTATAATTTGTTACTGATTTTGTTGTTTTATTTTTATTCAGCTTGTTGGTGGTGTTGAGGATCACATAGATGTGAGTGTTGCGCAAGATTTGATGTAAAAATTTATGGACACGCGAAAGAGAAATGTAAAGACAAAATTTATGCCATTTTTCTTTGCATGACTTTGATTATTATTGTTTTATTATCCATTGAAAATATCAACCAACCTAAATTTTGAGTGTTTCTCGAGTTTTAATAAAGTCGCGCACAAAAGTTTATTTAAAATAAAGAAAACATTGGAAAACCCTTAAAAAAAATTGTCTTTGAAACCAAATTTTGACTCGATTATGCGTATGGAAGGTATTAACATCCTACGACAACCGTTAAAATACGGTTACCTATAATTAATTATGCAAAATTAGTATTAACTTAAATATATTTATTTCTCTTTATTATTAAATATGAATATCAATTATTTATTTTTAATGTAATTTTGAAATAAATATGTGCTTAAAGAAAAGAGAAACAAAAATTTATTAATGCGCTTGACAAGAGTGTGATCCTGCTCCTACATATCTCCCGCTGCGATGGAGAAATCAAAGCTACGTAGTTCTTAGTTAGAAAATGCGGATGTGTTGATTGATTTTAAAGAAATGTGTCTTGTTATTGATAAAAAAAAAATTATTTTGACGAGGAAAAAAAAAAGTTTGCTTGATTAACAATTATTTTGAGATGCGAGTTTTAAGACTATCGAGTTGTACAACTCGTGTCTTAAAACTCAATGAGTAAAAAGATGTCACATCTAATTTAATCATTTTAAGAATATTTTAATATTTTTGATTATTAATATGAGCTTTAAAACCCCAAGTGGTATAACTTACGTTATAATAGCTCAAAGATTAAAAGATATCGTGTCTAAAAAAAAACTTTAAACTAATTTTCGTATATTTATTAATTTAATTGTGAAGATGAGTTTTAGAATTAACAAGTTGTCACAACTTGTATCTTAACAACTCAAAGGTTAAAATGTCACATCTAATTACCCATTTTATATTTAATTGTAATTTTTCTTTGGAAAAAAATTGATGTTAAATATTAAACAAATTCAAATGATTCTACGAAATAAAATCAAATAAAAAAAATAAAAAAAGAACAGTAACAAAAGGATATATGAACTTGTAACTTGATATGTTAAATAAACAAAAATATATTTTAATAATAGAACCAAAGAATATTGTTTACAAATATGAATTTCTTTCAAAATACCTTTTAATTAAATGAGTGATAGAAACAAAACTCATTTTAGCAACAAAAAAAATAATGTTTAAATTCACCGATGAAATAAATGATGTTTATTGCTACTTAATTACGTTCATAATTATTTATATTAAATGAAATTATTTATGCTAAAAGACCATAATTATTTACATTAAATTATTATTATTTATGTTTAAATGAGATAAAAATGTTCACATAATATCATTATGTAAACAACCATTAATTAACTTAATAAACACACCAGTGTAGCATCAGAAATAAAGTAGGGATGGCGGACATGTCCTTATGAGAAAACCCAAATCAAGAAAATAGTAATAGCTAGTAAGTTATCAGGCTAGCTACTTATACGACAACCAATACCAGCATAAGAAATAAAGTAGGGATCGCAGACATGTCCTTATGCGAAAACCCAAACCAAGAAAATAGTAATAGCTAGTAAGTTATCAGGCTAGCTACTTATACGACAACCAATACCAGCATAAGAAATAAAGTAGGGATGGCAGACATGTTCTTATGCGAAAACCCAAACCAAGAAAATAGTAATACCTAGTAAGTTATCAGGCTAGCTACTTATACGACAACAAATACCACCATAAGAAATAAAGTAGGGATGACAGACATGTCCTTATGCGAAAACCCAAACCAAGAAAATAGTAATAGCTAGTAAGTTATCAGGCTGGCTACTTATACGACAACCAATACCAGCATAAGAAATAAAGTAGGGATGGCAGACATGTCCTTATGCGAAAACTCAAACCAAGAAAATAGTAATAGCTAGTAAGTTAGCAGGCTAGCTACTTATACGACAACCAATACCAGCATAAGAAATAAAGTAGGGATGGCAGGCATGTCCTTATGCGAAAACCCAAACCAAGAAAATAGTAATAGCTAGTAAGTTACCAGACTAGCTACTTATACGACAACCAATACCAGCATAAGAAATAAAGTAGGGATGGCAGGCATGTCCTTATGCGAAAACCCAAACCAAGAAAATAGTAATAGCTAGTAAGTTATCAGGCTAGCTACTTATATGACAACCAATACCAGCATAAGAAATATAGTAGGGATGACAGACATGTCCTTATGCGAAAACTCAAACCAAGAAAATAGTAATAGCTAGTAAGTTATCAGGCTAGCTACTTATACGACAACCAATACCAGCATAAGAAATAAAGTAGGGATGGTAGGCATGTCCTTATGCGAAAACCCAAACCAAGAAAATAGTAATAGCTAGTAAGTTATCAGGCTGGCTACTTATACGACAACCAATACCAGCATAAGAAATAAAGTAGGGATGGCAGGCATGTCCTTATGCGAAAATCCAAACCAAGAAAATAGTAATAGCTAGTAAGTTATCAGGCTAGCTACTTATACGATAACCAATACCAGCATAAGAAATAAAGTAGGATGGCAGGTAAGGACAATAGCTTAACATCTTTAAAAATAAAATAAAAACCAAACAAACAAATCTTAACCCAAAACACAAAAATCAGATAAACAGATCCAAACCACCAATCACAAACAAAACAAAACAAAACAAAGTTTTCATATTCCCACGAATCAAACTCTGGTTTCAAATGTTGGCTTCCAATCTTTCAATAATATAAAGTTTGAAAAAGCAGAGCCAACATGAAAGCAATGAAAATGAAGATAATAAGAAAATACATGCCTTCTCATATACCGGTGAAGATAGAGGAGGTGATACGTGGTTGACGGTGGTAGGCCATGGTTACCGGTGGAAGTTGGAGTGACGGTAATGACCTCTGTTTTTTTTTTCTTCTTTTTTCGTTTTGAAATAAATAAATTTGAAGATGAGATTGTATTGTTGTTTCTCTACTCAATTTCTCTCTAATTTTCTTTACTTCTCTTTTGGAAAATAAATCTGCCCTCTCTAAAAAAATCAAGTTTCACTCTTCTAAACAATATAATGCTCTCCTTTTTACTGATTTTCGAACTCAATTTATAGACTAAAATGGTGAATCTTTCTGTTAATTAGACAAAATTAAGTTCTGAATTTTGTATAGTTTTGTTGCAAATGTTACACAACATCAGATTTTGAGTGTACAAATGGCACAAGTAATAGCCTTATTAGTCTGAAATGAAGCTAGTAATTGGTTTGTAACAAGTTTGTAGTAGGATGCTAACAAGGCCAACAAGATAAAGGAAAGTTTGTAGTAGGATGCTAACAAGGCAAGCAAAATAAAGGAATGTAGACAATAGAAATAGTAAAAAAAAAAAGTGTGTTCACAATTTTTCTTTTTATTTATTTTATTTTTGGTATTAAATGAGAACACTTATGTAAATTGGACTAAATTGTAAAAATGATTATCTTCAGATTTTTATTTTTTATAACAATATTTATAAAGTACTTATTAAACATATCATTACTTATCTTTGAATTACTTTTAAATAGTTGGACAAAATTGAGGCACTACACAACCATAGTACTACTTTGTAAGTAGTTACATACTTTGAGATTATGATAATGTTAATTTTTGTGCAGTTCAAGAATACAACAATCTAAATCTTCGTTCTTTATGATTCATTGTTATATCCATTTATCTAACATATATGATTTTGGTCGCTATTTTTTCAGATTGAACTTTATGGTAGAGAAGTTCAAAATTGTGAATACCGAAATGAAATATGGAGAAACAAGTTGAAATACATGCAAATATATACCATTTAAAAAATGGAGATTTTACTCTTTTGTAATTGATTTTTTCTAAAATTAGAAGTTGAGATATACTTTTCTATCAGTTAAAGTTAAATTAAATTATTTAACTCAAAGTTCACTCATTCTTATTATTTTTGTTGTATATTTTATATAAATAAGTTTTGAAACTATGTTGAATAATAAAATAGTGTTTTCCTTTATACTTATTTCAAGTAATTTGCTTGACTCAATAGCTGATAAACCACATTTACCATAAATAATATCTTATTATTTTTTGTTGCATAGATTCTTATGGAAGAGCTCATATTAAGCTCATTTTATGGAATGAGTAATAGATTTCAACATAGTATTTAAGTTTATATTTTATAGTGTACATTGGTCGTATAACGTTTGATTTTTTATTCATGTTAATTTTTAATTTTTAATAGAGTCCGAATGTTTTATCTACAATACCATTGCCCTAATTTTCTTTTAGAATACTTGAACATCAATATAGTGGATGCATTAATGTATATTCTGTACTATTCATATAATCTATAATAATAATAATAATAATAATAATAATAATAATAATAATAATAGTAATAATAATAATAATAATAATAGTAATAATAATAATAATAATAGTAGTAATAATAATAATAATAATAATAATAATAATAATAAGTTTGTCATTTGACAATCATTAAAACATGCATATGTGATAAATCTGTTCAGATTCCATTCATCACCAGTTCAACAAACTCAACACCAATTCAATGATTTGTTGACCACATATTTAATTTAATGATTGGTTAAAAAAGGTATCAACGAAAACAAAATCTAGACACTCATCATTCCAAAAATAAAATAAAATCGAAATACTCACCCTAATTGAACCATTTCATTTTCAGCACTTGAAACATCTCTTCAACATTCAGGTCATCTTTTCATCGTCAGTCGATTTAAGGGTTCTATCTAATGCTCTTTACACCTATTCAACCAACCTTTTGGTATTTTTAGGTTCATCTTTTGATTTCTTCTGTTATTCATTTATGTATCTCTTCTCTATACTTAAAAAAATAAATATTTATTGTTCACAATTGTAATATATCTCTTTTATATATATATATATATATATATATATATATATATATATATATATATATATATATTATTTTGTTTTCGTTTGATACACACCTTTGCTCTTGATTTTGTTTCTATAAATTTATTTTTCTAATTTTATGCACATGCTATATAAAATTATACTGATTTTGTTCGTGTTGTTATAAATCAAATAATTTTGTTATTTATAATTTTTAGGGTAACAAAATTGAAACAACGCTCTGGATAGCTCTAAATTATTGCTTCGAAATAACGTAGTCGGCTATTGATAATTTGAACTTAATCAGTGATTGAATTTATTTTATTGCAAAATCTGTGTTCTAAGAATCTCTAAACCAATTCTATTTTCTTTTATCCCCTTTTGGAGTTCCACTAGACTTGATTGATTGAGAATAATAAGGGGCAATATATTTTGACATGTTACTTTTTATAAATCCCTTTGAACTTTTAATTATTTGGTGTTTTCTTTCTATGAAACTTGAATGTAGTCTTTCTTTCTATTGTCGTGGTAAACACAATTGAGTTAACATATTTGCTCTCTAACTGGTTTTAGATTTTTAATGCAAAAATGTGCACGTCAGATAATCAGACAACACCTCATGTCCTATATTAGATAAAATAATTTCATTTTAACCCTTTAATTTTCTCATTCATGTGACTGTTGCAAGTTTATTGTCTTTTGAGCTGAATAACTTTTGTGTACAAAAAGTAAAATAGAGCGGAAAATTTTAATGAAAGCAATAAATTGATTTTTTTTTTCTTCATTAAAGCCCATTTTACTTTATTTTGTTAAATAAACTAATATTAGAATACTTGAAGATTTGATCTACGTGGTCATTTTGAACTTTTATTCTTAGGGTGACAAATCAATTTAATATTATCAGAGACATTATTATTGGTACTTGATGTTTTTAATTTTGATGCATCGTTGTTTAATTCCTTTTTGTCTTTTGAGGTTGCTAAGACAAAGTGGTATAATATTGATTATCCCAAGGTTTTATTTACAATACACTATCAAATTTGGAAAAGAAATAAGAACTAACAATATTCAATGATTGTTCAAAATATATTTGTTTAGAAACTTATCTAAAGTGCAGGTTTTGTGACAAAAGGACAAGTTTTGCCATTTTATAATCAATGTAGGTTTTGACAATAAAACTTAGTCATAATTATAGAAGTTGATATTTAGTGCAGGATTTGTGAAATTAAAGTGCAAGTTTTGTGACTAAAGAGTTTTGTTTGAGGTTTCGGATGTATCTTGAATCAAAGAATTGTTGATGAGATCAGGAGAATTTTGAATTACATCTTAAGTAGTGTATATTTTATTGCAACAGTCTTATTCATTGTGCAGTACCTTATATTAGGTCTTTTTCTCAATATTTGTTTTATTAGTTATCTTTGCTATTGGTTTAAGTGGATTTTTGCTTGGTTGTAGTCAACTCTGCATCTGATATTATAGGTATTGGTGTATTGTATTTGCACATCTAGTACTTTTCGTTAATAATATTTATCTTCTAATTTTTGCTAAAAAAGAGAGAATAATTATAATGTTTTGTTATGAAGTTATGTAATTATAATTACACGTACTCTCTTTTTTTTCAATCATCACATACTTCCTATGTTGCACGAGTAAATATACTAGTATATTTTAAAGTAAATATTTGTAAAAAGTCTCTTTAGTAAATTATAGTAATTTGACAATGATTTGTTTGGCATCACCTAATTAATTAACATTCACTTCTTAAGTACTATTAATTGATATAATTAAGTTGAACATTGTACTATATTTCGAATCTAAAACCTTACAATTTTTAAATAATAATTATAGCATTTTATCCGTAGATAAAAAATATTAATCAACAACTAATTGATTGCAAGTGTACCAAATTTGAACTATGACTAAAATAATTTTTATTTTTAGTCAAACTTTTGCTATGATTACTTTTCCTATAAAATGCGGTTGACAAGAAATATATATATATATATATATATATATATATATATATATATATATATATATATATATATATATATATATATATATATATATATATATATAATATTGATATAGAAAAGATATAAAACACTAATAAACATTTGAGTTTTTTTGACAAAATAAACATTAGAGTTTAGAGGTTAAGATTTATACTGTATTTTATTTAGGAAAAAAATCACCCTGCACTTGTTTGACTTATTTTATTTGTAACAATCTAGTTTTTTATATTTATTTTTTTGAGTTTATGTCTTTTATATTTTAAAATGTTTAAAGTATTTTCTTTTTTTAGTTAAATAAACACTTATGATGATGATGGATTAACATCTTTATAGTCGGTCTTCATTGGAAATTTACAATAGTCATTGCTTAAGTCTTCATCTGTATCAGTTTCTAATTCTTTTGAACTATAATCTTCATCTGATAGATCCTTATCTACCCTAATACTTTCTTTTACCTGTTCCCTAATTTCATTGAGCCATTTCTTTTTTTTTTTTACAAAAATTTCAGTGAGTCTTGGTCACTTGATCGTGGACCATTCACAAAAATAAGTTGTGTTATGTCTTTTAGTTGTGTTTTTGGGCCTCCATTTCTTCATTTTTCTTGAATCTCCTACCTTTCTGCCTCTTTTTACTTTTTGCACCACCATCCACACCACCCTTATTTTCTGCAACAACATCAACACCACCCTCGTTACTACCATCGCTCATGGCCACATCATCATCATTCAATGCAACTTAATTCTATCATCTGAGTCTTCAAATCTAACATTAAATTTTGTAATTTTTTTAAGAAATTGTAAAATACATCATAAGTATTAAACACTATTATACATTAGATTGGAGTCTCTTTATCCTCCCTCACAAAATTACGGAACCCAAATTTGTTCATGAAGAAAAAAAAACTAAGTTTTTAGTTATTCGCTAAAATAAATCAGGACACTTTAGTCTCTCAACAAAAATTCAGCCACATACCATCATTTTAAGTGTTAATGTATACAGTTAAGATTGTGGTATGGCACTAATGTTTACTATAAGATTACATGATACTCTTTTTAAATTGGGGAAGAAATATTATTATTAAGAACGGTAATACTAATGACATAATTGTTTCTTATGAGATTTGAACTATGTTATTTGAAGTTATAATTTTAAACTCTTACCATTAAGTTGACACACATGACATTAATAAAGTGTAAAAGGATAAGTTAAATCCGGAAGGAAAAAAAAACCCAATTTAGTCCCTTTAAATCTAAATTTAACTGCAAAAGTGCCCGTGATTTTAGATGAACACCCCTTTTATGAACATCAATTGTTACAAAAACATAATGCAATGAATATATTTTGGTACATTTGTGTATGATATTCTTGTTTAATTATGGATTTATTTTGTACCATTGTGTATGATTCAGCAAAATACAAACAATCCATTTATTTTGATTCTGATTTATTTGTTTCATCTTCCTTTACATTTCATTCAACTAGTTTTCATTGTAGCCATATTCATCTCAAACTTTGTCTCTAACTAACTTAAAAGAGAACCAAATTGGTCCCCCATCATAAAGCCTCAATTTAGTTCTAGTAACAATATTGGTGGCTTTTAGATAGAGATGAGTCTTTGATAAACATAAACAATAAAATATAAAGATCAAAAGAAAGTCATATTTGGATAGATAAATAACACTAGAGTGGAATGTAACTACATCAACAATAATTCAATATTAGTCCATGCATATCTCCCATGGTACATATAAAGCACATTATTGAGCTACAATAAATGATTACATATATGTTCTAGTTCTATGGTTTTAATTCTAGTATCTATATTTGTAGTTATTGGCCCATAAGAGATAATGAACAAAGTTGATTCCACTAAGTGCACACATCAACCAATAAAACCTCTCAAGATGATAATGATTCAAGTTAGTACCTAAAAGCCATGGTGTGTATCCAAAATCACCTGTCACCTTATTAATAATAGACACAAGAACAGTGCTAAGAAAATATCCCATAGCCAATGATGCCCAAGAAAGTGCTGTTGCTAAAGACCTCATACTCAATGGTGCCTCAGTGAAGAAAAACTCCATCATACCAGCCAAAGTAAAAAGATCAGCTGAACCTAAGAACAAGTATTGCAAAGCCACCCATAAGAATGTTATTGGAAGAGGCTTTGTTGAATCTAATAAACCAAATTTATAAGCTGTTTCTTTTCTTTTGGTTTCTACTAATGCTGCAACAGCCATAGCTACAATTGACAGAAATAGCCCTGTCCCTATTCTTTGTAGATGAGTTATTCCCATTTCTGTTTTGGTTAGTTTTCTAGCAAATGGAAGAATGATGTGGTTGTAGACTGGTGCAAGGATCATGATGAAGAGGACAGGGAATACAGGTAGTGAAGCTGGAGGGACTTTGAAGGAACCTATGTTGGTGTTCATTGTGGCTGATTGTTGGACTGAAAATGTTGATAATTGAGCTAGACAACAGTTTAGCATTATGGTTGACATGAATATGGGGAGGATTTTTAATACAAGTTTTACTTCTTCTACTTCTTTTATTGTGCATTTTAGTATTGGGTGAGCTGGTTCTATCAATGCTTTGTTAAGGCATTTTAGGCTTTGTGTTATTGGAGGAGTTTGATCTTGTGTCATAGCTTTTCTTGTTCTGTTGGTTTGTTCTAAATCTCCCATTTCAGTTGTGTAGGAGGGACTTGTTGGCATGCTTGTGATAGCATTGGCTGATGAGTTCTTTGATTTGTAGTTGTTGCAAATTGCTGCCATAAGAACCTGTCATCAAATTTAAATTAGCCTGTGTATCATTTTTGACGGATTTGGATTGTGTACAACACAGCAGCCACCCTCATTTGAACATTTTTATCCATGGAACAGTCCAAATATTTATGCAGATTTTATTTTATTCTTTAAATTTAAAATAATGAGCATTAAATCTAGACTGTTCGATCTCGATCAAATGATTCATATGTGACTGGGTTGTGAATGTACACAATCCCGGAACCTTTTTGACTAGTTATCTTGTCATATATTTTTGTTTTTAGTATGGATTGACTGCATTCATCTAATCACGCATTCGTTGATTTGGACTATTAGTCAACTCACATTTCAACTTTGTATTTTAATTCAATTTATGAAGGTCAAAACATGGACCATCCATTCTTGATATGATTGTGTTAAATGTTGACTTGAATTCCATGCAGTCAGACAATTAAGTCGTTGGATGAAAATCAAATGATTTGGATTTGATCTCCAAGAAATCTCCTTTAAAACATAACTCGAAATATAATCAAATGACTTCATCTAACGACCTAAGACTGCAGGGAATCATGATTCTCTAAACTATACCTTGAACATGGGTGTGATAGGGCTTCCAGCTGGAACCTTTGTCCTATACTTGTGTGAACCAAGAAGAAAAACAGGAATAGATAAAAGTATTGAAGCAGTTGAAACACCTAAACCCCACTGCCATCCCTTGTTATCTTCAATCCACACCACAAAAGTAACTGCAAACAATGCTCCACATGACAAGCTGAAGACAAAGTAGTTAAAAAATTCAGTTCTCTTATTCCTTCCTTCTTGTGTAGTCTCATCAAACTGTTCAGCTCCATGAGGAGGAAGTGAACCTTTTATTCCACCTACTCCAAGTGCAATCACATAGAGGCCTGCAAATAGCATAGCTTCTTCTCCACCTTGAACTTTCTGGCATAAACTGTTTGTGCTTCCCATAACACACTTTGGTGGTTTGAGTGGTGGTATGTGAGCTTGTATTGTGAGCATTAGTAGACCCTGTTTCCACCGTGTAGTTTGTTGTTTAAAACATTTAATTATTACTATAATCTTGATAATAACATTATGAAATGTTATATTATTCAGGTATTATGTGATTATTAGTGTCAATGTCATGTCTATGTCAGTCCTTAAGTTAGTGATTCAATTATTTGAGAACTTTGTTAGAACTAATATCTAATATATTTGATATACTTATGCTTACTTTCTTTGGTTTATAGCACATACACTTCAATTTCAAATCAAAAATGGTCATGCTTCTTTTTGTCTTTCTTCTCCTCAGTCCTTGTTTTTGGAGGTAGTGTTGAAAATTGAAAAAAGGCCCCATCTAGTGGGACTTGCACTATTGACTATAAACTTTGTGGATGTCAATCAATATATCATTCTTGACCATGTGATGTGGTTGTCACACGCATCTTTATTGCTTCATTCTTCTGGAATTTACCCTCTTCAAGATATTTTATACTCCCTCCATATTTATTTATAAGTAAAAATTACTTTAAAAAATTTCTATTTATAAATAAGACGGTAGACAGTAATTAGTAATAATCATCTTAATTTCTAAAAACACAACTTATAAGAATAATAATTTTATGTACAAGTTCTTCTTTCCACGTTGATGCCTTCAATTGAAAATTATGGTGTAACATTTTTTAGTAACACTAATTTTATCTTATTATTTATCTTTTTTTAATTGTCATGTGTCTGATATACAAGCCACTATTCCGTTGAATTTGAAAGTCTTGAAGCATTTTCCTGCAAAGCTAATATATTAACTTCAAACACCACAGAAAAAATTATAGAAGCTTAAATAATATAAAAACTTACCATGAATTCAATTGCAGCACTTATTATATAAATAGAATAAGTAGTGAAAAAAGCATCTGCAAGAAATCCACCAAGAATAGCAAGTAGAAAAGCTGTTCCCATGAAATTGGTAACAATGTTGGCAGCGGTAGAAGGTGAAAAGTGCATAAACTTGGTAAGGTATAAAACAAGGTTGCTTGCACTTGCAATATATGCTAGGTTCTCTAATACCTCCACAGCTGTGTAAAAAGAATATATGTTATGTTTTTTTAAATAAAATGGGAAAGGAAAATTATTATTAATAATGATATTAATAACTATTTTATAATTTGTCTCATATAAGATTTAAACTATGTCTTTTGATATTACAATGTCAAACTGTTATCACTAAAGTTACATTTCACCTACAAAAAACCTAATAATTCACCTACTAAAAAAGTCTAGATATTATTATTTTTTAAACCAAAAGTACAATATGGATTTAAGGTAAATAATATAACAAACATGATGGTTAGCATTGAGGAAATCAAAGAAACATAAAATATCATTATAAAAGAAATGAATGTATGTACTAACCCAAAACAAAGGAGGCAGCAAGCATTCCACCATGAAGTCCTTTTATGGCTGGTCTTTTCCTCCAATCTACATAGCCTTCCCAAACATGCACTTGTGCTTCTTCCTAAAAAAAAAAAATATATATATATATATATATCTTTAGTGTGATAATGAATTAAATGAAATTAAATACTATACAATACCATACTAGAAACAAATAGAGTAAGAGTGAAATTTATATAGTATATAATTTTACCATGTGTATTTTAATTTGGTTGGGATGGTGGTGGCAGAGTAGTTAATTTGGTGAAGAGCAGTTTCTATTATGTTGGAAGTGATAAGCTACAGAAGGACATTTATAGAGGAGGAAATGAATTTCTGATAGAAGAGGAAAAGTCTAGACTTTTTGAAAGCAACCATTCATTCTCCTGAATCTTTTTACCTTTCGTTTAAAATTAATGTTGATGTTGACTTTTTCTACTGTTACCTCATTCTTGCTTTTCTATCATTCCTTTCATCAGAACAAGGATGTGGGGCTGCTCATTCATGTTCCCTTGGTTAATGCTGCCTATGCCTACTCCCTCATGCCTTCAAATAAACTAAACTGGCTTCTTGGGTTTAAAAATATATCAACTTTAAGGTTAAAGGTTAGAGGAAGTATTTCTATAGTAAATTATACAAGAGCTCAATTTAAAAAATATGTTCTTTTTATTTTATTTTATTTTACACAATTATTTTATCTATTTCAAAATATAGTAAAAATAAATTTAAAAAAATCAATATAGTAAATCCAAAGTACATTTCTTGTGGAGGCTTCCTAAAAGGTTCATCTTGTGGAGATAAAATTTCCATGTAACGTGAAACATAATAATTTTGTAATTAAAAATAAAAAACATATTCTCAAGTCAAGCATGAAACGGGTTTAACTTTTTCAGTATTTTGTAAGAAAAATAAACATTTTCAATATATGTTAGTGTGAATGTTCCCATTTGTTAATTTCCTGTTTATTTAGTTTCTTATTGTCGATGAGATAAAGGTTACAACAAATGGAAATGCTAATGATTGTAATCAATCCAATATATGATTAAAAAAAACCACTAGTTGTTGACACCGATATATAATGCGCATATTGAGAAATTAAAGGTGGCCATAGGTAATTGCATGAACAAACTATGCAATGTGTAATGTGTACTATCATCATTAATTTACCAAGGAATGGAATAGATGCTAGGGCATTGCAAGCTGAGCCAAATTTAAAAAAACAAGTGGCCAAATATTATATTTGGATGTAGTGCACTCACACTACATGCGATGCAATTGACTTTAATGGATTGTTCGATCATGGTCACGATTAAAATAAAATAAAAATATATTAAAATCTAAATCGAGTAATCTTTAATCGAACGATTTGTATATACTCGACTGAATGTATATATTCAAATTTTTAAATATTATTGATAAGTCATAATTGTATGGCGGTGAACATGAAATTGAAAGAAAAAAAAAACTTAGTATGCCCCACACCCCACGCTACTCATAGTGGTTACAAAGTCCACTTTGTCCTTATGCTATAACCTCCACATATAAACGATTCTCCAACTTCAATATCTTTTTAAGACTTTAACTATCTTTTGTGTTTAATCCTTCTTGACAAATAGAAAAAGGGGGGGACCCATTTCAAAAATACAACTCTAATGTTTTCAATCTAAACTAATGTTTAAATTTGGGTACGTAAAATTGAAGGTGACTAATATTGTAGGTATCTGGTCAGGCCACGTGAATTTTGTTTTGTCCAAATTAAATTTGTCAATAGAGCTTTCAAGTTGAAGGGGACTGAAAAGTTCTCGTCTATTGTCTATTGGGTCATTAAAACAGTAATGTTGGTACCTATATTCATTATATATGTATGATATTAATCCATGGTAGAGTATATATTATATATATTATGGACCACATTTGAGTCCATCTATCCTTGATCATAAAAATATGTGAGGTTTGGATCAAAAGAGTACTAATGTGAATTTATGGGATCTCAAAATTGGGTGGCTAGGATCCAGCATTCCAACTGGCTCATACTACCACTTATTAATAATGGTGGTACTAACCGTACTATGTAATAGTTCCTCTATGCTGAGCTGAGTTAACCTTTTGATCAAAGAAAAATATGGAATCTTGTGGTTTAAAGAACAATGCATGTGTCTTCCTATGTACTATTTTATTATGTCACTGACCCAACGGACACTATAATACATATAGTGGCAGCAGTGTTAGGGACAAAGCCAAACATTTATCATAGTAGGAGTCGAAAATGATATAATTTGTTTTGATACAAAAATAAAAAACTTGACTGCAAAGCTTCTAATAAAAAAGTTTTTAAACCATTAATATATATATATATATATACACTAATTCTTTTATGCAAAAAAAAAAATAATAATAAATATTTTATAAATATAAAAGAAAAGTAAGAAACTTGGAGATTAAACGTGAATTGATGTTGGTAAAAAACATTGCACCGATTGATTAAATTATTTGTTCCGATCACTAGTTAAAAGTAGAAAAATTATTTGCTCGGATGCACAAGGTTTGGCAAGATTGAAAACATATAACTTGTTAAAAAAGTAGAAAAGTCTTATAAAGGTTATTAGGGAATGGCCCAATAAGATATATATAATAGATAACCCAATTGAAGATAAATAAAAGTGTTTAATTTTTAAAGATAAATAAATATATTAATATCTGATATTATTAATTAGCTTTGCAAAATTGATTTGTAAAGTGATAGTTGTCTCTTTATAAATTATTGTAAAGTTTTATCTCTTATTAATGTGAAATTTAAATTTTTAAACACCGTCTCATGCCAAAGTCCCAACACTATTGAATTTAACGTGTAAATGATCGGTGGATGATCTAATCTAGATTCTGGTATCATATTAAGTATTCAAAGAATTATGTAGTTGAAGATTTTACACTTGTTGTGCAACAAGAGTTTTGAAAAATAATAAAGTACTTAATTTGTTCATCTAATCGGATCTTCATTGAATTGATGAACTTTCATCTTTATTGTATTCTCAATTACTCCTTCTGGTTCTTTTTAAAAAAAACAAATCAGATAAAAATTAACCAACAAAGATTGATGTATTTGATCTATAGTTTTCAATGTACTCCGTCAATTTAAATGATCGTATATTTTTTAGTAAAAAATGCATTTGTATTTTTTACCTTGAAAACAATTTTATTAACCTTTTTGCTGTTCTGATTTCCATTATTTCTCCGACCACATTCGTTTGTTAAATTCTATGTGTTTGTACAAAAAGATTAATGGACTTGACTTTTGAAGCCCATTAAGTTTCATCTAGTACTTCTTTTGGTTGGACACAAGATAGGCCTAGTGCTCTATTTGTACCGTTTATGCATCTAGGACCAGGGAAATTGCGACATGAACTGGATCATGAAAGCTGCATCTTTTGACTTCTAGAGGGGCACTCTTTAAAATTAATTTGAATTGATCTACTGTTAAATTAATTTCAGATACACCGTAATTTTAGCTTAATAAAATATATCATTGCAAATACTATTAAATGAAAAATTCGTTCATAACAATTTTATATGTTTTTTTACCTAAAAACATTTGGATGAGATTAAAATGGTCTCTTCTAGCTTAATTAGATGTCTTAGGTTCAAATTTGATTCTGATAATGCAGCAGTATCAAATCTCTTAAGAAAAAGCTTTGTCTTTCACTGTCATCCTACTCGAGTCGAGGGATATTACGTAGTTAAAACAAATTATATGTTTTTGATTGCATTCCATGTCACAATCAGATATTAACAAGTAATGCATGTGTCCTATTGTAAAAGTACTATGTGCAATTAAGATTCAAAAGTGTGTGATGTTTGGCAAAATACACGCCACTGGTCACTGAAATAACAACCAAACACCAGTGGTGACAAGCTCATGTGCAGGTATATCAAGAATGAAGAATGGGCAATTCATTCAATTTGTTCAGAAAAAGAAATATGCTATTCAATCTTTGTACCTTCGAATATATGCATGTGCAACAAAGGGAGCTATTTCTACGGGATCATTCTGGATATATCTTTTGTGGTCCACTCACATTACTTTTACTAAGTGCCAATACCCTCACAAACTTAAATAAACATTTAAACCTAAATGAAATATGGAATTTAATGAAATTTTAGGATTGATGCTTGGTTTTAGTGTTTATTTTTCTGAAATGTTTCAATTTGGCTCCAAAAGGAACCATTTTCATAGACATATTATTTGTTAATGTACAGTGACTATTTTAATATATGCTTATAATTCCTAATATTAATTTGCTTATTCGCTCCGGTGAAGATAAATTAAAAAAAAAAGTATAATAGAAAAATTTATAGATAAATAAATATGTAATTATTTGTTTTAAGTTTTAAATTGATATTACTCATACAAATTCAATTTCTAAAAATAAATTCAACGAAATTTGAATCTAACTACGAAAGATGTATTAATTTATTTTGTTCTCAAAATGATGTTGTTTAACAAATGACGTAAAGTTACTTTCGAAGTATAAATGGGATAGGAAAAGAAATTCCTTTTAGAAAAATAATGAACGAACATCGAACAAATAGAAGTTTGGTAAAGGCTCGAGTTATTCTAAGGGCCAAGATATGATTCTTCGTTTTATCGATAAATTTTAATGGGCTTGCTACCTACAGCCGCCAAAATTAGTTCTCACACCTCCTTTTCCGTTTTCTTAGTTTTTTTATTCAAAATATCCCTTTTCTAGAAAATAGTTTCAGTGAGTAGCAAAATTATGGTCGACCCATGTCCTACAATAAAAAATAAGTTGTTTAAATGTCAGGAAAAAAATATTATATTTATATATAAATAAATTCTTTTTACCTCCACAGCCACTAATAGTGTACAATAGGACTGGGCAATGGTCGGCTATGGGCCTAAACAGCAAATCCGACCCAAACTGTGAGTACTACATAAAAGCCCGATTTCAATCATTTAAAATTTTGATTTGTGCGGGTCTTGGGAATAAAAAATATGTCTAGTTTGACTTAGAAATTAAATGAGTTCTCTATTTTATGGTAGGTAAAGATAAAGTCATCTAGGATATACTAAAAAAGTGAGGTAGGACTCAGACTAATTATAGAATGACATGTTTTCAGAAAAAATATTAGGATAACGTAGATTTTCAATTAAAGTTGTCTGATGTACAAATTAATCAGTGAATAGTTAAATCATAAATAACACTAGTAAGGATACAATATAAAATCGGTCGGAGTCATATGATTCTATTTTATCAATCTGCAACCGATCATTTGAATTTGTCTTTAACCGAATTTGAAAAATCGATAACCCAAAAACCACAAGAATTCGCCCGTTTACTTTTATTGATGATCGAGTTGCTCAGTTTCAATAGCATATTCTTGTCCATCCCTAGTGTATAATGGTAATGTCTCACTTGACAACCTAGCCCAACTCTAGATATCTAGGATTGGGTTCACCCATGTCCTACAAAAATATAAAAAGTTGTTAAAGTCTCGTTTTATAACCTAAAATCACCTTGAAGACGAGATAACATAATATTCATATCTACATACTAGTTTCCGGTTTTAAAAATTGATCTAGTCAAAATCTATGGGGCTGAGTGAAGGTAAAACATATAATTGACCATAGAAAATCCCTTAAATATTCTTAATAATCACCTATAATTTGAGAAATTAACACTTCATTAAAAAACACTTAATTTATAAAATCAAGTGGTAAGAGTGTTTTAAAGGTAGATGTTAAAAATAAATTAATAAAAAAATGTGTTTTTTGAAAATATAAGTTAAATGTTATTATATATATATATATATATATATATATATTACTTTTATTAAAGTTACTTACTTGTTTGTTGATATAATGTGATAAATATATTATTTTCCCATTTAAACTTACCTCCTTTAATTCTTTAATCAATACCCATAAACACTTGTTTCAAGTTACATACAAGAGTATGTAATTGTAATTTCCGAAAACATTTGACGATATCAGCAGCCTTACCTCACCACCTTCCATGCACCCAATTTGGAAATGTGGAGAAAGATGTGGTTTCCATAAAATATCGATATTCATTATAAAAATAAAATTTTAAATAAAAAACTATTACTATATGAATTGAAAAGATATAATACCATCTGATCGAAAGCAACATAACACTCATTGAATCTAGACAAAAAAGACAAACAATATTAAAATAAATCTCAAACTTTGCTAATTAAGAAGCGTCTGCCGACTAGATAATGTATAGATTAAAAGGAAAAAATGTGTGTGACGTATTCATACACTCAACTCAAACAACAATTGATATGTGGTATAAAGGATATCCACTAACACAACCATCTTACCTGCTCTACAGGACACTTGATGTCATTTTATTTCTAATTTTAAATTACTACTCTCATACTCTCTGAATATAAACCCATATTTCATTCAATATTATTGTGTGAGTGTCTTAGACACTATTTATTTATATTTGTGCCTAAATAAGTATTTTTTTTCTTTCTAGAAAAGTGCAATGTTAGACATTTCATTGGTTATTGGTTTGGAAGACTCTTAATATTTTAAATTAGTTACATTCTTACTTCATGTCACATATCTATGTGAAATAAACCAAGTTGTTGATACTTTTACCAAATATGATCTTTTATATGGTTAATTTGAGTCATGGTTTTATCCCCCTTACGTTGGTTGATACGATTGTTGTCTCTTTTCTTAGAAATTTCTATTTTTTTTTTTTCATTTATCCATAAAAAATATATTTACTAAATGATTAAAACAAGAAAGTTAATAATAATATTACATTGAATCATAATTGATATTATCTTTTAAGTTTACTCTTTACTAAAAAAATGAATCTATCTTCTCCATCATAATATTTACTACTTATAGAAAAAGATTAAAATAATTAAAAATTAAAAGGAATCTTATAAAAATAAAGATGTCAATTTTTTTTTCTTGTATGCAAGAATCCTCATGAAGAATATTACATTTGATGTTATGAAGATTCTATATTAGAGATGAAAGTAATAATCAATAATAAAATTATGAACTTTTTTGCAAAGGTAAAATTATTAAACGAATAGTCAAAAAAATTCTTAATCAATTTTTTATAAAAAATAAATAAAAATTCATTAATCAATTTGAAATAATCTTGAATCACAAAATACTGAAATATAGATGAAGATAAGTCCTAAACATTTATGCAAATTCTCCAAATGTTATAACTTTATTAGATGACAAATGAAATTGACTTGATTTATTTAACTTTAATTTAATATATGTACTATATCCTATGAATTTGAAAAACGAAAATAATGATATTTAAAAAACTTTAGTGAAATTATCACGTGGTCTCATCTACCCAGTTACAGGAGACAAGTATGGTTGGTGAGAAAAAGCAAGTAAATGAAGAAAATTACTGAAGACAGTAATTAGATACTCTGTTCCTTAATATAAACCGAAGAGAGTCGATTGTTTCTTGGAAATAAAAACAGAGAAAGAAAAGAAAAGAAAAGAAAAAAATAGCCACTAGCTCTGTGTTTTGTGATTGTTTTGTTTCGTTTCCCCCTTTGAATTTAGAATTGGGTTTCCCTTTGTTTCCTTCTTCTGAGTGATCATGGGTATGCCCTGTCGTTGTTCCCATACTTCCCACATCACTGAAATCATCATCACTAGTTTCTTTCGCCATAAGTCTTAGATCTTTTAATAATCTTCATTCAAAAACATAAACTAATTCATTCAATTTTAGCTTTCTCAAATATATATATGGCGGGTGGAAGTTTGTTTACAAATGCTTCTGCAACTTCAAATGTTTCAAATATCAATATTTTGCTTCAGAATCAACAAACTCCTCTTGATTCTCTTTTCCTTTCTTCTTCTGCTACTTTCTTTGGTTAGTTCTCCTTAATCTTATCAATTTAACTTGTTCATAGTTCTCCTTAATCTTATCAATTTTGTTTTATGTTTTTGGTTTAGGTTCAAGATCTATGTTGAGTTTTGAAGGAGGGAAAAGGTGCAATAGATCATACTTGAACGGATTCAATCTAGACGAAAATGGAGACGATGGAATGGATGAGTACTTTCATCAATCAGAGAAGAAACGACGTCTCTCTATAGATCAAGTTCAATTTCTTGAGAAAAGCTTTGAGGTTGAAAACAAGCTTGAACCAGAGAGGAAAACAAAGTTAGCTAAAGACCTTGGTTTGCAGCCACGACAAGTTGCTATTTGGTTTCAAAACCGTCGTGCAAGGTGGAAGACTAAACAGCTTGAGAAAGATTATGAATCTCTTCATGATAGCTATCAATCTCTTCAGACTCATTATGATAATCTCCTCAAAGAGAAAGATAGGTTAAAAGCTGAGGTAAATTCAATTAACTTCACTTCAATCTTTCATATTAATATGTTTTCAAATTTCATTTTTATGGCAAATAAATTATTAGTTTTAAATTTTCATATCTCTATGTTTGGTTACTAATAATTTTTTTTCTAACAATACAATTTTGTGTGGTTTTTCAATATAGGTGGCAAGCCTCACAGAAAAGGTAGCAAGAGAGAAACAAGAGGGGAAATTAAATCAATCTGAAAGTGAAAAAAATGGATTGAAGGAATCACTAATGAAAAAGACTATGGTTGATTCAGTTTCTGAAGATGAGGGATCCAAAGTGTCAATTGTTGAAGCTTGTAATAATAATAATAATAACAAACAAGAAGATATAAGTTCATCAAGGAGTGACATTTTGGATTGTGACAGCCCACGTTATCCAGATGGAGTGCTAGCTAGAAATGATGCATTTGAATGCGAATATCAATCGGACATATCACAAGATGAAGAAGAAAACTTGTTGCCTCCTTACATCTTTACAAAACTTGAAGATGTTAATTACTCCAACCCACCTCATAGTTCATCTAGTTATGAATTTCAAGAGGAAGAAGATCATCATGCTCTTTGGCCATGGTCTTACTAGATCAATCCATATATGAATATAATAATATATCTTTTAATTTTTAGTATTTATTACCCTTTTTGTGAAGACTTTAAAAGTGAGTGACTAGTTAGTTGTGTGTGAGTAATAATGACTAAAAAAGTCAGAGCAATGGCAAGTTGGCAACATTTCATTTCATATTTGGAATGGTTGTGGATCTTTTAGGACCCCATTTTGTTACATTGTAAATTATGAAACTTTCTGTCTAAGTAATTGAAAGAATGTGATATGTTTGAGAATATTGCATTCTATTTAATTTATCAAAGAAGTTACAAATGAATAATGAGTCTAAGACAAGAGGCTGTTGAATTATAATGTGAATTTTGATGAGATAAGATGCTTATATTATAATGTCTAACTAGTGTCACAAATATGATTATAAAATTCATACCAAAATATAATAATTTACTAAAATATTATTGTGAACTTAAAAAAAAAACCTCATCTTAACACTGTGTCTTAAACTTATCTATGTTGAGCAGGCTCTAATAATAGTTTGACATGTAAGATTAATTAATTAACGTGAAACGGATAGCTAGACAGAGAGAGATTGATCAATTAATTCAACCATTTATAGATATTTAATTAAGTCCTTAAAATTCTAGGAGCATATCAATCTAGTTAATTTGTCACGTTAATTAGCAATATTGTAAAATATATGACTTAGAATTGTAAAATATTAATAAAGTTTATTTTTTTTTTTCTGTCTATGTCAATTATCAAATATATTTCTGAAAATATTCATTTAATTTCAAATGTATTTTTAATATTGTCACTAACAAAAAGACAAACTTGACTAATCTTTAGCAATTTTAGATATCACTTTAATTAGACTATTGATATTATAAGAGATTTATGGTTGATACAAAAAATTTCTCTAAATTAAACTCTCTAACTATACTACTATACTGTGTCAAGGTACCTATTGTTATTGTAATTGATATTTAAGAAGGTTTGTGTGAAGAAGTTGACTTGCTCCTTAATTAGTTGACAACATTTAAGCCTTGTGAATATAGGGGGTGTTAGTGTCACTTTCATTATCAATTGGTCCAAAATGGAATTTCAATTGGATCGTTGGATGGGAATCATGGACTTGAGTTCTTTGTTGGTAGTACGTACTACTATAGTACTTTAATATGATATCTGATTATTATTTTCTATACTAACCTTGCGAACAATATATATAAGACAGATTATTAGAACTAATATATAAAAAAAATACTGGTTGCGTGGCTGAGAATGCAATAATTTAAGGTCGAAATGGGACTCACATCAAGCAACATTTAAAGTTAATGCTCACACACAAGAAATTTGTTAAAAAATTAACATATATAAATTTTATGTAAAAATAATAGTTTTTTAGATTAATGAGTGTGTATTGTCAATATTATCATAATTATTTATGGTGTGATTAATTTTTCCATAGTTAAAAAAATACAATTTTGATAATGTGTGTGGTTGACTGTTAATGTGAAATTAGTTTAACTGATGGTACATAGTTTATTTTATCATAATTTTTATTTTTTTGTAAAAATAAATATACAATATCTAAGATAATATTTCTACATTTAGTTAATTAATAGTGTAAATTTTGTTACATTATTAATAAATCATAATCAATCAGATGTATAAATTTAGTAGTTAAAATTAAACATTTTGAAATATCTTTTGGGTATAATCGACAAACTTTTAAAAACTAAATTCATTCAATATATGTCAATAAAAAAAACAAATAATTAAATTCAAGAGATGAATAAACTTCATCTAAAAATAAATGTTTCTAAAAACCTCGAATTTAAATCATCATTTAAATAATTATTTATTAAATTTTATTTATCTCCTAAACAAATTTCAAATTATTAATATCAACTTCTCCTGAAACTGTAGTCTTTGGAAATCATTTTCAATACTCCTTTCATATCATTTTGTGTAGTCCAGTCTGAAAATGCCACGTGTCACGTCCCCTCGTAACTCAAAGGGGCTTACACCATTTCGTCCCAACGAACCTTACCATGTCAACCCACCTTGGAAGGGATTCACCAGATTGGTATCACGTGTACGAATGAGATTAACCCACGTGACGTACTGTAAATTTGTAACAACAATTTTTCTATTTTCTATTATCTATATTTTTGTTTTGAGTCAAACAAAAAAAAGAAATATGATTATGATGAAAGAAGCAACCAACAAGTATTGAAGGCAACCTCACAAATGTCCCCCAATCAAATACTCCAAAGTGGAATCTGCACATCATGACTGGGCCCCGATTGATGTTGACCTATCACAACGTGGCTTTTAATGGGGATCATCACATGTATTGTTGTTTGTTTTTATACTACACATAAAATATTAATGAAAATGATTGCTCATGTATTCTACTATCCATTCACACATCACCATAAATTTTCATTAATAGTAGATTTTGTTAAGGTAACACAACAATCCATTCATTCATACAAAACACCTACAAGATAAAAAAAAACCCCTACGAGTACAAAGAAGAACCCTCCCCCAAAAAAATGAGGCATACAAATTTAATAAATCTTGTAACTTGTAAGTACTAAATTATGACCATAATTTTACAAAAAATTTATTGACTTTTTTTCCTATTATAATAAGGATATATTTTTAATATGGAAAGATAAAGTCATAAAGTATAAGTTTTATATATGATACCAACCATTATTCTGACCTTAATTCGTTTTACAAAATTCATTTAGTAATTAAAATGTTAGATTTTTTTTGGAAAAAACGTCCTCAAAACGTTTCTGGTTAATAGTTATTTCATTTTTATCGCTCACTAGTATTGAAAAGACTACTGCTTTGGCAATATATATATATATATATATATATTATATTAAAAAAAGAGTTTAACAAAGCTTGTGGTCTTAATCTAAGCTGGCAATTGGCCATTTCGTCCATTCATGTGGAAGTGGATTTTTTTTTAGCAGTGGTTGAGCTTGAACAGTAATATTTCTGTGCGTAAGCCTTTGTTTGCGCAAATTATTTGGATTTTGATTGAGTGCAGTTTGACCACATACGATCACAAAGATTTTAATCATAAACCAAAATAAAAAACATATTAAAAATTTAAAAGGTAGATTTCAATTTTTATTTAAAACAAATTTTTTAATCTTAAATCTACGTTAGATCAATCTTAATTAAACAACTAATATCGTGTAATTATATTCAACTAGAGTTCTATTTATGTATTTTATATTTTACTTTAATTATTCATGTGTCAGCACTTTAGATGCTTTGATCGGATGCTTCTTGATTTACTTCCTCTCGGTGGGAAGTTTACATCAATTCACAAAAATAAAACATACATGATAGATACATTTATTTTTATGAGTTTAATGGAGACGTGTAAATAATTTTATTTTGATAATTAATATAAACTATAAATTATATAACTATTAATTAATTAAAATTATATCATGGAATAATTAAATCAATTATTTTTATTATTCAATAGTGTAAAAGTTGTTTACTTTGTTTACACCGTGTGGGTGCATGAATGATTTTATGTTCAAGATTACACTGTAACATCACACAATGTAACCATCAATTTTTGTGCAAACAGTGAACACACCAATTTGGCAACGTCAATTTAATACTGTAGGCAACCCAATAAATAAAGCCAATTTATATGTTTTGTGTTTCAACTTTTAGGAGACTATGCCGTGAATGCTATCGCTTGATATTAGTGGCTCCCGTGGTTGCTTTAGCCTTTATTAGTATTGGGGACTACGGTTTTGATTTGTTTCGAATTTCGTAGATATTTCTCATTGAGATTGCCAAATGAATTTGCAATTAACTAATCGTAAAAGTATGAAATGGGATGAACGTGACCCTAATATAACTATTGAAAAAAAACAAATCAAAATTAATTATTTTTTTTATTCTTACTTTCAGTCTTATAAATAAAAGTATCTCAAATAAATTTGATATATATTTAATTTAAATCAAATATATCAATTTTATTTAATCAATTTGAATAATAACGGAACCCACCTCCTCACTAATGAGACCTTAAATAACTTATTTTTTAAAAAAAACACATTATATTATAAAGGTAAAATATTTTTCGCACTCCTTTAATTTTAATTTTATGTAACAATTCAATTATTTTTTTTTCTTTTTGAATTGATCGTCTACTTAATTTTAAGTAATAATTTGATTATTATCAACAATGTTATTTTTTTTTATTTTATAAAAATTTAGAAAATTTATCATTATATTCAAACAAAACCCAAAAAATTATCATCTTTAACAAAATTCATATTTTTATCAAATTTATAACTCAAATCTTCAAATAAATTCATATTTCTATCTCTAATAACAACAAGAACAACATCAAATACATCAAATAAAAAACCAAATCATCAATCGCACTTTAAGATTTGATCCTTAAATCACCAAGATAATATATTCTTCTTCTTTCTATCATTCACCAACATCAAATGTGAATTCTTTATTTAACGAATTTGACTTTGTTATTGTTGTTGTTAGAGGCGAAGATATGAGTTTATTAAAAGATTTCATATATGAATATATGAATTTTCTTTAAATTGATAACAAATTTTTTGAGTTTTGTTTGAATATAATAATGAATTTTCTGTAAAATAATAATAATATTATTGACATTTTAAAACATAAAAATCATATCTTAAATTAAAATTAAATATAAGATTAAACCAAAAAATAAATAAATTATTACTTAAAAGTAAATTAAATTAAAGTAACACACTAGATATTTTTCCTATTTTCTCTAAAAGAAAGTTTTCCCTAAGTCCCAACACCAAAAATCAAGTTAATCCCATAATGCCAATACCATGATAATAATTGAAGTGAAAAGCGTATCAATAGTTGTAGTAAATTTTTTTTGCCTATTAATGAAGATTGGGCCGTAGACCAGCCCATGAGTGGATTCCTAGCCCAAAAGACGTAATTGTTTGTTTAGTATATATTTTTTTATAACTAAATAAGTATTTAATATCTATAAAATTATTATATTTTACTTTTAATTTCTATAAAAAAAATATTTGTAGAGATTAAAAAGTGCACACAAAAAAAGTATAAAAACTAAAAGTAAAATACAATAATTTTGTAGGAACTAAAATTTATTTAACTTTATATATGTATGGAGCATATCAAAAATATAAAATGAGAGGATGTGAGGGTTAAATCTTGACCATACAATCATGGTTGTGATTAGAAGAAAAAATCATGTAACTATTTTTTAAGTGATCATGTGTCATTATATATATAATGGGAAAATAACAATGAAAGTTAAGGATAAAAACGAAGAAAAGATATCCTCTGCGATTATCAGCTAAACATAGCTTTAAAGAGAAGGGAGGTTAAGCAACTCAATAATCCCATAAACCTCAATGTGACCAAGATTAGCAAGACGGTAGGCCCAGCGATTGATCAAGGGTAAGAGAATCCATTTCCACACACAAAGAGCTAATATCCAAGGTACTAGCCAACTTTAGACCATACACAATTAGTAGGGTAGAATTCTTGAAACGTGCCAATTAATATTCATCCTAGTTGAAGAAACACAAGTCAAATAATATTGATCATCTAATTGGGAGAAAGGAGGTTCAAGCACTAGTTGATAAAACCTCCTAAAGAATGATTGTATTGTCAATGGTATTGCCTGTATAATATTTTTAGAAGTTAATTTTCACACTCTTCTACTTCAATTCAAAAACATACATTTAAAAAGTCACTAATTCTTGTATTTTCGAAAATGGAGGTTTTTTAGCACTAAAGGCGAAGTAAACACAATACCCTTAATTTTTCATTGCGATTTGACCGGCACCTTCACTAGTCCTCATTCATAGGCAATATTAAGAATGGAAACACTTAATAACACAAACAATGATCAAGATAAGTAGAACATGTTATGGATGAGGTCACCCGAGGGAGGTAAGAAGGGGAAGAGAGATCACAAAAAATACAACTTTAAATCCAAACCATTTAGTTTAGAAAAACTTAAAATTTAAATCCAACGTAAATAACTGACAAGGGGGCAGTCACTTGGTTTCCTATCCCATGAATTGATGCAACAAAAAAGTTGTTCTAGTTATTTGTCATTACTTCACTCCATAGTGTTTCTACCATTTCGATACTTTGCTACACAAATAAGACTTTCTCCCATATTTACCATAGGAAGAAGAAGAACCATTGATAAGCAATGTTTAGAAGTATTATTGTCAAATAATTTTCAGACAAGATACAATACACACAATGAACCCATTCCAATACAATGTTGCAATTAGCAAGCTGCAAATAATTTACACTGGAGCCTTGATTCTAGTAGAACTCACTCACTACTTACAGTTCTTAATTCTGAGCTAAGAATGTTCTCCTGGGACCTTCAGTAAATCAAATTGGATTTTGGAAGATATAGCAGAAGCATATGATCACTGGCTACCAACGGAGCGATGTAGCAATCAATCATGGTTGTGTCAAGCAGGGTTAGAATTTGAAATTTTGCTTCATGTATAGAACCACCTCTTGCTGAAACAAAATTATAAAGAGATGATATGGTTTTTATAGATAAATGTTAATTGTTAGTATGTTATGTTACTAGCTAGTGTTTGAGCCCTAGACCTTTTCCTCAAACTTTTTTTGAATGTCTAAGCTCAACCACTTTAACTACGTCTTGGAGACACATCAAGACAAGATGTGTTTACTAGATCATTCTTTTATTGATAGTAAAAATAGATTAATGAATAGATAGATTGCTTACAATCAAACAGAGTAGAATGCATCCTGCTGCACCGGGATACAAAGCATACCAGAAACTCAAGTGTTGCAATTTAACACCATCAATGAAAAGCAATGGCATGCTTACGGCTGTACCATAGAAAAATTTGTTGGCTTAATAACGGCTGTACCACAAATAAGTAACAAAATTGAAGCAAAAATACCTACCTGGAGGGTGAACAGTGTCAGTGTAAATCATGTAAGCAACAGAAGCTGCAAGACTAGAACTCTTGGCTAGCAATCCAGGTCCAAATATTGTAAACGCCAAAACACCAATTGCTGCACAACCTATTTGGGCCATCAACATATTGTACTTCTGCATAATCACAATTAAAGAAAAGCATTTATGGAAGTATCTAACAAACTCCAACTCAATTTAGACACTGCATCAATGATATTTATCACATTAAGGCCTAAAAAGAGATACTAGTTAGTAGTAGTACCCGGGCAGAAGGGGCTGAGGGAGAGGCAAAGAGGAGAGCAGAAACTGCCCCTAATGGTGCCAATGTGATTGATAGTCCTTTTGGTGCCAATAACTGATCCATCTTTCCCAATATGGCCATTGCTGCAAATGCCCCTGATCATTTAAATTAAAAACACACAAAAACAAGGAGAAGCATTTAAAGTCATCAGATTTTCATATTAACAAGTGCTTTTCAAAACTAATTATTAAGGAAACAAAAATACATAATATTTACTAGATAATGAAAGAACAATTCTTCAAGAGCATAACAGATATGTCCTATTTTGGTTTTATTATCAAAGAACGTATTTCTTCTTTGTCTGTTCACTGTCCAAACTTGGTGGTAGAATTCACCAAGGGACAAGTTAATGTATTAACTCGTGATTTAATTAGAACTACGTGTTCTCAATTTTTTTTTACGAAACAGTTGCTAATGATATAACATTCTGATACCCTAATGGTGTCGCAATTTTTTTGGGCAGGTTGTCACGTTGGTATAATATTATATTTTTTAATAGTTGCTAATGATGAAATATATTTAATTAAATGTATGTATTTTTTTTTTTTGTTGTTCAAAATTTAGGATGTAGAGACCATATCTTAGTTTAAAGTAAGAAAAACTTTAAAGTTTATTATATTTGTTTCAAATGAAAAAATACATACGTATTTTTTTATACTAATGTGTATATAATAGTAAATATTTGCCTCATTCAAATGAAAAACATACATATGTATTTTTTTTCATACCATTGTTGTATATAGTAGTAATTAAATTAATTTCTAATGTGTCAAACTTGGTAGTAAAAACTTAACAACATGATTTTAAGGGACAAAAGTTCAAATGACAATTATAAATTTCATGTGGAACAATTGTAAAATAATATTAGTATCACCTTATTAATAATAATTTCTCTTGAATGTATTTTTTAAAAAAAAAAGGGTAGTAATTTAATTCATCTTTGAATTATATGCCCAAAAAATTCATTCTTGAAATGAATAAAACTAATTAAATACTAGTATATTAAAAGACTAAATTGCACTTTTGATCTTTAAGTTATTTTGAGTTGTCACTTCGTATCTTTAAATGCTCTTGACTATCTGTGTTAATCATTACTTCGATCAAAGGCCAACACAATAGGAAATTGTGGTGTTATCTCATGCTAATGTATCTAAAAAGTAAGTTTGCTTTGAGCACTCTAATTTCTTCAAAGTAACGGCGCTGGAGGCACAACCCGACTAATTAAGGTCAGGCGCGCATCACCGGTAGAAGGGACGAGTTAACCGATGCACACCAGAGGCATCAACCCAACCCAAGGTCTAACTACGAGCTTTTTGACCGCAACAATTGAAATATACGCTATTGGAGCTGAAATTACCGCGGCTGCTGACACTAGACTTGCCCTCCAATGGATAGCTTTTTTAAGTTTTATTCAATTCATTTTAGTCTTTTAAGTTATAAACATTACACACTTTAGTCCTTCAAATTATTTTTATTCTATTTTAATCCCTTAATTTACAAATATTAAATACTTCGGACTTTTAAGTTAAAAATATTATACACTTTAGTCATTTCAAATAGTGTCTAACATTGTAACTTAATTAACCAAAATGTCTATTTTTGATAAATTAAGGGATTTTAAAATATTTAATGTTGATAAATACAATGAAAATAACTTCGGGGACCAAAGTGTTTAAGTTTGTAAATTAAGAAGAATAAAAGTGAAACTTAAAAAATAATTTAGAAAGCCAAAAGTGTAATTTAACCTATGTTAAACGTTGTTTGAGGAGTAGTTAGCTTGTGTAATGGTACAAAAATGTAATTAGCACTACAATTAGTTTGGTAATTAGGAAGATAATTTGAAAAATGGCATGATTGAAGAAAAGAACAATAAACAAAAAAGGAAGCTGACCTGTAGAGGGCCAGAGAATGTCGCTGAAGGAAGGAGTGGAAGATGCTTTGGGAGGTTTCCAATTATCCCATATGGAGGATGAAGCGACGTCGCTTGATGCCTTAATCACATGTCTTCCTTTTAAACCATTATTACTATAACCTAAATAATCCAAAACTAATCTCTTCTTCTTCTTCCCTGTGATGATGAAGCTCCTATTCAAAGAAAACGATAATGGTACCATTAATTTGGTACCACAAACAGTTTCAGATGACATTTGAAGCATTTTATTTTATCACAACAAATCCCTTAAACTTAACAATACAATACAATACTGTAGTCGTTCTTAAAGAAACTGGAAAAGGCACGACACACAAATTAGCCTTTCAAAACGCCCAAAGGTCACCCTTACAAAACCACCACCAACTTTTTCTACTAAATTTCAATTTTAAAACTCATGCTATAACAACTCCGACCATTATTATTATAAACATAACTCACTTTATGTATTTGATCTAAAATTATAAAAAAATCGAATTAAATGCTTTAACGTTTTTTTATATATTTAAGACATAAGAAAATAAATAATAAATAAAATAGAATGGAATTGGAATGGAATGAAAGAAAACAAAACAATGGGTACAAATGACTAGTACTAGTAGGAGTACCTCCACCTCTTCTTAATTTGTGGTCTTCATCCAATCTTTCTACTTGGGCTTTTTTTCTCTAGTCATCACTGCAACTCCTTGTTTCGTAAACTTCTTTTCTTTCAAAACCAAAATATTTGTTTCATAAAAACAGGGTCCAGTTCTAAGGTTAAAGAGTATCTCACATAGGCTACGATAGACTAATGCTAAAAAATTGCTCTAATTTCATAACCATTAATATCACCACTTATATATAAAAGAAAATAAATATAAGTTGAATTTTTGAGGTTTGTGAAAATGAGTAATACCATAAACTTCCCGTGGCATTTCATCATTGCTAGAATTTTAAACGAATTCCAAACAAATTTTAAGCATAGACTAAGTTCATGTAATGTGTCTACGTAAACACAACTAAACCTAAGCTATGTTTTACAATCATGTAATGATACGCCAACTAAGTTCATGTAAAATTACAAAATTCAACCACGTACATGAATTTGGTTTATATATATCTACATCAACCGAGTTTCTGTATTGCCTAAAAGTTGTGAAATTGAAGGGTACATGAATTTTGTTAATCTGTGTGTAAATAAACCAAGTTCAATGAATAAATACGAAATAGTTTTTCAATTATTTTAAATTTTTAAATTATAAAGTACTAAAATTACTTTTTAAAAATCTATAATAAACGGGTGCTAAATTTTTTCATTTCACAACTCAAACAATTTTTTATTTTAATTAGAATATTTTATTTTTGGTGCAATTATAATCTTTTTATGTAAACACTTTAATACAATGTAACATTTAAAATATTGTGTCCACAATTTGGTAATCATGTAGCTTATCTTTAACTTACTATTTATTGGTTTTAACCATCTAATTTTTAGAAGAATAAAACTTTAATAATCGATAATTCGTTTGAGAAATAAATAAAATCTTGCAATAATTTTTCAACAACTCTCCCATTACTAAAAAAAACACCATAAATAACCACTATTTTTTATACCTATGCAATGGAATCGTAGAAAAACAACACCTTGAGCATGTTACGTCAATTTTTAATCAACCTTTTTCAAATCTTTCATATTAGGTGAAAAACACCGACTCAACCTTTTTCAAATCTTTCATATTAGGTGAAAAACACCGACACAGACACGCAAGATACATCACAGAAACATGGACATTGATAATAATTAAAAAAAATAAAAATGATTGAATATAATCAAGTGTGATGAAATTTGAAGTGTGGGGATAGATTGTAACCAATAACATAAACTGAGGATTCAGAAAATGTAATGGAATTTGAGTCACAAAATGATGATATATCCTTCCATAGAAAGAAGCCAAGAACGAGATCATTCCAAATACAAAAACCGCTGCCATGTCTACACTGTCCCTTTTTGTTTTGGCCACAAGAGACAGCAGCAAAAGGGGACAAGGAGATAAATGACAAATCTATTCACAAATGGTTGTTACACATTAGGTACAAAACTTTTCTACAAACCCAATAGTGACAATAACCTCTTGAGACATCAGCCATTATCACTTCAGTGATCCGAATGGGATTCATAAAACTCACTTGGACAAGGGGACATAACCTCTTGCTCAAGCAACTGCAATACTTGATTCATCGATGGACGATCATCGGCATTTGAATCCGTGCATCTTGCTGCTAGCTCCAAAATTATTTCAAGAGTTTCAGCATCCGCGTCGGTGCATCTTCTGTCAACCACATCTTCCAATCTGTTTTCTTTCAATAATGTGTTCATCTGCAAAAAATAATTGTCAAAACTTAAGTATTGAAATTGTCGCATATTCATAAGGATATGCTTTGAATAAGTTAAAAGCTTACCCAACCAACAACGTTTAAACCTCTCTTTACAAAGGAAGGATCTGTAGGCCTCTTTCCAGTTACAAGTTCGAGTAATAAAACTCCAAAGCTATATACATCTGACTTCTCAGTGGCTCTCCCACTTTGTAGATACTCTGGTTAATACATACAAATAATAATCCATAAACCATTCAGTTTGTTTACTGATATATTCAAACTCTACTTCATCGAATTGTGAGTTAAGCATCTCTCAGCCAAACCAATGATATTTGTATATTAATTAATAAAATTGTAATTGTAATGCATATAAGTTTTTCAAAGAGACAACATTAGTGCAATTGAAATTTTCAAGAGCTAAAGATGCTTAATTATGTGTCCGTGATTGCAACATTGTTGACGAATAATGCATAAAGAGTTGACACTAATCTTCTCAGTTTACATACCTGGTGCCAAATAGCCAAATGTGCCGGCAACCACTGTGGTAACATGTGCATCTTCATCAACCAAGAGCTTTGCAAGACCAAAATCAGAGATGTGAGGCTCCATGTTTTCATCAAGAAGAATATTGCTAGATTTTATGTCACGATGCACAATTTTCGGGCTGCATTCATGGTGCAAGTATGCCAAACCCCGGGCAGAACCAAGGGTTATCTTTAGGCGATCATTCCAATTCAAGGGCTGTCGTTCAGTATTTTCTGAGGAAAAAACAGGAACAATTTTTCATGATTCTAAGACATATCCAGACAATATTCTAAATGTGTATGAGCTATTGGCTGAGTCATAGGTTAACGTACGATTCCAAATAATAGATTATGGTAAAATCCTCTTATAAAAGTTTCACATTTATTAGAGATCATACCATGCAAGATATCATCTAAGCTGCTTAAGGAAAAATATTAAGTGCATATAAATAAAATGAATCATACCATGCAACAGATCATCTAAGCTTCCTAAGGCCAAATAATCATAGATAAGGAGCCTTGAAGAAGGGAGCCTGCAATAACCGCGTAGGTTTACTAAATTTATGTGCTTGATGCTCCCCAAGATCTCTAGTTCCCTTTCAAACACTTGATCAGACCCTTCACGGCTTCGGTCAATCCGCTTAACAGCAAACGTACCACAATCGTTCATCACCATTCGGAAAACAGTCCCAAATCCTCCTGACCCTACTATATCCTCTTCATCAAGTGACTCCAGCTTTTCTATGATTTCAGATGATGTATATGGCATATCACCGTGGAATGTAATAAGTTTAGCGCCTGTTAAGAGACTAGGTTAGCATATATAAATAAGATGATATTAATTTTTTTCTTCGTCGCTGTTAATGGGAGGTTGTCATAATTGAGACATAGCTCTTACTTGCTGATGGATCAACTTGCTTCTTGACTTCTGTGTATTTCTTAGCAGCTCTTTCCTTCTTTGAAAACGATCGAATCCAGAGTAATGACAGAGTTATGACAAGTGCAAGGCCCATAGTTGACACTGCCCCAATTAACACTCCCTTCACGTAATGCGAAGATCTTTTAGGAGGCACTGCATACATTTAAATATTTATAGTTTCAAGCAGATGTAAACTAAACATGGAAACTAGTTAGAGAAAAGGATCATACACTATCAGTGTAAAATATCCGATCACATTTTATCATTGTGCTACTTTGTTATATCATTTCCTTAAATATATCAACAAATATCTATATAATGAAATGTGATTGGATGATAGTGTAAAACTTTTTTACCTTGTCAGTGTATATTTATTAAACTCAATCAATTACAAATATAGTAAGTCATATAAGATAGTATTTAGAAATCAATTCAAGGAATTGACTTGCCTGCAGATTCATCACTTTCGGCGTGCGGTATCACCACAGGGAATCCAAGTGATGTCCGGCATGGCTTTTGGACTTGTCTTCCACAAAGATCTAAATTGCCGATAAACCTATTCATATGCAATTAATTCAATAAAGAGAAGTACAAACAGGCAATGAAACCAACTTGTTCCTCAAAAAATGCATAGAACAAACACAAAATAACATGAAAAACAAGAAATCCAATACATATTCATCGCTTAACCAGAGAAATTTCTAGCCATCTGCAATACAACAACCTTCTCTTAACAGCCAAAAACTTAAGAAAACCGCAACTCACATTACTTTTAATATCCTTACCTATAAGAATAAGAATTACAAAACATGCACTCTTATTTGACTCTAGTGATTTAAAAAAATTGACTACTATAATTCAAGTTTCAGATACATTTTCTCATCATCCTACTAAAGCATATAAAAGAATAGACTTGTTGGTTATTATTACAAAAAACATCTAAGAAAATTTCAAATCCTGCTTGGTCTAATGGCTACAATGCATCAGCCACAAACAACAAAACTTTATAAGGCAACAGTACATACGAGTTCTTCTGGAAGGTGCTTAATACTCCAATGTCCGGGATTTCACCAGAAAAGAAATTGGTAGACAGGTTCCTAAGACAAGGAAGTCGGAAGATCAGTATAATAAAAAATAGACGTTTTCAATATCAATATGCCACTGAGCTAAGTAGGCTAAGTTGACTTACAAAACTTGCAAATGTGAGAGACGGCCAATAGAGGAAGGTATAGACCCTTTTAATGAATTACTAGATACATCCCTGTATTGAAAGTTTGCATTAAAATCATAAACTATTCAGCTGAACTCAAATCTCAACAAAGATATGTTCTTAGCTATTAAGAAAAACTAGAAATCAGTTCATTTCATTACAAAGGGTGAAAGAGGGACTTACAATATATTTAAAAATGAAAGGTTTCCAATGCCTGATGGTATACCACCTTGAAAATAATTAGCCCTCAAGTACCTTTCAATAGAGTCAAATGAATCATTCATCATAGTATTAGGAAAAAAAGGAAATATATTGAGGGAATAAACATGGAAAATTTCTAACAAAATAGTGACCTATTTTCACTTACAAGGCTCTTAGCTCAGTACAATTGGTAATTTCACTAGGAATGATTCCATGCAAGCCATTCTGATGAAGTGCTCTGATTCATTAAACACAGAATAGAATAAGAACGACTAGAGTCTATGTATGTTTGGATTGACAGTGACTTGGGCAAAATCATAGTGGCACCATGATTTTGTTGAAGCTCCAAACTTAAGCAAAATCGCGGTGGCTAACCTTGATTCCGTCGATCCAAACATGCACTAATGAAGTAAATGCACCAAAAATAGCAAGAACATGTTCTACTTACAATCTCTGTAATCTACTGAGTTTACCAATACTGGGAGATATTATGCCTCCAAGTTGCATATATGGTAGATTTCTGAACAACACAATACAAATAAAATCATATTCAGCTCAGAAAATGGCCAAAAAAAGTAGTAAAATGAAGAGAATGGTTTTGCTTGCATACATTGAGCGAACTCTTTGTTCACCAGGATGACAATTGATACCAGTCCATGCACAAGGAGACTCATCAAACTCTTGCCAGTTACCAAGAACATTCTTAGTATCATTCAAAGTGCTTTTTATCTCCAACAACGTTAACCCTAACAAATTGAACAAAAAACACTTACAAGTTTGAAACTTTAAACAAATTCCCAAAATGGGTAAAAGTACCAAATGCAATTATTCTAGCAAAATAGATAAAAGAGGATATTTTTTTTAAAGCGGAAAAAAAAACTAGGGTTCTTAGTTATTACCATCTTGGCTGAGAGCAAGAGATGAAGGGTTGAAAAGTGTAGTCAAAATCACTAAGAAAGCATAAGCTACAATGGTGATTTTCATTTTGAAGAATCTCAAATGAGTATTTTGAAGTTCTATGGTGGGAATGAAACCACACTAAGAGAGAGAGTGTGTGTTGAAGTGATGATTTTTTTAGTGGTGAGTGTGATGACATTGTAGACCAAAAAAAAGGGGTTCCATAATTTGAAGTTTGAGGTTTTTGAACATAAAATAATAATTATAATTTTGAAACATGAAAAGGAAGAAAAAAAAAAGAGAATGCTTTGGTTATACTCCAATATTTTAGTATATTTTATGAAAAGAGAGTGAAAAAGGACAATTTTTGAAAGTTGGTATGAAAAGTTGTGCAGTGTGAAGAAGCCGTTGTACAAGGCAAGATTCAAAGTTGAAGCCTTTTAACACTCGCTTGTCCAAGCGTAGAAGTATACGCGCCTATGAATTTTGGATTGTAATGTGTAATAATAACCAATGGAAAGAGGTGTTGAATGCCACGTTAGCGAGTGGGATTGCACTTATATAGGATCGCGAAGCTAAGCACGTTGTGCATAACATTGCATGTCTGAAAAACTTCAGACATTTAAAGGAACTATACTTCGTACGATGGGTCGTTTTAGCCTGGACCAATTGATCTATTGGTCTATGATGGACTATTTTTTACACCGTTAGATTTGTTTATCCACCGTATCTTATCATGAGTTATTTGCACTAAATCTAATCCAACAACTCTGACAATTTCTCCTCTCTCTTTCCCTTCTCCATCCACTACTTCCACATCAACGATTACAAGGCTAAAAATTAGAGGACAAAAAAATGTCTATCTTTGAGGCTTTGGTGTTTGTAATACTTACAATCATAGACGAACTATTTTGTTGTTATAAAGTTACACAAGCGTGTATATGTGTTGTTGTTTTTTTAATTAATTATAGTTTTAGTCTTCTGATTATATCAATTTGCGAAATTGTTATTCTATTTTAAAAGTCGACAATTTACGGGCTTACATTTTTTTCTTGAATTTTTGAATTAGGTTAAAATAAATTAAAATTAAAATTGTTAAAGTGGTTTTTGAATTAGGTTTGTTTAACTGTATTGTTTTAAATATGTGATTCAATTTATAAATAATTTAATTGATTTTACTTTTTATTTTTTTTATTTAATGTAATTCAATTTATTAATATGGTTCAATTAATCGTATATTTTATATATCATTAATCGATAGTGATAAATTGAAATCCAATTTATGACGACTCGTTTAGACTATTTGAATATTGTTGGTGAAGGTATCATATCTAAAATCCATTAATTCAAATTTGTTGTTTCTCTCGTATTGTTAAAAATTGTAATAGCCCGGTCCATGCTCTAGTTAAATCAGCTCACTTGTATCCTAATCAAATTTGGTTGGAAGAAATTTCTTCTAACTTGGACCATTTTATTCACGAGGATGTGATCCATATTGTTTCTTCTTAAGTGATAAGGTATTTTGTTTTAAAAAAATGTATGTGTATTTGTTGAATTGTGTACTTTAATTATGCATGAAATAAATAAATAAAATCACAACTCAATTGTAAAACTATCCAAATATCTTTCACACATAATCATAGACATTAATAAACAAACACTCTTTCAAAAAAAAAAGACATTAATAAACAACAAACGAATTAAATACTTAAATACGGATTTGATTTATCTAAGATAAACAATTCACTTTAGAAAATAAGTGAGTAGTTTCAATCATTTATTAATAAATCAAATGTAGATATTATAGATACATTAAAATAAATCAAGAGTCTTTTAAAATAATATTTAATTTTTTCACTTTATACTTTACTCATTCAAGAGAGTATAGTTAAATAAAGTGTTTGTTACTAAATTTAACTCATTTAAAGTGAGTGAATCCATTTGATCCTCAAAACAACAAAAACTTGTATCACAGATATTATAATTTTTTGTTTACAATGCAATTTTAATTGGGTAAACTATCATTTTCGTTCATCAAAGTGTATAATGTTGTTATTTTGGCCATTGACTCAGTTATAACTTCAAATTAATCATCGAATGATCAAATAGTTCTCGAAAGATATAACTTACTACCATAAAAATTAATTAAAAAATACAACTTAATGTCAAAATAGTCTGAGACCATTATAACGTCATATATTAAATTGATCCATGTTTTGATAATTCGAAAACTAATTTGAATTTTTTGTTGAGTTAAGGACTAAAGTGACAACATTCTACATGTTAATGGTCTAAAATGATGGTTTACCCAATTTTAATGGTTATTTTCAAATGTACCCTATAATTAATATTTGGCTTAACTACAATTTTAGTTCCTCTATTTTTATTGATTCACGAAATTGGTCATCTTATTTTAAAAGTCCACAATTTTTGGTTCATTCATCTGATTTTTTAAGCAAAAAATGATGAAGTGGAATGTTTTCAATAACGTGACATATGATACGATGATGTACAACAATTAACACCCATGAAATTGGAATAAAACGCAGTAAAAACTTAACTTTCAACTTCAAAAATTTTCATATTTTTAATTTAGTTAATGACACATGAATAACTATTGCATCTATATGGTTCTATATCATATAATTGTATGTCATGGTCGTTTAAAATATGTCAAATCGTTATTTTTTAGTTCAAAAATATGAGAAAGAAACTAAAATTGTTGACTTTTAAAACATGTGAATCAGTTCCGTGAATTGGTAATAATAGATAAACCAAAACTGCAATTAAACTTTAATATTATGTTCAACACTCTCAAATTATTATTCTTCACTTTACATTTGTGATAATTAAAACACATCAATTATTAGTTAAGATAATTTACCATAAATAAAAAGGATAATTTAATAAAATTATTATTCTCTTTATTTTATTTTTCATCTTTTCTTAATATATCTCAAATAATCAAATACAACAAGAGTATTACATTAATTATTAATCCCGTATTCAAAGCTGTTAATTTGTTTCTGTTATTTTGTTACCGTGCTGCAAAGGACAGTATTAAAGTGTCAACCTAGTTTTGATGTTTTTATTACTAGGTGATGCTTTTACACTCTTACATAGGAACTATTATTATTTGTTGTAATGAGCTTCAGTAACCAAAACTTATAAAAAAATATTTCTCACATATTTTTCTTCACGCACAAAAACATTAATCACATCTGCAACTAATAATCTTCCTTGGGTTGTTTGAGGAATAACGACACCTAAAAATTCTCAAAAAAGTTTAACCCCTTTGAAAGAATCAACCACATAACTTACTTCAACAAAATAAGGGATCAACCACACGACACTTTAGTGAAAAATTAATTAAAAAAAAAAAATAGAAACCCTCATGCATGTGTATTATATGCACACATATATATATATACATACATGATATAATGTTATTTACAAAAAGAATTTAACAATATTAGAAAAAGGGTTTCAATATGGAGAATGTTGTGAACACTAATTCTCCTTCTGTACTCGAGTTAGAACATGAGCAAATACCAACTACACCACCCTCTCCTTCTAATGAAATTTCATCTAGATCAGAAGTAGGAGGATGGAGATCCGTTAAATTTATCATTGGTAAAATATACATGTTTTCTAAATTAATTACATTAATCGTTCTTACAAACATTATTTTTCATTTTCAACAACTTTATTTAATTATTGCATGTTATGAATTAATTGTTTTTTTTTTTTTTTGAAGGTAACGAGTCATTTGAGAAATTGGCATCCATGAGTTTGATATCAAATCTAACAATGTACCTTCTCACGAATTACAACCTTAGTAGTTTATTCGTTGTTAATGTTGTCCAAATTTGGAATGGATCTTCCAACATTGCATCAATAGTTGGTGCTTTCATTTCCGATACTTATTTGGGCAGGTTCCGGACCCTCCTTTATGGCTCAATTGCTTCACTTTTGGTAATTAATTAAATTAACATCTAATTATTTTTTCTTGATTAGAATCCGTGCATGCACACATTTATCATCGATTATCATTTTTTCATTATATATATATATATATTTCCATTCTACACCATATGTACCTTAAATAACTGTGTGTTAATGAAACAATCAAGTAATTGAACTAAAGTGATTAATAAGTTTCAGTTAAAAACGAATCACAATGAGATGGAAGATTAATTATTAATAGTGCTGACTCATTAATTAAAAATGGAAGTGATAACTAATTTAGCTAATTTATTTACTCAGTAATGTCTCCAAAAGAGCATTTCAATGCTATGAGTTAGAACACTGAATGAGTATTATGTAGGAGGTGTTAATCTTTGCTACTAACAATTTGTTTGTAAAAAAACATGTCACTTCATCGATTTACATTGGATGGCGTACGGGTAATGATACGTTAAAACATGTGAGTTCATCATCGTGCTGATTAACTAGTTGAACCCAACTACTTGGATTATGAATCCCATAGTTTTTTTATTTAAAATTTGAGAATGCACATATAAAGCCAGTTTGGATTGTATTTGACAGGGAATATTGATCATGACACTAACAGCTGGTATACATCAATTGAGACCAATTGCCTGCGAAGATAGACCTCATTGTGAATATCCACAAAATTGGCAGCTAGGTGTTCTATTTGCAAGTCTTGGACTATTATCCATTGGTGCTGGTGGTATTAGGCCTTGCAACATTGCTTTTGGTGCTGATCAGTTTGACACAACTACAGAAAAGGGAAAGGGACAATTAGAGAGCTTCTTTAATTGGTGGTACTTCACTTTCACCATTGCACTTGTTGTAGCACTCACTGGTGTTGTCTATATTCAAACCAATGTCAGCTGGGCCTTAGGATTTGCGATACCGACAATCTGTCTCGCTTTTTCAATAACTATTTTTCTGCTAGGCCGCCACACTTACATTTACAAAAAACCTCAAGGAAGCATCTTTACAGACATGGCAAAGGTGATTGCAGCAGCGTTTAGAAAACGTCGGCTTCAGCCTTCTGATAGAAGTTTTTATAATCCTGCTTCTACTTTTGAGGACAACATTAGGCTTGTTCAGACAAATAGGTTGAAGTTCTTAGATAAGGCTGCTATAATAGCTGATCCTAGTGAATTGAACAATCAAGGTATTGCAAAAAATGGTTGGAGACTTTGTAGTTTGCAACAAGTAGAACACCTCAAATGCTTGATTGGAATTCTACCAATTTGGGTAGCAGGAATTTGTTGTTTCATTGTAATGGATCAACAAAACACATTTGGTGTGCTTCAAGTTATACAGACTGATAGGTCTATTGGACCTCACTTTAAGGTTCCACCAGGGTGGATGAATTTGACATCAATGATAGCTCTTTCATTTTGGATTTACATTTATGAGTGTATCTATATTCCTCTAATGAAGAGAATCAACAAAAGGGCTACAAGAATGTCCATGGTGCATAGAATCAGAATAGGGATTATATTATCCATTTTATGCATGTTGGTAGCAGCAATAGTTGAGAAGAAGCGTCGCGACTCGGCCTTGAGACAAAGCTCGTTTATTTCGCCTGTGAGCTTCGGTTTACTCTTGCCACAATATGCACTGTCAGGTCTAAATGAAGCATTTGCTGCTGTTGCTTTAATGGAATTCTTTACCTTACAATTGCCAGAGTCTATGAGGACCGTTGCTGGTGCAATTTTCTTTCTAAGTTTGTCCATTGCAAACTACTTAGGTTCCTTAATTGTCATGATTGTTCATAAAGCATCAAATACAGCCAAAACACCATGGTTAGGTGGTCCTGATTTAAATCAGAATAGGCTTGATTACTATTATTATGTGATTGCTGCCCTTGGAGCTTTGAATTTTATCTATTTTCATTTCTTTGCTAGCAATTATTTGATATGCAACAAGGCAAATGAGACAGTTGAGGTGCAACAAGGGCATTCAATTGCTGGTTTCAAGGGTGAATCATTTGAACAAGATGATGAAGAGAAGGGTACATTAGGCACTAGATTAAGGGAAACTTAATCACATGATGCTAAACTTTAAATTCCATAAACTCTAGTTCTTTGGAGCTATGCATTTACTTATTGCTAATTTTTTTTTTTTCATTAGAGAAGCTCCATTCTATTCAGTTTTGGTCTTGTTGTATAAGGTTAAAAATCTTTTTTTGCCTTGAACACTTCATGTGACTGTTAGATAGCAAATATTAGTTTAGAGATTAAATTTGGTTACATTTTGCCTCCATTATTATACAATATTAATTGGCATTTAATCCTATTATACAATGTAGTGTAATAGGCAATTTTAAACCCACAAATTAACCATGATGAGTCTTTTGATTATAGGAAGGAGAATTAATGTGCAAGATACATTATCAAAATGTGGATATAAAGATCTTTAGACCCAAAAAAAAAAAGGAGAAATAAAGAAAACATGAAACTAGCTTCGTCAAAATTGAAACAAGAAAGTACAAACCAGACCAATGTACCTAAATGTTCGCAAAAATATTGCAAGAACGTTTACAAACTTTAATATTATGATACCTACCCAAAGAACTAGCTTAACATTCTATGATATAAAAAAATTTATTTTTGTAACCAATAATTTAGAAATTATTGTTTAGAGGTTTTAAAGAAAAACAGAAGTGTTTTGTGTTTCTCTCGTAATGATTTTTTTTAACTCAATTATGAAAAATCATTTTTTGTAGATGCTATCAAAAACAGCTGTTTTTTTTTTAAAAAAATATATATAACAAATATGAAAACTTTCAAAAGTGTTTTGTTTATTAAAAAAGACAAAAATATATTTAAATTTTTAATTCAATTTCTCCTTAGATCGTTTAAATTTATTTTATCTTAATTTAATTTTTAAGTTACATTATACGTGTACTTTTAGTCATTTATTTCAATTTTGACAATAACTAATTCAATTGAAAGTTTCTCATTATTTGAAATTCTATCTAATTGTGTAACAATTTGTCTCTCATATTACTCCTTCAAAAAACATCTATCAAATTTTATAAATGATCCATGTTTCTTGATTCTAAAGATACGCATAGCCTTAAAAGCAAGCTACTAAAAGTCTATCCATCAATAATTTCAATTTTTTTCACATGCAAAATAATCTGGAATGTGTTATTTAATATATCTTTAAAACTAATTGTGCAAACGAATGTAATTTAATTGACCAAATCGAGAAAATATAAAGTTAAAAATTTTAAACAAAAATTGAGTTAAACTTTAAAAAATAATTTTTGTCTTAAAAAATATTTTTTTTTACGAAATACCACCTCAATTCTTATATATAAGACTACGTTGACTAATTCACGAAAATAAAGAAAATAAGTTATAAAAATATTAAATTTTTTAAAGATTTATATATTTTATCAGTTTAATTTTGAAGAGAGAGTTAATTTATGATTTTATGATATTATTTATTATATATTGTAAAAATATAACATAATTAAAAATTGGGGGTAAGTTTGTAAAATGAGTAACTAATACAATTAAAAAAGGGAGAGAAGTCTCGAATAAAAGGACAATAAAAAATCAGAAAAGATGTTATTGAAGGTGAGTGAAGTAGGACATTTCCACAGAGACTTTTACTTGAAACCAATTACTATTTTCAACCACGCTGTTTTGTTTTGGAAAATGTAATCTTGGTGTCTCTTTCTGTCGACTTCGTTGGCCTGATTTTACACTCTGGCGCTATCATCTCCTTTTCCAAATCTTAGGATGAAATAATCGTAGATTCTCCACGCGTATCACATATTCACATTTGCCACCAACGACTCAGAGCTTCCATTTAATTTATTTGGGTCTTTTTAGGCTCTCTTTCTCCTTAATTAAAATCCCAGATCGCAACATGCTTTGGTTCAAGCAAGAGTTTCCGTTATAAAAAGTGATTGACTTCTATTAAAATAAATAAAGTGATTGAGAATCAATTTCTTTTATATTCTCTTTTATCTAAAACTCTTCTTCGTTGTACTCTGCATTAAAGATTATCTATTGCCATTTTATTTTTTTATAATAAATAATTAATTTTTAATTTAATAAATAAAAATTAATTAAATAATTAAAAAATTAAATTCTGTTAATAAATTAATTAAAATATAATTGGTCACATCTCCACCTTATTTTTTAATGTCAAAATAAAATAAAACATTTTAGTACATAAATTTTTAATGTAATAGATAATAGAGAATTTTAAATAAAAAAAATATAAAAGTAAAATATCCACTCTAGCCTTTTCTTTAAGATAATTTCAACTGAAATTAATATACTCTCCCATTTGACAGATTCAGACAAAGTAAAATAAATAATAAATTTATTAAGTGACACATTTAAATATATTTTTCTATATTTATCAAATTGTTAAATAACTTACAGTATGGAGGGAGTGATAATTAATTTAAGGACACGTTTTTTGAAATATATAGGCTAAATAGCACTCGTGGTTTCTTAACTTAATTTTAGTTAACGTTTTTGTCCTTTATTTTTTTCTCTCCTGATTTGGTCCTTTATTTTAATTTTAAGTGACAATTTGATCTTTTATGTTTTAAAATGTCAACAATGTTATCCTTTTGTTTTTACAAAAATTCATCAAAATTTTCAACCAAAACTCATAAAATTAATTATATTCTTCAATATAATACAAATTTCATCAAATTCAAAACTTAAATCTTCAAATAAACTCGTATTTTCATCTCTAACAACATCAAATAAAGAATAAAAATATGAGTTTATTTGAAGATTTGAGTTACGAATTTGATAAAATTTGTATTATATTAAAGAATATAATTAATTTTATGGGTTTTGATTGAAAATTTTGATGACTTTTTTGAATTTTTGTAAAAATAATAATAATATTGTTTATATTTTAAAACATAAAAGATCAAATTGTCACTTAAAATCAAAATAAAGGACCAAATCGAGAAGAAGAAAAAGATAAAGGACTAAAATGTTAACTGAAATTAAATTAAGGGACAACAAATACTATTTTGCCAGATATATATGAAATTTGATTGACGAAAACATGCTTTATACATCCATTATGACGAGGAAGATTAATTATGCATGTACGACGTATTTTGGGAAATTGGTGTGACTATTTGGAATAACATAGACTATTAAAATTTGGCTAGAGTATAATTTAAATTCTATAAAATTGGTTTATAAGCTGATCATTATTTTTCCTTACAAACACATTTTTTTTATGTTATATCACATACAATATAAGACACTTAATGCATTCATTCATTTTAGACTAAATATTTGAGTATTCATTCATTTTAGACTAAATATTTGAGTGTGATCCGAAAAATTTAATATAGAAAATTTGATAGTATGGGGTGCAATGGGTTTAAAATAGGTTCTAATACTATATTATGGTTGTAATATTGAGTATAAGTGTTTTTTTACAAAATTAACTTATAAAATGATGAATGTTTCTCTTTACAAATTTATTTGAGACCTTATATTTAGTCTATATGAGACTTACATATAAATGGTGGATATAAATATTAGTATTATTGTCTTTAAGTTTTAATTCAACTGACAAATATGATATTGTTAAGTTGGATGTCTTGTCTCGAATTTGAATCTAGAACCTCACAGTTGTGTTAGTTAATTATGGTGAAATTTACTATCTTTTCTTAGATTAAGAAAATGCATGTTATTCATTAACATGTTTTAGGTACCTATACCCTCAATTCCTTTCCTTTATTACGACAACTCATTAACAACACTTGCGAAATCATACTTGTGTGTCATTCACCACTCAAATACTACTTCTTTGAGATTCAATCATAAAAGATTTAAATGAAAATCTTTGTTTTGTTGGGAAGAGTTTAAATTTTTAGGTTGATTCTCCTAATAAGATTATTCATGAAGTATTTGACAACAACTCATCTTATTAAATTGACATATCTTTGCAATTATATAGTGAAACTAATATAAGTTAAATTCTAGTAGAATTTACTTGGTTGTCGAATAAACTATTGTTGCAATTAAATATTTTGTCAACTGAGGTGATAAGATACATAGAGAGAAACAACAGGTAAATGAAATTTATGATATGTGTATCACTAGTCTTTAGAGTGACAGAGTGGTGGAGGATGAAATCGTAGAAATTTATCAAATCTCTTATTAGTATATCTATAATTTGAATGTTGTTTGTGATATGCGTCTCCTAGAAAATCTTTAGAGCAATAATGCGACAAAGTTATTATTTATCATAATCAAGATTTTGCTCAAGTTATTTCGTAATAAATGAAGAAAAAAATCTAAAGTTGTGTATTTATTATATTAAGAAACCAAACACGATTAATATTATTTATATATACACTTTCAAAAGAATATATCTTAAACAACTTTAATAGTTTGGTCTAATGTTAAAAAATAAATATTGAATATGAAAATCTACTGGTTCAATGTTTGTTTGTTAGTATCATTAAAATGAGACCGATATAAATCTTTTTATAAGTATTTAATAAATTTTAAAATTTTATCTACATTGAACTGAAGCTGCAGATGCGATTATGCATTTTCATTTACAATAACACAGTATTTTAGAATCATATCATATTATATTAACATATTTTTTGACAAGATTTATAATTTTCTTGATATTTATAATTTAAAGCTATATCACATCATGTTCCAAATCCAATAATGAAAGAAATACCCTTTTTCACATTATTGCGTATATAAATTTTGCTGCAAGATTTTTTAGATAAAAAAAAATTAATGAAAATATGGCAAATTTTAAAAATTGACTACTCAATTAAGAATTTACTTGATGTTGATAGTAAGAGGAAAAGTAGCCTCCCCCTAAACTCGATATTTTCTTGAGCTTCCTTGTTCTACTAGCTCTTTTCTACTTGGTAGAATAATCAACCGAACTTGGATTTTCATTTTTGTTTATTGCTATGGTTTTTATTTTTTATTATAAATAATTGGAGGGTACTACTGTCTAGTGTCTATTCAAGTCAAGTGCATGCATGTGCAGTGCAAACTCTTATGGACCCTTTTTTAATTAAAATAATGCGAGATACGACTTAATCTCTCATTCTGGTGACCACTTTTTTGTATGTTAGTTTTGCAACCAAAACAAAACTCAAACATCAAACAGGTCACAATTGGGCCTGATGTTGATGCCACGTGATGCTGCTACTGATTCATTATTAAAAATTTGAATAATATGTTGTTAAGATTAGTTCTAGCTCAAATAAGTAAGAAGTGCTAAGACTATAATTTCTCCACAATTTTCCCTTTGATTTGACTACAGAGCCATTTTTTTAAGATGTTCATTCATCACATAACTCTTAAATATATCAAAATTATAAAAATATTTTTTTAAAATTATTTGTTATTAATAATTTTATATATCAAATTAATTAATGAAAGATGTATTTAAAAATATATTAAATTAATTAATAAAAGATATATTTAAAAATTAAATTAATTAATTAAAAATAATTGATAAAAACTGGATTTATATTTATTTTTACAATTTTGATGTATTTGCGACTATTGCGACAATGTCTCGTATAATTAAAAATCAAAATAATTATCTACTCCTTTTATTTTTTACATTTGATAACTTTAAACAGGAACTATACATAAATTTAATCCAATTAGAGAAAAATTGTTAAAAAAAAAAAATTATTTATAACATGTGGAGTGTACTAACACTCCTATAAAAATATATACTCATAACCTTCTTTCCATTCATTTAATTTTTTTCACACATATTAAAAAAAATTAAAATTATATAAATAAAAGAAAGAGAATAACACTTTTACTAAATATTACTTTTTTCAACTATATATTGGTTTATAATCCACCATTATCATATTATAATATATAATGTAAAATGTAAGATAGTGAATAGAAAATGATATATCTCATATTAATCGGAGGGTATAATTGGGAAATAGTAATTAATATTAGAAAAAAATATACATTTAGTCATTTTAATTTAGCTCAATTTTTGTTTAGGTCTTTTACGTTTATTTTTTTCCAATTCAATCATTTAAATTAAATTCATTTGCATTATTAGTCTTTAAATATATAAATTACGTATGTAGTCTTTTAAGTTTGAAAATTTTTTCGAATTACTGTCATGAAATGTTAAGATCTAATCGGAATATCGCACCAAGTTGGTTGTCCAAACTACCTTGCATGTGAAAAAAGTTAAGAACATTGATTACGTAGATACACTTTTATTACTTTGTTTTTAAGGCTATATGTGAGTTAAAATGGTTGTAACGAAAATCAAGAAATATATATCATTTATAAGATTTGATAATGTTTTCTGAAGGATTAGTATGAATGACATATTGTTGCAGCATTTAATAGAACATTAGATAATCAAAAGTTTTCAATTGAACCAATTAAAATAAAGAAATAAGGTGCAAAAAGAATATAATTTAAATAACCAAATCATAATAAAATAAACTTAAAAAATCTAAGCGAAAATTAAATTAAACTTAAAAGACGGTGTATTTTTGTTTTAATATTACATTAAAAATTGGAAAATAATGATTTATTTTATTACGGAATGAAAGGAGTAATTATTAATATGATATCCATGCATTGAGAATAAATAGGTGGATGAATTTTATACGAGTCTTTTGGATATATTTAAAATGAAATTCAATTATTGTCTAATACTCATAATTAATAGATAACTCAGAAAATGTTGTCAAAAAAAAAAATACTTAGAAAACGGTTATGAGAAACGTGTGAGATTATCACAAGTATGAATAATTTGTCCTAAATATACAAATTTCAATTATTTAAGTGCATGGAAGTAAGCAAACACCTTCTATAAATATTTGGTGTAGTTTCACTTTTGAAGGATTTTTTAAAAATATTTTTAATTCTTAATGAGTTATATTACATTAAAAATACACATTTTTTTATTTCAATATTTCCCTTTAATTTAGTAGTAATAAATTCATGAATTATTATTATTAATAATTAAGATAGAGTTTCAGATAATCAAAAGTTTTCAATTAAACCAATTCTTGTCGAAATTAAGATAAAGAAATAAGGTATAAAAAGAATGTAACTTAAATGACTAAATCATGATAAAATAAACTTAAAGAGTCTAAGCGAAAATTAAATTAAACTTAAAAAAAGATGTATTTTTGCCTTAATAATACATTAAAAATTGGAAAAGAATAATGTATTCTATTACGAAATGAAAGGAGTAATTATTAGTATGATACCCATGCATGCATTGAGAATAAATGGGTGGATTCAATTTTATACGAGTCTTTTGGATATATTTAAAATGAAATTCAATTATTGTCTAATACTCATGATTAATAGATAACTCAGAAAATTTTGTAAAAAAAAAAAAAAAGACTTAGAAAAGGGTTATGAGAAACGTGTGAGATTATCACAAGTATGAATAATTTGTCCTAAACATACAAATTTCAATTATTTAAGTGCATGGTGGAAGTAAGCAAAAACCTTCTATAAATATTTGGTGTAGTTTCACTTTTGAAGGATTTTTTAAAAATATTTTTAATTCTCAATGAGTTATATTACATTAAAAATACACATTTTTTTAATTTTAAATATTTCACTTGAATTGAGTAGTTATAAATTCATGAACTATTATTATTAATTTTTACGATTATTAATAGTTCAAATTTTGATAATTTTTTATAATTATGGTAATGTATATATCCTTTTTACAATTGACAAAGATTCATCTCCATATTATATATATATAATTCAAAATATTGATATACCGCTAAAATGTTTTTAAAAATATTTGAGTTTAAAATTAAAAATTTGATGTAATACTCTATTTAGTTATTTATTTTAAAAACCTAGATTATTATTAACAAAAAAACAAGAGCCAAAAAAAGTTAAAAATGCTACTATGCTAGTACGTCACTTGTGACTCAAGTGTAACTTGAAACGGGACAATATAAGACCACACTGCCTTTAATATCATCTCAAGAATCAATAACTCAAAAAAACTTATGAACAAGTCTTTATTCTTTTCTAAACTTGCTACTATTTAATTATTACTCGAATATCATGAACCTTGTTGATGAGAAAAGAGGGACATCTATGGAGAAAAATGAGAAAGAAAATATGGAAAACAATGAAGTTCCAAAGATTAACTACAGAGGATGGAAGGTCATGCCTTTCATCATTGGTAAGCAAAAAAAAAATAATTTATCACACGTGTGAACGTGAATATAAATCACGTAATTATTTATTTAAGTGTAACTAAAAAACATAGGTGTAATTAGAAAAATGTTATATTGTTTGAAGAATTAATTTTGAGCGAGTCTAATTATTAATGAATTTGTATCATGCAGGAAATGAAACATTTGAGAAGCTAGGAGCCATTGGAACCTTAGCAAACCTCTTAGTCTATCTTACAACAGTTTTCAATCTTAGCAGTATTACAGCCACAAATATTGTCAATATCTTCAATGGCAGTGCTAGTCTAGCTACTTTGCTAGGAGCTTTTCTTTGTGATACTTATTTTGGTCGCTATAAGACACTTGGTTTCTGCACATTTGCTTCCTTTCTGGTATTAATTCTTTTTTCGATATTCAAATTAACACTTCAATTCATCACAAAAATAGATACTTCAAACAAGTTTTAAAAAAGGTCTACTACAACCGTTACATCAAAGTCTCTTATCTCGCGATTGTAAATTATCTTTTATGAGTACGGTTGAATTGACTTATTTAAAGTTATCACCATAATCACTTATAAAGCTATCCGGAAGAATTTATAAAAATAATTTATGTTAATTTGTTGTTTTCAACGAATATTCACAAGCTCTGTAGTATAAGTATTTTAGTCTTATAAACCCTCATGTTTTAGAGGAAATAAGCTTAGTAATTTGAAATTCGTATGTGAGATAAGTAAAATTTAACTAAGAATTATTTCAGTCAGAATTCAAATTCAAATTCTCTCGAACGATTCGTCTTTTAGTATTTTAAGTAGTAACAATATATTAAAATAAACACCTATATGATAAAAGTTTAACTAATCTCTTTATCAAAAGAGTCAAATAAAAATTGTGATTCTTGTATCTATCTGGTTTTGAAACAGGGTCTGCTTGTTATACAACTAACAGCATGGATTAAAAGCATGCATCCACCTGAGTGTGGAAATGAGAAAAGCACATGCATAGAGCCAAGTACAGGACAAATGTCATTTCTACTATTAGGATTTGGATTTCTAATAGTAGGAGCTGCAGGGATTAGACCTTGTAACTTAGCATTTGGTGCTGATCAGTTCAACCCCAACACTGATTCAGGAAAAAAAGGAATCAATAGTTTTTTCAATTGGTACTTTTTTACCTACACTTTTGCTCAGATGGTTTCTTTGTCACTAATTGTTTATATACAATCAAATGTGAGTTGGGCACTTGGTCTTGGAATTCCTGCTGCTTTGATGCTGTTTTCATGTGTTTTTTATTTCACGGGAAGTAAATATTATGTGAAAGTTAAAGCAAGTGGTAGTCCAGTAACAAATATTCTTCAAGTTATATCTGTGGCTATAAAGAAAAGGAGACTCAATCTACCAGAGGATGAGTTTTTTAGCTATATATCTTCTCACTCTATCAACTCCAAGCTTCCTCATACACTTCAGTTCAGGTAATTAACCACTAATCAATGTCAAGTAATTTTAGCTTATGCTTTTATAAAAAATCAATTTAGTTGGCTTATCTTACGATATAAATATTTCTTTCATTACCTCTTTTATTTGATTTTTTATCATTGAGTTTAGCTCATTCTTAGCTCCCATCACGCTAGGAATATTTTATATGTTAGGTTTTAGTTGTCTAAGTTAAGAGGTTCTTGGTCCAAAAGGTATAAATTTATTGGACTTTCACCTCACTTGGTTATAAATCTTTTTGTCTCATTATTTTATTCAACGTGCGACTTCATCTTTCAACACTTCTCCTTAAATCCAACTAGATTAGTCTTTTTAGTGGTCTAGTATTGACTTGTCTTCAACTGGGTCGGACCATGTGGCTATTTGTACATAATCTTCTTTTTCTAGTTTTTGTTGTTGAGTCTCAAGACTCACTTAAAATTAGTGACTTTTTTATTGTTTTTGGATCAGTATATACTATTAGACTATCATATTATATTAGATTTTTTATATCAAGTCTAACTCATTCTTACAAAATCAACTTATAATGTGAGAAATTTAATTCTTTATAAACTATGTTAAGACCTAGTCTTTTTTTCATTTCAACACAAGACTAATTTTTTCCAATATATGTTTATCTTATTTCAATAAACTCTCTTATAAATACAACTAACAACTAATACCAAGAAATACTTGTTCAATAAGTGCTTATTCTTAATCAAGTTATCTACTCAAAGACATTCTTAACCTTTGACTACAAAAATAACTCATCCATAATCACTTGCTCAAAATGATACTTTTTATACAAACACAACCTTACCATTTATTGATTTCTTCATAAAATATTTATATCAACAGGTTCCTTGACAAAGCTTCTATTGTAACTCCACAAGACAACATAAACCCTGATGGTTCTGCATCTGATCCATGGAGTCTTTGCAGTATACAACAAGTAGAAGAAGTAAAATGCTTAGTAAGAGTATTACCAATTTGGGTTTCAGGCATACTCTACTATGTTGCATTAGTCCAACAAAGCACAATGTTAGTCTTTCAAGCACTTCAATCAGACAGAACAATTTTCAACACCAATTTCAAGATTCCTGCAGCTTCATATACAATCTTCGCAATGCTAAGCTTAACAATATTTTTACCAATCTATGACAGAATTATTGTTCCAACACTAAGAAGATTCACTGGAAAAGAAGGTGGAATCACAATTCTACAAAGAATAGGAATTGGCATGTTTGTTTCTATACTATGCATGTTAGTATCTGGTGTGGTGGAACAAAAAAGAAGAACTATGGCTATTAATAATCCTATCGGAATTGAACCGAGAAAAGGCGCTATTTCATCAATGTCGGGTTTGTGGTTGGTTCCTCAGTTAACATTAGCAGGACTATCTGATGCATTTACTTTGGTGGGTCAAGTTGAATTTTACTACAAACAGTTTCCTGAGAACATGAGAAGTTTAGCAGGGTCACTTTTTTTCTGTGGATTGGCACTGTCAAGTTATTTTAGTAGTTTCTTGATTTCTGTTATTCATCGGTTGAGTGATGCATCAGCAACAGGGAATTGGTTGCCACAGGATCTTAATAAGGGGAGATTGGATTATTTTTATTACATTATAACTTTATTAGAAGTTGTTAATTTGGGTTACTTTGTACTGTGTTCAAGGTGGTACAGGTATAAAGGGGATGGTAGTTGTAGTAGTGATGTTGAACTTGATCAAGTGTCTAAACAATTTGATAACAAGATTAATGGTGTTTAGTGATTAAGTTGATGGTGTTACAACTTTGAAATAGAGGTTCTACTCTACCATAGTATTTATTAGAAATTAAAAAGAAAAATCATGTAGCTTTTCCTGGAAGAATAAATAAATTGTATATGAATTTTGCTGTTTTTACAATTGTATTTGAAGATAATTTTAGTAGAAATGGCATTGTTTTAATATTGAGTCTTTTATATGGAATCACTTTTCAACACTTTTGCATTTTATTAAAAACTTTATTCTCCTTCTGCCCTTATTTCTTACACATGATAGATCTAAACTAGCACAATATAAATTTAAAAGAAACCAATTTTTTTACAAAAGAGAAAGAAAATAAATAATAATGTGTATCCATAAATTTTGTACACCTCAAACATTTCTAAAAAATCAGAACAATTTTCCCCATATAAACATGGATATATTTTTTCAATTATTTACTCATCTAAAAATGAGAATCTTTATAGTAAAGAAGATATTTCTCAAAATAAGTATTATTTTATTTTATCAATATAATACTAATTATTTAATTATTAATTCACTCTAAAATTATTACACTATTGTTATATACACATAATAGCTTTTGGTTCTTTTTAAATAATTATAATTTTACCCTTTAAGTGTGTTTCTGTTAAGCAATGTTAAAAATTTTCATGCTGTCGGAATTAAGTTTTAAGAAATTGTAAACACACATTGACAGGAGAAGAAATCGTAAGTCAGACTCAAACTCAAGCTGTAACACCCCGAGTTTAAAACACAGCGCGAGTATATTTTTTTTTTAAAACGAATAAATAAACCAAAGAGTTTTCATAATAACGTTTCAAGGAAATTGAAATCAATTCAAATTAAATATCATTCGACTTCGTAATAAAAAATAGTAAGGAATTTAAAACAGCAACATCACAATTAAATCGAATGAGATATTCATGGGAATTTGATCTTTATAATATACTAAAATAAAGATACAGCAAAATATTTATCAGAGTGCGGAAGAGTTTTACAATAATTCCCAAAATGAATATTTACAACCATTGAGTTTCAAAACCCTATACATAAGTCTACTTTGATCATACCCTAAGCTACAGTAGCATTACAAAATTCACAAGTCCTTTCTTCACCCAGCTGCTCATCTCTTTGCATAGCCCACAAGTAAAGATCAAGGGAAACTAACGACGTTCCCTGTCGTTAGTATGACCATCAGGGACACGGGTTTGAATCTCATCTGAGGGCAAAACCCAATTTCCACAATAATTGTAAAGGGTCACCGACCGAAAATAACAATGACCACATAGCAGTTATAACAACAATATCAAACATATTCAGTACATGATGATAAATAAGGATGCTAAATTTTGAAATACATGTCATTTGTACTTTACAAAACAGCAACCAAGTAAGTATGAAAATCATGATGTAAGCACAAACATCAATTCATCCGAAATTACAGATTTCAAAAAAATACTTACTCACACAACAATTGTCCACCATCAACATAAAATCAAAATGCGACCCTCCGGTCAAACACTCTGATGCAATATGTATATGCTCATGATCATAAATTCTTGGAATCACCAAGGTGCAGTCGCTTACAGACCAGCACAATTTAACGGCCCTCATGACCAGGGTGCAATCGCATACAGATCAGCACCAGTGCAGTCGCATACAGACCAGCACTCGTGCAGTCACTACAGACCAGCACGTTTGACATAAACCAAGGTACAATCACTACAGATCAGTACCTAGTGCAATCACTACAGATCAGCACTCGTGCAATCACTACAGATTAGCACGTGGCTGCGCATTTCAGGGTACAGACACTACAGTCCAGTACCAGTGCAGTCGTTTATCTAACCAACACTTATATACCAAGGTACAATCACAGATTAGTACCTAGTGCAATCACTACAGATCAGCACTCGTGCAATCACTACAGATCAGCACGTGGATGCGCATTACTCTGTGGCCCATCGCGGGTACCACCTTACTATGCCATGCATGAATATGCATTGTTTCACTTCATGGAAAATAGTATGCAACCTTAGTAAAATTCATGCATTTTCCTCATTATTCAAAACATCTCAACACATTCAAAGATTAACCATTCAAGCAAGCATTACACTTTGCATTACCTCAAAGTTCAACTCTTTATTAACAAAGGTTTTTCCCCAACTGTTAAGATTCAAAACTGTGATTAAAACTGAGGTTTCTGGCAAAAATACGAATCTGTATTCGAATACAACTTCATTGTATTCGAATACAGAAGCAAAACAAGGCAGAATCAACATCCTGTATTCGAATACACACTCCTTGTATTCGAATACAGAGGCTGTCACAGTACAAAAATCAGAATTTTTACATCTTCAGTAAATTCTCAAAAACTTCATCATCACCACTTCAAATTATCACCAAATTTCCATTTTTAATCACCACAAACCTTCCCAAGGTACCCCAACACTTAAGGTTTATAAAACAATGTTAAAACTTGAATTTCTGAAAAACACGAATCTGTATTCGACTACAGCTCCCTTGTATTCGAATACAGAAGCTAAAACAGTGAAAAATCAGCATTCTGTATTCGAATATGAGGTTGTCGTAGTCGAATACAGATGCGAAGTCAGTGGCAAAAGTTGTAAATCTGTATTCGGCTACAGAGGGTCGTAGTCGAATACAGAAGCTAAGTCAGAAGCAAAATTGGAAAATCTGTATTCGACTACAGAGGGTCGTAGTCGAATACAAGTTCAAAAATATGAAGAAAACAGAAGCCTTACAGGCTATATTCGAATACACTCAAGCCGTATTCGAATACACCTTACAATTCAGTGAAATTTTCCTGGAACTTCAACACATTTTTAAAACCTTTCCTTTTGAAAAAAAACCAACCCAACCCTAGAATCATAATTACCACTCTTTAAAATCTCAACTCATAACATTTTTCATCCAATATCAGCAACAGATTGTTTTAACAAAACCCAACAAAACACAGATTCACTCAAATCAGAATAACCTCACTGATTTTTAACAAAACAAAATCAGAACCAGAATCATCATTCAACACACACGGAATGATTTCCAAAACAGAACACCATGTTTTTCACAAACATAAACCAATAATCATTCATCACACATGCATTTACAGCCCTAAATGCAATCTAAAAAGTTGGAAGGTGCCCTTACCTTAGTTACGTTCCCTTAGTTCGTACGCTTCTGCGAAAAAAAGCCGACGATACTCCCGTTCGCGTTCGCCGCTACGAAAATTAGTTCTTTAGCTCCGTAACGATCAGATGAATGACTTTCGTACTCGAAACTTTCTGATTCGACACTCAGATTTTCCAGAAAAAGAATATTTAGAAATCTGTTTTTCCTTTTCTAACACAAAAAACAGAAGAAGAAGAAGATATATGCAGAATTCTGTCGTACAGAGGAAAGAAGAAATATCTTCTCACTTAAGTATCCACTTAAAAGCAACTGACACAGCAGATGAGAGAGAAATTGTTTCCTTTTTCACAAATATCTACGCCACCTCACCAACTCTTTTCACAAATCCGTTTCGTCGCAAATAGCAGAAAATATCTTAATTAATCGACCCGATAATTTAATTACTCGAAATTAAATTAATTCATCCATCATCCATAATTTTAATTCCACCTCCAAAACAAATGTTTATATATATATATATATATTTGCACAAAACATACATATATTGAATCTTTTACAATTATTCCCAAATACACTTAAAAATTAAATCTGAATTTAATTTTAAAATTAAGGGTCTTACACAAGCTACCCAAGCCCAAACTCAAACTTCTTCTGTCAATGTGGATTTACGATATCTTGAAGTTTGATTTCGACATTGTATTCTTCGATTCCTTCTTGTTACCGTTCAAATGAATTTTCATGGGTGGGAGAAGAAAATTCAAAGATAAAACAATGATTTTTAAAATGTGAAAGAGAAAAAAGCATATCATAGAATTTTTTAAAATTATCTTAACGAAAACGGATAAAATTATAATTATTTAAAAATTAAAATACTAAAATAAATAAATAAATAAAACATTACTTGAAATTAAATTAAATAACAGCGGAAACTAGTATATACCTATTAAATATTTATAAGAATAGTTACACGTTTGTTTCATTCATCTTTTATCTATCTATAAAATACGAAACAAATCTTATGTCAAAGGGAGGAAGTATTAAAATATTAAGTTTAAATTTAATTATGTTACAGATTTTAGTTCAAATTTAAAAAATTAAAATTAAAATTGTTAAAAGTAAATTTCTAAAAAAAAGAAAAGAAAAAAAAAGGGACTCGGCTTTTCCACACTCTGAAGACTGAAGTCGTTAGAGTTGAGGTTGTTTGTTGTATGTATAGTTCATACTTCAAAGCCTGTGTGTATCAATGTTCTTACCTTCACCACCGCCAACATCTAAATCCCACTCTCTCTTATTTCAGGTACTGCTTTCTACGATTAATCTCCATTTTTTCCTTACCTATTTTATACTCAATTTTTTATTTTTTTTCTAAGCTCGATCTAGTTTGCAATCTGAATTCGCGCTTCTAGATGATTTCCCAGGGGCTTAAAATTAAGCCGTAGTCGTATGAGGTAGCATTTAGGATGAATTTGACTCCGTTTTCTAATATGTATCTATTAAGTGGACACCTGAAATTTGCTACACACTTTTCATGAATTTGCGTTCTAGATAATTTCAGTAATTTGGTGGTTGTTTTTAGTGTACAATTCTATCTCTGTCCCTAAATATAGAATCCGAATCATGGAAATTACGAGAGTGAATAGTAGTATTGAATTTTTTAAAAATTGATATTGGTTTTAGGGTATGTTAGTAATATTTTTTTGTTGATTGCAGAAACATATGTAAATTTGTTATGGGTGTGTTAGGAAAAAATAATTAATGCAGTTGAAAATTTTAAAAAAATTTAAAACTTATAGATATGGACAGAAAATTGTCAAAAAGTCTTATATTTAGGGACAAAGGTAGTATACTGTTTTATTCTGTTATGTTTGGATTGGTGGTATAAGATGAAATAGTATCTGATTACATCTATTTTTCAAAATCTAACTAGAATATTCCATTCCATTTGATTCCATCTTTTACCACCAATCCAAGGAATTGTTGGTCACCAATGAAGATCTTGTAGGTTCAACCAAGCCACAGAAAACACAAACTGAAACATTCAATCGAAACTAAAATGAAAAAGGGGGGAAATACTGTACATAATCTTGACCCTTTTAGGACTAATATACATGTCAAGTTTTGCTATGTTAAACCAAACATATATGCATAGAATATATTTGCATGTCAACAACAGAGGGTAATTTGTGGCATGTGGGTAGATAATAGTCATTATGGTGATAATAATACATTGACAAATATGGTAATTTTTTTACATGTGATGTGACTTTTATTGTTTGAAATCCATATCTCATGATTCCCTCAATTGCCCTTCTTTCCCTCTCCTTCCCCAAGGTAGCATTTGGAGTATATGATCATGAACCCAATCGGAGAACAAATGACAAATGGTGAGAATGTGGAGAATGAAGAGGAAAGGTTGCTGAAGAACGAAAATAGTGGAGGAGATGATGTCCCTAAGATTAACTACAGAGGGTGGAAGGTCATGCCCTTCATTATAGGTGAGCGAGACTGCAACAGTAGGATATTTAGTTTTTACTTGCTTCGTTCTTGCTTGTCAGTTTTTCTTAAATCTTGTGTGGTACGTTTGCATGACTGACAGGAAATGAGATTTTTGAGAAGCTAGGAGCCATTGGTACTCTATCCAATCTCTTGGTCTATTTCACCACGGTATTCAACTTGGAAAACATCGAGGCTACAAATATTATCAACATCTTCAATGGAAGCACCAACTTCGCAACATTGTTAGGAGCTTTTTCCTCTGATGCCTTTTTTGGTCGCTACAAGACACTGGCATTCTGCACTGTGGCATCCTTTCTGGTAAATTGATACTTCCTGTGGCATTCATCACTCAATTACATTCCATTTATTTGTCGATAAACACATAAGGGATATCTGAATTACGGAAAACAAAATACCATTGATATTGGCAAGTATAAAACAAGATTTGCGACAATCACCGATGAAGTAATTCCATTTTAGACAACATAATCAAACTATCAATTCTTATATATTTGACAAGCTCATTGTGTTTGAGTTATGCTTTTGATTCCTAGATTTCCCTGTTTCCTTCAGGGTTTGCTTGTAATACAACTAACAGCAGCAGTTGAGAAGCTGCATCCACCTCCATGTGATGAATACACCACATGCCAAGGGCCAACAGATTGGCAAAAGACAGTTCTAAAGACTGGTTTAGGATTATTGATGGTAGGAGCTGCAGGGATCCGACCGTGTAACTTAGCGTTTGGAGCTGATCAGTTTAATCCTAACACAGATTCTGGGAAAAAGGGGATCAGTAGCTTCTTCACATGGTACTATTTCACTTTCACTATTGCTCAGATGGTTTCCTTAACAATTATTGTCTACATACAGTCAAATGTAAGCTGGGCAGTCGGTTTGGGAATTCCTGCAGCTTTGATGTTTTTGTCGTCTGTAATCTTCTTCATGGGGGAGAAAATGTATGTGAAAGTTAAACCAAGTGGTAGTCCCATAACTAGTATAGTGCAAGTTATTGTGGTTGCAACAAAGAAAAGGAGGCTGAAGCTCCCAGAATATCTATACCCTTCCCTCTTCAACTATGTGCCTCCCAAGTCATTGAATTCTAAACTTCCTTATACTTATCAGTTCAGGTAAACAACACAAAGAAATTAGCATTTGGTGGTAGATATGATTATTTTCAATTGGGGTTTACCGAATGACTTATATTAACAGGTCCCTTGACAAAGCGGCGATCATGACCCCACAAGATCAAATAAATCCCAACGGATCTGCTTCTGATCCTTGGAATCTATGCAGTATGCAACAAGTGGAAGAGGTGAAATGCTTGTTGAGAGTGTTGCCCATATGGGTTTCAGCCGTTTTTTACTATGTTGTTATTGTCCAACAGCACACTATTTTAGTGTTCCAAGCCCTTCTATCTGACCGGCGTATTGGGCAAAGCGAGTTCATGATCCCGGGAGCATCCTACTATGTCTTTCTGATGATTAGTTTAGCAATTTGGTTACCCATTTATGACCGAAAAGTTGTTCCTTTTCTCCAACGGATCACTCGAAAAGAAGGTGGCATCACACTCCTTCAGAGGATGGGCATTGGCATATTCTTCGCTATACTCAGCATGCTAGTATCCGCCACAGTTGAAGAGCGACGTAGAACTCTGGCTCTGGCTAAACCCTTAGAAGTGGAAACGAGAAAAGGCGCAATTTCATCAATGTCCGGTCTGTGGTTGATTCCTCAGCTGACATTGGCTGGACTAGGAGAAGCATTCATGTCTGTTGCACAGATTGAATTTTACTACAAACAATTTCCCGAGAACATGAGAAGCATTGCAGGATCTCTTTTCTACGCTGCCCATGCAGGGTCGAGTTATTTGAGTAGTATGCTTATTTCAGTTATCCACCATATCACTGTGAGATCCGAAACTGGGAGTTGGTTGCCGGAGGATCTGAACAAGGGTAGATTGGATAACTTCTATCTCATCATTGCAGCTTTAGAAATTGTAAATCTAGGCTACTTTGTGTTATGTGCACAATGGTATAGGTACAAAGGGACAGACAATAGTTCAATCGAACTCGATAAAGTGATAAAACAGTCTGAAAGAAGTGGTAATGACTTGAGTCTATAGCTATAGGCTGAATAATCTTTCACTCTTCTATGGCCTAAAATTGAAATCTAGTTTTCATCAAGTGGAGCCACAAGCAGCATAAAGATCATTATCAAATAGAATATAGCAACAAAAACACAGTTTGTGCTTTTTCAATCTGATAGATTTTCTTAGTATAGGTAGTTGAGGTACAATATTCTTAGGAAAAGGTAGCTTCATCTAAGGCGTTTGTCTTAAAGCACTTGATGGACGCAAAAAGTAAAATTACACATTGACATGGTGGTTGAATTACTCATTGACATATTAAATTAAATTTTCCTTATCAAACTTACCGTTGGATGTTTATTTAGCTTTTCAACGCATAAAATTTTAGACATAAATCCCCTTTAAATGTTGTACATGAATTAAATTTGTATACATGTCTAAAACATTTTTACATCTGTATATTCAATCATATATATATATATATATATATATATCACTATGTAAATCATTGTTAAGACATGTTAGAAATTAATTCAATAAAATGAAATTATGATGTAATTTAATTAGATATATGCGTTAAAAAAATTTACATTGTTGTCAATACTTAGAAAATAATATAAAAAAACTATTGTTTGATTTCACCATTTAGATACTCGTTGCAAAGGAACCACCTAAGCTCACACTCCTTTAAATTATATTTGTGAGATGCTCATCTCCGAAGTTAGATTCATGTGAAAATTTCCAATCATTAAAATATTGACTTTTAGTTGGAAGAAAAGTAAATTAGAAAGGTCTCGAATGAAATTTTCCTTAAAAACTAATGAAAGCAAAAACTTTCACTACATTTGTTTTAAACTACTACTTCCAAACAAGTGCTACAAATAAAAAAATGATGGTGTTTTAGTTAAAAAGGTACAAAAGTCGGATAGTGATGCAAAAGACTTTTCGGGAAGAAAATTCAGTCGTGCATTCACGTTTTTGTCAGTTTTGGCAATGAATGGTTCATGGATTTCAAGGTCACCAAAGATCCATCACAACACTGACTCTAGTGCGTTCAGTTCATATTTCACATCTTGAAATTAAGACAAAAATTGACCCAAAAAGAAAATTATGCAACTAATAGTAGTGGGAATAAGTGAGCTGCATGAGAGGAACTACTCTATGAAGTGGCTAGAATATCACTAGAAGGGGGGTTGAATAGAGATATTCAAGGTTTTTAAAATTCTGTTACTGTTTTTAATCTGCTGCCCTCTTTCAGAGGATGATTTATCAGATGTTGAAAGTTGAGAGAGAGAATAATGACACACGAATTTTTATACTGGTTCACCCAAAGATGGCTACGTCCAATCCTCACACTCTTGTGAGTTTTTACTAAGTATCAAAAGCTATCAGCCTCTCACTGAGGTTGATTACAAACTGTGTATTCTTAAGCTTCACCAAGCTTACAATTCTTTCCTTCTGATTTCTCTTCAAGTGTTACTCACTTGAAGGAATAAAAATGATATGAACTAGTTTGACATGATTTACTTTCTATAAAGATGAAATAAAGATCTAGTGAAAGATTGTAGAAAGTTTGAAAGGAGATTGATAATTGCTCTTGATAGCCTCTGATATTTTTCTGTTTTTTGCTCGTGTAGTTGTGTGTGTCTGCTGAAGAAGAGCAGCCTTCCTTTTATAGGGAGAAGGAAACTTTCTCTTCAAGAAAATTTTCCTTTCTGACCGTTTTTTCAAGATGTAATGAACCTCATTGTTGTTGCAATTTTACAGCCTTGCCATTATGTTCTTTTACAGCCTGGCACATGGGAGGTTACTTCTTTACTTGGCTTTCCAGGAGGATAGATCATTCCATATGGTTTTAACAACTGGTCAGTGCTCTTTTCTGGTTCCAAGTCATGACCCTTCTCTGGTCGTGGATGATGCAGCTTTTGATACTCTTGAACTGTTAGTTGTTCTTAATGTGAGAGGATGAATGAGCAGCTAGAAATTATCCTCTGCTAATTTTGTTTTGGTGTCTGAAGTTCACCTTATGGTATCTGACTTCTGATGTTTACCTTCCAGAGTTCATCTTCTGATATTTATCTTCTGGTGTGTATTTTCTGGAATTCATCTTCTGATGTTTATCATGTGAAGTTTGTCTTTTGAATTTCTGGTATTCATTTTCTAGTGTATTTCATGTGAAGTTCGTCTTCTGAGTTTTATCCTTTCATGTTCATCTTTTTATCCTCTGATATGTTTCTTCTGAACTTCATCTTCAGATGTATATCTTCTGATATTCATTTATGATTTTCATCTTCTGATATCGGCTAATCTGGACTAGCAAACTGGTCTGCTGAGATCCTCTGATCTTGGCCAACACTGGACCATTTATTCTGTCCTTCTGGTTTCGACCAACACTGGGCCATTTATTCTGACCTTCTGATTTCGACCAACACTGCGCCATAGTCTGATCTTCTGATCTTGGCCAACACTGTACTGGGTCTGGATTAGTTCTGGACAAAGGATATTTCAGTCTGGACCTTTTAGCTTATCTTCTGATTAATCCAGGACTGTTTTTTCACTTCACTGTCAGGCCATCTTCTGGTCAGAAGAACTTGTTGAATAAGTCTGACTTATGATATCTTCTGGTCTGGATCCAGTCTTCCTCTAGCAGGTTTCCTTCTGGTCTGGTCCATGTCTCCTTCTGACTTTGTTTGCTTCTGATATGGGCCAGCAAAGATATCCTCTGGTGATTTCAAGATGCATCCTCTGGTATCTTCTGGATGCATTATCTGGTGTTTTCAACTCTCAAGTTTTCTGCTTCAGCTTCTGGTTTTCTGTTCCAGATGTTTTGCTTCTGGTTTCCCAGATGTTCTGATTGGTGTTTTCCAGATGTTCTGCTTCTGGTTTCCCAGATGTTCTGATTGGTGTTTTCCAGATGTTCTGCTTCTGGTTTCCCAAATGTTCTGATTGGTGTTTTCCAGATGTTCTGCTTCTGGTTTCCCAGATGTTCTGCTTCTAGTGTTTTCCAGATGTTTTGCTTTTGGTGTTTTAACTTCATATTTTCTTTATGGATTAAACAACTTTGTTTCCTGCATGCATTCAATCTTCTGGACAGGAGGTTGCGATCTTTGGATCCTGTTCCTTTCTTAGTACAAAACTTAAATGCACGCATTAGTGTAATCATAATCTTGAGATAATTTTGTTATCATTAAAAGAGATTTTTTCTCAACAATCTCCCCCTTTTTGTTGATGACAAAATTTCTTTAAATTATTTAAAATAATATTGTAAAGGTGTTGTTTTTGAGTATGAAGCTCCCCCTCAGTATGAGCTGTAAAGAATAGGGGCTCCCCCTCAGAAAGTGCATAAAAGAATTTAAAGATTTTTGAACCAATCCGAATACTTTATATTGATTATAATAATATCATACAAAAAATGGTTCAAAAGAAAAAAAAAACATAGAGGATTGAATTACGATAATTTCAAAAAAAAAACATTTTCTTGTCTAAAATCCTAATCCTTGACAATTTTAATTTTAATCTTTCTCCCTCAAATTTGTCAACAGCAAAAAGTCAGTGGGAGCCCAGAGGATGGTGAACTACTTTGAAGGAGAGGAATCATCAGACGAGGAGGAGGTTGAGGGACGAGGCAGTGGTGAAGGAGGATGAACAGAGGGTACTGGAGGCCGTGCTTCTAGAGCAATAGGCTTGACCAAGTGCGCTGTGACCTATTCTAGCAGAGTGCTAAACTGCGCCAGAGTATGATGAAAAGTGGCTATTGTTGAAAAAAGTTTTTTCTGATCCTTGCGGATCTTTTTCAGAGCTAGAAGTTCTTTGTGGGAGCGGCGTTATTCAGGCTTGGTATCAGTGGTGGGAGGAGTGAAGTCATCAGGAATAGGATCAGCATTGATGCTGGTGCTTTTCATTTGGGAGCAGGTTCCTTTGTTTTGTGAAGAGTTTTCTCCAGATTTAGCCAGGAAGGGTTCAAGTGAGCTGAATCGTCCTGTAACTTCAGGAAGTGGTGCAGGAGCCGGTTCATAGATGGTTTGATGAGCAGAGGGAGTAGGGACAACATTTGTAGGGTACATTTTTGAAGGAGATGAGAAGATTTGAGCCATGGTGCACGAGAGTTGAGCTGGTTGTGAAGGACTAGTAGGAGGATAAGGAAAGAAAAATGGTTCTTGTAGATTTTGGGATGTGTTCAGAGGGTCAGACGGAAGCGTAGTTTCTGGAGGTGAGCCTTTGAGATCAAAAAAGTGTTTGGCACAATTTTTCACAAGTTGAGAGGGTGAACTGAGGTCTTCACCTTCTGCTGAACAATGGTTTTGATTTTCAAAAGGGACAATTTGAAGTTGTTCAAGAGGGTGGACATTTTTGGAGGGTGGTGAGGACGGGATATTCTTTGTCAGAAGAAGAATTTGATGCGACTGGAGGTTGAGATGGTGGATTGGAAGTTGAGGTCTGTTTTGATTTTTTCTTGGATGGCTGTTTGTGAGAGGGCTTTTCAATGGGATCAAGCCGCATTTGGTTAACATTTCTTGCAGAGAATGTGTTGTTGAAGGTGATAGAGTGTTCATCCTCTAATGGTACATTAAAAAATTTGAAGATTTTGGTGAGAATCATTCCATATGGACCTGATCTCCCAAGATATGCAGCATTGACCATGAACCTAAAGATAATGTTTCCAAGATGAAGAGGGGTTCCAGAAATGAGGTGATGAATAATCAGAATGTCCAGCTCAGTTACTTTCTCATAACTGCCAGCCCTTAGAACAACAGAGTGTACACAAATATTGTGCAACACCCTACAGATTGGAAGTAGATTGGATGCAACCTGGGGCTTTGGAGGATTGATAAAAATGTTGGCAAGGACAGCTGAGCGAGTAATCATGTAGCTGGAATACCACGCTTCAGAAAAAAGATAGGGGCCTTCATCATGAATGTCAAAGATTTGACATAGCAAAGTTGGGGTGAGCTCAATATGTGCCCCCTTTAGAATAACACTGATGCAGTTGTCCCCTTTGGACACATTTGCAGCAGCGTAGAATGCTCTGACAAGTTTTGGATATTGAGGTTCATTGATAAGAAGGAAAGGAGACCAACCAAGTTGATCAAAGATATCTTCTACATAAACTCCTCCTAGAGTTAGACCTTTTAGGTCAATAATTTTTCCATTTATAACAGTTTTGTTATGCCATTTTTCTAAAAATTTTGCTTCTAGGAGAGAGTTTTCGAAGAGAGGGATTTTGGGTGATTTTGAAGCTGGTTGGTTTTGAATAACTTTCCTTTTTGAAGTAGCTAAAATGGTAGGTTTGGAGGAAGGAGTTTTTGAACAATCAGAGTGAGTTGCCTCAGAGTCATTTGAGTAGTTTTCAGTTTGAATTTCAGAAGAGTTTGAGGAAATTTTTCTTTTTCCAACAGATTTGGTGCGAGCCATTTTTGAATACAGGAGAATTTGAATAATTAGAAAGGGTAAATGAGTTAATTTATAGAGAAAAAATTTGAACCGTTTGGAGGGAAGAAGTAAGGAGGCATAGGTTAATCATGACAATCTAGGGAGATGCACATGTCACTTATCCATTGGGCAGTGAGTAAGAAACTGAAATCGAGGCACCTTTTTGCAGAAAGGAGTGTAATCAGCAGTGATGTGACTTGCCTGCCTCTGACTTTTGCAACTTTCAAATCTTGGAGGAGGATAGAGATTTATCTTAGTTGTCCATCGTCAGATTTTTATTTCTTAAAAATAAAATAACATTATGATCTAAAGTTTTGCAAAACTATTTTTGGACAATTTTTGAGAGATTTAAAATGGAAAGTTTTTCTAAAATAGTTTTGAAACGATCCTCCTCGAGAGGTTTGGTGAAAATGTCAGCAAGCTGATTTTCAGTTTCAATAAAAATTAATTCAACATCTCCTTTTTGAACATGATCTCTTAAGAAATGATGTTTAATTTCAATATGTTTAGATCTAGAGTGTTGAATAGGGTTTTTGGAAAGATTAATAGCACTAGTGTTGTCACAAAGGATAGGAATTTTTGTGTACCTTAAGGAGTAGTCTTCCAATTGATTTTTTACCCAGAGAATTTGAGAGCAACATTGAGCAGCAGAAACATATTTAGCTTCTGTAGTGGATAGAGCTATGGTATTTTGTTTTTTACATGCCCAACTAATGAGAGATGAGCCCATAAATTGACATGTTCCACTTGTGCTTTTCCTCTCAATTTTGTCACCAGCATAATCAGCATCACAATATGCCAGAAGATCAAGATTTGAATCCTTTTTGTACCAAATTCCCAGATCTGTGGTTCCAACTAGATACTTGAATATCTTTTTTACTGCAGTGAGGTGTGATTCTTTAGGGGATGATTGAAACCTTGCACACAAACCTACTGAGAACACAATGTCAGGTCTGCTGGCTGTTAAGTACAGCAAGGATCCTATCATTCCTCTGTACTCCTTTTCAGAAATAGATGTTCCTTCATCATCTTGATGTAGTGAGGAGGATGGATGCATAAGAGTGCTCATTGATTTTGCAAGATTCATGTTATATTTTTTCAGGAGATCCTTGGTATATTTTTCTTGAGAAATGAAGATTCCTGATTCTAATTGTTTTATTTGTAATCCAAGAAAGAATTTTAATTCTCCCATCATGCTCATTTCAAACTCGCTTTGCATGAGGTTGGAGAATTCTTTGCACATTTTCTCATTTGTGGATCCAAAGATTATGTCATCCACATATATTTGAACAATTAACATATCCTCATTATGAATCTTTTTAAACAAAGTTGTATCAATCTGACCTCTTGAGAAGCCATTCTCTTTTAGAAAGCAATTCAACCTTTCATACCAAGCCCTAGGAGCTTGCTTTAATCCATAAAGAGCTTTTGAGAGCTTGTACACATGATCTAGTTTCTTTTTATCCTTGAATCCAGGAGGTTGGTGAACATACACTTCTTCATTTAAGAATCCATTCAAGAAGACACTTTTGACTTCCATTTGATATAGTTTTATTCCTTTAAGTGTGGCACAAGCTAAGAGGATTCTGATTGCTTCGAGTCTTGCAGCTGGTGCAAATGTTTCATCATAATCAATTCCTTCTTGTTGGTTATAACCTTGTGCCACTAATCTTGCTTTATTTCGTAGGACCTCTCCATCCTCATTCAGTTTGTTTCTGAAGATCCATTTGGTTCCAATGATGGATTTTTCCAGAGGATGGGGCACAAGATTCCACACTTTGTTTCTTTCAAACTAAGACAACTCCTCCATCATGGCATTCATCCATGATTGATCACTTATGGCTTGATCAATGTTCTTTGGTTCAACTTGAGATATCATGGCCATGTTGATTGAATCTTCTCTCAATGATTGCCTTGTTCTAACTCCATCAGCAGTATCACCTATGATCAGATCTGGAGGATGATATGTTATAGTCTTCCATCCTCTTGGAGGCTGTAGAGAGGTTGGATCAGAAATGTCCTCCATATTTGGGTTGTGAACTTTAGAGAATGTATTTTCATCTTCTTCATTTTTATCCATGTTTTCTAAACACAAGTCATCAAATTCATACAAAATAACATGCATGGATTCCTCCACAGTTTGAGTTCTAAGATTATAGATTCTATAACCTGTTCCTTTGATTTGAGCTTTATCATTGTTGCCAAATGTAACTGATCCTCCATCTTTTGATTCCAAAGAGATAAAGCAATGCTTATCTCCTGTCATATGTCTTGAGCAACCACTGTTCAAGAACCAGGGCTTTCTTTTGTTGATCAGAGGATGTACCTGTGTCAGAGTTTAGAAGAGATTTAGGTACCCATATAGAATTGGGTCCTTGGTGGTTAGTCCTTCCTATTGTAAGGATTTTCTTTTTGTGATAGCAAATGGAATCATGATGTCCATGCTTATTACAAAATGAACATTTCCTTTTGTTACTTTCAGCTTTTTTCTTAGCAAGACATACTTTGATAGTATGTCCATGCTTTTTACAGAAAGAGCACTTAGATCTATCCTCTAGGTTCTTAGGTAGAAAGAAGTTTTCATATAGTTTTTGCTTTTGAGAACTTTTAAAACCAATTCCAGCTTTGTCAAATATACCAGATTGAGATCCCATAATTTTTTTAAATGTTTCTGTGGATTTGACAAAGTTGGTAATGTCATTTTTTAGTTCTTCAACTTTGAGTTTCAAGTCCTTCTTTTATGTGTCCTCTTCAGAAGGATGGATTTTGACATTCTCTTTGTTTAAAGTGTTTTGTTGCTCAGACAATTTTTTATTTGATTGCTGCAAGTCAAAAATGATTTTTTGAAATTCTTCATTTTTAGCTTGAAGTTCCTTATTCAGTTTCTTTATTTCATAATTTTGGTTTTTAAGAAAACTACATTTTTGAGATAAAGTGTTTGAGTCATTCAAGAGATTGTCAAATTCTATTTCTAACTTTTCACAAGAAGGACATAAATCAGTGATACTTACCTCATCTGCTTCAGAGTTAGCCATAAGACAAAGGTTGGCTTCTTCTTCCTTTTCATGCTCAGAGGTTGATTCATCAATGTCATCCCAAGTTGCCATCATAGATTTATTCTTGTTGTGAAATCTTTTTATGTTCCTTTTGTTTAAAGGACACTCAGTTTTGTAGTGTCCCATTTTATTGCATCCATAACAAGTTATCTAGCTTTTGTCAATCTTTTCTTTCTGAGATGATCTTTTGTCTTGACATCTTCTGTTGATTATTCTTTGGATTCTTTTGGAGATTAGAGCCAGTTCATCCTCCTCTTCAGAGAGAGGATATTCTGAGTTATCCTTTTTTGAGATAATTTCAGAGTTTTTGGAGGATGGACTTTCAGTTTGACTGGATTTCAATGCAATCATTTTTCCCTTTTTGTTTGGTTTATCAGCAAGCAATAGAGGTTCATGAGCTCTAAGAGTTCCAACCAGATCTTCTAACCTCATGGTGGCTAAATTTCTTGCTTCTGTGATGGCAGTCACCATAGGTCTCCATTCCTTTGGTAAACTCCTTAATATCTTTCTTATTCTCTCTTGGACAGAGTATTCTTTTCCCATAGACCTTAAGTTGTTGAGGATGATTGTCAGTCTTGAGAACATTTCATCAATTGTTTCTTCCTCCTTCATTTCAAACAACTCGAACTCTCTTACTCCCATGTCAATTCTGGCTTCTTTAACATGACTTGAACCTTCATGATGGATCTTCAAGGTGTCCCATAGTTCTTTAGCACTTTGGCATTCTTCAACTCTATCATACTCTTCCCTGCTCAAAGCACACATTAGAAATAAATGAGCTTTAGAGTTTAGAAGTACCTTGGCATTTTCTTCAGCTGTCCATTGTGTTTGAGGTTTTTTGCAGAGGTTGGATCTGCACTGTTGATTTTGATGACATGATTTCCTTTTTCTACCACTGGCCACATGTTGTTATCTTGAGATATGAGAAACAATCTCATCTTGCCTTTCCAGTGATAGTAGTCAGTTCCATCAAAGTAGGGAGGTCTGCTGGATGATCCTCCTTCTGGGATATACTTAGCTTTTGACATATTTTCTTTTTGGATCTTTTTCTCTTACACTGTTAGGTGTAGTTTTAGAGAACCTTGCTCTGATGCCAATTGAAGTGGCTAGAATATCACTAGAAGGGGGGTTGAATAGAGATATTCAAGGTTTTTAAAATTCTGTTATTGTTTTTAATTTGTTGTCCTCTTTCAGAGGATGATTTATCAGATGTTGAAATTTGATAGAGAGAATAATGACACACGAATTTTTATACTGGTTCACCCAAAGATGGCTATGTCCAGTCCTCACACTCTTGTGAGTTTTTACTAAGTATCAAAAGCTATCAGCCTCTCACTGAGGTTGATTACAAACTGTGTATTCTTAAGCTTCACCAAGCTTACAATTCTTTCCTTCTGATTTCTCTTCAAGTGTTACTCACTTGTAGGACTAAAAATGATATGAAGTAGTTTGACAGGATTTACTTTCTATAAAGATGAAACAAAGATCTAGTGAAAGATTGTAGAAAGCTTGAAAAGAGATTGATAATTGTTCTTGATAGCCTCTGATATTTTTCTGTTTTTTGCTCGTGTAGTTGTGTGTGTCTGCTGAAGAAGAGCAGCCTTCCTTTTATAGGGAGAAGGAAACTTTCTCTTCAAGAAAATTTTCCTTTCTGACCGTTTTTTCAAGATGTAATGAACCTCACTGTTGTTGCAAATTTACAGCCTTGCCATTCTGTCCTTTTACAGCCTGGCACATGGGAGGTTACTTCTTTACTTGGCTTTCCATGAGGATAGATCATTCCATATGGTTTTAACAACTGGTCAGTGCTCTTTTCTGGTTCCAAGTCACGACCCTTCTCTGGTCGTGGATGATGCAGCTTTTGATACTATGGAACTGTTAGTTGTTCTTAATGTCAGAGGATGAATGAGCAGCTAGAAATTATCCTCTGGTAATTTCCTTTTGGTGTCTGAAATTCACCTTATGGTATCTGACTTCTGATGTTTACCTTCCAGAGTTCATCTTCTGATATTTATCTTCTGGTGTGTATTTTCTGGAATTCATCTTCTGATGTTTATCATGTGAAGTTTGTCTTCTGAATTTCTGGTATTCATTTTCTGGTGTATTTCATGTGAAGTTCGTCTTCTGAGTTTTATCCTTTGATGTTCATCTTTTTATCCTCTGATATGTTTCTTCTGAAATTCATCTTCAGATGTATATCTTCTGATATTCATTTATGATTTTCATCTTCTGATATCGGCCAATCTGGACTAGCAAACTAGTCTGCTGAGATCCTCTGATCTCGGCCAACACTGGACCATTTATTCTGTCCTTCTGGTTTCGACCAACACTGGGCCATTTATTCTGACCTTCTGATTTCGACCAACACTGCGCCATAGTCTGATCTTCTGATCTTGGCCAACACTGTACTGGGTCTGGATTAGTTCTGGACAAAGGATATTTCAGTCTGGACCTTTTTGCTTATCTTCTGATTAATCCAGGACTGTTTTTTCACTTCACTGTCAGGCCATCTTCTGGTCAGAAAAACTTGTTGAATAAGTCTGACTTATGATATCTTCTGGTCTGGTCCATGTCTCCTTCTGACTTTGTTTGCTTCTGATATGGGCCAGCAAAGATATCCTCTGGTGATTTCAAGATGCATCCTCTGGTATCTTCTGGATGCATTATCTGGTGTTTTCAACTCTCAGGTTTTCTGCTTCAGCTTCTGGTTTTTTGTTCCAGATGTTTTGCTTCTGGTTTCCCAGATGTTCTGCTTCTGGTTTCCTAGATGTTCTGCTTCTAGTGTTTTCCAAATGTTTTGCTTCTGGTGTTTTAACTTCAGATTTTCTTTATGGATTAAACAGCTTTGTTTCCTGCATGCATTCAATCTTCTGGACAAAAGGTTGCGATCTTTGGATCATGTTCCTTTCTTAGTACAAAACTTAAATGCACGCATTAGTGTAATCATAATCTTAAGATAATTTTGTTATCATTAAAAGAGATTTTTTTCTCAACACTCTCTTCAAAGATGTACATAAATTAATTTGGGTGGATTTTAACCGAATCTAATTTTCAAATTGATTAATTTTATTTGACTTGTAGATTGAATTTTTATAGAAAATCCGAACAAAACCAATCCGATCATGAATGAATTGAGTTAGGTTCATGGGTCATAAAGAAAAAATATTTTTTTTATTCTTGAATAATGTAATTAAATTTTAATATTTAAACGTGTCCATAATCACATAACTTCATCGCAACACATTATTTAATATTTAAAATATATCCGCAAATAGACTAAAATACATAAAACAAATAAATTAATAACAAATCCTCAAAATAAATACCTAAACTACAACTACATGTCAATAATAATAGAAAGAAAAAATGTAAATATATATATATATATATATATTACGTCAACAGATTGAATTTGCAGGGTTTAAAATGTCAAATCTACTACCTGAATCAAGCATTATTGGATTTAAAATAGTTGAACTTAAACTTATATGAGTTTGATCAAAATAAAAATTAGATTGACTTAAATGATTTGATTAGATTTATAAGTTGACCCGTACCTATAAATTCCTCTTATAGTGTTGTCTAATTAAGACTTTATCTGTTTGTATTTTAAAAAATTACACAGGAGTTTTTAATAAAATCTATTTAATTGAATAGATTATATTTACGAAAATGGATCCTCTCCACCACAATACTCTATCCACTCTCTCCACCTCTCCCATCAATGGAAAAGGATCCTCTCATGTTTCAAATCTCCACCCTTAACCAACCTTCATTTTTTTCAAATTTCAAAAACTCTCTCCACTTTATGTTTTAATGGTCAAGATCCCACACATTATTTTCTCATGGGTATATATATATATATATATATATGTGTGTGTGTATATTCAATAAAAGAAATGTTTGTTACGAAGCAATTAATCACAAAATTTTGCAAATGATTTTTAACCGTTGGATTAAACCTCTACCATGCCTGATTTCTGTCAAAAACAAAATTAAGCATATCAGATTCTTTTACAATAGTACACGTTACTTTCTTGCCATTCGTTTCAAACTTTTTTCGTAATATTTAGCATCAATGATTCAATTATTGTTATTGATCAAGTGTTTTTATTGATGTGCTTAGACCTAGACCTTCATAGAATTTTGACTAAGCTTGATTGAGACTGAAATTGAAACTTTTTTCAGAAAAGAAAACGTTGCTCGCTTTAGACTAATCACAAAAATAATTGGGAATTTGGATTTTGTAAAACCATATTTTTCAAAGAAGGATTTTGTAAAAACATGTTTCGCGAATTATTAAGAAAAATCTATTTCGCATTGATATGTATCCAAATAAAATGTTTCACAATGACGATACTTTTGTTATTTGAAAATAGTATTTGTAACTTTATGGGAAAATGTGTACAATATGTAATGCTAAAAAAGTATAATTTAATTTTATTATTTGACAATTTTTTTATATTTAAAAAATAAGTTTATTCTTATTATTATTTTAATCATTTTACACTGAGAATCCATATTAATATATCAATTAAATTGATATATAATATCTATGTATTTTTTTTGGGTATGTAAATATATGTGTTCTTATTATTCTTCCATTAATAAAGCCAATGCTACTCGATCATCCCGTAAGTAGTTTTTTGACAACATTCATCCATGTTAGATAATATTTAGATAATTATAATTGTTAATATTTATTAAGAAAAGATTTTAAAATTAAATGAATGATGACTTTTTTGTAAATAGTATGGTTGTTTGCATGAAAAATATATTGTTAGTTATATGTTTACATGAGCTCAACTTTTTTAAATGACTATGATAAGTTTTATTTATTTTTTATTACATAAATTGTTATTTTGTATAAGTTAAAGTTGTTCTAATCTTTTGCTTATCTATCAACATAATTTTATTTTTTATAATTGGTCTGATCATAAAAATTAAACGTTGTTGCCGCGCATCCATTATATTTTGATGCGGTAGGAAATGACATCCTAAGAACATTTTATAGTCACGTGGTTAAGTTAACATAGCAAGTTGATGTCACGTGACACGATTATCCAATGATCTATTGACATATTACATAATCATTCTACATAAAAATATGATACGTTACTAGAATCAAAACAAAAATTTATTGTATTTACGAGAATGAGACTAAACATATGTTTAAATTATTTTTTATAATATAAAGGGGTAATTGAACGGTAGCCGCGGAGAAAAAAAAATATTACTTCATTGTATAAATTACATCAACTTAAAATAATACAATTTTAAGTGACTAAAATTAAAAAAGATAAATTTTATAAATACTTGAATGTAAGTTAACAAAATAAAATTGTATAATATCTATATTTTTTAAAAATGACTATAAATATAATTAAATTGAAATATCTATAAGACACATTTTTTCGTAAATATAACGTTGAATTTATATTTAATCAAAATTTATTTATCGATCTAAATAAAAAAAATGTTACAACAAGACAAATCAGTTCAAAGAGGAGAAACCAAACAGAGGATAAAACATTAAAAAAAAAACTAAATATATGTAACACTTGTTTAATTAAAAAGGAACTACAAATGTAATTTTTAGCCAAAATTAGTGTTAAATCAGTTATGGACGAATAGTTAAAAAAAAAGGAGAGAATGAATGGGGTGACGTAGTTACATTATTTATAAGAATATATATTGCATATGCAGCCAAAATTGCATATCTTAAAGAGGAGGCATTGGAGTGCGTGCTTAATGCAAAATGAAACTTCAGACATAGTAAATGGGTGCACTATTTAGAAGTACTATTTTGTCTTCCAAAAGTCAAATAGTAGCAGACTAGCAGGGACTGATCCAGTGTGTGTGCTAAATAACACACCTCTTGAAAATATCTTAATTCTCAACTGAGTATATCACATGTGCACATTATAACCTCTATTAACTAAAAATAAAAATTACATTTCTTCCGATCTATATAACGGAATAAATGGAAGAAAGTGAGAAGAACAATGAAGACAATTATTGAGAAAGAAAACATGGAAAATAGTGAGAAACATGAAACAGATGATGATCCTAATATCAACTACAGAGGTTGGAAGGTCATGCCCTTCATCATAGGTAAGGAGGACTGGATGGATAAGCATGTATCTTTTCTCTTTCTTTCTCTCTATCTCTCTCTCACATTGGTTGAAACTTTTGAGCAGGAAATGAAACTTTTGAGAAATTGGGAGCAATTGGAACATTAGTAAACCTGTTGGTCTATCTTACAACAGTATTCAACCTGAACAATATCACAGCTGCAAACATCATCAACATATTCAGCGGCAGCACCAACTTTGCTACTTTGCTTGGTGCTTTCTTTTCTGATACATATTTTGGTCGCTACAACACATTAGCATTCTGCACTATCACTTCCTTTCTGGTATTAATTTAATACATAAATCAATAAATTGTGCTAAATTTTCTATGTGGTATTTGGTGTTTGTGTATGTGTGAATTTTAAATTCAAGTTATACAAATGAATCCTTTTAATTCTTTTTCCATGCATCTAATAGGGACTGCTTGCAAATAATAATATTAGCTTAATAGACATCATTCAACAAAGTTCTATGAATCACGAATCACTGCACTTCTTCTTCTGTGTGTCTGTGTCGTATCTAGTGTCTGAGTTTCATAGTCAATTTTAATGCTTCTTCCCTGCATCCAAACAAGGATTACTTGCAATACAACTAACAGCAGTATTCAAGAATTTGCATCCACCACACTGGAAAGGAAAGCCTGACATGCAAAGGTCCAACAACTGGCCAAATGGCTTTTCTAATATCAGGATTTGGTTTACTCTTAGTAGGTGCAGCAGGGGTTAGACCATGTAACTTAGCATTTGGGGTTGATCAGTTCAACCCCAAAACAGATTCAGGAAAGAAAGGAATCAATAGTTTCTTCAATTGGTATTTCTTTACATTCACTTTTGCACAGATGGTATCTTTAACACTAATTGTTTATATTCAATCAAATGTGAGTTGGGCTATTGGTTTGGGAATTCCTGCTGCTTTGATGTTCATATCATGTGTTGTGTTTTTTATGGGAGCTAAATTGTATGTTAAAGTTAAACCAAGTGGTAGTCCTGTTACTAGTATTGTTCAAGTCATAGTTGTTGCTGTCAAGAAAAGAAGACTTAAACTACCTTCTGACCATCCAATGCTTTCACTCTTTGATTATGTTCCACCCAAAACTGTTAATTCAAAGCTTCTTTATACATATCAATTCAGGTAACTATATCAATCTAATTTTAATTTAGTCCTTGAAATTGTAGCAACTAGATAATTTAATTTGGCCTCTAAAGTTAACAAAATTTTAAAATAATCTCTGAAATTAAAATATCTCACTCACGTTAGAAGTTAGTCCTTTTTAGATTATTGCAGTGACTAAATTGATTGATCCAAAACAAATTAATGTGACTGAGGATTTTCAAATTCGATATTTCTTTCATTTCAAAGACCAAATTATCTAACCCTACAATTTAGCATAAGCATATATCATATAAGTGTTTATATATAAGGTATTTCTTCTAAAAGATAAAATAAAGTCAAACTTTTGATATAAGTTATAAGATGTTTTCATAAACTATCAAGTAGAGTTTATAGAAATAAGCTGAAAATTGCTTAAAAGACATGTGGTAAACTGTTTTCATATGGTATTGGACAAAGCTGCAATGATGACCCAAGAAGACAAAATAAACCCAGATGGTTCAGCAGCTGATCCATGGAGTCTATGCAGCATGCAACAAGTGGAAGAGTTGAAGTGTTTAATAAGAGTGTTACCAATATGGTTTTCAGCCATTTTGTACTCTCTAGTAATTGTTCAACAACACACTCTCCTTGTGTTTCAAGCCCTTCAATCAAATAGACAAATCGGAAACAGCAACTTCAAGATTCCTGGTGCGTCTTATTCAGTCTTCTTAATGCTAAGCATGACCTTATGGTTACCAATCTATGATAGAATAGTTGTTCCATTACTCCGAAAAATCACTGGAAAAGACGGCGGCATAACAATCCTTCAAAGGATGGGAGTTGGCATATTTCTGTCTATACTATGCATGTTTGTATCTGCATTTGTTGAAACTCAAAGAAAACACTTAGCTATAACAAATCCTATAGGAATTCAACAGAGAAAAGGCGCTATTTCATCGATGTCGGTTTTAGGTTGATTCCTCAGTTAATTCTAGCAGGACTTGCTGAAACATTCTTTGCTGTTGGACAAATTGAATTTTACTATAAACAGTTTCCTGAGAATATGAAAAGCATTGGAGGGTCACTTTTTTATTGTGGCATGGCAGGGTCAAGTTATTTGAGTGCTTCTCTAATTTCAGTTGTTCATAGAACTACATCTAAATCTGCAACAGGAAATTGGTTACCAGAAGATCTTAATAAGGGGAGATTGGAATTCTTTTATTATATGATTGCTGCATTAGAAGTGTTGAACTTTTTGTACTTTCTTATGTGTTCCAAATGGTATAAGTATAGAGAAATTAGCAGCAATAGCATTGGTAATGCATGAAAATATAACAATAGGTAATGTATGAAGTTGTAATATTCTTATAATAAATAACAAAAGGGTGGAATCTAGAACAAAAAATAAATAAAATGAGAATGGAAAGGGTATCAATTCATGTTTAGTTGTGGAATTCAATTTGCATTGAAGTATTTTTGAACTTTGTGTTTGAATTCCAAAATGACCACTGGTGGTGGATGCACTTGCATGACTTAGAGGGCAATTGTCCCAAAATGAAAATTTGTTCTTTTAACATAATTAATTATATTTATTGTTCTTTAATATAAGATTTTTTTAAAATTTAATATACATTAATGATTTATTTATAAAATTATCCCTATTTAATTCTCATTGAAAACATAAATTCTTTCTTTTTCTCATCAAAATTAATGATTTATTTACAAAAATATCATATTTAATTCTCATTGAAAACATAATTCTTTCTTTTTCTTTTACTTATGATATATGTATTTCAAACATTTTTTTAATACACGTGAATTTTGTTGTCCAATCTTATAATGATATCGGACGAAGTACAATCAAAGCATCAATTAAGTCAAAAGTATTCTCGAACTGGAAGTAAAGTATAATTAAAAAGGTTCAGACTCAAAAGGGAAACTTTAATATATACCATGCTCTACTATAGATTACTAGGTAAAAAATATTTAAATTTCTAATGATTTAAGCATCCTCTTTTATAAATAGATATTAATAATCATTTTTATTTTTATAATTGAGATGTGACTTAAATAATATTTGTTCGATAAAAATAAAATAAAATAAATATATATCTCATATTAAATCGACATCAATCAGGTCAGTGTCTTATTCATAAAAATGAAATAGATCATAAATTATTACTTCTAAAAATTATTTTTAATTATCGTTAAAATTTTTAATAATTTTTAATATTAATCTACGGTTAACTTCTTATAAAAGTGGTTTATAGTAAAACTCATCTCTAACTCAATCATAAACTTATAAAAATAAGAAACTCAAAAAAAAATTATTGATAGGTATCATCACATTAAGAAGTGAAAATTGATTTATACTAGTATAAATTTATAGTAAATATATAGTTAAGAACCCTATATTAAATAAAATAAAGTCTAATAATATATTTATAAGTGGGATTGTCTTCACCTTACGATCTGAAGTTATAAGAGTTGAATTAGACTCAACTTAAATTCTACAAATACTATTTTTTTAAAATATTTTTATTTATTTATATTTCATCATGGATGAAATATTGTATTGTATATTAAAATTTGCAATGTAAGAACACAAATTTCAGCATAGACGGGGACTGAGGGAGAGGGGAAATCAAACTGAAAAGATTCAAATGTTTGAGAGAAATGAAGCTTTAGATGTAACATATTAATTTGGTTAGCTTTTTTACAGGAAAAGTTTGAACAAAAAGGTTAGTCAATTTGGTTGAGTTTTAAAAAATTTACGGCAAAATTTAAATTAAACTGATGAAAAGTATGTTGATTTTATTCAATTAAATCGGGTTGACATTTTTAGAAATTAAGACTCTTATTTTAAAAAATATTTTTTCAAACACTTACGTGAATATAAAAACTACAATGAAAAAAATAATATATAAATAATTAAAAAATACTTAAATATAACACATTTTTAAGATAATATTATTAATATAGTGCAAAATAAAATATAATAGTTTTTTCAAACATCAATGGCCGATTTTAAATTATGTGAAACCATATTTAAATGAATAGAGATTGAGTTTGTTTGATTTGATTCAATTTGGACTCGAAGACACACAAAAAACAATTTAATTGATTTTAACTATATTTTTTAGTTTAATTATCGAATTAATGGTTTTAATTTTATATCTCTAGACAAAACTCACAACATACACAAATGAAATTTAATTTGAAAAACACTGTCTTTTTTAATTAGGTATTTTTTGTAATTTTCTTATAAATTATTTATAAAAAAATTTTTAGAGACTTTTGAATGGTCATGACCACCCCATATTTCAATACATACATAAAATAACTTAAAGATTGATAATGCATATAAATTAAATCTAAAAAATATACATATGTATTCAATGTATTTCTCTACATAAATTTAATATAATAAAATGTGAAATAATATTATATGTACTAGTATATGCAAAACGTTTTTAAACTAAAAATAAATACATAAATTAAATCTAAAAAGTTCCATATCACCAAGCATTTTTTTTTTACAAAATACACCTTTATCCTTAAATATAAACTTCATTTGGAAAAACTTTAATTCCTAGATATGAGTCTCTTTCTAAATTACCAAATACATTTATTTTATTTGTAAATAAAAAAAAAAGCACTTATAGTATCTTGTTTAGCTAAAACATTGATTAAACAGTTAATTTTGAAGATCAATATACAAAAAGGATAAAATAATTCCTTAAAAAAGGGATAAATTTAATGTACTACCTAATTTGTCTTAATATGTGATATTATCTAAATATATTTATAATGAGGGAAAAAGATTTTGTCCAAAAAAATAGTGTATCACATGCTAATTATAGTTCCATGGTAATATTAATGATTAACACCTGCTCTAGACGAAATATATTTTGAAGTTATGTAAAAAAAACTTTGAAGTGTATAAGTAACATAGCAGTAGTGTATGAGTTCTACGTTTTCAATAGTTAAAAATGTTCAATGTGTATTTTAATCATGAAGTTTTTTGATTAATTGAATTAGTCTTTTGAGTTGAGTTTTTCTTATTTACTTAAATTCTAACGATTAATGTTTTAGTTAAGATATTGGCTACAAAAATCTACAAAGTAGATTAAGTACTCAAACTAATATCGATACATGCTGCCAAAGAGGAAAAAACAATTGTAGGATGAGTGTGAATATAGTGCATGTGGTTGTGGTTGTGGTTGTGGAGATTATCTCTTAGAGGCAGTGGCAGTGTTATAAGTGATGTATATGAGTAGATAATAAAATTTAACGTGGTAGTTAAGCCGTGGACTTTCTCATTCACCGAATTATCATGTTTTGAGTGTGTGAATCTTAAATGTCACACTTGTATGTGAGTTTTTTTTTACATTATCTATAAAAAAAATTATTTTAATATTGATTTGCAAATCAATATCATTATATATAGTGTTAATAGAACATATTGAGTGCTAAAAAAATGTAAATTGATTAAAAAATTTGAGAAAACTAAAATAAATTAGATTAATATCCGCACAATTGTTTATGGATAAATATATAACTTTACAAATTTCTTTTATAAAATATTTAAAATTAAGTATATAAAAAAATACTTTTAGAGTGTGTTTGGATGAAAGAATTTTTTGAGGTGATGTAATTTTATAGCATAATTCAAATTCTTCTATGTAAATTCCATTTTTTGAATGATCAATTTGAAGAATTTTTAAAATGAAGAGATTTTATGAAGTATTTTATCAAAACTAAATTTATAGAATTTCAAATATTACTTTAAATGTAAGAATTTGAAATTCTTTTATAACTTTATAGAATTATAGAATGTGAATCTCAAATTTTTCTTTATAACTTTTCAAAAAAATCACTTTTTTTTAATTTTCACTTTTGCCCCAACAATTTTTAAATTTATAAATATGATTAAAATTTAAATAAACAATTGTTCTATCCAAACAACACAATTTATTAATGAAGAAAATGCAATTGAAGCATTCTGAATTGCTTAAAACTTTTAATTCTCTAGAATTTTAATTACTTCAACACATAATAATAAGATAGTTACGATATTAAATTTGAAAATAATATTTTTTGATATGATAGAATATATGAGTAAAGGGTCATTGTTAATAAAATAAAATATTTATCATTTTATATAAATTATATCATATGCAAACTATTTTAGTGCTAATGATATATTTAAAAGAATTTGAAAATATTTTAGTATGAAATCAACCATTTTAGTGTAAAATGGTATTTCAAAGAATTGTTAGAAACATTTTCGTATAATAAACTGAAATAAATTCTAATTTTATCACGAGTAATATTGTCTTTAATTCCCCAAATCTAAAACTACTATATAAAAAAAAAGAAGGAAGGTAAAAAAAGTCTTAATAAATATTCAATGAAATTTATAAATAGAAAAAATGGTATAAAATATGATTGACCTAACAAACTGGAGAAAAAAAAATAGTGTTTATGCAGTTAAAGTAACTTTTAGTGTGATCATGTTGGAGAAAGATCTACAATTAAAAAATGAAAGGAATATTTTCATCATCCAAACAATCTTAACACATAATGTACCATTACAGTAAACCTATAAAGAATGAAAAATAGTTAATAATCAAAAAATGAAGTATGTGAAATGCATAAAAGAATTGCATGCGGTCAACACTTCCTACTAATCTTAGTTTAATTCTTAGTCTTACATTGAATATTGGATTATCATATTTTAAGTTATTTGTAGATTAGATTTTAGAACTTAAAATACAAATCTCTCGATATCCATGTAATAACCAATTTTTGCAATCTAGATAAAGGAAAATGTGAAGAGAAAAGAAAAGTAATGAAATAAACAAATAAAAAAATCAAATATTTAATAAGAAAAATCATTGGTTCTAATCAAAGATGATAGTAGTCGCACCGGAAGAAGAGATAATGAAGGTCTCAAGAGAGAAATGTGTGCAATACCAATTTCCAACTCGTAAGACATAACTTCGAGCAAGTTTTGAAGGGTATCAATCAACAATGAACTATCACATGTCAAAAACTAATTTAAACATTTAGGAAAAAGAGTATTTAAAAATGGAAAATAGTACATAAGAAAGGAAAAATATTTTAGTTGGATCATCACTTGCTAAATAAATATAGTTTATTGATATTGATGTAAGACAATTACAAAATTAAAAAAAATAAATAAATGTTGGATGGATGGATGGATGAACATATAATAGAGCTACAAATAGAATTTGTACAATTAGAGTGCATAAGTAAAATCTACAATTAGAGTGCATAAGTAAAATTAGATTGACACATAAACATATAAATGATTAAGCAAAAATAGAGCTATATAGTAAAATTGACAATGAGATAGCAATTGAATGGTCTGTGGAGCTGTTTTAATATATTATATCTTTAATAATAAATTATAATATATCAGTTAAAGTTTATATGCAAGTACAGAAATAGTTTTGAACTTTAAAAATAAACAAAATAACTCGTTGTAAAAAGTGCAGCTCACCCGTTTATTCTCACAGTAAATTATGATACTAGATAAATAAGAGAAGTTTGCTTTAAAAAATTATAGGTACGTATTAAAATTTCCACTTAACTAAGTCTTTATCTCCCATGACTTCACGTTCTTTCCATCCAACTTTTATTTAATTTCCAAGATAGCATAAAAATGCACGCCTCTTGGTGTTTATCATGATGACTTATTGGATATAAAGTGATAATAATAACAAGAAAAAATATGCATAAATAGACCTCACAAAGCACTCCTCTTGTTATATGCTCAAATCATCCGGCAGAGTAAAATGTTACCAAAGTTAAAAGAGTTTCATCATTGCATTACATTATATATATATATATATAATATCCATCTCAGCAACATTAGGATGTAACCCTTTACAGTATATAATAAGTATGCAAATATATTATATATAAGCATATTCAGACTGTGTATGCTTGCTGAATGGTATCTATGTCAAGCCCCTTCAACCTCACAACTGATTCTACATGACCTTTCAGTGTATGAAGCTCTCTCAACCTGCACACAATTATTATTACCAAATAATTAAATACATCAAACATGTATACATACATAGTACATAATTGTGGGTTATAAGAACCGACTTAATTTAAATATGAAATGCATGTTGCATTCATGAAAGACATATACACGTGATATGTCCTTATTCCCTATGAGAATTAATATAAGCAGTGGTACTAGTAATAAAACTATATGGTGATGCCAACCAAGCCAATGGGAAAATGAGTTTGCTACACTCAATATTTTGTGGCAGCTTAAATTTAATCCAGCAAGCATGGAATGTGTAAATTCCAAACTCTTCCAAATTATTTATAAGGTTACATATGTTTTTAATCTGATAAAATACTCTCCTATCAAGTTTAGTCCTACAAAAAAATTTGTTTGCGTTTAGTCTATGTTTGTTTGATGATTTTGGTGAATATTGTTGTCTATGTTTATTAGTCCTCGAAATCACTAGATTGAGAACTAAACACTAATGAAAACAAAACATATTTAACCAAAAACCCTTTTCCTGTAATATAATTTTGCAATATTTTGATGTTTATCCTCCCTTCCCTTGACTTAATTCACCAAAACAATTAAAAATTGAGAGCGTGTAGATACCTTGCGATTTCGGCTCTCCTTTTAGCTTCCTCAGCCATTTGATTGAGTTCAGTGACATGTGTCCTCTCGGTGAACATCTTAGTGTCGGGTGGTTGTAATCCATGCAGCGTCCTTTGTGCATGTGCCCATTGAAGTTCCCTCTGTTCCTTCCCAAAGTCCTTTTGCCTTGTGAAAGCAATCTACAAGACACACAATTTATAAGCAGAGAGAAAAAAATAAAATATAAAACCAACCTTGGATTACTTAACTCAAGAAACCAAATTAACTCAGTACTCACCCTTTGCTCAATAACAAGATCCCAAGCCCTTCCACTCAAAGCATATCGAATGAAAAATTTAATGAAATCGAGCGGGATGTAGAATATTATATTGTATAACCATATAACACCAGCCCAACCCCAACCTATCCCTTCAATTGCAGCAAAGCTCCAGCTAGCATAAACAGCAATCAAAGTGGCAATCTGCACACAAAAATCCATCATCGAACTTGATGCGGAGCAAAAACAATTACAACCGCGTAATAAATGGTTATAACGACTTACAAGTTGAGCAACAATAAAGGCAGCAACCAGCAATAAACCGGGACGCTCTAAATATGACCAACTTCGAGATCGAGTTACAAATATAAGAGCCTGACTAATAGTGCTCACTTGAAGATAGATTGCAGAGGCAAGCTTTCGGAAATCGTCATGAGCGGCTTTTTCAAGAGTTGCAACCCCGAACACTCGCTGAAAACATATTAGACGAGATAAATAAATGGTCACCAAAAAACAATCAGAAGCCAAAAGCAGAATTCATGAAGCGCGTAAACTGACGCTTACGCGCACAAAAAGATCAGATCATAGTAGTAATGTGTCCTAGCGTAGCTGCCGTAATGGACAAAGCAACATGCATGGATGTCAAACACGAAAAAATTCAATACAACCAATTTCAATAAAACTGCAGAATAATCTGGGATCCAAGTCGTAGAAGACATACCGGGAAGAAATCTGTTTTGTATGCCACCCAAAAGAATATAACTGTCATCATTGCCAAGTAACTACCAAGCACGACGCCAGTAGTAAATATCTCTGATAGCTTCCAGCTATCTGGAAGAGGTGATGGTTTTACCCTATCTTTTGAAATTGTCATAATAGTACCTACAATGATGTCAAAGAAATGTTAGTCCCGAATAAAAATCAGGATCACACAGACGCATATGGCAAGAGTAGAAGCAGGGATGCACAATTACAAAGAAAAGAAACAAACCATCATTTAGGATGGCGATAATAAGCACCATAAAAGGTGGAAAGTCGAACTTCCATATGAGAGCCAGCAACATGAAACCAAGCTGCAAGCATGTCAAACATGTAGCAAATAGAAAATATTAGATCCATCTAATAATTATGTGAAACAATAATGCCATGTTAGGTAAAAATTAGATCTCAGATTTGCAAAATAATTCATTTACCACTATACGAATTGTAATTGAGACCGCATAAATCTGCACAAAAGAAGAAACATATATGTCAAGATAGCATTCATAATACCCTAATTTCTCCATAATTAATGTAATTATGCAGACGCAAAGTAGTAATATGGAGGAAAAAATTGTTGATAATTGAAATATTAACAGTAAGTCGGTTACTTACTGTATAATTTTTCATTCTCTGGAAGATAGCTCGACTGGTCAAAACGGCACTTATAATAACACTAAGGCCAGGTTCTGTTAAAACAATATCCGATGCACTACGAGCTGCATCGGTCGCATCTGCAACAGCTATACCAATGTCTGCCTTCTTGAGAGCAGGTGCATCATTCACTCCATCACCAGTCATTCCACAAATATGTTTCCTAGCTTGCAAGCGTTTCACGATCTCGTACTTGTGCTCTGATAAAATTCACAAAAGAATTAATATGAGCAAAGAACCGTGTAATATTTGTTTATTATTACAAACTAATCAATCATGTATCTAATGCATGCCAAATAATAAACACAACATTAAATTGCAATGACAATATAGAAGAATACCAGGAAATACACCGGCAAATCCATCAGCTTTTTCTATTAGTTCATCAACGGGTAAGGCAGCAATGGATTCATCCTTGTTTTGCCCAAGTAAAGCAGATGAAGGATACATATTGGTACCCATTCCCAAGCGGCGACCAGTTTCCTTTCCTATAGCTAGCTGATCCCCTGATAAGGAAAAAGGAAGTTACATAAACGAAAAAATTACGCATAGGAATTATATTGCTGGACTCGGATTGCATCATTTGCTTGCATATAACATCTTATTCCCAATACTCAAACAAGTTATAACTCTGTCTGTCCTTTATTATAAGACTTACTTACAAAATCTACAGATATTAAGTAGTTGTAGCAATAAATTTGTCAAAAATGTGTTACTTTCCATAATTACCCTAACAATTATTGATATCACAAGAGACAGAGAGGAGGAAAATTAATTTACATTTCCTAACTGTAAATTAAATAGGGGTGTTTTTGTAAAGAAATTATTAATGCATGTGAAATTTTGAAGGAAAAAATCTTTATTAAGGGACAAGGGAATCTCAAGAGTGGATTTTATAATAAGGGACCAAGGGAGTAGTTATTAAGAACAGTGACTTCATTACTATCATACACAAAAGTCAAATGTAACGGACCTGTAATCATTTTGACATTTACTCCAAGGTTTAGTGCCCTCCGAATTGTTTCTGCGCTATCATGTCTAGGTGGATCAAAGAGAGGCATAAGTCCAATAAATTGCCACGGACTTCCAGCACTCTCCTTCCTTCCATCTGGAACTTCCTATATTAAATAAAGAAGCCAACATAAACATTTCTAGTTTCTAGCTAAAAACATGTGTACAAATGTGTCAATTGATTAAGCAATAAATCCATTACTTGGTATGCTACAGCAAGAGATCGTAAGCCACGCTCTGCAAACTTATCTATTACTGAATGAACTCTCCGTTCGATATCCGTCTTATTGTGTGCCAGATTTAGGATCTAACAATCATGTTACAAATCACAATGAGAATGTAAGACCAAACAGGAAAATATTAACCAAAAAAAATATGTAAACTGTTACTTATTATTACCTGTTCTGGTGCACCTTTGCTTACTCTATGCATTTTACCCTCTTGGTCAATATAAGTCAATGCTGTCCGCTTATCAGTAGGATTGAAAGGAAGAAAATGCACTTCTTGTATACCAGCACGCGCCTACGACAGCAGAAAGTTAAAAAAACGACAAAAAAACAGATTCTAATTTGAGGGTTACAGCTAATAAATATGCCTGTAGAAAATTAACGGCGAATAGAATATCAAAATTTACCTCCTTTGGATCAGCCAGCATCCCAACTATGGCAGTATCTATTGCATCTTGATTCTCAAGTCTTGAAGCACGTGCCGCCATCAATACAACAGCATCAGCATCCACTCCTTTTGCAAAAACCTTATTGATTAAAATAGAAATAATTAGAACAAACGCATACGAAAAGGACAAAGATTAATCGGCAAACAACATCATTCACTATCCAACCTCGACAAGATTCTTGTCAACTGTAAGCTTATTTAATGTTAGAGTCCCAGTCTTATCACTGCAAAGCACGTCCATGCCTGCCATCTCTTCAATGGCCGTCATCCTCTTTGTGATAGCACCCTGCTGAGATAGCCTGTGGGATCCAATGGCCATGGTCACCGACAAAACTGTGGGCATGGCAATTGGAATTCCTCCGATAAGAAGCACAAGGAGGTTATCAATTCCAGGACGATAGGGTCGATGTTGGATCGGATACATGACAACAATCTCGATAAGCATCCCCACGGCAATTGAACATATGCAGAAGTTTCCAATTGCAGTCAACACCTAATTAATATGACAGCAAGAGTAACGCAATCTTAATTGTGAATATTGATTGGACTAATTAGACGAAAAGAATGAAAAAAATGATTCTCTTCTCTCACGTTACCTTTTGAAAGTGACCAACTTGATTTGTAGTATCTACAAGATGAGCAGCTTTGCCGAAAAAGGTATGAACACCAGTAGCTATGACCACACCTTCAATCTCTCCTTGTTTACAGGTAGAACCAGAATACACGCCATCGCCGGGGCCCTTTGTCACCGGCAGGGACTCGCCTGTAAGTGCAGACTGAAAAGAATAAAGAACAAGAGGGTAATTGATTTTTTGAACCATTAAGCATTTGATGGATTAAAACAGCAGAAACTATATATATATATAAACGTAAAAGCCGAAAAAAGGTGTAAAACAAAAAAACAAAGAATCAACCTGATCGATTTTCAAAGGATCCCCTTCAAGAAGACGAGCATCTGCTGGAACAATATCTCCAAGTTTGATACTGATGATGTCACCAGGAACCAGGACCGCAGCATCTTGCTCATTCCACCTACCATCTCGAAGAACCTTTACAAAAAACACTCATGGTAAGAATCTATAAACTATTAAAAAAAATAAAAGATTCGTTAACAGATGTGAAGATTTAACTGCAACAATATGAATATAAACGCACACAGGCGCAACCATATAGCAAAAAAACTGAATTTAGACACCTTAGCTTTTGGAGCAAGACGAGCCATGAGCGCTGCAGCAGCATTACCAGCATTGTTCTCCTCAATGAAACTAATAGTTGAATTGATGATAAGCAAGGTAATAATACCCACAAAATCTTGCCAATCAGGAGCCTTACCCTACACAAATAAATTTAAAGAACAACAACAACTCCAAATAATCAAAATCAACCAACAAAATACAAATACACACACCCTAATAAGAAAAACTACCAAAACACTGAGAAAAACACACTCACCCCTCCATTTGCAAGGGCAATTGCCATTATAGCAGCTGCTTCCATAACCCAAGAAAGAGGATTCCACATAAATCCCAAAAACTTCAAAAACTTGCTCTCCTAAACAACACCCAGAAAATAATTCACCGTAAAAATTCAATCTTTTTTTCAAGTGGGACTCAACTTAATCATCAAATAAAGAAACAAAGAAAAAAAGAGTACTCTCTTCTCTTCAAGCTTGTTGTGGCCAAAAATTGTTAGTCTCTGTTCAGCACCCTCGCTTGTTAAACCTTCTCTGCTACATCTCAGATTCTCAAAAACCTCTTCAATGGGTATGTTCTCCTACATTCAAAAAATACAAAAAATACCAACAAAAAAAAACATTAAAACAACAATGAAGATAAAACAAAGAAGAAGATAAGGTTGTAATGATTCAGATCTATGTTACCAAATCAACAGTTTCCTTCAACACAGCTTCCAACATTTCAGGCTTATCTTCTTCACCCATGTTGTTGTTGTTCTTCAACACTCTTTGTTGTTCTCTCTTTCTATTCTATCTAAGCTACCAACTTTATCTCAATACAAAAAGCCGTTCATAAATTAGGAGTAAAGGTGCGTGGAGTGCACTAACCAAAACCAAACGTGACTCAGAGAGGTGGCAAAATATATGTATTATTACAACTAATAATAATATTATAATAATAAAAGTAAAAATATTATAGAAAAAAGAGTGTAAGGTTAAAGGTAGGAGTAGACAACCTAATTCTGACCCTCGAAAACAAAGTTCTGAAGATCCAAACGATATAATATTATAAGAATTGATATATTTTAATTAAAAATTAAAATTAAATACATTAATTTTTTTAATATATTTTATGGATCATATTAACAAATATTTAATAATATTTGTTAAAGAATAAGAAAAATCATATAAAAAAAAAAGTAAGTATACAAATAATTGCAGGTTTAAAAAAGATTATTTTTTAAAATTTTAATGTATTAAATGTATATTTTCAACTTTTTTTTTTAACAAGTGCTCTAACGACAATTGATAATATTTCTTATATTTCATTTTTAGAGTAGTACAACGTTAACCACTCTTCAAAATTCAAAAAAACACAAAATAGATAGTGTAAAAAATGTAATAGACTACTCCTTTCGATTTTATTTATTTTAATAAATAAAAAATAAAATGCAGCTAAGTGTATTTAATTTCATGAAGAATAATGGTAGACACTCAAATATTTGATTGACTCTTATAGTGAAAAAAAATAGTGAGAGTAATATAATTTATGTTATGTGACAGGAAGAGAAAAATGGAAAGAAAATAAAGTGGTGAATGAGCGTATAAAAATTATAGATATACATATGTCATTGTTGTAAATTTTATTGATTTCATTTAAAAGAAATATGGTTATTAATTATTTCTAATTATTATGATCATCTATTACAAGAGATAATTTGAGTATTTCACACATGTTAAAAAAAAAGTTTATCTTAATTAAGAAAACTTATATGAAGGATGTCGTAGTTCAAAAGCCTATGAGGTTTAAGGTGGTCCTCTATGAGATCAATAATGTTTTTGCTAATTGTGTCAGGATAGCAATCTTCTTTTAAGATTTAATGAATAAACCAGTTACAATTTTTTGTTGACGGTATGTGTTGATCTCTTGCAAAAAGAAGATATGATTGACAATATTGGTTCAAAAACTACCATTAATAGAGAGGTTTCATTTATGAGGTAAGTAACAATATGGTGGATAATTAGGTAATTGTGTTTCACAGCGTATGTATTGTAGGTTTTTTGAGTGACTTAGTGTCAAATGATGAAACTCGTTGAATCTCAAAACACATAGAGAACATTACTTTTATGAGAATGTTGCGCTTGACATGTATATTTTGAATGAATTTTGGAACAAGAAAAATGGTTTTACTAAAGTAATCCCTAAGACCAAAAAGAAGATTAAAAAATATGAAATTCTTACTAACTATAAAACTCACTCTAGAAGTCCGCTTAACATTTAGTTTTTTTTTTTTCTTGAATTAGGTTTATGCTCCTCGTGCTTTTGTTTTTTTCTCCTTTTTTTTTATTATTGAAAGTTAAGATTTTAGAATTAAAAAAAGTATTAATATATTTATTACTATCATAAATATAAAATAAAAAATCATTAATTTGATAATGATATAAATAATATTAATTAGATAGTATAATTAAAAGAAAAAAATAGATAATATTAAAGTAGAAATTTGAAAGAAAATAAATAAATCACTATAAAAAGTAATTTTTTCATTTATTATGGAATGAGAAGTAAGCAACTTTGTTACTTGTAATTGTGACCATTGTCTGGTGTTGTAGTAGTGCATTCGTAAACATAATTATTATACACAAATTATTTAATTAATAATAACTTTCTTTACCCTTTTCTTTTGTTTCTTTCTTAAGTAATTGAAATTTGCAAATGCAAGCAGAATGAGATAAAGACAGGTTAGATGGGTCCTGCTCTTGCAAGTTTGAATACTGTATAAATAATTCACTCCTTGCGTTTGGTTTAGGTATCTAAATGTCTGTTCCAATAATTGATTAGATTATTTTTCTTTTTATTTTAATAAGGACATCAACATTTTTAAACTTCCTTTTCCAGAAAAAGAAACATTTTTTAAATATGGTAACAGTTACATTTTAAAAAAAAATTATAAAATAAAAGTTATATATACGAATTGAAAATTACAAAAACAAAAGTTTGGCTATTTTCTTCCTTTTTTTTTTTGAGCTTTTCTTTTTCTACTTTAATTTCTTATTATTTGGCACAAATTTTTGAAGTTGACGCCATATTTTTATATAACTTTTGGTTTTTATATTATTTCTTCTCTATCCCCATTGTTTTTTTTTTACTTCATATCTGAAGTCCACACTAAGTGGTATACAATACCAAGATACAATGTTAGATTTTGGTATGTTGAACTAACATAAGGGTTAATTAACATAAATGTTACTCTCTCCGTTTCAATATGAACTATTAATTTGATAAATTATATGAACTTATCTTTGCTTATATTTCTTATCTGATGAAATATTCATTAGTACTATATCTGTAAAGTGAACAATATTGATTTGAGAATAACGCAAGTAGTATAAATTAAAAAATACAAATAAAAAAATAATAATTAATATTTGTATTGAAAATAAAATAAAAAAGATCATTCATTATGAGATTTATTAAATTTGGGTGCATTTTATTATGTATTTTTTTTTATAGTTCTTAATTTAACCAACTATAATTTCCTCAAATTCATAATTTTCAAAAAGTCAATTATAACCACAAAAAGTGTATTTTAAGTCAAAAATCATACAAAAACACTTAAAAAATGCACATAAGTTTTTTCTTTTTACAAAATCACTTGTCGTGAGATAGAGTTGTTGGGGTATGCTGCAAATCTTAAACAAAAAGAAGATGAAATTGATGATAATATGAATATTGCACAAATAAATTCCAAAGTATGTGTATCACACTAAATTTTAGGTTTGATTCACCCCACCAATCTATATATATTTGATGCAAACGGGTCAAGTGAATTACACATTCACATTAAGCCTATCAATCAATCATAGTTCACAGAATAAAGTTATTTCATTTACTCTCATGCACTAGAGAAAATAATAAATTACTCATAAATATTTTTGACAAAAGATTGACTCATGTAAGATGAAATTTGTCTTCTTATTTCTGCCTCTAAAGTGTCTCTATTTATAGAGAAACTCATACTAATTAGTGAAAGAAAACAACTTTTGAAAAAGATTGTAACATTTGGTAACTTAACAGAACCATTGGTTCAATGGCTAACAGATGCATTAAACTCAACCATTGCAAGCATTTGACCAAGTGATATATTAAGTTATTTAGCTATTACATAATTCCAAATATATTTTGGAAATTCCCTTCACAATCCTCCGCCATTTTCAAAATATATATAAATCTATTATTCAGAAAATATCATGGTTTCAGATAAAGGTATCTTACGATTTGAACCATTACTTATTAAATTATGCTTTCACTCATCCCCGAATAGACTGGTAGACAAGCTTTGAACCAACCATTCATTAGAACAAGTATACATAACTCACATATAAAATCTCGGTACCATTGATCGAATTATAAAGACGACACAATTGATAAGGTCACGTGTCTCATATCATTTTCATGAGAATTTAAGAGTCAAGCTCTTGAACTCTATAAAAGGGCCCGGTTTATTCTCATATAGGTGGACTATATCATAAATGCGTCCATAATTATACATTCCAACAAATATATGTTATATGTCCATTAAGAGGAGACATCATCCTACCATTTTTACTTTATGGTCCAAGTACTTTTACCCTTTGGAATGTATCTATTATCAAATACTTCAATAACTCTAATAGTATACTTTCATCATTGAACTAAAGACTTGATGTTACTCTCAAGTGTGAGTTGATCGTTTCTACCATAGGTGATTATTTAGATATGAGTTTGTATCACATCCCTAATAATGTCTTCAACACCATGTCATTTGTCAGACCTTTCGTCAAAGGATTTGCAAGATCCTTTTTCAGTTCTTACAAACACTATGGATACCACTCCATTAAATCCTTTACATAACTATATGTAACACCCCGATTTTTAACAGCACGAGTGCATTTTTTTTTTAAAACAACTTAATAAAATAATATGTTGTTACACAAAACGACAAGAGTCATAAATAATTATATCATATTTATAAACAAGCTAAGATAGTTTTTGAGACAATAATCCAAGGTAAAAAACTAGAAAATACATCAGGGCTATGAAACCAATCAGACATCGCTCATATCCTTGGGTATTCTCGGCAGACACCTACTCCAAGAATGCTATTCCCCCTTGGCCGTGTCAAAAAAGGAACATGGACCCACCATACAAAAGTCAACTGTCAAGGTATGTTATAGATACAGTCGTCCCAACATAAGTACAATCACCAAAAGAGACACACTAAAGCCATATACAACAAAAAAATAATATGATCATCTGTTAATAAGTATAGTCACAAGGTGACCTCCACACACTGCACAAGTTCCTTCTAATATAGTTTATCCTCGAAGTAAATTCCCCCTCCTCATTAGCCATAGAGGGATCACTCTCCATAGAGGTCAAATCCATCCACGAGATAGGTGGCTTCAGCGACGCTAAAATCTCAAAACAGCTCACTACCTTAGTGACAAACGGTAGAGGATCATTCACCGGAAGTGGAAGCTCTAACTCGACTCGGGGTGGCACCAACCAAGGTATTGGCGATCCATCAACGAAACCCTGATCCCCGACCAACCTAGACGGTCCTGCCATATCCTCTCCCGTCGGCATTAACCCCTTACCTTTCTCGCCAGTCCTCAGTACAAGCACTGCATCCTCTGCTCTTATGGTGACCTCCGTCTCACCTCTAACTGAAGCCTCCTATGCGTCTGCCCACACTCGATTCGCCCAGAGTATCAATCCTTAGGTTATAAGATAGTCGATCATCTCGTGAGTGAGCCCCACGTGAAATACTGCCCCAACTTTCCTACTTGTCCTCACCACTCTCCCCGTATATGTAGCTCTACTTGAGATGGTGTCGTATGCCTAAGCAGTTGACGAGTGTTGGTCAGGGAAGTCTAAAAATGTTTATGTCGTCAGGGTAACAGTCGGTATAATGAATTCAAACATCATCTGAGGGCAAAGCCCAATTTCCACAATAATATAAAAGGTCACCAACTGAAATTAACAATTAACATTTAACAATTATGTGATGAAGGCAAACAATAAACACTTAGCAGTTATAGCATGATAACAGACAATAACAGAACATACATATACATATATCATATCATAACAAACATGACTCATGTGTCAAGCACCCTAATGCAATGCTTATATGTTAGTGCACGTGATTCCGGAATTTTCAAACCCTCCTCAAAGGGCGTAAATCATAAATGTATCGCCTATCACAGACCAGTACTAATTACCGAGGTGCCATTTATCATAGATTAACACGATTTACTATAGTGCAATCTATCACAGACCTACACGACTAAAAATCCTCGTAAGGATAAGATGAACCAATCAACTCATAGAACCATCATGTAGTCCGTCACAGTCACTACTAACTATGAAATGCATGAACATACTCTGACTATTTCACAACAATCTTAATGTAAATGTAGCTATTAAAAAATTTCTCTTTTAATACTCATTAAACACTAATAATTTTTCATATTTTTCACATAGCATACTCAAAATATATTCTCATCGATAAAAATTCATAACATATAACAACTCATATTATCAATCATGAATGCATAATCACGTCAATATTAACCATCACATATTCATACATCAATCACACATATAAGCTCCCTATGTGCAAACTAAAAAATTGGAAGGAGCCTTTACCTCAAATATAGCTTCTTCAACAATTATCGCTACCACAATCAAACACAACAAAAAATCTCGCTCGTGCCAACACCTTAAAAACTATATCAATAGCACCACCTTGTAAAGATGACCAACCAACTTTACTTCCTAGACTTCTTGAAATGAGACTTTGATCAAGGTGTAAAAATTGAGTTTTGTTCTCTAAACCAAGCCCCAACACTTATGATGTGCTTTCTTGTTTTTTTTTTTGTGTTTACTTAAAGAGAGAAAAAAAATGGAAGGAGTGAACCAAAAGGGGGAAAGTCGATGATGGCTTATAAAAGCGGGTTGGCTTCTTTTTTTCTTCTTCTTAACTTACAAAAAAAAAATTTAATATAAGATATTTCATTAACATCATCATTACATCATTTAATCATTTTTACACACATCACATCAGTCACTTCTCAATCTACTTTAATAAAAATATCTACAATCGTCGTAACTCAACTGACAGATAAATTTATCAGTAACATGTGACATCTTAAAATTTTTGTCGATAATAAATTACCGTAACTTAATTAAATTTCAGGTCTCCAATATATATATATATATATATATATATATATATATTACTAACTCTAACAAAATATATTTTTCGTATTTAATTTCATAAAGTAAAAATTGGACTAATAACCTAAGCAATTCAACACAAAATACAATAAAATTGCATAAATTAGAGTTTAGAAAATTCAAGGTCTTACACTATGTCTTAATCCAATATGTATAGATGTTCTATTGTATACTTGGCTATATGTTTTTGATAGTATGGATTGACAATCACAATGTATGGATACTGGTGCCATTGGCTTTGGCCGAATTGGTATATCATACATCAATTTTCTTAGCTATTCAGCCTTTTTACTACCTCAGCTAGAACAATAAATTCTGCAGTCATGGTGGTGTCGACAATGCAAGTTTGTTTATTTGAACTCCAAGAAACTGCACATCCACCAAATTTGAATATCCATCCACTTGTGGAAGAATGATCCTCAACATAATTTAATATTTGTATATCCTTCCAAAATTGAAGGATATCCAATATAGATTAAACTATAGTTAATTATTCCTTTCAAATATTTTAATATTTTATTAATAGCATGTCAATGTTCCTTACTTTGATTGCTTGTATACCGACTTAATCTTTCAACAACATATGTTATATCATGTCTGATACAAGTCATGACTTACATCAAACATCTAATTACCTTTGAATAATCTAGTTGTGCCACAAGACATCCTTTATGTAGTTGTAAACTAACATTTTGAACAATTAGGGTTGAAACATATTTACAATCAAGATGATTAAATTTCTTTAACACTTTATCGATATAGTGAGATTGGAATAAACTAATATTTACACCGTCTCTTATGATTTTAATTCCTAAATTTACATTTGTTTCACCTATATCTTTCATATTAAAATTTTTATTATATAGGACATTTATTTAGTGAGAGTCATCTTTCACTTTAATTCTAAGTTGGTATGATAGTTTCTTTTTTTAAAAACGACAAATATTAATACAATTAGTATTCTATTGAGAGTGAGGATTGAGTTTTCAACCTCCTTGTCAATTAACTTATTAAGGGTCCACCTAACTACGATCAAATTTGTTGGAATTCATTCAAATATAATTGGTTATTAAAATCAAATACACTATGAATGAGTTGAATATATGATATACAAGATATGTTATTCATATGTTAATTCTGATAAAATTTTAGGTAAATTTGGATTGTTTAGACCTCTTTATCATTTTTATCTTTAGTTCGTTGTTGCCTGAATGTTCTTCTGAGCTCTTAACACAAGCCAACTATATAACTCATTTGGTATCAAAATTTGTCATCAATAAATTCATATGACTATCTTTTATCATACCACCTATCCTGAAGATATGAATATTATTTGTACTTCTAAATATGAGAGATATTTATTATTTTGCAGGTCTAATACAAATTCCAACTGTAATTATAAAAATAAAGGAGAAAAATCTCAAAGATAGAAAAAAATGAAAAAAATGTGAAATTCACGATCCTTTATATAAATAATTGAAAATATTTATTCTAAATCTTGAACATATATTTTTTTAACATTCACATTCCTTAAAATAACTTACCAAAATTTAACTTTTTTGTAAAAAAATATTTAATTTTTATATATTGTCAATATAAAAAAAATTACAACGTCTAATGTCTAAAAGTTTCATTCAATCATATATATTGACTTTATATATATTCATAGTTATAGTAAAAAAAATAATTAATTTGATGGTTAGGATTGATTAATAATGAAAAAAATTATATTAAAACATATATAAACAAAATCCAAAAGAAATTATAAAAAGAAGTTTTAAAAAATTAAGGTAAGTATGCTTTTTAGAATTAATAAATGACAGGAAACAAATTAAAATTTAAAAAAGCAATTCACAATAATCATTTATGTAACATTAATAAAACCACCGTAAGGTTTAGAAAAGTATAAGAGTAGATTTGTTTCCTTCCTTTTTGTAAAAAAAAGGTTTGTTTTATTCTTATAGGTAGTTTTTTGTGAGAGAAAAAGAAATAAATTCTAAAGAGAAAGCGATATGGATGTGTTGTATGTGGTGCGGTGCGGCACAGTAGAAAAGTTTGAGGCTGGACCATTTGCCTTTAAGGTCATGCCAGCAGCTGCACATGCGTACACTTATATTATATATATATATTGAAAGGGATAAAAATAGATATCATACTAATATATCACTACTTTCTTTTTCAAAGTAAATTTAAAGTTGTATTACCGTTCACTACTTGAAAATTATTTAAAGTTTTAATAGTGATCAACCATATGTTTATAAAATAAAAATTGATGATTTTCTTTATTTTTATATTTGAGATGGTTATTTAAAAGATATATTTTTAAGAGTATCATCAATATTTATTAAATAGAAAAGTCACAAAAAATTAATTTTTTTAAAAGAAATTAATTTGCTTTACTATAAAAAATTATTTTAGTGGTATTATTCAATTTAAAATTATACATCACCATGATTTTTCAAATCATTATCTACGCATTATTTGAATCATCATCAAATTCAAATTCAAATTAATATGAATCCAATGTCAACAATTTAAAAAATAAGATAAACAAATTTATATAAAAAAAAAATAGATATTGAAACTACAAATTTAATAAAATTAGGAGTTTAAAATTACATTTTTTGCTTAAAATTTTTAAACGACGTTTAAACTATTAGTCTACGACAAACTGGAAAGTCGTGCCACATAATAATCTTAATTATTAAAAAAATTAACAAGATCATATAGAATTTTGTTAAAAAATCTAGGCTAAATAGCATCCGTGGTCCCTTAACTTAATTTTTGGTAACGATTTGGTCCCTTATCTTCTTTTTTTTTCCCATTTTTGTCCTCTATATTTTTAAATAATTTCAGCATCAACCTTTAAGTGGGGTTTCGTTACAAAAAAAGTTAAAAAGTTACTCCACCATTTCCTTTTCCCTGGGTTTTCTCTCACGTTTATGTTTCTTTTGTTTGATTTAGGGTTACCTTTCTTCTCCCATTCACTTTATCCCTTCATCTCCTTTCTTCTCTTCTCCCGTGTTATCTCTTTCCTTCATCGTCTTCTCCCTTCTCATCTCCCTGGAAAATCGAAGCACGAAATCATAGAAAACACTATCGAAATCAACATTGAACGAAGAAGAAATGTATGTTTTTTATTGATTCTGATATTTAGTGATTCCCTCTTTTTTTAGGGTTTAGTGGGTTCCATATGGTATTTATTATTTGCATGTGTTTGATTTGTGAATGAGTTGATTACTGCATATTTTGTTTATTGGGATCTAGGGTTTGTGGTCCACACTTAAATATTCGTTCCTCTTTTTCTAAGATTATGAGACCAGTTTTATGGTCCCTACCATGTGATTATAGTTTTCTATTAATGAGTTTTTTTGTCTTTTCAATGTATAAAAAGCAGAATGGATGTGTTTTTTGTTGATATCCACCATGGAGGGTATTTTTTGGATGACACAATGGAAAGGTACGAAGGTGAAGTGTCAAATTGGAAATGTGATGCTGACAGGTGGAGTCACTTTGAGATTTATGATTTGGTTAAACAAATGGGGTATCCTGAAATTATTAGTATATGGTATGAGGTGTGTGATGAGAAAAAGTATTTGGAAAATGACTTTGGGGCTATGGAAATGGTAACTTTTGCCAAGGCTCATGGGAAAGTGAACATGTATCTTATTTATCCAATATCTCAGCCCATACTTGGTGATAATGTTCAGAATGAGGCTGAAATAGATAAAGCTAAACAGGCCCATCAAGAAGTTGCCCAAGATGCGCATGAACCAAGAACAATTTTGAATGAATCAGGAAGAACATTCTTTATGAATGAATTATGCACTTGCAGACAATACACATGCAAACTGATTCTGCATTATGATTCATTCTGATTCTGCATTCTGATTAACAATACACATATAGACAAATAAAAAATAATTCATTCATAATTGACAGTAATTAACAGTAATAATTAAAGAAATAACAACCAACATCATTGGAGCCACAATTGATGCAAAAGCAAAATACATTAATATGTTCCAAATGTCATACAACAAACTCAACCATAACTACATACTTACAACAAATCTATTACATCAACATTAAGAAAATTACATCAAATACAGTAACCTCATTTTAGAGCTAAGATAAACGATAAAACAACACATGTTACACCAAACAAAACGATTAAAAATTGCAGCAACTTCATCTTAATAATGGTTGACTTGTGATCTCCATGCATCTTCAAAATGACATTCCTAAGAGTCATAATCTCCAACTCATTTTGAGGACACTCTAAACATTGTGTATGTATCTGTTGTTAATTTCTCTGTTGTGCTTGAAGCCTATAGTCTGAATCCCAAACAAAGTAATTGCATATACATTCAATGTCATAACTCTACAATTGATGAACAAAGACAACATCAATAAAAAAAATTTCAGCAATAATCGAATAATTTTTTTTTCATCTGAACCAAATCTAAAAACCCTAAATCCCAAAGGTATTTATGCTTACCATAAAATTCCTACAACCCCAAAATTTTCTTCCTCTGTTCGGACCCCATTTTGTCACTGTGCGAATTACAGGTTTCAAACCACAAGCACAATTTGGCAACTCACGAACTCCATTGGAATCAAAAGAACCATAGTTGTAGGATGTTGAGTTGTACGAGGTTGAGTTTGACCCATTTGTGAAAGAGGCAGCCATAGATTTAGAGTTTTGTGAACTATGAATATGATTTTCCATGGAAGGGAGATGAGAAGGGAGAAGACGATGAAAGAAAGAGATAACACAGGAGAAGAGAAAAAAGGAGATGAAGGGAGAAAGTGAATGGGAGAAGAAAGGTAACCCTAAACCAAACAAAAGAAACATAAATGTGAGAGAAAACCCAGAGAAAAGGAAACAGAGGGGTAACTTTTTAACATTTTTTGTAACGGAACCCTACTGAAAGGTTGAGGCTGAAATTATTTAAAAACATAAAGGACCAAAATGGGAAAAAAAAAAAGATAAAAGACAAAATCATTACCAAAAATTAAGTTAAGGGACCACGGATGCTATTTATCTAAAAATCTATAAAGTATATATGATTTGATAGGATGGCACCAAATTTAGTAACTTTCTTTCTTTGTTTTTCTTTTAATCGAAACTTTCTCTATACCAGTGGTTAAGTTTACCAATCCTCTTCTATTTATCAAACTAATTAAATCAAAATTAATAATTTAACCGTTTCAAATTAATTAATTCAAGGCAAAATTGTATAGTATATCACGTTCTTTAACTTAATTTAAAATTTTAAATATATATTTTAACTTTTTTTAGATGAAAAAGTTTTTTTTTTCTTTTTTAAATGACAATCATATCAGACCTTTAATGACTTTTCGTGCAAAATTGTGAAAAAATGACTTTATTTGAAGTGCAATTTGCCATTATACTTTTATTCTGTAATTATGATTTTATTTTGGCCTTATTTTGAATCTTGGTTGGACAGGTGGAATAAGGGATTTGTTGAACCTCTTCGAGCAAACTCTTACTATAAGAACTATATTAAAATCTGAATGTGTCCTCCCAGATGTTTAAGGAATCCATTCTTGTATTAGTAGTAATTTTCAATTCGATCTGCATGTTATTTTAATCTTTGAATCAAATTTTTTTTAATTAAAATCGATTAAAGTTGAACTGTAAACACTCTTTCTCACATTTTTCTTTTCTCATGCAATAACATACTCTGATAAATATTTACAAAAAAAAGTACATTTACTTTCGAGTTTTTTTTTCTTTTATATATTTTTTTTCAAACTCTCTAATATATTTTAAATTGAAATTTATATACTAAAATGTCTTTTTTTTTTACTTAGAGGCCGCATTCCCGCTCTGCCACCTACCACTTGAAGGAGAATTTTTTTTCTTCCAATAAGAGGTTGCATCCCCGAGATGTAACCATCTACTGTATTTTAATTTTTTTTTATTTTTATTTTAATAAATTAATAATATAGTAGGAGGTTGCATTCCAAATATGCGAGATCCTAAAAGAAAAAATAAAACTTAAAGTAGTCGAAAATAGAAATGCAACATTTTGATATATAAATTTTAATATAAAAAATATAAAAAATTAAAAAAAGATACTTTACTTCCTATCATATAAATTAGTAAAACTCTTTTATTTTTGTCAAAAGTGAAACTCAAATGTACGTCAAATACAACTCGTATCATCATGCTCTAAGAGTCGAGACCAACCCCTTGGACTTTTTATCTCCATGATATTTTTTTTAATGCTTTTTATTTATTTTTTATTTAACAAGTGCCATAAACAAATTAGCATTTCTTTATTCGTTTATTATAATAAACCATCAATTTAGTTACTTGTTTATTTATAATAAACCATCAATTTAGTTACTGAACTATTATTCTATTTCTAAATCGGTTTCTAAACTATTTCTTAATTTAATTGTTTAGTTCCACCGTCTGTTTTTTTTATGTCCATTAATTGACTATATTTTGATTGTTTAGTTCTTAAACATAGTTTTAGTATTTCTATTTAAAACCTTTTTCGGAATTCAAATCTATACCTAATTAATTTTGTTTATTAGTTCAATTCTAGTTTACTAATTTATACAACGTTGATTTATTGGTTTTTCGTCTCCCATATTGGTTTAAACAAGATTTAATTATAGTTTATTTGTTTACGTTATGTTTATACACTAGCAATAACTTTAATAACGCACAAATATAAAAGAATAGTTGATGGTGTATTAATTTAGACGGTATATTAATTTATATGTGTTAGTTAATTTATTTGTTCAGTAAAAAATCTATATTATTATTTTGTATAATAATTTAGTAGCTGTACTAAATTTTCGTAGTTTAATAACTAAATAATTAAAAATGATCGAATTAACAAATATCTAAACATAAAAACTAAATAATTAGATTAGATAATAGTTTAAAAAACCTTTAAAATATATTTTAAAAATTTAGGACGAATATAAAAAGAGTGATAATTCATAAATGAAATTGTATCTCCATCCAATTAAGCCTATGTTGATGGCAAGAACAGCTGGTCAGGATTGCATGCGCATGCCTTATGCTTATGCTTAAATATGAATAAAGACAGTAACAACGATACAAAGGTAGGTCCCAAACACATGTGTGATAAGGTTGATTGAGCGACATGCATTTAATTTAATAGAGGCTTTGAAGCCCACAATTAACAAACAACAAAGTGGCCAGCCAAAACATCCACCAAAATTATCATCACTTCACATGATATTGTCAGTCTATCCATCTCAACAAGGTACAATTCCGTACTGTGTCGTATGGCCTTCAAGACTTTAGATTTTGCTTAATTTAAGCAAGTTGTGATCTTCATCAATTTCTTAAGAAATCAATAGTCATATAGTTTTATGTATATATTCACATACATTTTTATAATATATTTATAGTTAGAAAACTATAACAACTACACTTTAGTAAAGAAAATGGAGATGATATCAACTTAATTTTTATTTAACAAGTGCCATAAACTATAGTTACAGTTCTATATGCGTTTATATTAATTTTGTTTTATATGAATAGATTTGTGTATAAATAATTTCGTTTTATATAAATACATTTGTTTAATATTTTGACATATTTATATATCTGTGTACATATATAGATTTGTATATGTAATTAGACTTTATGTGTAAATAAAATTCGGAAGAATTATGTTGTATGTTCTCGTTGTTTAAACATAAAAAATAAATTAAAAATAATAATATTTCTTTTTATATCGATGGTTAACAAAAACTGATTAAAGATCATTCCTAATCTTTAGCTCAAACTTGGTATTCTTGAACTAATTTGTCTTATAACTAATTTTTGGCTGAAATAATCGAATATACCTTTATTTACGAGCATAATTCAATTTCCTTTTTAATTGCAATAAATATACTTGAGATTGGTACGAAAAATGTGGGGTTACTACTCTGTGCATAAAGGAGTCGTTGTACAGCAAAATCATTTCATTGGAGATATGACATCCACAAAAAGGAATTGCTTTCTCTTAGTAGAATCGTGGGGTTGCTTTTTCTGAAAACATGTCTCTATCATACACACTCTACTCTTTTCTTTATGACATTTCATGCACTATGATAAGATATGATGTAAGTAAAAATGTCTCTTCACCTTTAATAAAAAAATCTCTTCCTTTTTTTTACTAACAAATAATGTTCAATAATTAAAAGTGATAGTGTAAAATGTCTACAAATATTTTTATATAATTAAAGTAATTAAAATATTTATATATCAATATTTGTGACAGTGATGATTAAGTCACTAAATCTATAATAAATAAAACTGATCAATAAATTTAAATTACAAACACAACACATAACAAAAAATTAAAAACTATCAAAATTAAAACGACAAATAAGTCAAATTTACGAACTCAAAAGTTTCTCTACCTTAAATCCAGCGGAAAAAACAAAAAAAGATAAACTAGAAAGTGTCATCAATTCTCAAACGTAAAACCCGATTGATGTCCATGTCATAAAAGTTAAAGCAATAATTAATAAAAGAAAAATACTGATCATAGCACTGGCTTCGTGCTAATAATATTGGTTAAATTGATCTTATAACATGGCCAATATATTCTTTTTGTATGAAACAGAATCTTGAGTCAAGGCAAAAAAGATTTATTAGGAAAAGACAATCGTACCTCATGATTGTAAACTTGGCTTATCGGTAGATTATGTATCACCTAATAATTATGCGTAAATAACTAGTTTCATTTTTTTTTATCAAATAACTACGTTAAATTTAGATAAAATTAACTTTAATTATTTGTGTCTGATTAAAAAAATTAATTTAGATTAGATATATAATTAAAAATGTATAGCGAAAACAATTTTCTGCTCAAATTTTACTCATCTTTCGGTAAAATTGCAAGTTACAAGAACAATTTTTCTTTGTATAACAAAGTAAAGACAAAAAAAAACATAAAGTCAATGGCTTTTTGTGAAATAGTTGAATTTTCCGATTACACTCAATATGATCTGATGTGACCTGAACTAAAGTATTGAATTCTTTATTTTGCCATAAATTTATTAAAAAAGAAAAGACTGCAGGAATAGACTTTACCCAAAATAAAAAATAAAAAGTGTTAAATTTTTTTCTCAAAATCAAACAAATATTCTGTTTCATAGGCAGAAATTATGCAATATGAATTTTTTTTTTTACTGCCAGCAGAGTGATGTGTTTTGCTATTATCTTCATCTTTAAAGAAAAATATGTAAAATTTCTATGTCATGAACATTCATGGGATGAATATAATTATTAGTAACAATGACATTTAATGTCGTCCTAATCATTGTATTTCATGACTGTAAATTTACTTCCTTAAAAAAGTTTTGATAATTCTGAATATTGTTTTTCTCTAACACATACGTCAGTTTAAGAATTCATAATGGTTGTCTATATATTGATTTTCACTCTATGGCTCAGATGAGTAGGAATCGAACAAATCTTGAATTGCAATTTTAGTGTTAGTTAGAAATGAAGACTTCTCATTATTTTCATCTGACAGTTTTGCCATTAGTCATCAATTAATCTTGCTTCATCTTTTTCTTTTGTTATTTTAAACAACCGAAGTAAATTCTGAGTCATATGATTTTTCCTCTGTATTAGGAGCCTTTGTGTATCACTAGTAACCTTGTTGACATTGGGTGAAGTCTTGAATTCTACAATGAATATATTTTACATAATTTCAACGGTAATTTCTTAATGCAATTTATAGCTCTCCTTCCCTAACCTTTGCTGGTGTCTCGAAAAAGAAAAAACTTAAGAGATATTTCGGGTTTAAATCCTTAATGCATACGAATTACGATCTTTCATGAATTGATAGAGTTTATTTTTAAATAATAGTAGGCGCCTCTATTATTATGGCTTACAAAATTGATATTTTTCCAGTTGTTTGGCACTGATTTTTAATTAGATCAACGCATGCATTATTATTATTGATGTTTATTGTGTAGATAATTCCAATTCATATTTTGATCTAATTCATTTAAGTTCGGGTCTAACTCAAATTAATTAATTGAAATTTAATTATATTCAGTTTGGGTAGCAGATGTAACATTTTGAACCTACAAACTCAATTTATTGATGTGATATATGTTTTTATTTTTATTTTTACTCTTACAATTGGTGTATAGTTAAAATTTAATTGTTGAACTATACTTGAAAATTTGTTGCTAATTTAATTAATTTAAGTGTTTTGTTGTGTTTGTGAATGTATTTTAAGTATTGAATTATATGTTGCAATATAATTTTATTATTTTTTAGATGTTCAAATATTTAAATTTAATTACATTACATTTTTAAGTAAAAAAAATATTTATTATCCGCAAACCCAACTGAATCCGCTCATAATTATGTTAGTTTGGTTCGGGTTTGTTGGAAAAATTATGGATTGAAAGCTCAACCCAATCCAAATAAAATTGATCGGTCCAAGTATCAGATTTGGTCAAAAACGACTTAACCCAACTCGTGTAAACTCCTAATTATTATATGTCAAACTTAACAAAATAAGTTTTTTTTATAGAGTCTTCATGCAAAACTTTGACATTAATTATGGAGGAGTATGACATTGTGTGTTCGAACTAGTACCCAAAAACAAGATATGAAAATAACTGAATAAACCATACATGGAATAACTCAATTGGTTGATAGTGAGAATGAATGAACGGTGATACTTATTCCGTAGTTCATATTCGATTCATATCAAAGACAAAAATATGTTATTTCCAATAGGTGGAAAGGAAGACGAGAAAGTCGTGATAACGGTGCCGATAACAGTAAGAGTCAGATTGTTACAACTATTGACGATTTAATTTTGATAGTATCAAAACATGTTAATCTATCGTAGAAGTCTCCAAAATTTATTTATATTTTTTTAATTTTTTTTGTTCAACATTTTTTAATTTTTTAGAGATTCATTTTAGATGAAAACCAATATTTGTAATTATTACTACTTTCATCCTTAAACGTAGAACCTCTTGAAATTTTTCATGTCCCTTTTTATAAGATATTTTTTCATTCTTCAACTGTATTAATTATTTTTTTATTTATCTACTCTTAATTATGTTACATATTTTTTTATAATATATTATAAATACAAATTAATTTTCTCTCTTCAAAAATAAATTAGTAAAACAATTTAAATTTTGAATAAATTTAATTCTACAATCCATTTTATTAATTCTACTGATTTGTCAATGATATTTTATATATAAAATCGAATATAGTATGTTTTTACAAATATCTTGAAGTTTCAATTGTAACCATCGGAGAATGAGCGATGCCCAATAATCAAACCATAGAGAACGAGCGATGCCAAATAATCAAGTTATGATCATCCAAACCTCCACTCCCGTTAGAATTAGAAAAGTGAGGACAACAATCTAACGTTCAAACCCCAAAAATATCATTAACAAAAATTTGGTTTTTACGAGAAAAATTAGTAAATCAAGTGCATCAATGGTTGATATTATAACTACGATTGATATTATTTAGAGAAACTAAATTCCATTAATAATCCTTTGATGAAGGAATAGGACTTCAAATGTCTTATCTCAAATTAACGAAATATCATTGACAATTTATTTACTAATTATATAATTTAAACTATTTTTTCTCAAATCAATTTTTAAGATTTATTACGGCGTGGAAAATTTTGCAGCTTTGAGAAAATTATTATTAATAATTTTGATATTATTGACCATTTTATAATTGTCATATACAAAATTTGAACTCTGTCTCTTAAATTTTTAACATCGAATTTTTACCACTAAATTAATACTTCAAATACATTATTATAAGTTTTTAATATGTCTATGGTCGTGAAAATATATCCCTATTTGGTTTTACTACTGTAAAAATTGTTTTTATTTTTATTACAAATAAACTTTTGTATTTGGTCTTTGTTTATTTTGTTTTAGGCTTAGTAAAATTTATTCATATTAAAATTAGTTTATGATATATACTTGTAATATTCATTTTAGTTCTTATGCACTTCATATTCATTTTGAAAGAAATAAAATTAAATTCAAAATAAAATTAAATACGCTGTGTAGTACACAAAAAGTGATTTTTTTCTAGCATAAAATATAAACAAAATTAACACATTTTTTTTAGAATTAAATATAAGTGTTTCAAACTTTGTAAGTTAATCGCATAATCGGCTAAAAGCTATCACAACAAGTGATTATCTTTACTTCAAGCAATAACATCGAAAAATGAACTATAGCTCTCAGTTGTGGGTTTCTTAACTACTCCAAAAAAACATTAAGTGATGTGATAAAAAATGTCTACTAACTACGAACTAAGTAGTGCACAAGTGAGTGTAAAGAAAAGATAAATTGCGAGTAAAGATAAATTTTGATTGATTAACGATGTTTTAAAATGATAATTACAATGGGTACTTATAGACCAAATAACAAAACCTAAATTATATCAGGTATGACTCTTGGATTGACCCTACTTGCACTGCGATTCTCACATTGTTTGACTTGGTTTATTATTTGTGTGCGTTATTGCTTTTCTCGTGATCATGGTTCCTTTAAAATAGTTGTCACTTTCCCACCACAAATTATCCCCACGTTATTTTTGAATCATATTTGACTAAAGAAAATAAATGATACTTGGTGTAGGTCTAAGCAAGACTCAACTACTTCACTCTCGGATAATTTCTAGCTATTTCATTATTGCACCGGCTATTTCCAATTTGACTTATATTACATTCGACTCGCTTGTCGTTCTCGCCTAACAAATTGGAACATTTTTAGGCCTAAACAATAAGAAAATATAACAAACTTCTTTCTCATTTAATGATAGTATTATGCTACACCAAAATATTCTACATTGTTTTGGAATTGAGGCTAAGAGTAGTTTAAAAACAACATACACACTCTTAAATCTAACAAGACGTATTTTACTAAAGACAAATATGTGAGAGGTTACGCACAAAATACAGAGAGAAAAATACTTTAGAAATGTTATATGAGATTAGAACATTAGCAAACCAGATAGGGGCCTAAGATGTAGGCCGTTTAGCCGCTTAACATCGATTGTGAAGTTACTTATCAAAATGTCTTTTATTAAGGAAAATATGACTTGGGGTTACGCGTAAGACTTAAAACCTACTATGCCTTAAAAATGTAATTTGAAACGAAATAAATTATATTTCTAAATACATTTCATTTAATTTAATTAATATTTTTCTATTTTCAATAAATCAATTTATTAACCATGGAAGATAATTAAGATATCAAATTAAAATTTTAATTGTAATTACATAGATTAAATGTAACAAACTGTATTTTTTAATATACATAATTTAATTTATTTTTTATTTATAATTCATTCTAGATATAATATATTACTAGACAATAAAAAAAATATTTAAACCCTTATATAAATAAAGAAATCTTTTATAACCTTGGAAACATCATTTGTAAGAAACGGTCCAATGTATATAGAATGAAAGTATATATTTGAAGAAGAAATGGTGTCTTTAGGGACATGTGATATCTTTCTCCCTCATAATTGTTTTTCGTGAGTGGAGTTTTTCGTTGTCACTCTCACGGAGTCGATATTAAATTCTTCAACTCTTGTACACAATGTTTGATTTATAAAAGAAATATATAGTGGAAAGTGGGCGAAAGGAAAAGAAAATGAGTTTGAAAATGAGATGATTGTTTAGTGGTTTGATACAAAAGAAAGTAAAAGGAAAAAAAGAGAAAAAAGAAAGAGTATATTTATAAAATGACATGAATATCCCAATACTAAAATAATATATATATATATATATATATATATATATATATATATATATATATATATATATATATATATATTAAGGGTCTGTTTAATGCACGTGATAGGATAGTAACAATATTATATGCAAATGATAAAAATATTTTTGTAAATAAATTATATTTATTTTAAAATTTTAATTGATTTTTATATTTTTATAATTTTAAATACTAAATTATTAAACTATATAAAAAACATAAATATTTTTTAAATTAATATTTTATTTTTAAGTTTAATATCAAATTTGATCAATTATTTATATATTTATATTTGATTATATTTATATTTTTATAATTTTAGATTATATTTTATAAATTATTTTTATTTTTATATTTATATTTTAATTTTATATTTTATAAGCGTCATTGGACAAATTACTGTTCTTAGGTTATCCAGTTGGTTTCTAACCCAACTTATATTTATGATATCAATTTCAACTAGAGAAATATGATAGATAAAATTATCGATTAATTTATCATATATTGTTGGTTTATAATACCCTAAATTCAAATAAGATATGATAATTTATTTTTATCTTATCTTTTAACGTGTCCATCAAACGAACTCTAAAAATAATAAAAATAGAAAGGATTGCATCTACACCCTAATAACCATAGGAAAGATAAAAAAAATACTCCATTTATCATTATTATAAGCAAAAAAGATGTCTTAATTTTTTGTCACTATTATAAAAAGTTAACTAATTTTGAATCATTTAATGCTATTATTCAAAATATATTTTTCATTTTAATTCAAAACATTTAATATAGATAGTTAAGTGTTTGACATTAAAAAGGGACACTTTAGTAAATTTAACTTGTATTTTACATTAAATCTAAAAAATTAATTGCACTTAACAATATTTTTTATTACTCGCGAAAGTTGTTTTTCTTCTTCTTATAATAGTGGCCGAGAGAGTACTCTATGTCTCGTTTTAATTGTCTAATTTGAATTGTACGCAATTCTTAAGAAAATAATTAATTTTGTTGATTTTAATAATTAATGAGTTTGATTTACTCAAATACCTTTATTAATTGCAATTAGTTGAAAAAATTGATGAATTGAAATATAATAAAACGGTACATTAGTGGAAAAAAATAATTAATATTGTATTGATATTGTAAAATGAAAAATAATTGGATATAAAGAAAAACTAAAGGTGCAAACACGAGAAGGGGGGTTGAATTGTGTTTGTCAAACTTAATTTCTTTTGCTGTTTTATTAAATATTGATTTGAATTATTCGATAAATAATTAATCAGATTCAGCAGCGGATAATAATAACATAATAACACAGCAATTTATACTGGTTCACCGTTAACTAGGCTACGTCCAGTCCCTTCCTCCAGAAGGCCTTTTACTAATTCAAACTCCTTTGAATTACAACACCACTGACCCTTCAAGTCAGTCTTCCCAAACAGTCTGACAACCCCAGACTTGTGAGGAACAACAACACCTTGACTATACCTGCCAAGTCTTCTCAAATAGCCTGACAACCCCATACTTTTGAGGAATAACAACACCTTAACTAAACCAGCTAAGTCTTCTCCTACCAATCTGACAACCCCAGATTGAAGAAGGAATCTACACCACTATAATAAAGGTTTAGAACTTTGCAACATTGCTTCTGGAAAAGCTGTTTGTTGCACTGTATTTCTCTCTTGAAAACACTTAGAAAATATTGCTCTTGTTCATTTGTGTTTCTCTCTTTTGAACTCTCAGATATCTTTGAATTGAAGCTTGAGTTCTTGTGTTTTTCAATTATTTATTCTTCAGCATTAAGTCTCTATTTATAGTTGAACTTTAGAACTTCACTGATGCTTTACTTCTGTAGTATATGTAGATTAATCTGTTTTGAGAATATTCTGGAGTAATTTGCTCAGATTCTGTTTTGAGCCTTTTGCTCATATTCTGTTTTGAGCCTTTTTCTCCAATTCTGTTTTGAACGTTTTTCTCATATTCTTTAATCCTCATGATCAAATATGCACCCTTGGATCTTCATGTGATATTCCACAACTGGACCAGCCGAATTGATATGCTGTAATCCTCTGATTTCGGCCTTTGCTGGACTGCACAGTCTCTCCCTCTGATTTCGGCCACCACTGGGCCATGGTCTGATTTTCTGATCTGGACCAAATAATTATTTCTAAACCATTGATCTGGAAGTTTTTACTCTGATCTGGACAGATTCTGGACTTTGGTCTGGAACAAACTGAAATTAACTTGAACAAAAAATATTTCAGTCTGGACATTTTACCTTTAATTTTGGACCAGGTCTGGATTGATTCTAGAACTCATTTCTTTTGGTCTGGACTTAGTTCCATGTCCTGAATCATGCTATCTTATGGTCTTGGCCAAATCTGGATTGATCCTCTTGTTCTGGACTCATAAACATACCTTCTGGTCAAGTTTGGAACAAGTCTGGACTGTGTAATTTTTCACAGCCAGGCCATCTTCTGGTCAGAATAACTTCTGGAATAAATTTGATATTTGACTCCTGTTTGTCTGGAACAACTCTCCTTCTGGCAGGCTTTCCAATGGTATGATCCATGTTTCATTATGATTTTTCTTCCTTCTGTTCTGGGCCACCAAACATATCCTCTGGTGATGTTTTGACATCCTGGAACATCTTCTGGAAATTCCAGAATTCATTTTCCTTTGATCTCTGCTTCTGTTTCCTTCAGTTTCTGGGGCATTTAACTTAATAATTCAAAGTACAAAAGAAGTTTACATTGAGTACATTTGTAAGCATCAAAATACTAAGTACTTAGAACCAACTTGGTTCCAACAAAAACATCATATGAGACATTTAAATTGAGACGGATGAAGTAATTCATGTGATATTGACTATTGAGTAATGGCCGAGGAAATAAGAAGCTTTGAATTTTGGGATTGTGTATGCGAAAATGCATGGTGGTGACGGTCTATCTGGGATCATGTGGTTGTGATAAAGTGAGAGTGTGAGGGATTGATTTTGTATGTCAGGTAAGGTGAAACCACAAAATAAATTAAATGATCAAATCTATAATTTAGTCTAAAAATAAATAAAATGGTGGATGGATGCCAATAGCCCAATTGGTGATGTAACCCTAGGTGTTAAAAATCGAGATTATTCTTTTTAGAGACAATGGTATAAGAGAAATTCAATAATTTTTTGTTTGTGAACTAGTTTAGTAATTAGACTCGCATACCTTAAGTATGAGGAATGTTGAATTCGAATCTAAATCTTTGCATATCAATGTTATTTCAACTATCAAGGAAGTTGCATTGATCGGACATAAATTATTTTTGTAGGTATATGCAAATATTTATAATCATGACATCCTCCTACCATAATATTACAACAATGTACGAGATATTATAGTTCAATAGTTGTGTTTAAACTTTGATAATGTTGTACGACAAACTTTTAAATATGGATTTTAATGTATATACATTATTAGTGCAAAAAGTATTTATATTATCAGTCAATTATAATTGTTAGATTATTATAAATGTTTAACTTTTATCATACCTATATCTAAAATTATGTTCATAGATGAATATGGTGTGTCACAGTAAAAAACTTTTTACATCGACAGTGTAAATTTTTTTACATCGACAATGCATGACAATTAAACTCTTAAATATTTTGATTCTAAAATGCTTAGCTTAATATCGAACCAACTACTCTCGATTTGCGAGTATATACAAGTATTCTGCTACTTTTTAATATCAATGTACAATCTTGTGTTTTTTTTTAGAGTGTAAAATTAGCGTCAATATAAAATAATTTTACATTGACATTTAATTTTAACCATTTATTCTGTCAAATCACATTGTATAATTTTTAAATCAACTATAATGATTTTAACTATTTGGTGTCATGTTGAGTTATAATTGAATGATAGTATAAAATTATTTTACACCGTCTGGCTGTGCACTACCTTTATTTTCTTGTTTATAATACTCCTGGTAGTTTTTTAATTATGAAACTGGTGTGGTTCATACGATGACTTTGGGTCCAAGCCTAATTGGGCTTTAAAATAAAGCTCTTGGGTCATTCGGCAAATGGTTCTAGTTTTGGGCTAACGAAGTAAAGTTTGACAAAATGACTAAGTATGTGCTGTGATGAAACAATTATTATTTAAAAAAAATAGACAATTTAAATTCTTCAATTGCATTTATTTTATTTATAAATTTTTTTAGTTGAATAGACTAATAATATGATTTCATTTTGAAATTTATTTGTTTGGATATAGTAATTAAATAAAATATAAATAAAATTAAAAAATAAAAGCTTATTTAGAGTTGAGTCACTATTATAAATTTCAAAAGTTTTAATATAAAATTTAAATTTGAAAATAAAATGGTTCAAAATGAATTTTTTAATATATTGGGTCAAATTTGAAATTTGAGAAGAGTTTGAGGGACCAATGAACAAAAGTTTAAAAATATATAGGAACTAGTTTACAGACTTATGTGCAAAAGTAAGGACTTATGTGCAAAATTTAAGACGTATAGAGTCAATCTGTATAATGTAAAAAACTGCAGAGACTTGATTTGCATGTTATAGAGTAAAGAAGCAATTTCGAACACACTTGTTTTTTTTTCTTTCTTTTTTTCTTCTTTTTTTTTATGTAACTATAAAATTGAAATTTTTTTACTACACACTACCAGTCGTCTATTTTGGAAAATATAAAATGGTATCATTTTTTATTAATTTTTACTACACTTGTCGCTTGAACTTTTGTTTTGAAAACTTGAAGAAGTAATAAAAATAAAATAAAATTTTAAGTAAGAAAGTATGATGTAATATTCTTAACTAATAAAATGTATCTTAAAAAATTAATATTTTCTAAAAAAACATTCCCGTAATCACTTTCCATGTTCATGAAAGTAAGCACCATTGGCTATCGAGACAAATTCGGTGACTCGGAAGCCACATCAATAGCTGTGCTCCTCTGTTCTTATTTTAGTCCTATGTTTAGGAAATATTATTCTGCTCATGTACACGTTTGTAGTGTTTCAGTAATGATTTTTCTGGTCTATATTATTATTTATCTAATTTTTTTAACGTATACAAGTGTCTAAGCTTCAATGAATAATTTTTCTTTTAATTTTTTACTTTCCTACGTTGCTGTGTCCTTAGAGAGTAACAGCAGCACTCATATTTTAACTCCTAAAAATGTTTGTAAATTCTGATACTTCTTGAATCTTGATCTTCATATCTTCACAATTGCATTTGATGTCAAATGTCAAGTGTTGACATGAATGAAACACGAAGTATGGTTACTAATGTATCTCTTCCTCTTCAAACCTTCATTTACCTTGGACAGTGACTAAAATGGAAGAGCCTGTGAACACAAGTGAGTTAACTTAGAAAGAAAGAAACATATCCAAGAAACCTGCATTGTTTACAAAGTGAAATTTTTGGTTGAACCCAAGTATTCCTTGGCTGAACGCCGGGACTAATCTCTGCGACAAAAACCAAAACTGCTTTAACTTGCAGATAATGAAACTTAGAAGCTCGCGCCGTATATAGACAAACCATGACTGGTTTCTGGCCATAAGTTACAAAAACCACATTTATCAATGAAATTATCAAAACATAAGTATACAATGAATATATATATTTGACATTTGGAGGCCTGCAGCATGTGCCTCCAGCCCTCCACAATTTTTTTACTGACAAGTTATAAAACAATCTTTACTATGCAATCCTCCAACGCATGCTTCAACCATCCAACACCAAGCAAGCTGAGAAACCTAAGCTAACCCTCCAACTCAAGAATAGTAATCAGTACACTCCAAAAACTTGATTGCTTTTATGGAGAGATTACACAAACCATACTTTCAAGAATAGTAAGGAATGGATGAAAAACAGAAACTGAGTGAGCACCAATGTTAACGAAAGAAATAACTTTATACTCAAACCACAACAGCTTGACCACTTATCCCGTCATGAAGCTGAAGCGAGCCGTCCTTCATCAAGTTTATGCTCAGGCTCTTGAATCTCTCTCTAGAATATTGTCTGGATGCTTTTCTCCAATCAGTTCCCGTTTTCATCATGGCCACAAACTCCTCATAACTGATAAGACCATCCTGTGAAAGCAGAAAAATGAAAAAACGTTCTAAAGACTTATGGAGAATACTGTGGGGTGTACATGAGAAGCAGCAAATAACTGTATTATCAAATGAACAATCAAATTTTTGAGAGAAACACTAGCATATTTTTTGTTTATGTTGCAATGGCGGTGTACCATAGAAAGAAAGAACCTGCAGAGAGGAAAATAAAGCAATGAGTACTGAGAATAAAAGCCAAACCTTGTCAGTGTCAACTTCTCGCATGATGTCATTCAGTACATTAGTATCAGTTTCTCCTAAGTCATCTGCTAATGCTGCTTCTAGTTCACTTAACTCAATATAGCCACTCCCATCTTTGTCAAAAAACTTGAATGCTTTGCGGAAATGCTCGTCATTCTCCATTCTTTGCAAATGAATTGTCACAGCTACAAACTCCCCATAGTCAAGCACTCCATTCCCATCAACATCAGCCTAAGCAATTCACAGAAAAGAAAACCATCCTCAAATCACAGAATTTATAATGCATTTACTCATACACTTGGCATATGGCATGCATGGCAAATCAATTAATGCTCCTTTTTGACCGGCACATTAAAAAATGGTTTGGATGAGCATCACCAAATTGTTAAATAATCATGGTGGCAATCAAAGAACTGAAACTATACACTGTGAATGATATAAATTTTACAGAAGCCTACCACGTCCATCAGTAACTTTATCTCTGGCTCAGCCAGTTGTGAACCAACCTTCTGCAAACCAGCCTTCAGTTCCTCATATGTTATTCTGCCATCTTTGTCAGTATCCATCAATGTAAACATGTCTTTGATTATTTCTACTTCTTCAAGAGATAAATGTTCCGCAATTACCTGTAGCATTCATTAAAAGAAATCCAAGTCACCAATATTTCAACTTCCTTACTACATGCAAATAGAGTTTGACTCGCAATTATGCATAAACCACAATAGATGCTAACCCGGAGAGCTCTCTTTTTGAATCTGTTCATCAAAGAGAATTGCTTAAGCCTTGTCCTCACAATATCTCCTAATGGAACATTCGAAGCTTTCTTTGCATTTTGTAGCCAGGGATGTTCTGCAACCATAATTAAGGGCAGTAAATATACATACCTGATGTAAAGTTCAGCCAACCAATTTATAGAGGTTCAACGTTAAAAAATGTTTATATGCAATGATTTCTTTTTTCTTTTTATGGGGGAGACTGGAGACGGCAATGTAGCAAAGGGTCCAGGTGAGAAGTAAAGCATTCCTCTTACAAAAATGAAACAGAAATATACGTGGCAACTTTGAGGCTTGAGCTGTTTAAACGTTATTGAGAATAGTTGAACTCAGTGTTTCTGTTTTGTTTGAGAATCAGCAAAGAGATCTGAATTTAATATTCAAGATTTGATACTTGAGGGGCAACAAATTAGGAGCCACCCCAATATGACCATGAATTGATGGTCCTGAATATATGTAAATAATACAGTATCCTTCTCTTTTTACACAAACTCAACTCAAGGCAATAAATAAGATTCCTCAAGCATTTTTGCATGCATGACAGGGACATTGGCTGAAATAGGGATTAGTGATCACACTCTCATATCTACCCTTCTTCTAACCTAAGGGCTTCGTGCATATGAATTTACCAACCACATTTTAAAACCCTAATACATGAAAGGTGAAACTAATGTTGTTTACTGAAATTACTGTCAGAAAGAAGCCTAATAGCAGCAAGATAGTTCATTGAAAGTGTGAAAATGGATAACAACTCCCATCCTACTCAGCATTAAGACAAAATGAAGGTGAACACCAGAACAGTTCATCATGTAATTTATTATAAACCCACAAGATGTTCTTCAGCTCAGTGTTCACTGCTATTTTGGGAAATACAAGACAGAGAAAGAAAGAATAATGACATCCTAAATATAAATTTACCACAAAGTAAAGCCACCAAGTGACTAGTAGACTAGTAGTCAGCAGCGCGCACACACAATCCTATTACTACAGAAGCCACAAAGAACAAACTTACTTACCAAGCACCTGTTCCGCCGTCAAGCGTTTTTTAGGATCAGGTTCCAACATCTGACGCACAAGGCTCTTAGCACTGTCAGAAATTTGAGGCCAAGGCTCCCTCTTGAAGTCAAGTACCCCCCTCAAAATCGCCAGCGCAACCCCTTGTTCAGTCTCTGCAATCAACAAACCAATCCAAAACTCTCAGCACACACAAATTTAACTAGTAAACCCCTCATACCCAACCAAAACATACACAAACAAACAGCCAAAAAAACAACATAAAAAAAACTGTACCAGCCCAAAACGGAGGCACCCCACATAACAAAATGTAAAGAATCACCCCAGCACTCCACACATCAACCTCTGGACCATAACTCCTCTTCAAAACCTCTGGTGCCATATAGTAAGGACTCCCCACAATCTCCGAAAATCTCTCCCCTATTCATTAACAAAAAAAATCATCAGCATAATTCAATAAAAACACCCCAAAAAAGATAAATAGAGCCACATTAACAATTTTTATTTATTCTTAACCCTCCAATTCCTAACAAAAAAAGGGACCATGGTAATCCAGAGTGAAAATTTCTACCAAAAGATCAAACTTTAGTACTATCCAAACGATTCAACCTTAACCAAACCACTTGAATAGTATCATAAAAGTACCAATTAACAATTATCCATAGAGAATTGTTCATAAACATCTGGTTTCCAAGGAAAAGGACCGTGGTAATTCAGAATAAATTGTTCTAACTATGGGAAGAACTCGAGTACAATCTGATTTATTTTTTTTCGTTCTAACCCTCTATTTGCCAAGGGAATAACACTCTGGTAAGTAAAGTCTGACAAGCATTGTTCTAGGCAGGATTCGAATTCTCCATAAAGATTTGTACTATATGAATGATTCCACTTAACCAAACAATATTAAGTAATGAAGCACTAATTAACAATTAAGAATAGATTAGAATACCATACCGGGCTTGAAGAAAACAGAGAGACCAAAATCAATGGCTTTAAGAACAGAATTTTCTTTCTTATTAGCAAAAAGAAAATTCTCAGGCTTAAGGTCTCTATGCATAACACCATTAGAATGACACATCCTAACAACCTCAGCAATAGTCCTCGCAACATGTGCAGCAGCACGTTCACTATAATGTCCTCTAGCAACAATCCTATCAAAAAGTTCACCCCCTTCACACAACTCCATCACAAGATGAACATTCTCATCATCCTCGTAACTAGCCTTCAACTTCACCACGTTAGGATGCTCCGGCAAAGTCGACATAATCGCCACCTCACGACGCACGTCTTCGACATCCACCGCCGTTCTCAACTTCCGTTTCGAAATCGATTTACAAGCTAACTCTTGCTTCGTTTCTTTGTCCGTACAGAGATACGTTATGCCGAATTCGCCACGACCTAGTTCACGACCTAACACGTATTTATCTCCGATTCGGTTCCGTTGATTCGATTCCTTTAGAACTCGGATCGTAGCTCCTGAACCGATTGATTCTTCTGTGTATGGGTTCGGTTTTGTTTTTCTTCCTTTTCTTCCTCCCCGGTTCGACTCGGTTGGTTTTCGGTTTGAGTCGACTACGTCTGATTTTACGCACGTGTTGCAATTCCCCATGTTTAAAACCTTTTATTACTCACACCATGAAATCGGAGAAGTATAGTAGAACCTTGCCGGCGGTGAGTTATTTCCGGTGAAGTAAAATTAAAAAAAAAAAAGATTATTTGGTTGGTGTGTGGGAACTGAGAAGAGGTGTGAGGAGAAAGATTGCTTACTTTTCTTGTGATGAAAAAGCTTATTTGACTCTCACAATTTTATTTGACTATAACAACCATTATTATTGTTTTAATTTAACAAATTAAATAACATTTTTTTTGGTAAAAAAATTAAATAACTTTTTAATATATTATGACTCGATAATAATGAGAAGGTAAAGGAAAATGTTTTTTTTATAATGGTGGAGTTGAGGTAATTGCGTTTTGTTTTGTGAAGATGGATGACTGCGGACGCCACAAATAATTTATTTATTTGTTGGGTGTTTGAATTGGACCGTTTGTTTGAGGAGCAAAGCGAATTGAGCTGTCTAAATGTGCTAAACGATGGTTGTATGCTTGGCGTGGGGTCGTTACACTTGGAAACTTTTTTATTTTTTTATTTATTTTAAATGCATCTTTGTATGATCCTGGTTTTTTTAATGTCGCGTGGAACCACGCATCTATCTACTCTCTGTAAAAAACACAAACTCTTAATTACGTCTAAATTGTCATTATATTGTTGCATTAAATGCATCATTTGATCCAATAACATAAAATGTACTTTTTTATAATAAAATATAAATAAAAATAATATTTAAAAGATTTATAATTAAATGTATTACTTAAATATATTAAAGAAATTTTTATTTTTATTTTATTTTGTATTGAATTTTTTTTTCTCAACAAATATATTATTGTAATCACACATAAAAAAACGTAATATTAATAATAATTATTATTATTATTATAAAATGGAGAAATGTGTGGCTCAAAAGTATGCACTAGATTGAGAGAATAAATTATTATATTAAAATGGCTATAGCAGTAACTTTTATAACTAAAATATTCTCTAAAATTTATCTCAACACTTTCTACCAAAACTTCAAATTAAAAGAAGAGTAATTTAAAAATACAATTTAAATTAAAAAAATTAATATCAATGAAAGAAATTATGCTTTTGAAATCCAATAATTTTAACTTTTTTAATAAAAAATAAAATAAATTATGTTCTATGGTAGTTTTAATCCAAAACAAAAGATAAAAGTACATAAATTTACTTTTCAATTATGCTAACTAACTAATTAGATAATAAATACACGTGAAAACACGTGAAAAATGTAAAAAAAATATTAAAATAGATTTAAAAATTCATGATGTTACATTATGAGTATTGTATTCTTGCATATCTTTTATGATAAAATATAATTTAATATATATAAACTACCCAAGGGAAAATATTTTTTATGGGTCAATTAATTAATTAATAAGAGTATGTACATTATACATGAGACAACTTATTCTTTTAGTTATTTATTGTTATTTTATTTTATTATCTTCTTTTTATATATTAAAAGAAATATATTTTTAATGATTGAATAGGAACATGTACTTTATTGATAATTTATCTCATTAATATCTTCTAAATAAAATTTTTCTCTAATAAAAATTTTAAAATAATTATAATACATTAAACAATTTATTACTTATAAGATTGAACTATCATTCACGAAACAAGTTATTACTGATGAAAAATTCAAAATAATTATTATACACAAGCCAAATTTTCACTAATAAGATTGATCTATAATCCATGATAAAATTTACATTTGATTAAAAAAAATTAAAAATTATATACGAGACAAGTTCTCACTAATAGAAATTTGAATAATAACTATCATAAACGAGACAAGTTGTCACGGACGGTATTTACTATCGCAATTTAATAAGTTGTCATTGATAAAAATTTCAAAATTAATATCATACATTAGACAAATAGTCTCTTATGAAAAAATACTATCATAACAAAATAAGTTTTTACTGATAAAACTTTCAAGATAATTGTCATACACAGGACAAATTATCACATATGAGATTCAATATATACGGAATAAGTTATCACTCATAAAAATTTGAAAATCACTATCATACACATAACAAATTATCACTAATAAATTTTTATAAATCATTCACAAGACAAATTTATCAATGATGATATCATTTAATAAACAACAACTATATTGACAAGAAAAAAAATTTCTCTATGATTTTTGCTTTGATGGATGATTTTGAATCCAATTTTTAATAGTTAGTTGTATTTATTTATTATATGTTTTCTCAAATGTAATATTATCAATTATTTGAATCCATGTCTCAATTCAAGTTTCCTATAATTTTTTTATATTTATTATTTACATGTAATTGAATTGGTATATATGAGACAACGTAAACTACCAATAATAAAATTATTGACATTGATATAAACAACAAGGTAGAGTAAATGATAAAATTAAAATCCGTCTCCATACAATATAAGAGAATGACATATATAATAATGAGATAACAACATTTAATAAACAACGATTTTATTGAAAAACAAAAATTATTTCTCAATGTTTTTTTTTATGGATGATTTTGAATCTTGTTCTTAATAATTAATTGAATTTATTGTTTTGTTTTTTAATTATTATAATATTGTCATTTAGTCAAAATTAATTTTTTATTCAATTTGTCTATAAATATTTTTATTTTTCATTTAATACATATGAAAGTGTTCAGTGTTCAGGATAAATGTGTCGCTGATCCAAACATGACAAATGTTTGTCAACAATATATAATATGAATTTTTTTTTAAAGAAACAATTATATAGATCAAATATTCAAAAACAAATTTTATACAAATGTATGTTACGGAGTAATTACTTAAAAAAATGTTGTACTACTATAAAATACGTACGCAACGTTCAATATGTGCAGACACACGTGTATGTTAATATTTTTACAAAAATTATAAATTTTAGCATTTATAAAACTACAATAATTTATTTATAAAACATATTTTAACAAACAAATATTAATATTATTAATTAATTATTATATCTTAGGTTCAAAACTCGAATCTCGCTGTTTTTGGAAGTTTCTTTACTAGTCCACCTTGAGACAATTTTTTTTTTTTTTCAATAGGTTATCATGATTCGGACAAATATACCAAACATCATTTATTAGATGGAAGAGTTTGTACAAGTATAACAATAAGAAAGACCTTTTGCTTTTGTATGTTAATGCTGATAAGATCCAACCGCTAGTTTATACTGCACCCATCCTTATATGTAAGGCTATCTTTAAAAAAAATGTGTTCCTTTATCCAAGACTTCCTTCCAATTAAAAGAAACTTTAATTACTTTTTAACAAAACTATAGCATCGAAAAGAAAGACTTCCTTCCAATTTCAAGAAACTTTAATTACTTTTTAACAAAACTATAGCATCGAAAAAAATAATGTATTTTATTGACAAACTTAATGTAAAAATTATTATTTTTTTAATTTTTGTACATTTTATTCTTCTATCATGACTTTATAATATTTTTTTAAAGAAGCTTAATGTTATCTTTATAATATTTTTTTTAAAGAAGCTTAATGTTTTTTTATATATTACTTTAAGTACGTTTGAATTTATAGATTATGGTGTATAATATTTCCTATCATTTTTATATTGATTACATTAATTAAAAAATTAAATATTAATTTAAAATAGCATATGTATCACTGTGATTATTTTTACACTAATTATCTTAGTTTAAAAATTAAATATTAATTAAAAATAACATTTATATTATTGTCAATAATCGTTAGTTAAATGTTAAAGATTTCACAAATCAAACATTTAAAAGATAAATATGTGTTTAATTATTCATGTGTCTCATAAAAAATTTCTATATTAGATTATATAGAAAAATTATAATATACTAGTTGTCGTTTTATAACTGTATTGGTGGAATTTGAAAGTCGTACCTTGAGGTTACATGACTATGGTTCCATTTGGTAAAGTAAAATATAAGCATATATCTTATAAAATGTTGATAACAATTGTTTATGAGTTTATAAATTATAATATAAATTATAAATTATGAGTTTATAAATTATAACGTTTTTTTTATAAATTAATTCAAATAATTTATCATTTTTTTTTAATTTTACTTTTGTTATTGTAATTAAAATCATTTATTATTATTATTTATTATAATTTAAAATAAATAATTTTAAAATAATTTATATAATTTAAAATAATTTATTTTTTGTAATTTAAAATAAATAAAAATATATATCAGAGAAATAAATACCAAAATAGGGATGACAAACCCGCATCCGCGGTACTCATCCAAAATCGTCTTAATTTAGGTGGAAAAAATCTGTTTTGAATGTGTGCGGGTGCAGATTTTCTCCGAAATTAAAATTAGAATACGGATGTGTTGATATCCACTCAAACTCGCTGCGTTAGTAATATTATTGTAATTTTTAAATTTTATATACATGTATATATTAAATATACTTAATATTTTTTAAAAAATTAAAAATTAAAATCTTATCTCTATAAAAATATTTTTTTTATTTTCTTATTGTGTAATAATGATTATTGGTTCGGGTGAGAGTAGAAAAACACAAACCTATTGAGATATCTATACAAAAACACCTCCGTACTCTATCCTTCATATACTACCGAAACACCTCCATCTTATTTATCGCAATCATTAAGGACATGCCCAAGTACCGACCTGCCCCCACGCATTCGATGACATCGGGTTGATGTAATGTTTCCTTTCTCAGTAAGAGACGTGTTTCTGATGCTAGAAGATTATGCATACATTGCGCCTCATGAAAAATTAAAACCAATTGTCAGCAAATAACAGGTGTGAGAAAGTAAGGGTCCCTTTACACACTTTAACTACATGAATTATTTGGAATCAAGACAATATTGATGTCATTTAATTGAGGAGGTAAAATACCTTGATTCAACCCGCTGAGACAAGCATCGTAAATCAGTTGCCGCAGGAAGCTTTATCGGAATGCATTTGAAACAGCGCATTTCGAGTAAGGACCATGTTTATATCAATTAGGTTACTATCCAGTATAGCTTCACCAAAGCCGTTTATTAACCATTGGGGTCAGACATCCTCACTCCACTTCTTTTTAAATAAAAATAATTTTTAGTTTAAAAAATTTTTAAATTATTTATTAAAAATTTGTTTAAAAATAATTTTTTGATATTTTTTTGTTGTTACTATCATGCAAATATTTTTTTTTGAAAAATTAACTTTTAATATATTTGTATACAATTTTATAAAAGTGATTTTTTAAATTACAAAATTATTATAAATGGCATAATTTTTTTAAATATACTAATATTTCTTTTTCTCTATGTCATTTTACTCCACCTCTCCCTTTTATCTATTATCCCCTCCCTCTCGCTCTTATTCCCTAATTTTTTTAAAACTAACAGCAACAACGAAATTAAATTTTATAATTGATTTTCTACTTTTTTTTTTTTTACCAATTTAAGTACTTTCAATGTTTTGAATGAAAGGAAAAAACTTACTTGACAAAAACCTATAGTCGCATAGAATGACAAAAATGACTAGTAAAGTTAATTACATCATTCTTAAAAAACTGATGCAGAAACTCTAATAAAAATTAATGGAGGGCAATTTCAAATTTTTTTAAAAAAGTAAGAGTAATTACACAATTTTCTCTCATTAATGAAGTAAATTTAGCGTTTTAATGTTTTTTTCTTATACATTAAAAGTTTTATTTAAATAGCCCGTGTCATAGATATTATATTATGAGTTTAATTATAAATATATATTATCGATATATTATAAATTATATTATTAATATATCACTATTATTAATATGTATAATTTAAAAATAATTATAATAAAATTAAATACGACTAATAATATAATAATTATAATTGGTCGACAATATATTAAATCTGAATCGGTCCATTGCGTCAAATTCTCCCTTAACTATATTAAAATCATCTTATGTGGCAACGGAGTCTTGGGTGTCACTCATGTTATACAATCCCTTTTTTTTAACGCATGTTATAATTGGTGGCAAAGATTTGAGCAACTACATGATCTCAACATATATGTTCCTCTTTTATCTATTAGTTGCGTTATTGGTAGATAAAGGTGGACACATAAACCGACACAGTAATTTTAAATTTAAAAAAAAAAAAAAGCCTTTATCTATAAAAAAACTTTTTGTATTTAAAAAATAAAAATACTCTTGTAATATAATATAAAAATTTGTGTTATTAATCAATTTGAATATTTAATTAACTATAAAAAATTATGTTATTGACTATTTTTTAAACATATATTTTATTAATTATTAAATATATGACATTAATTACTTTAAAGTAATTATTTAATCATTAAATTATATTATTCTATAGTAATTAATGTTTTGTATTTTAATAGTTGAAGAGATATATATTGAATAAATTTAATAATTTATAATTTAAAAAAATTAATGATATAAATTTGTAGGGTTTAACTTCATTCTTTGAAGTTATAAGATTTAACTTTTATCCTTGAATTAACATCTTATGAATAATTTAGTAGAAATGCATCAATAATTTAAAATAGTTTTATATTGTTATCAAATTACATTTCATTAATTATGCACATATTTGTTTAAATATTTTGGGATTAAAAAACACGATAAAGATACATAATTGGATTATTGTGTAATACTATTTTATAATGTTAGTGTATATTTATTGAATTCAAAAAATATTATAAAATAAGAAGTGATCTAGTAACTTGTCTTTTCTTTTTTGTGGAATATAACTTGGCTTTTTAAAACCCAAAATATATCACGCAATTGAAAATGAAAAATCTAACCATTTTTGTATTAATGTGGTTTTAATTGTTTTGCAATATTATATATATATATCAGTCGGGTGAAATTAAACTTCTATCGCCTTAGCAATGTCTTGGGTTTAGGTTTTGCGGAAGAAAAAATATAATTGAAAGATGAGATTTATCAAAGATGGTGAACTTAGTTCCTCAATATATATAGATTAATTATCGGCAAAATCGATTAATATTTCTCGTCAATAAGATAATTACAAAGTATAGTATTTTTAGTAAAAAAAATAAGTATACTTCATCTATTTCATATAATATTTGAGTTATTTGATAATTTTATAAATATTAAGAAAATTGTATAAAAGTAAGAAAAATAATATTTTTATCAAATTATTTTTTTATAATTGAAGATATTGCATTGAAAATGATATAAATAGTATTAATTAAATATTACAATGAAAAAATATGCATTACAAATTAAAAGGATCGTTCATTTTTAAATGTATAATCTTTTTTTGTAATAAATCATTTATCGTATGTTTAGTGTTTGCTTTCAGTAAATTAGTTAAATATCGTTTGCGCGGATTTTGCTTAAACGAGTTGTAGAATTTCTCTACAAATAAATGATTCCACTCATTTCACAAATCGCATCAAAACTTCGATTACTTTCATAGTTAATTTTCTCTCTTCTCCTTTTTTTCTTCATCTCATATTTTTATTTTTTTTCCTTCACCAAAATACCATCCTTCACATTTTCAAGTGGTCGTAACTATTATATTTAGATGTGTAATTCTAGTAAAAAAACCAATATAGTATATCCAAGTTGTTTTGTGCTGAGGATGCTGTATTTAATTGTGCAACTCAAACAATAATATTTTTAATTGTCGAAAAATACATTTTTAAATAATTTTTCGAAATCCAAAAATATCATTTTGTCTTGTGATAAGATTACTCTTTGCATTATTTGAGGAGCCAAATCTTGAAAGCTATTGGTCCTAAATTTAGGAATTTTCAAAATCGTCGTTTTTTAGCTATGTCAACTCTATACTCTTTTGTAGGGGTGAGAATACGAATGTCTGATTCTGTCATACAATTAATTTTTTAGGTCTAAGCTAGACTTACGACCTATCATAAGCTTTTTTTCCGGCATGGTCTGACCTTTTTAAAAATCTGGCCTAACCTGAAAGCCTATTTAAAAATCTTATTCACATTAAAACATTCAAATTTTATATTTTATATTTTTTTAAATGGGCTAAATTAGACAGTTTTATATAAAAAAAACTAATAAAATTATAATCAAATTTAATATAATAAAATAATATTAAAATAGCCTAATTAATAAATTTTAAAATAGAAAATAATAATATTAATAAATAACATTAATAAATAATAAAATATATATATACTTTAAAATAAAAAACAATAATATCAATAAATAATAATAAAAAAGAACGTTAATAAATAATATTAATAAACTTTACGTAGAAAAGTAACACAATGGTCTCTCACGTAAGATTATTTCAACCGTGTTAGATGAGAATTTGAAGGAAGTTACCAAAATGATGTAACGTTTGTGGTATGATGAGGAGCCAAAATAAAACTTTTAATAAATAAGAATCAAAATGTAACTTAAAATAAACAGAAAAGACTAAACTGAAACTTAAAATAAACGTAAGAGATAAAAAAATCTAATTAAGCCAAAAAGTTTTATGCAAATGCTCGATAAAACATCACTGTTAGATAAGTATTCCATAATATAATTTCTTAAAATATATACACAAATATCTAAATATAATAAAATTATTTTATATTATACTAATATATTGTTGCACAAATGGTAAATGCTTGAATTTCTTAACATTTTGATAAGAGATTCTATTAATAATTAACGTGTATACAAAATATATGTTTAAAAATGTTAATCATTTAAATATATCTCCATTAACTCACGTTTGTAGTACTTTAGTTTAAGATAACAATAGTATTAAATTTATTAGCAAATAATATTATTTTTTAATGTTTATTTATTTTTACAGCTTCGGTGTTTACCTTGTGAGGGATGATTACTTTATCTTTTATAATATAGTAGAAGTAAAATAATTAGGGATAATTAGTCAATACAACTGAAAACTTTAAACGATCCTACAATGGACAATTAAATTTATCCAGTATATACTATATTTAGGTAGAGAGGTGTATTGGTACAATTTAACGATAAGACTTCTCATTGCATCTTAAATTTTTAAAATTGAAGAATCGAATGAATATTATAAAATAATTATTGTGATACCATAGTCTTTGTATTAGGTGTTCCAACCCTTAGAAAGTTATAAGAGACCATAGAAATAAGGATACAGGTGGAAGCAACCGATTATCTTAATTTGACTACATATCTACTCCAAATTTGACACTCGCATTATGAAGAAGTAGTTCGAGGGAATTGGAGATTTGGAGGTACTATGGACATTTTTTTTAAAAGTATATCTGTTAAACTCACAGATTAAATATATTTAATGATCTCAAATATAAGTGAATGTTTATACAAAAACATATAAGTAAATCTTAATTAATCTTAAAATGTGTCTCATTTGAATTGCGTATAAATCTTCATAAATTGATTAGTTATATTAATTTTAACGATAAAATAAATTTAATTTATTAAAATAGTTTTATTAATTAATACTCGTTCTAAAATGATATATAAAAAAAATGATAGTTAAAATATTAATGTGTCTTGTTAAAAATATGTAGTTCAAATACATCAATTTGTTAACTATCTTTTTTGCTTATATTTTATTCAAAAAAGGGTAGTAGTTAGTATTGTGGTTAAATACGTTGAAATACAATAAATAGATGTTTGTTATTAGAAAAAAAATTAATTCATATATTTTATTGATAATATAAAAAGATAAATAATATGAGACAAACAAATATCGTAAATAACATACTTAATATGAGACAGAGGGAACAATTCACCTAGATTTGGTCTTATTATTTCAAATAGATCTTTAAATTAATTCTTTAATGAAGCGAGGAGATAACCATTATAATTAGAGTGATGAGTAAATTTATTTACTTTTTACCTTAAATACAAAAAAATTATATATATTTAACTATCATATCATATTCTCAATAAATATAAAAATGTGTATTTTTATTTATAAATGAGTCAAGAAAAATATATTGTAAAAAAAAAAACATATACTCTTTTGTCCCATAGTAATTGGCATATCTTTGAAAAAATGTTTAAATAATTTTCATTTATATTTTTTAATGTGATATTAATTATATTTTTTAATTAATACCACATGCATGCATCGTGTCCAATTTAATATGATTTGCTTTGCATTTATGACATTAATCAATACAATAGTACTTTATAAGAGTAGCCTAGTAAAATACGATTTTATTTATTCTATATATATACATACATTTTTTTTTAATTTGCATGTAATAGTTAAATAAATAACTTATTATAGGAGGGATAGTGCAATATAATACTCTCCCTCCATCATATAAAATTAAAAAAATCTAAAAATGAACCATTTTTTCAAATTTTATTATAATATTAATTTTTTTTAATTGTATTCGTCAAAAAAATATTATGTCTATCATTTTCAACTCACTATATCCCACTTGTCATTAATGGTAATGATGAATACTTCAATCATTGATTAGAGTAATTTAGTACAAATATATTATTTTCTCTTTTTTGTTTATACATATTTTTTAATCTATATGAAATTATCAAATGAATTACTCATTGTAGATATAAAGAGTAATCCGGAGGCACATAGGTGTCCTTGAAGTTTTTGGTGCTGTGCATGAGTGACGAGTTTGGTACATCTATTCGAATTATAGATAGTATTCAACGTAAATAATATTTTAACAATTTCAATTTCGAAAAACTTATCTCAGCACATGATACACTAAAAGAGATAGTTAATCTTATTTTATGAGATATGCAAGCATTAGGAAAACAATGGAATATTTTCAGAGAACATAATATTGTAAAACTTGATTTTGATTAAATCGTTGAAATAAAATTTATCTCTCAAAATCATAAGAATGACCATGTTTTAAATAAGTTTAAAGATTATATATGTATAAGAGAATCCTAAAAGGTTGTTTAGCAGGCTCAATATTTGACTGTTTAACAAATTTGTCTCATGTTTATAAACAATTGTGAGTTGGTGCTTTTGTTTTTCTTTAGCTATGATTGTTTTTTTAGAATATCTTAAATTTAGTTTGGAAATTAATAGTGGATATAAAAGACAAAATGTTTAATTTAGGTTTGAACATGAAAGAATATTATCCTATAACATAATAAAATACTCTCTTATGTTATTTTTATAAAAGGCAATTGGATCTGTTAGAGATTTTCAAGTTAGTACTCACAATGGAAGTAAACTCAATAATATTGATGAGAATGAAATGAATTCACTTCTTATTGATTAAATGTATTGTGTTATATATATATATATATATATATATATATATATATATATATATGATCTATTCTAACTAACTAATTGTCTTCTAACTCTATAACTAACTAATAGTTAGTCATAACATACACTTATTGTTAAAACTTGAATTACATAAAATTACAATATGGAGAATGTTGTTTGTTTTCTAACACAGGAAGGAGAATGTTATCTGTTTCCAACACTTTCCCTTAATTCAAGTTTCTAAGGGATTTTACACTTAGCAGTTAATTCTTCAAATCTACTTGTTCTCAAAGGCTTGGTCGTAATATCAGCCAGCTGCACTTCAGTTTGACAGTAAACGATCTTCAATTTGCATCTTCCAACTTGATCTCTTAGAAAATGAAATCTTGTCACAATGTGTTTGCTCTGTCTATGAGATATTGGGTTCTTTGCCATATTTATTGTTGAAATATTGTCTATCATCAATGGAATTGGCCTGCAAATATCCAATTTCAGCTCTGCTGTTAATGATTCCAACACAATGCTTGGCAGGCTGCATAGCTGCCAGCAATGTATTCAGCCTCGCATGAAGACAGTGCAATCACTAGTTGCTTCTATGAACTCCATACTATTGGGGATTCCATGAACTTAAACACGTAGCTTGAAGTACTTATTTGAACTCCATGCTATTGGGGATTCCTGTTTCAATAAATTCCATGCCAAAAAAATAACTCAGTTTTCCCAAATCTGTCATTTCAAACTCTTCTTTCATGATTTGCTTAAATTTACTAATTGCTTTGCTGCTACTGCCAATTATCAGCAAGTCATCAACATATAGGCATATTATGATCATTACATACCCTCAATTCAGTGTATAATGCCTCACATAAACTCCATACTCCACTGTGCACTTAATGAATCCAGTGCTAATTAGAAATGAGACAATTCTTTTGTTCCAAGCTCTTGGTACTTGTTTCAAATCATAGAGAGCTTTTCTCAATACGAGCACTTTATCCTCATTTCCCTTAATCACAAATCCTAGTGGTTGAGAGACATACACTACTTCGTCCAGCCATCCATTCAAAAATGCAGATTTCACATCAAGCTGGAACATCTGCCAGCCCCTAGCACAAGCCAATGTTATCACAAGTTTGATTGTCTCAATTTTGGCCACTAGAGCAAACACTTCAGAGTAGTCTATACCCGCCCTTTGTAGGAACCCCTTTGCAACCAACCTAGCTTTGTACTTAGCAATTGTTCCATCTGGATTCAACTTCAATTTGTAGACCCATTTTACTCCAATCTGCTTTTGTTTCGAAGGCAAATCTGTCAAGTACCAAGTTTGATTCTTCTCAATTGCATTGATTTCTTCCATGGTTCTTTATTCAAGGCTTCTTCAATATTTAAAGGTTTTGCATATGTAAATAAGGTGAAATGAACCAGATCTTTACTTTTGTCAACTTCATTATCATTATAAACTTCAAATTCTCTTAAGTGTGTTGGTAGTTGTCTTGCCCTTTGGGGTCTGTTTGACTCTATTCTTTCTTTGTCTCTATCTTCATCAGTCTGATGATCATGTTTCCCTTGCCAATGAATTTGTGGAGGCTGACTTGCGCTACTGATCTCCTGGTCCCAGTTCCTGTTCTGCCTGCTGCATGCCTGTTGCTTCCAGTCCCAACTTTCTTGTTCGACGATCTTGACATCTCTGCTGACCACCACCTTTCCTCTGACTAGATCATAGAGCTTGTAGGCTCCAGTTGGATGATATCCAACAAGTATCATGGCTTCACTTTTGTCTTGCAGCTTCCTTCTATTTTGGTCCGGCACATGCTTGAAACATAAAGCACCAAATGTCCTCAAGTGCCCTACTGTTGGCTTTCTTCCACTCCAGATCTCATATGGTACCTTCTCTGGCAGTTCCTTTGTTGGACATTTATTAAGAATGTAGGCAGCAGTCGATGCAGCCTCTCTCCATAATTTGTGTGGCAATCCTTTCTCTTTTATCATGTTGAGGTGTGTATGGAGCTGTTACCTCATGTTCAATTCCATTCTTGACACAAAAATCCTTGAAGTTATGTGATGTGTACTCTCTTCCTCCATTTGTCATTAGCACATTGAAAACTTCTCCACTTTGCTTATCCACTCTTATCTTGAAGTTCTTGAAAGTCTCCAAAGCTTCATCTTCGGTCTTGATCAAATAAATCCACAACATTCTACTGAATTCATCAACAAAACTTATGAAATACTTATTACCTCATAATGATGACACTTCAAATGATCCACAAATGTCACTATGAACCACTTCAAGACATTTCTTTTCCCTTACTTGCACTTGTGATTTGAATGAGTTTCTTGATTGTTTTCCTGCTACACACACTTCATACACCTTCTCAAGAACATCAATCCTAGGAATTCCACTTACCATCTTTTTAACTCCGAGCTGCTACAAGCTTTTGAAGTTGAGATATCTAAATCTTGAATGCCACAATCAGTTTTCATCAATTGAGCTTGATGCCTTCAAACATTGAATTTCTGCAGCCTGTATGTTTATAAAAAATGTTCTATTCTTTGAAAGAAAGGCCGTTAATATCATCTTCTTTTCCCCATCATACATCTCTAAGACATTATCCTTCATAATCACTTGAAACCCTTTCTAAATCAGTTGCCCAATACTTAGCAAATTGTTCTTCATTCCTGGTGCATACAATACATCTTCAATTACTACTATTTTGTCATTTCCTTTCTTGATCACCATGTTTCCAGCTCCCTTAGCTTATAAGGTTCTTTCATCAACAAACCTTATATTGCTCCTTCTTGATGTATCAATGTCCACCAGCGATTCCCTCTAACTTATCATGTGACTGGAACAACCTGTATCAAGAAACCAGACTTGGGACGAATAACATTCTTTGTTTGTGGTAGCCATCAACAGGACTATGTCTGAATCTGAGTCATCTTCTCGAGCAGTGCATGCCTCATCCTCATCTTTCTTCTTTTGTTTTTCTTTTCCATACCAACACTTATCAGCAAAGTGTCTGAATTTCTCACGCTTGTAACATTGCATGTTCTTCTTGTTGAAGTTCTTTGATTTTTCTTTTGATTTACCACTTGCATTGCCTCTCTTTGATCATGATTCAGACTTGTCATCAGGTTTCTTGAATTTATTATTCTTCCACTTCTTTTTCTGTATGCTTGTGCTGCCAATGCCTGATCTTCATATTTACTCCCACTCCTTTCATCCATCCTCAATTCTCTTGCTTCTAAAGTTCCCTGCAACTCTTCAAGATTCAATGTGAAATGTCTTTGGATTCTTCAATGGCACACACAACATAATTGAACCTGAGGTGCAAATATCTCAATATCTTTTCACACAACTTCCACTCAGTAAGCTTTTCCCCACATCTAGCCATTTGGTTTGTGTTACTCCTCAATCTTGAAATCAGATCTGAAACTTTCTCATGCTCCTCCATATGCAGCAATTCGAATTGTCTCTGTAAGGTCTGCAACTTCACTTGTTTGATCTTAATATCTTCTGCATAACACTTCTCAATAATGTCCCATGCTTCTTTTGCACTTCTTGCATCAGATATTTTGTCAAAATTGAATATGTCAAGGCATTGATGAAGAATAAAAGTGGCTTTGCAATCTTTCTTCTTGTTTTCTTTGAATCTTGATTTCTGCTCCTCCGTTGGATTGAAACTCAACTCCTCAAAACCATCTTATATGATTTCTAACACTTCTTGAAATGCAAACAATGCACGAATTTGCACTCTCCATCCATCCAAATCTTTTCCATCAACATGTGGCATATGGAATATAAAACTTCCAATGTTTGCACTACTCATATTCACTTAACTCGTGTTTGAATTCTCACACTTCACTCGTGTTTATCACTCTGCGATCGAAACCTGAATACCATTGTTAGAGATTTTCAAGTTATTGCTCACAATAGAAGTAAACTTAAGAACATTGATGAGAATGGAATGAATTCACTCCTTATTGATTGAATGTATTTTGCTATATATACATGATTTATTCTAACTAACTGTCTTCTAACTGTATAATTATAACTAACTAATTAAAAAATTAATTAGTAGTTAGTCATAACATACACTTATTGTTAAAACTTCAATTACACAAAATTACAATATAGAGAACATTCTTTGTTTTCTAACACAAAAAGGGAGAACGTTATTTGTTTCCAACAAAATCAACAAAAGTTAAGCTATAATATAAAAAAGATCGAATAGAGTAATTTTTTATTTAAAATTATTGACACTATAATTTTTTAGAAAATACATTAACTTAAAAAATGAGTGTGTTAAATGTATATATATAATAAAAATATTAATGCCCCTACAAATTTGGGGATTTGTTCGTCCGCACTTCTCGAATACATTTAAGACCCTCTGCAAAGCATATACAAGACTGATAAAAAAATAAAAAATTGAACTCAACTGAAGAAAAAAAATCCAATTGTTGGAATAGTTTAAAAACCGAACTATTATCTGTGGTATTTTAGTTCTTTTTAATTCAGTATTTTTATTTTTTTATACCGTCAATTGTGAGTTTCGTTTGTTTTTTGAATTTTTTAATGGTCTTAATCAAAATTAATAACGACAACTCGGTTTGGTTCTACTAACGGGAAATTAGTTTGGTTCAGAAAATATAATTCAAATTTTCGTAAAAATAGTTTTGATTATACCGAACTGTTGTAACGTTTAGTTCGATTCAGATAATTTTTATTCATTAATCAAATCGTGAAAAGTCTAAACATGTCTTACGGATACTGCATGGCATGACTTTTTTCAAGTGAAAAGGGCAGAAAAGAAACCAAAAGCCCATGTTAGACAATGATTGTGTTGGATAATAGGCTTGCATAAAAGAAAAAGAAAGTGGATGATGCATAGTTGCACACCCACATAACACAATGATATTTTTTCTTTCTTTCTCATTTTGGATATACAGGTTGGAGTGAATCGTGTGATAATATTACTCTAAATGAAATAATTAAATTATGTTTTATTTTTTAAATAAAATATAAATAAAAATCAACAAGTTATATTTTATTTAATATAGTGTCTTTTAAATACTCTTTATTTACTTTAACTTTTTTATCTCCAATAATTAAACTAATTTATTAACTATGGAGGTTAATTTAATCAACATGGTTATTTTTTTATATTGAAATTGTATAAATTAAATGTAATCGACTACTTCTCTTAATCCGGATAATTTAACTTTTTTTCTTCTTCTTATAATTCACTATGAAAATATTTTTGTTTAGATAGAGCAATTATTTATTTAAAATTGAGTTATTTTTAAATATTTTAAAGGTTTTAGGGTAAAAATATAAATACAAAGAAAAAGTGGTTAAATATCAATTAATATTTGTTAAGATAAAATTAATTTATTTTTTCTAATATTTTTTTAAGATTAAATTTAATCTATTAACAACATAAAATATTTTGAGCTTAATTGCTTTTTGTATTGTCGTAGTAAATATTTTATATTATATTATAACTATTTATGAGCGTGACTTCAAATATAGATATGATAAAAATAAAATATTTTAATAATTTAAAAATTGTAATCGATGTAAAAATTCTTTACATTAATTTTATAGATAGTTTTTATAATTAAATCCAGATATTTTTTTGTTGAGAGGGATATATGTTGCAAACGTTTTTTTTTCGAAATGTTGCAAAACATAAACAGCCCAAAGCCAGTGATGAGAAAACAAAGTACAGGTCCATGGCCCAGTCGTACCTCTCTAATTATATTTGTACTCCATGTATCCAATGAACTTGACATATTTATCATCGTATAAACATGTATGCGATGAATTGACATATTTATCTTCTAAAAAATATTAAAATTTGTTATTTTTTAAATTGGTATTTAAATGAATATCAATTTATTCTATTTTACTGGAAACTTTAAAAACAAAGTTGATACAAAATTTACACTTTAAAAGACTTTTTTTAAATTTTTCGATAGAAACTTATTTATTGGAAACTTATTTTCAAGATTTCTGGTACTAAAAAACTTATTTGAATTTTTCCAGAACTACTGGAATTTTTTTTAACATTTCCGGAACACACTCCATTATTGGAAAATTTAATACCACAAGTTTTTTGGAAACTTTTTTAATTTCTATTTTTTTTATTCCTTTTTCACAAGTTTTTCGGTACAGAAGTGTTTACCAAAAACTTGCGAAGAGTTTTCCGCATTTTCAACATGTACCAAAAAACTGTTTTAAAAGTTTTCAGTACACACTTTTTCAACATTTTGGATCGGAATTTTTTTTAAAAAAATTCCGGTACACACCATTTCAACCTTCTATACTGAAAAACTTTTTTAGAGTTCTTCAGTTAAACTTTATGTACATAAAATCTTATAAAAAAAGTTGTCCGATAGTTTTCGAAAATTTTTTACATACCGAAAATTTTGAATATTTTGGTCAAAAAATATTTGAATGATAAAAAAAAAAAGAAGATAAATTTGAGTTAGTAAAATAATAAAAAATTTCAAAAATAAAGTTGACATTTTTAAAATATTGTAGGGAGTATAAATATAAAGGTGATAGTACATGGTAAAATTTCGCTCTAGTGATGATGGGTAGGGGTGGGAATAGGTCAGACCAGTCTTTGAAAGGCCTGAGTCCGACCTACGATTAATTTTTGAGGCCTAAGTCTGGCCTACGGCCTATTATAGGGTTTTTTTCTACCTGACGTGGCCTTTTTCAAAATCTGATATGGCCTGAAAGCCTATTTAAAAGCTTTATTCACATTAAAACATTTAAATATTATATTTTACATTTTTTTTAAATAAATTAAATTAAACAGTTTTATATAAAAAAAACTAATAAAATTATAATTAAATCTAATATAATAAAATAATATTAAAATATCATAATTGATGGAACTAATATGCTCTGGTGCACGTAAAAAAACAACATAAAGATTTGTTAGCATAGACAAAGTTCAAGGAGATTGAAAATTTAGAAACAAAAGAAAATAGAATAACAAATTTATTCCGGTTCAATGAGCATATTGAGAAAAAACGAGAGAAAATCATAAATGTAAGAGTTCACACCAATATATTGTTTACTATTCTAGTGATAAATTTCGTAAATTTTGAGAATATTTCAAAAAAGTTTTAATAAAGTATGATGTTTTATATTTTTTTAGTGAATAATGTGAAAAATTATTTGAGATGAAAATATTATTATTATTATTATTAGAGTAAATAATAATAATAATAATAATAATAATAATAATAATAATAGCTTTGACTTGTTCTTTCTATTATTATGATTTAGTTATAGATATAGTTTAACCCCACTATTTTTACTGTTCTTTTTCTTTCGTAATAAATTAATCATTATTCATGTTTATCTATCGGATAACCTATACATTTAACATGAAAAAACTCTACCTTTTTCTCGTTGTTTTTCAATTTTTTAAATTTTCTACTATTGACATCTTTATGGTCTTTTAGACAAATAACTATTGTTCTGTTACTTCAGTTTTATTTGGGAATAGTATGTTGAATTCTAAAGGATCTGCACTGATGAGGTGGATAAATCTTTAAGGACAGTGACTTGTGTCACATCATAGGTTTTGTGTGTTTATTGTTTTGCAGAGTTGTTGATAGACAATACTGATCAAGTTGCTTTGGCGACCCAATTTTTACAACAATATTAAGGATTTATCACTAGAGTTTTTATTTCACATAATTAATCGCTGTAAATTGTCTGGATTATGTTCAAGAATCTTTCAGGCATCACTTTACAACAAGATGTTTCCAACTTAATTCTCCATGGTTAGTGTTCTTTAATATCCGTTGACTTACTTTGATTGCCTTCACCTACACTCATCAAAGTAAGTGTCATTTACTTTAGTTGACTTTGATAAATTTGATGCTCTAATAAGTTGATTGTAATTGCATGACAAAATTTATTCCTTTATATGATGATTTGTGAAGTTTAATTTTTATGATAAAATGTTTGACTGTGGTATTGAATATCAAATATACATCGTTAGAGTAATCCTATTAAGTAGGGAAGGAATGTACCTCTAGCTATTTTGACTCATTATTTCTACATTGTTGTTGCTATTTCTGGTCTTTTAGATAGAGAATTGTTGTTATGTTATCTCAGTTTTATCTGAGAATAGTCTGTTGAATCCTGGAGGATTTGCGCTGATGAGGCGGATAAATCCTTAAGGATAGTGACTTGTGTCACGCCTCAGGTTTGTGTGTTTATTGTTTTGCAGGTTTATTCGGAGTTGTTGATAGAAAATACCAATCAAGTTGCTTTGGTGGTCCAATTTTTACAATAATCAATTCATATGTGATAGTATTTGTACAACGTACAACTAAAACTAACATCTATTGATTGTTATAGAGATTAAATTTCATGTGCAAAATTTCATATTTCAACAAGTCACAATCACTCATACTCACACACGAATGTCAAAAACAGGTTTGACCCGTTAGGACAGTCTGTTTAACTCGTCTTTTTTAGCGAGACGACTTGAGATTTTGAACTTGTTACTATCAGGTGGCCTGTCCCGCCTACTAGTTCATGGTGGGTTAGCTTGTTAGGTTAAAATAAATAAAAATTCTTTTTTTAACACTTATTTTTATTTATAAGCCACAATTTATTTCCAATAAAAATAAATAAAAACTCTTTTCTTACAGTTAATTTTATTTATAGGCTAAATTACTCTTTCAATCTCTTAACTTATTTTCTGATTTCACCTTCCTTGTTTATTTTTCGTTTCATTTTGATCCTTTAACTATGATTTTGTTAATCAAATTGGTCATTTTCATTAATTTATGTAAAAAAACGTTAATTTTTGTCATCTCACTCATATTTAAACCCATAAAATAGCATATTTATGATTTCCTTCAATCTAAAAACCTATAAAATTCATGAAACATATGGCATTCGAATCCTTAACTTTTCAAACTTACAAAAATGAAAAATCCCGAACTCGTTCTTCTTGTTTAGAATCTCTTTGTGAATTGAGAAACAAAATGAAAATACTAGCATGATAATGATAAAGATCTCTTAGGTCTGATTCACAAAAAGTGTCCACGAGTACTAATTTGTTAAGAGTGACTACAAATTGAGATATATCAAAGTAAGAAGAAACTATGTTATTTGGAAGTGAACTTTAAGTTAGTTTAAATTGGTAACCTTTAAGGTAATAGATTTAGGTAGTGATGTTGTGAAAATGGAAAAGTGAGTTTTTTTGTTTGTTGTTGAGATTTTGTGAAAGTCCTATATCAAAGAGAGATAATAGAGTTTGAAAACAAAAGGTTTCTTGTGTTCCTGTTTTGGATTGTAAATGTTTGAAGTCGTGACAAGTGAATGAATTTCAAGGAGATTTTTCTAAGTTTAAAAAATTATGGGTTTGAAGGTTCAATTGATTTTTTGGGTTTTTAGAGTGAATAAGAGTATAAACTAGTGAGTTGATAAATTTGAAGATAAGTGAGATGACAAAACTTAATATTTTTTTTATAGAAATAAACGGAAATGACCAACTTGATTAACAGAAATATAGTTAAAAGACCAAAATATAACGAAAAGTAATAAGAGAAATAAAATGAAATCAAAAAATAAGTTAAACCACTAAAAGAATAATTAAGTCTTCTATATAAGTCACAATTATTTTCCAACTCCTCCGTACAGTTGAGAGAAAAAAAGTCATTTAAATTATTCATTTTAGTTTCATGCTTTTAAGCTCGTGTATTTAATAGTTTGTCAACTGATGCATCGTGAGATTTTCAACCCTACACCTCTTATTATCGTGCCCCATTTCGTCTTATTTTAGACGGGTTAACGACAAGGCGGATGAAATGGGGCAGGTTGACCCATTTGTCATCATTATTTACAATTGATTTTAAAAAGTAGTTGTGATGTGTGAGTGCATGTGCAGTGGACACACAACTCACTTCTTATGTTCAACAAAAATTGTCATAGTTGGCAGTTTCACACAAATTAAGGAGAATTTTATCAAACTAATCTTATTATTGTAACAAATTTTTTTTACCTTATTATTCATTGATTGCTTATCATTATTATGAATGCAAAATAGAAAATAATAAACTGGGAGTTACACACATTATTAACCTTATTTTTCATTGGTTGATTGACATCGTCATACTTATTTGTGTTGAGATAAAATGTTTTTTGATATATGTTTTAATGACAACAAACCTTATGAAATAAATGTTTAAGTTTTATGAATAATGATCTACTGATGATTGCATTTGAGTTTTATTTAAGGAACATGAGTCACATAAATGGACAGGTAAAAATCCTATTTCACATCAACATGTCCATAAATATCTACTTAATCACGAAAGAATCAAAGTAGCGTCAAAAGATTATTTCATGGAGATATTAGAAGACAATCTTCTAAATAGATTTATGAATCCATAAGAATCAAACAAGTCAAAAGTGATCTCAAGAATCAAATGCAACAAGTGTTCAGAACGCTATGATCCAAAAAATAAGGAGAATGATCAAAATGACCATTTGATACTTTGAGAAATATTTCCAATGATATATTATAGATTCAAACATATATGAAAATATATAAAGAAGTCAAATAACATCTTTATGAAAGAATCTCAAAAGGAATATATCATATACTATACCAATCTTTCAAAAGAATGATTATTGCATCTTCAAGATAACATCTTCATGAAAAAAATGTCCAATACATTCATATATATACTAAAGTATCTCAATGATACTTGATGGATAAGACACAATATGTGTAACACCAAGATAAATTGTAGGAATTATTACTTCAGCAAAAGATTTACCCTCTCATATAGAAGACAACATTCTCAATTATTATGAAAAAATGTTCTTATGACGAACAAGTTCATTGCACTCATAAATATTCATATTTGTTCAACAAAATGACAAGAATCAACTTTGAAGAATAAATCATTTCAAAATTGAGTCATTTATTAAGCTATTTGTTAAAAGAATAATGAAAGAACAATCAACAATCGCTAGAATGTTCTAGTTGTTCAATTAAAGAACAATTGGCAAAAGAGATATTTTTGGAAGGACAATATGCAATAAATTAGTTGGCATTTCGCACATGGTCTTTCTAACATTTAATAAGCAATTAAAAGTCAATATTTGAAGACATACTTGCAAAAACAAACATGTAGAATGTTCTGCAGATTGATTTGCATAATGATCTTCAGATTGACGACAAAACGATTGCAGACCATTATGGTTCATTCTGGTTGTCTTAAATAAAAGACAAGAGACAAGTGAATTAGTTTTATGATCACTAAAAGCCTGTTCTAGATTGATATAATTCGCACATGGGCTACCAAAAAGCAATCAAGCCTCGAGAAGTTAAATAGTGAAGGTCCACTTGCAAAAAACACATGCATATCGATATGCAATTTTGATCTCCAAATTGATTAGCTGGAAGCAAGTACAAAACACAAAAGTACATTGCAAAGTACTGTTTGACATGACTTGCTGCACATATTTCAGTTCAGGAAACTGTTCCAATGGTCTTATGGCAGACCACCCAACATTCTGGTTTTTCTCCACTCTCTAGTAAGGTAAGAACGTTCTGGGTTGATCAAGAATGTTTTGGACATAATTATACCACACTTAAAGGGATTGATTTAGAAGATTGTTTGCACCTTGGGAAGTGTGTGCAACGACTATATTCAGTTTAAATTGAATATTCAAAGTCTCTCGTCATTTATAAATTGAAGATCAATTAGAAGATGTATGCAATAGTTCAATTTGCAATCCACCAATACTTATTTAAGTAATCACATTCAAAAAAAATTTCAAGCAAACTCCAATTCTCTTCACTATATATGTGGATAATCATTTACTGAGTTTGTCTTTATTTATCTCAAACAACGAGTTGAGAACAATTAAATTCCAAATATTTTGTTATCATACACATTGGAATTGACTCAAATGTATCTTTTATGTTAGATTGATTGTGTTTGTAAAAATCATTTATAGGTTGAAAGGTGAATATTGTAATTGATCAACTTTAAATCAAGAGAAAATATGTGAAGGAGAAAGTTCTGGTTCTGAAGTACATAATGAAAAACTCACGGTTGTGAGGACTGGACTGACCCAAGATAGGTGTACCAGTATGTTTTTTGTGTGTGGTCTTTCTATCTTTAATTATTTGCACGCACAAATCACATTTCACTATTATTATTTTTATTTACAACTTCTTAACTTTAAATAAACTGTCGAGAACATTATAGTCAGTTAAGAGATTACTAATCAACTTTTGATTACGAAATTTAATCTCGAGTAAAACATCAATTAAAATGCATGAACTAAAATTTAAAAGTATCTCAATTCAAATCCCAATTTTTGTGTGAATATTCAGCCCACTTCAATTTGTCGTTACAGTAATTCAACCATGACATTCATCGACTGAATATCGACAAATCCATCTTGTGTTTGAATATTTGCCAAACAGTGTTTATACTCCTTAAATTACTATATTTGCAAGCCCGTAGAGTATATTATAGGCAACACAAAAATGGTATTTGAAGTTGATAAATTATACATGTGCATATAGATTTACTCAAACTCACACGGATATCACATTATTTAGCAAAAATATAATATTCTCATTCACTACTCTATTGGTTTTTGTGGATTATATCATCCTTATTGGAACTTGTATTTTTGATCATTCACATATTTCAAATAGACACGAGGAGTCTTAAATACTTCCTAAAAATACAATTTTCAAATCTTCATATTATATATACACATTTGTGTAAGTATATATAATACAAAATTTTAATATACTCACTATATGAGTACCCAACAAGTACAATATACGAGTATCCAATGAATATAATATTCATTGTCTAATTTACGTATTTTTTTATCGTGCATTCTTACATAACTTATAGGCTAAATAGCACCCGTGGTTCCTTAACTTAATTTCAGTTAACGTTTTAGTCCTTTATCTTTTTTTTTTTTCGATTTAGTCCTTTATTTTAATTTTAAGTGACAATTTGATCTTTTATGTTTTAAAATGTCAACAATATTATCTTTTTTTTTTTACAAAAATTCAAAAAACTCATCAAAATTTTCAACCAAAACCCATAAAATTAATTATATTCTTTAATATAATACAAATTTCATCAAATTCGTAACTCAAATCTTCAAATAAACTCATACAAAATTTTTATCAAATTTCATTCTTTATTTGATGTTGTTAGAGATGAAAATATGAGTTTATTTGAAGAGTTGAGTTTCGAATTTGATGAAATTTGTATTATATTGAAGAATATAATTAATTTGATGGGTTTTGGTTGAAAATTTTGATGAATTTTTGTTTAAAAAAAGGATAACATTATTGACATTTTAAAACATAAAAGATCAAATTGTCGCTTAAAATTAAAATAAATGACCAAATCGGGAAAAAAAAATAAAGGACTAAAACGTTAACTGAAATTAAGTTAAGGGACCACATGTGCTAAGTAGCCTAACTTATAATATACATAATTTTCGATGAATATTAACCGACAATATATTTACACCACAATCAAAATAATCACTCATCGGACAATTTAATTTTAAAATTTTAAAAATAAAAGTACTTTAAAAACAAAACTTTGTTTTGAATAAAACTTTATTCAAATCTACATTTGTATAATTCTTAATATTAACCAAATAATATTTGAAACAAACAAAAACATGAAAATATTTTATTTATGTTGGTCAAAATGTTAAAAATATTTTATTTTTGTGTTCTTGTAAGTATATTCTCATACTAGAGATAGTATATTTCAGATACCATACAAATAAATATTTTTTCAATAAAATAAAATGTAAACACGTCTCTAAACATATTTTTAAACTATGATTAATAATATTCGTCAACTGTTATAGTGATTAATCCTTTTTTTTTGTACAACAGTGACTAGTCTCTTTTATTACATTTATTATTTTATTATATATATATATATATCATATTACTTTTTAAATTATTTATATTCATACTATATTTATATATAAAGTTAATATCAAGTTTTTGTGCGATTTCTATATAAAAAAAGTTTTTGTGGGACATTTTTCCTTTCAATTTTACCTTTTATTTATAATTGTATGTTTTTTATTCAATTAAATACCTTATTTTAAAAAAATATTTATACTATATAAAAATATACCAAATATTGTCTATACTATATATAAAAAATGAATACCATGTTTTTGTGTTACTTTTAGCTTCAAATTTTAATGTTTATTTAAACTATTCATTTACAATTTCATATAAAATAATTGATCTTTAAATTTGAACGTCAACATACATTATTTCATAAAAGTTGAAATTCATAGCTTTTCTCACTTTTAAAGTTGAGAAAGTGTTTTGATTGACACTCATTCAATGAAAAAAAAATGTATTTGCGATTCGCCAATTCACATTAATTATGTAACTGTATTAGACGAATATGACTGATAAATTATATTTATGTGAAATATGATTAATATATGGAGAAGTATAGTCTCTATAACATATATAAAAATGTACCAAATTTTAGCATACAATTTTAGCTTTTGTTTAAATTATTTTATTTACTATTTTATCATTCTTTACCAATTAAATAATCAAACTTTTTAAACAATCTATATAATTTTATTTTATAATTGATATTATTTTCATTCAAAAAATTGATAAATAGAGATGTCGTATGCCCGTTAGTATTCTACGATGATACGAAAAGAAAAGAAAATATATATTTTTTAGATTTAATTACAATTGCTATATCATAAAACATGTTTGATTTTTTATTATAATTACATTTAAAGTTATGAGAGTCATCTTAATGTTTTTGGAGTTTCCGATTAAATTAAAATTAAAAAATGTGATTTAATATATTACCAGCCAAATGATATTGTAGATTACAAAATCAATAATAAATTACTAAAATATAAAATTCTAATGTGAAGATAAACCACAATAAAGTTCATCATTAAACTTTTTTTTAAAAAAGTTAAATGAGATTAAATGAAATACACAAGGTGTAATTATTTAATCAAAATTCTCGAATTTATTACGTCATATTATAACGTTTTTAAATGAATAGTAAGTTATTTAATTATTTGGTTTGGTTACAAGTTACCAGTGCCATGCATATAATTTAGTTTCAAGTAAAATATAATAAAACTCACCTAATTAGCACTTAGCAGAAACCAATAAACCAAATTAACAAAATTAAAAGGAAAAGTAACGAAATATTTGGGTTTAATTAATTATGATTAAGCATGTTATTACGATCCACTGCATTGGTACACAACACAGTAGTCGAGTCTAATATATTTAATTTAATAATATCATTCGATTGCTCTCTCTTTCATGAAACTGAAACCTCACCCATCTGCTGTGGGTAGGTGCTGCTTGCTTCTTCACTCTCTCTTCACGTTTTCTAGGTTTTCTCTCCGATTCTTCTCCGTCTCCGGCAACCACTTTCTTCTTCTCTAGGTCAGCTTTCTCTTTCTCACTCTGATTTATTTTGCATCGATTATTTCTCTCTTAGCATAGGCACGCACGCTCACTCGCAGGTATATATGCACGTGAATCAGATTTGCATGAACTTAACTGATGGGACACAAAAAGCGAAACTCTGCTCCGCGTTCCAAACAATCTCCGGCGGCTTCTCCGGTGGCGCAATCGCCCATCGGTGGAGCCGCTAATGGTTCCATTTCGCCCGACGCCGATTCCTGCAACGTTTTCGATCAAAATCTACCTAACCCTAAAAAGATCGAATTGACTCCATCTCAATCCGAGGGTTCCGATTACTCCACAATTAAGGTAGAATGTGAGCGTGCCCTAACCACCTTTCGTCGTGGTAACCACAATAGGGCAATGAAGCTCATGAAGGAGTTGTGTTTGAAGGAGGATGGTTCGCCATTTTCAGCTTTCGTTTATCGAATTCACGGCTTCATTTGTTTCAAAGTGGCGTCAATTATCACTGATTGTAGCTCGAAGCAACGGCATTTGAAGCATGCCGTTGAATCGGCGCGGAGAGCCGTCGAGCTTTCACCGAATTCAATTGAGTATGCACATTTTCATGCCAGTGTGATGTTAGAAGCAGCGACTGAGGGGAAAGACTACGAGGAGGTTGTGCACGAGTGTGAGAGAGGGCTTGCCATTGAAAACCCGAATGATCCTGCTAAGGAGACATTGCAAGATGAGAGCGAACAGAAAGTGTCCACTCTGGAAGATCGGATAACACATGTGCAGAATGAGTTGAGGCAGCTGATTCAGAAGTCAAACATAGCTTCATTGTCTTCTTGGATGAAAAATCTGAGTAATGGGGAGGAGAGGTTTCGGTTGATTCCCATAAGGAGGCCTACGGAGGACCCTATGGAGGTTAGGTTGGTTCAGAGTAGAAGGCCAAATGAGATTAAGAAGGTGACCAAGACGCCCGAGGAAAGGCGAAAAGAGATTGAAGTTCGGGTAGCTGCTGCAAGGCTTTTGCAGCAGAAGTCAGAGTCACCCCAATCTCCAAATGAGGGAGAGAGGGATGACAGAGCATTGGATTCGTCTTCAGGGTCTGGTCAGAGGATAGGTGATAGGCGAAGGCATATTAGAAAGAATAGCTCCACAGCCGAAAGGAGAGATTGGGTGCTGACTTATTGGAATTCACTGAGTATGGATGTGAAGAAGGACTGGCTTAGGATTGAACTATGTAATCTCATGTCCCACTTTGGGTCTTCAAAGGATACTTTGCCAAAAGATGTTTTATCAGAAGCTTTGTCTTACGCTGAGGCTAATAAAACATGGAAATTTTGGCGGTGCAGCATTTGTGCTGAGAAATTTTCAAATCAAGAATTTCATAGGCAGCATGTTATGCAGCTGCACTTGGACAGTCTGTCGCCAAAGATGCAGCGACTTTTGCCTCAAAATATTGACAATGAATGGATTGAGATGATTCTTAATTGTTCCTGGAAGCCTTTGGATGTCTCAGCTGCAGTTAAAATGCTTGAGTATAAAGCAAAATCCAAAGGTTCATCGTTTCGGGAGGATTATCTTACTCAGGACTACAATGATTGTTTTAAAGATTCAAGCAGTTCTTACCATGAAAAGGAAAGTTTAGGATACAATATTGGTAATTCTACAACAGAAAGCAGTAAGTATTATAAAATTGCGGAAAGTGATGTCAGAGAAGGCCTTGAAGACCAACAATTTACAGCAAATCCTGTTACTGATTGTTGGCCAGTATCTGATGATAAGGAGCGTGCAAAGCTTCTGGAGAAAATCCACGCAGTATTTGAGATACTTATTAGACACAAATGTCTTGCTGCCAGTCATCTTCACAAGGTCATTCAATTTAGTATGGGGGAGATCCAGGGTCTTGCTGCTGGTTCTGAACTTCTAAAACATGATGTAGACCAAACACCAATGTGCATATGCTTTCTGGGAGCTTCACAGCTTAAGAAAATTCTCCAATTTCTGCAGGAAATATCTCATGCTTGTGGATTGGGTAGATATGCTGATAAAAGTAGTAGTCCCACAAATGATTTGCATGATATCAGTCAAGGTCCTGAAATCAAAGATAAGATTGTTCTCAATGGAGATGCATCATGCCTCCTCCTGGATGAGTGTCTACTGCCAACACAAGTCACTCCTGGTACAGCCCACGAGGCTGTCTTTGATGACATGATCACCTCAAGTTCTCCTGATGGAATTTCACACAATAGCGGTGTTTTGCTATCCTGGCTATATTCAAGTCGGCCTGTTGGGGATCAATTGACGTCATGGATTCGGACCAACGAAGATAAAATACGCCAAGGACAAGAAATGGTCCAGAAACTTGACAAGGAGTTTTTTCAATTAAATGGCCTGTGTGAGAAGAAGTGTGAGCGTATAAGTTACGAGGAAGCGATTCAGACAGTAGAGGATCTTTGTCTTGAAGAAGGTAAGAAGAGGGAAAATGTGAGTGAATTTGTGCAGCGGAGCTATGAGTCTGTCCTAAGAAGGCGGAGAGAAGAGCTTGTTGAGAGTGGGAATGATGTGATGTATGCCAGCAATAGGTTTGAATTGGATGCTATATCAAGTGTTTTGCAAGAAGCAGAATCGATGAATGTTACTACTCAGTTTGGCTATGAGGATACTTATGCTGGTGCAACTTCTCAGTTATGTGACTTGGAATCTGGTGAAGATGATGAATGGAGAATGAAGGACTGCTTGCATCAAATGGATGGCTGTATAGAAATGTCTATTCAGAAACTGAAAGAGCACTCATCTATAGAGGCAAGTTTGTTTGGCTCTTGTCTTGTGTCTTCTAAGTTAATTGTGAGGATGACCTTTTGCCTTGATGTTCTAACCTTAATGTGTTAACTGTGCAGCTTAGCAAAATTGATGCTGAAATAATTAGAAGTGTTTCCGAGGTGCAGCAATTGGAACTCAATCTTGGGCATGTTTCTGCGAATGATTATCGAGCAATACTAGTGCCTCTAGTGAAGTCGTATATAAAGGTTTGTATACAATTGCCCAAACATGTACCGTTATTTCATTTTTCACTTGACTATATGCTCGTCTGTCTTGATCTTTCAGACAGTTTTGGAAGATTTGGCCGAGAAAGATGCAAGGGAGAAATCTGATGCTGCTGGTGAAGCATTTTTGGCTGAACTTGCTCTTGATTCCAAGAAGGTTGGCAAAGGGGGAAATGAGAACACAAGACATGTGGAGAAGACAAAGGATAAGAAGAAGAACAAAGATCACAAAAAAACAAGAGATTTGAAGGTGTTCATTATGCATGTTGAATAAGTTCACATTTGGCCATTGTCTATGATAACTGATTAAAATTTATCTCTCTTGCAGGCCACAAGTGGTTCTATGCATCTCTCGCTTCAGTCTACCACTCTTGAGTCAGTATACGTTGACTTTGTTTTTCTTGGTTTTCATTTTGTTATATAATCTTCTAGGGACAATATAACTTTCCTTAAAAATGTTTTTAATTGCAGTTCTAATCTAGTAGCACCTGATAGCGCCTTTCAAGATCACGAGGTTGCTTCTATGAATGATGATGATTTGGAACACCATGAAGAGGAGTTTAGACGTAAAATTGAGCTTGAAGAGGAGGAAAAAAAGCTTGAAGAAACTTTGGAACTTCAACGGAGGATTGAAAATGAGGCTAAACAGAAGCACCTCGCTGAGCAACAGAAAAAAATATCTGCCACGTGTTTAGAGGAAGTGACAGACAAACTTCAAGATTGTCAATTCAAGCCTGTTGCTGATGGCTCAGATGCACATGAAAATGCAAAACTACCTATGCAGGTATGGATCCCCGTTTGCAGTTTCTCCTACTGCTTGGTAAACGGATATAATTTCTGGTAACTAATCTTCAAGTTACTATTGTATGGTTAATGGACCAATTGGCAAACATACAAATTATAGAAAATACTTGAAGAGATGAAGAGGTATTGCTGGAAGTTCACCCACTGAACTTGTACATTTTTTTCAGGAACAGTTGGCAAAGGAGGATAATGGGTGCCCAAACAATCTGGATGTTTTGCTTGATACCACAGCAAATGGTTCCATGATGCCAACTAAATCTTCAGCTGATTCAGCTTCCCAAAAAATTAATCATTTGCATCAGTCAAAAGTTAAACAAGGTTGGTGGTGTCTCAAAATGCATTGTTTATTTATATTTTAGCTTGAGGTTCCCAACATTTTTTTTTGAAAAACATTTCTAGCAGATTTTCCGAATGGAATTGTTCCAGAGAATGGTCTACCTTTGCCTGATCGGCGTGCAGGAAAAAAACATAAGAGGAATAAGAATTCGTCTAAATTGGTTGATGGAAAGTTGGAATACGTCTCATTGGAAAAAGAGAGTGTTGAGGATACATTCACTGACCATCACTTGAGAGAGCAGGCTAAATTTCATAGCAACCAAGATGCTAAAAATTGTAAGTTTTAATCTTGCTGAAAGATTCTTTCCATGTAATGCTGGAGTGTATTGATTCTCGACCCAATTGGATTTTATTGGCTTGTACTGTTAGTATACTTTTTCAGAGGAGATGCTCCCCCCCCCCCACACACGCACACGCACAAAACATGTGAATTTCCCAGACTCTACCTTCTGGTTGTTAAAAGTTGGTTGAAAACACACTTCCGGTAGTGTTTTTTTGCACTAGTGAGCAAACATTGGGGGTGGATGAGCGATGGCCTTTTTTTAGTGCCAACCAATCATAAATTGCCATATCATTGAAAATGTTTGACTTTAAACATAACTATTAACTACTTTGTACCATATAAAAATTGTGGTTGGTTGACAAGGTAAATTTTTTTACATTCAGTGTATCAAAATTAAATTCCATCGCAATTACGTTAAGCGGTTAAGGTTGCTTTATTAATGTCTCTATTAATCGGCTTACAAAAGTATTAAACATGACTACTCAAAATTTGAAACTGTGAGGAAGACTTTCCCTTGTTAAGTTATTAGAACATTTTATTTTAGCATTCAAGCTTTAGTTGCTCATTATCATTCATTTACCAGTGGGTCGAACTGTGGGTTCGATATCATGATTTAAACCTACTCCCTCCGAAATGAAATATAAGCAAAAAGTAGTTGTAGCAATAATTTGTAAAAAAATGTGTTATTTTCCCATATTTACCCCTACAATTACTGATTTCATGAGAGAAAGAAAAAGAGTTTATGTTTATCAATGGTAAACTTAATAGGGGCATTTTTGTAAAAAAATCATTAAAGCATGTGAAATTTTGACAGGGATCTTATATTAAGGGACAAAGAAAATTTAAATTGGGTCTTATAAAAAGGGATGGAGGGAGTATACAACAGGAAAGAATTGGAGGTCAAAAGGGCAGAATAAAAAGAGAGAACAGAGAGAGAGGGGGTGATAACATAAAGGGGAGATAATTGAAGTAGAGAGAAAGAAAAAGGAAGAGAGAAGGGACAGAGAGAGAGCGATGATAATGAAGGCCCACTGGAGAAGGTTGCCAGTGGTGGAGGTCACCACTGTCGTTGGTGGTGTAAGAAAGACTCGAGTGAAAAGGGAGGGCCTGAGTGATATATACTGCGGAAGAGGTGAGTTTTTCGTGCTTTAGGGTTGCTAACGTCATGGGTCATGAGCTATATCATGAAAATGGGTTGGGGCCTCCATATCTTTTTTGCCTATGTTCTTTCTTGTTTCTATTATGCCATGGTCCATCATATGAAATCCTCCACGCCATTGCCTTAGTATGGTGTCTTGTTTGATATCTGCCACATCATGCCATCATTTAACAACAATGATCCAGAAAATTTCCCAATCTCTTGATGTGGAAATGTAACAAGTAAAATCAAATCTCTGAAGTCAATAGCAGCGTTGCGCGGTGCCATGCAAAATCCTGTTGAATTGTGTTTTTGACTAGTTTCTGTAGCGGGTGAAGCTCGTGTAAAACCTGAATATTCCCTAAATTTCGACGCAGCAGCCATACCTCTATACTGCTGTAGTGTTTTGGGGTTGGCCATTACGCCCCGTTATCCATTGTTTGACTACATAGAATTAAATAGAGGCTGCATGTTTTGTGTCATCTTTGTTACCCTCTTTTGGGTACCAGGTCCTCCTTTTGAGCTTTAATTTTATGTTCAAAATAATTCAAATAGCAGCCGTCCTGCACCCTGCCATCCCACTTTTGGGGTTGGCGGCTCCGCTCTGCAATCCGGGATTGACAACATAGGTTGAATTAGATTCTTGTATGCAGTACAGTTTCTTTCCTTTTGTGCTCTTTCTTTTTTGGCATTTAGGTTATTTTGTACGCTAGGTATCCTCTCAGGAGATCACTTATACCTGGGTTTGTATTGTAATTGTTTGATATTGTGCATGGGAGATTAACTGATGAGTGTTGCTACACTTTATGATTTCTGATTGCCCTAGTCTTCCTTCCATCTCTTTGCTTAGGTTATTATGGTTTTTCTTCAGTGTGCTTCCCTCTCTTAATTAAGAAGTTTTTTTTATCAATACGTACTTTTGTTCTGTTGAATTAGATTCAAAATCTACTTTGGACTCTTTGCAGTTTCATTGCATCACTTTGTGCTTCTTTCCTGCAAGAATTATGTCAAAATTTTAGTTTAAAATTGTTCGTTAACGTAGAAATCTTATTTCAGTTTTCGAGCCTTGATGAAGTCATTGATAAATGATAATATATTTATTTTAAAAATACTATAATCAAACGCCATTTCGGGAAGGTATTTATTTTCCATAATACGAAAATTAATTTGCTGTTGCTTGAATGTACCATCAGTGTTGGAAAACAACGGAGCAAAGGCGATGAAAGAATTGCAAGTGGAAGACGAGGAGGAGGAAAGATTCCAAGCTGATCTTAAAATGGCTGTACGCCAAAGCCTGGGTATAATAATATCTTTCAGTCCTTATATACATATGTAGACTGGTATATGATTAAGTAATCCGGCATTTTTTTTATATCTTACATGTGTCAGCTTCTTGGTATATGATGAAGTAATCAGTAATTCAATCTCTTGCTCCCCTTACACCTTGTGCATTATTACTTACTTTTACTTTTTAAGTCCAAAGGTTTTCGGTGTGTTATGACAAAATCATTCTTCAGTTTCAACCTCTCAGTTTAAGCTGTTGGATTAATTGGTTCTTGACAATCTGTATGTCATGGAGTAGGCTTTCTTTGTGTTTCAGTTCAATTTCATTGCCAACTTCCTTCTTGAATCTGGATTTGATAATTAGATTTTCATATCATCTGCTTGTTGACAACATTCAACTCCAGATTGCTCTCTCATAGGTGACGGTTCAGAGCCTGTCGTTTATCGTTGACCTTAACATCACAAGGGTGCATTTGCCACAGCTTTATTACCGGCTGTCTGAGTACTTATTAATCACTATTCTTTTCTTTGTAGTGCATTTATCTGTATATTTATTTACTATCCATTTCTCTAGCTACTAAACACCATTGTAGGCATACTTGTTTTTAATTTTTCTGGATACATGACACAGTTTCTATTTGTTACAATTTACAAACAAAGCTTGGCAAACTAACTGAATCTTGATAGTCATTTAAATATTTCCTGTTTTCTTAAATTAGCTATAAACACCTTGAAAAAGGAGTTCTGGGTTCATCTTGTGACTGTCTAACGTTGTAAGAGATTCTTCTTATCAGACACATATCAAGCACGTGGAAATTTGCCTCCAGTTTCGAGTTTGAGAATGCCACAGAGATCTTCCTCACAAGTAGATTGTTCCGGTTTTTCACCTGTGGAAGACTCAACTGAGGACGTGAACGGAGGAGCTACTTTACTTGGTACAGGACTGAGGAATGAAGTGGGTGAATATAATTGTTTTCTCAATGTTATTATTCAGGTAGGTATTTTGAAAGTCAATTTTTTCCAATATTATTATATTAATTGATGTACTTCTATTTCCCTGATGCATCATTTTCTATACTCATTGATTTCTTGATTCTGTATGACCTCAGTCATTGTGGCATGTAAGACGCTTTCGGGTGGAATTTCTTTGCAGATCAAGATCAGAGCATGTTCATGTCGGTAATCCCTGTGTTGTGTGTGCGCTGTATGAAATATTTACTGCTCTAGACCTTGCTTCAAAGGATTCAAGGAGAGAAGCAGTCGCACCTACTTCCCTGCGGATAGCTCTAAGCAACCTATATCCACATAGTAACTTCTTTCAGGAGGTAAGTTCATTGACAGAAAATGAATAAAAGATAGTTCTTCTGTTGACAATGTGATTAATGTATTGGCATTTGGCAGGCTCAGATGAATGATGCTTCCGAGGTGCTGGCAGTGATATTTGACTGCCTTCATCGATCATTTACTCGTGTTTCAAATGTTACTGATGCAGAATCAGTGGAAAGCAACTGCATGGGGTCTTGGGATTGTGCAGCTGGTAGTTGTATAGCACATTCACTTTTTGGAATGGACATTTTTGAACAAATGAACTGTTACCATTGTGGTCTTGAGTCCAGACATTTGAAGTATACTTCCTTCTTTCACAATATAAATGCCAACGCCCTCAGGACAATGAAGGTATCTTAAAAACCCTAAGAGTGTGTTTGGATGGGGTAATTGGAAATTCTAGGGAAATTAGAATTCTAAGAAATTCAAATGCTTCAATTGAATTCCTTTATTTTTAAATTTTGTTGTTTGGATAAAAAAATTGTTCTTTTAAAATTGGGCTATTTTTTTAAATTTCAAAAGTTTTGGGCCAACAATGAAAATTAAATTTGGGCAAAAACTGGAATTTTGGAAAAGTTGAGGGACTATTTTGCTTAAATTTTGATATGATTTTGTGAAGCATGAGCAAACAATATTGCTTGCTACGAACCTTAGCTAGATCCCTTCATCACCTTTCAGGTTATGTTTCCTGAAAGCTCCTTTGATAAGCTTTTGAATCTTGTGGAGAGGAACCATCAATTGGCTTGTGATCTAGAAGTCGGTGGCTGTGGCAAGCTCAACCACATCCATCACTTTCTTTCAACTCCACCCCATGTTTTTATGACAGGTACCTCAGTTGTTGTGTGTGGAATATGACTTTTTTTTTTTTGTATGCTCTTTTCGGCCTTTCTCTTACATGTTTGGCATCCACAGTTCTAGGTTGGCAAAATACATGTGAGAGTGCTGATGACATAACCGCAACTCTGGCAGCTCTGAGCACCAAGATAGATATCAGTGTCCTTTATCGCGGTTTAGATCCCAAAAGCACCCATAACTTGGTTTCGGTGGTATGTACTTGAATGATAATATGCTAGGGATGTTTAGACTTATTATTGATTGCTTGTTCTTTCCTCTGTAATAGATGAATTTGGTTTTATTACACAAAAAGACTGCAACATGAACATTTACTGTAGAATTCGCAGAGGCACAATGGAGTGTGGTAGCATAGTGGGCTAGTTAGTACTTAAGTATGGGAGGTCCATGGTCCAAAAGCCCGAACCGATGCACTCAAATGCTCCCTCACTTATATACGCTTCTCTTGTCCCTATAATGTTTGATGTGAGACTCGTTAACTTCCAATACTCCCTTTCAAGTCCAACTGGATAATAACTTCTGGCACTCAACCTCAAATCCACCTAGACAATTTGTTTAGTGGCCCAGTTGCTTCTTGTTATTAGCCTCAGGCCATCTTCTTGATATTTATCCTCCTTCCACACCCTGATTTTTATTTTTCACTTAACTTCCAATTGAAGTCCTGAACAGTGAAAAGTTCATTTTTACACTTCCTTAAACAAATATGAGCTTAGACGAAAATCATTGTGCTGACTGGATGGTTAAATGAATATTGAACCATGTCACAGTTCTTGCTTGTTGATGTTGAGGGGTCTCTCCACCCTAAAAGATTTGGATCGCATCTTATTTCTCTTCTTTAGGGCCTTGGTCCTTCAAGATACACCCAAAAACAAATGAGCTAATATTTCATACAGGAAGATGAAATTCCGAGTGAAAATTGCTGAAAATAATATACTTTTATTCTTGGCTCTCTCCTTTTCCTTTTTACTTTAGTCTTCAGCCTTCCAATTTTTATTTGTTCAGTAACGTTTTACAATTTTGAAGTGAAAAAATTAGTCATATCTGTACCAGAGCTTTAATTTTACAAAATGTCAAATATTCCTTGTTCATTGCTGCCGTGCCATCTCAATTGTCTGCACCATTTATGAGCCTAATTTGTGCCATTTGAACTTGTAGGTTTGCTACTATGGCCAGCACTATCATTGCTTTGCTTATAGCCATGAGCATGAACAATGGATTATGTATGATGACAAGACTGTGAAGGTGAGTTAAATATAATAAATTGATGAATATATGTTGTCATTCTTGCTGGTTAAATTTTTTCCTTAAATGGCCAGATAATTGGTGGATGGGCCGATGTTCTTACTATGTGTGAGAGAGGGCATCTACAACCTCAGGTTCTCTTCTTTGAAGCTGTAAACTAGATTTCTAGTGAAACTCATAATATCATTTGCTGGACTGAAGAATGTGAGTTTGACAAATTTTGGCATCAAATTGCTTTCTGGGTGTGGCCCTGCTTATGCTGATGTGTTGCATTTCTGCATAACACAAGTGGTTTATAAGTTGCAAGTTTCACTGATGTCAACAAGTTTTGGGTACATACATCGGGATATACAGTGTTTTAATTTTTGTGATACAGTTCATGATTTAAATAGGAACAGGTTCTCGCGGAGGAATGATGACGAATACTTTTAGTTTAACTGGATGAAGAAACCAGACAGTTGGTTCGTTGTGAGAATATCAGATTCATTTATTGTATCCATCCAATAAGCAGGTTTTGGTATTGCTATAAGAACCTCAAGTTGACCAGCAATCTGTAAGAAGATCTTAGGCTGTTTTAGATGAAAATAATTGCCCATTATTGTTGGGTAACAAACATATAACAATTTGTGCCAAGGGAATTTGATTTTCAGTTGTTGAGGAAATTTCCCTCCCACCGCCTCCAACCCCTGAGGATCTGTATAGCTCTTACACAATTAGATTTGTCCCAACGTCAGCTTGTTGCAACTATAGCTGAAATAGGAGTGATGGAACATGCTGCTGCATGGCGGCTTTATGCCTCAGTAAATTTAGGAGATTCCATCCTTTGTATTCACAATATTGTACCTTATGTACTTCCATTTTTGTGTGGTAGGGTGAACAGGTAGGATCTCCGTGAATCGAGTATGAGTGAACTAATGATATCAAATATAGTTGCAGGTGTTTACTGTAGCTCTGTTTGAGTGAAATGCTGAAGGTTTTTGGCACAATTTTGTCCTACACTTTTTGGGAATAGCGATGGATTATATTATACTTAATTCTTCTTTTTATATATATATATATATATATATATATATTGATGCAGAATATGCAACTCAGCCCGTAGATTTGTACTCTATATGCCTTCTATATTCAGTTACATAGTAAATTTCATATTTTACTGAGGCAATGCTTTTGTTGCATGTTGAGTTTAGTTTGAATTTGAATGTTCTAGTTTTATTTTACCAAATTTTTTTGGAGTTTGATAAGTTCGTTACACTGCCGATCAAGATATTTTGATTTTGTTGTACAATAATATCAAGTTGGTCCTACTTTGATTATTTATAAATGTTTCATCAAGTTAATGAGAAGAGAGCTATGTTTGAATGTTTTCGTGGAATGCGTAGAATAGAATTGAGTATAATTGTTAAACTACTAGTTGGATGTTAGTCGGAGAAACTGGTGGATATTTATAGTTCATGCTTGGCAGTTTAAGTGAAGAGTGGAAGTTGATGGAAAAGATTCAAAGGCAAGTGCATTATATAATAGGCTCGTTTTGCATTACATGCTAATTATTGACAAAGTTGCAAACTATTCTCTTCTTTCCTTTTCCCCAAAAGTACACCCATCATTTCCCTTTAACTTCTCATATTTTTGCAAAGAAAGCTTAAAAGTAAAATCTGTTTGAACAAGAACATTAATCTAAAACAATTTATTTGCTACCTATTCATAAATGTTGTAATGAATGAAACTTGTTAAAAATAGGGTTAAATTAAATGCTTTTGGTAGACAAATTATTTATTAGTTTATAAATTGCGGTGCAACATGGAACACCTATGACGGTCGACGTGGTCCATTTAGCCTTTTCGCACTTTTTGAGTAATTTGGGGTATATAAAGAATATTTAGATTCTACCTAATGATATCACGCTATCTTGTTTATGTTTTCAAGACTAATAATGATGATGAAAGAAATGGAGAAAATGAAAGATAAAGACGGTCCATTCTCTTAATTAGGTTCCCAAAAATTTAAAAAATACCTAATATTGGTTAGTTCTTGTAAAAGAGATTTGTCCCACATATCGTGATAAATTTATAGTTCTAATTTCTACTTCAAAAGATATTGCAATTTTGTTTTTGTCCATTTTACGAATACAATTAATTTAAGTAAAGGAAGACTTGTGTAGTTGTTTTATCATAAAATGGTACTTGGCATCTTAATTGTACATTCTCCTCAAATATTAGTCAAAAAGATTATTTTAGATTTTAATTGATCCCTAAATTCGAATAAACTCAATGGTTTATGGTTAATAGAATAAGATTTTAGGTTGACTTGGATTGTGTTGAACCTTACGTCTAATTTCAATACGAGAATTATTTTTAAATATTATATAGCTTTCGAGTGAAATTGTGGAGTTATATTTTATTTTCTAAACTTCCACGTAAAGTTTCTCTATTTATAAGAATGTAGGTGACGGTTGAGATTGAGATTTCAATTCAAAAAATTCAAATTCGTTTTTCTTTTTGAATATATGGTGTGTTTTATTATTATTATTATTATTATTATTATTATTATTATTATTATTATTATTATTATTATTATTATTATTATTATTATTATTTGAAATGAGACTAAGTTGGTATTTGAAATTGTACATAACAATCAATATAGTATTTGAATTTTATAAATAAGCAAATATGTTTTTCAATTTGTAACATGTTAGTCATTTTAATTTCTTGACAAATTTTTCCATTGAAGTGTATGAGTTGAACGTTAAAAGCATACATGGCATCCCTACGTCGATGCCACATCATTTCCATGTCATATCGACCATTTTGTCCAACAATATTTGTGGATTTTTTTTAATTTAGTTAAACTATTCGAAAACTAATTTGCCTGTATTTTTATTATTAAAATTGTCATATTTTTGACAGAATGATGAATGAAACTGTAGTTAATTTATGTGTTGATGACTTAAAAAACTGTGTTTACTTAACGACAATGCAACCAAAACCGCGTGGACGAAAATGTTTGACAGCTTGTTGAAAATTTATTCCTCTAAGGAATACATGCAAAGTGTTTGGAAGGCAACAGATTGATAGAAAATGTTGAATCTTTAGCTGAGAAAGCAAGGTTTGTGGACCCTTGGTTGCAATGTCATTAAACATACATTGTTTCTCAACTTCTTCAACTCATACAAATTAATTAGAGTTTCATTCATCGTTGTGTCAAAATATGACATAATTTGAAAAACAGAAAATAAAAGGGGAATAACATAGTGATATGTCAAAGATTAACGAAGAAACTAAACAACTACGAAGAGATCAAAAGACCTCTAATTAGTTCAATTTAGAGATTTTTTTACATGTGAGATTTTTTTTCAAATGTATTTTAAGGTGATTAAACTCTTACGAGTTTACGATATTAAATCATGACAAGGAACTCACTCACATGTAACTCTATATTTTATAAACTCTTACGAGTTTAAAAAAACTCTAATAAAATTCATAAATTTTCGATTTTATTAATGTTTTATGAATTTTCGATTCTACATTAATTTATCTTAAAATATAAAATTTTGATAAATATTAGTCAATATCCGATTTAATTATGTATGCGTTGCAATATCAATTGATTTTAAAAATTAAATTTATGTTTTTAGGGACAACTATCATGCCTCATATGAGTTTGTTATTTTTCTACCATTTTATTTTGATTTATCATAAATATTTATCTATTTAAAAATATGTTTAATTTATCGTAAAAATAAAATGTTGAATTATTATTATTTTAATGGTATTATATATATATCGTGATGTGTTATTTCAATATTAAATAAACTCTTACGAGTTTACAAATCGAGTCTATTAGTTGATTTTACACAAGCTATACGAGTTTACTTAAACTCTTATTATTAACCACTTTGGTTGAAACTAAATTTTTTGAGTGTTTTATTGCAATTTTATAAGTATTAATCAATTAACATTATTATATTATATACCCCATTGTTTATAATATGTTATCATTTTTTTATTGAAAATTTTGTGGATTTTAAATTAGGGGACCAATTCAAAGAATTTGTAAAAATAAAGGGACTAAAACTGCAATTATAATAATTTTAAGTCACAAGATTTATTATAAGAATTTAATTGTTATACGTTGTTGTTAGTGTAAATAATTTTACATTGTGAAAACATATTTAATCATCTAATTGTTGCGATGGACTTAATTTAAATCACTATGAACAATATGATTCTGGTAGGAGTCTTATCGTGGGATGAGAATAGATAACTGTTTTGTTAGTGAAACATATGGTAACCCAAAAAATGAGGAGTTTCCCACATTATCGACACATGTCTAACTGAATTCACTTTTGAAAACAACTACCTCCTTACATTTGTCCTTTCTCCACTTTTACTCAGTCTTTACAAACCCAACAGATCCGCACATTTAATAGAGACACCCTTCAGCTCTCATTTTCATCATCATAACAAAACATGCATACACATCCACACGCTTTCAAAGCTTAATTTCTTCATTGAATCATTCATTTTTCGTGGATCATACTTAGTTCGTTTCTTCCAGCATCACTGGGTGGTGGAAAGAAATAAGAATAAGAATACTTAATAATAATGACCCTTAAGGGTGGCACAACACAAGCCTGTGCAGCATGTAAGTTCCAAAGAAGAAAGTGCACTCCTGAGTGCCTTTTAGCTCCATACTTCCCTGCAGACCAACCCAAAATATTCCTCAATGTCCATAAACTATTTGGAGTTAGCAACATTGTGAAAATACTAAAACACCTTGAGCCTAGTCAGAAAAAAATTGCCATGGACTCTATTATCATTCAAGCTAATTATAGAGATAAGTATCCTGTGCATGGCTGTTGGGAAGAAATCTGCAGGCTACAATATCAAATATGGGTAGGGGAAGAAGAACTTCATGCTGTTTATCAACAACTTGAAATTTGCAGGCAGCAACAACAACAACAGTTGCCTCATGATGATGTGACTTCACAGTTAGAATTGGGTATGGCGGCGCCATGTTCCTCCAATGCACTCACACTCTTTAATCACACTACTACACAACCACAGACTTACAACAACAATATAGTGGCTGCTGCTCCTCTGTCTGTATCGCAGCAACATTCCTACTCCAACAGTAATAGTGTTGATTATAATAACTCACCTCTCTACATGGATTCAAAGGATAATAATGCAACAAATCCTAATTTGTGGATTCAGTGCCCTTACACAAATAACAATAGCAATTCAATAATAATGCAACCTCATCAGTTGGTTGCTTCAGAGTCACAACCACTATCATCTGTCCAACAAGGAGTTGTTGAAGATAATTATGATGAGATGCATTCGTTTTTTGATACAGTTGATGATAGGCAATCATACATTTACTCTAAGGAGGCTTATGAATCAAGGTAGATTCTTCTTTTAAATATCACATAATTATTAAGCAAATGTGGATTCCATGCAATCAGGGGATCCCTCATTCACACAGTCGAAATATTGGTGACCATTCGATTGAATGACCACCGATGCCCTGGCTGCATGACTGTTGATTGCGGGCATCCAGGTCCATTCACACCTCCCTAGGTGAATTTATACAAAATGAGATAGAGTGTTTAATATGGAAATTAGAGATAATGGAAAGTTGATAATCATTTGAATATTATATCAAAAGCCTATGAAATGAAAATGCTCATATTTGATATTGTAAATCTCTGCCTGCAGTTCGGAAGAATCACTGAAAGATACAAGAAAGTGCACAGAGCATGTTTCTGAGAATGAACTGAAGAGTGCTGCTGCTTGTTTCAGCCTTACCAGTGTCAACTGATCAGTACCGTGCTTCCCTCCTCCCCTCAACAAAAAGAAAAGATGAACTAGGTTTCATTTTTCCATTCCTTTTTGGATTTTTGTTAAATTTTTGGTAATCTTGTCATAATTGAGTTTTCAATCCTTCATCTGTCAACATTTAAAATAGAAGCAGATACTTCCATTCAAATTGTGTTGGTTATGAGAAAGCAAATAATAATATCCAGATAGGGCATTTTCATCAATCTATACTGAATATTTGTCTGTTCTTATCTGCTAGCCCATCATAATATTAACTGCATAATTTTTTTGGAGCAACTTTATATTGCCTTCTGATGTAAGTAGTCACTCTAGGAAACAGTGATAACGATAACAGAATAGAAAGATAAGGTGACGCCGTGACAGAATATATCACAATGAAACTTGCATTCTCATATAACTTTAAACCACTTTCATCAGTTTATGTGCAACAAGGACCCACCCCCTCCTTTAAGATTATGACTTAAGACATGAAGATCCAAATTAACTCCAAAGAGTGGCTGTTTCTATCTGAAAAACATGAAAGTCCTTATGGACTCCCAAATTAACACATACGTAGCCCATCTTTAAACTTTAATATATTAACTCAGAAGGAAACATAGGCTACCAAGTTGAGTTTCCTTTCTGAAGTGTTTCTTTGATTAATGCAGCTGCTATTTTCATTACTTAAAATAAAGGAAGAGGATATAATCAGCATACAACAACTTTTCCTATTCAGGTTGGCTACATGGTTAAAAAAAATCTATTGAAAAACAAGTTTGCAGAAAGGCCACTTGATAAATACCACACCAAAAGATATTCTCTACGTTCCTATTTATAAAAAGAAGTGAATCAACAAAAGTTGATGTATTTAATCCAAAATTTAAATCAAATACATCAATTTTTGTTGACCTACTTTTTCTTATAAACAAGAACGGAAGGAGTATACTTTTGACTTAAATATATTTTCTGTTACAGAAAATGAAATCTTTTTTTCCAAGTTTTTAACCTCTACATTTAACAATGATAATAATAATGTGTTTTAGTATTTATCAGTGTCCAAAGACTAAAAATAAACTTTTTAAGGACTAAAGCTACATTATTTTTGTTGATCGGAGTATATATAAACAAAGATTTTAAGAAGTCACAAAATTTATGGATTAAAAACATATTTAAACCTATATTTTTCTTAGACACTTTGGTTGTCAGATGCTATCTTGATCAAATATGCCAAAATTTAGGATTTATTAATGAACTCTAAGCTCACCCGTATTCCTCTAGTTCTCTGTATACCTTATAACTTCTCATCCTTTTTGGCAATATTAGAATATATATAAAATTACGGTGTTATATTTAATGAGTGAGCACATCACCAAAACAAAGTACACAACAAATATCTACTATCAGAAAGTTGTCATGAATATCATTTCTTGCTTTTCAGACTGAAAATGCAATGATGATTCTAAATAGTTGCACAGCAAAGGAAGATTTTTAAACTATTAAATGTCATGGGTAACAATGAAATTATTATTACATTAGAAGGATTATTCTGGCATAAGCGATAGAGATAAAAATTAAAAACAAAGTATAATCTAATGTTTAAATACAAAGAAACTAGGAGAAGCAAATATCTATGCTCACACTGGAAGAATCATAGAACTCTACTGTTGTAGGAACCACAATAAGGGCATTTATGGTAAAGCCAGTGGAAGGGAGCTGCTCCTTTCTTTTCACAGTCATTACATAATATAACCTGCAGTTATAGATTCAATTAGAGTATACATTTTGGAAAACAAAACAAAATTTAAGGTTTAATATGAGATGGAAAGTAAGAAAAATAGCTGACTAGCCTGAGTTTGACCCGAAAACTCGTCAGAAATTCTCTCCTCAGCCAATAATGCATCTAACATCCTAAAATATACCTGAAAAGCATTCAGATAGTTTTAGATAATGATTACTTGAAAGATAAATGGAGTACGGATGGCAAAAATTAAAATCCATCTTAACAGTCCAACTGAAATACAAAATATGCAAGGTGAAAAAACAATCGCCTATGCTATCAAAATCTTCATCCTCAATTCAAGACTTCTCGTCCCTCTGGAATTTCAAAGTCCTTGGAAAATTTGAATATTTCCAGATATAAATTACAACTATAATAAAACTAATATGCAGTAACTAGCAACTCCTAAAACCAGCATTGTTCAGCTTATGTAATTATTTGGTGATCTGGTCCTATTTCAAGTAATGAAAACTCCATGTTCCCTTACATCAGAATTAGTTATTGTTAGAATATCCAAAAAATATGTCACCTCATCTTTTTTCTGTCATGAAATAAATTAAATATATTAGAATATCTCTTAGAGTTAGAATCCATATTTTCTTATTTTTAAGATTTGTTTCCTTATTTAACGAGGATTAATAGTCTAGTATAAATATAAACAAATATTCGTGTTTTATGTTTTGTAACATATCATTCACATTAATATCAAACCTAAATGGCAGGTTCTATAACTTTAACATGGTACCAAAGAGGCATCATCCCCCGCAACTAGCTGGTGCATCTAATGCAAGCTCTTCAGCATTCCTGCATTTTTAGTCAAATGCAGTTTGGCCCTAGCTATCCCAAATGCAGTCAAGCGACCTCTACCTTTGTCCTAGACACGACCTGCCCCCAGCTTATCCCAGATATAATTTGGTCTTGACTCTTGTCCCAGATGCAGTCTGGACCCAACTCTTCTCGAAAATGTGGTCTAGGCCCTCTCTTGTCCTAGATGCACTCTGGCTTCAACTTTTGTTTGAGTTGACTTTATAATCATGTCAAGCTAAGTAAGCTTTAGCCTAAGGGAAGTGTTAGAATATCTGAAAAATATCTTATTGCATCATTATTCTTTCTTAATATATGCCAGCGTATCTTAACAGATCTCTTGGAATCGGTTACCATTACCTTATGTTCACAATTTGCTTTTTTAGTTAATTAGTATTACATGAATCTAGTATAAATATAAATATGGATTGGTGTATATATTTGTAATATATCACTCACATCAATATCAATATAATTTTATTATTTTGAAATTTGAATATTCTTTCTCCTCCCACTACACTTAAAAGACTAATCCTATAATGTAAACCATTATAATTGTCATAAGACAAGAAAGCTTCTAGTAAATTTTCAGTGCATGTAGTAACTATAAGACATATACAATCATTGCCATGGTAAAATATATTTGCAGCAATATGAACAATATATCTTAATATAGGGTATGTGATGACAAATATTGACTAACCTGCATGTCTCCAAGTGACTTGCTACATATTGGGCAGGTATAGTTAAAGCAAGTATATTCCTGGAAGTCAACCACAAACGCTATTGAAGTTATCTTTGTTTTTGCTGCATGATTGTGGGAAAAAAGTAAAAGGAAATACCTGAAAACATGTTGAGTGCATCACATGACCACATGGGAGGGCTTTTACCGGGGAGAGGGATGTAAAGATATATTCATGACAAATCGGACAGTTTTCCTCTAAAGATTTCTCCCTGCATGCATGTATTATAAGAGTGCGAGCCATACAAGCATTGCAATTCATACAATGAAAATAGTCAACACCCAAACCCTTTCCAACTCGGCATAAGTTGCAATAGGGACAGTGATAAATTTCTCTGTTGAAAAAAGCAAGAGGTTTAGTCATAACAGTTTTAAAGAAGATATGTGGTAACAAAATTTGAAAGCTCAGCATAAAGATAACAGAATAGAAAGTTAAGGTGACACCGTGACAGACATAACCTCCATATACTTGATCATTTTCCATAATAAAGAGAGCACTTGGAATATGTTAAACTAGGCCTCATTTTTAATTCTCATTATCATATCCATTGAATTTTTTTGATGACAAGGTATGAAGAATAGTAAAATGCCATTTATTCACTCTTAGGGACTAGCTACTATTAGCTGGCCCAAGGGCATTCCATAACTAAACATACCTATACAACTGTTCACTTATCAGTTTCCACTCCCCTAATATACTCACATTATTTTTTGGATAGAAAAATGTTAAAAATTAATAGTTATGTTAGTTTCGTAGGTTTGAACCTGGGACATCCTTCTTAATACTCCTTTGGTGTCCCTTAGCTTATCAACCGAACTACCTACTGGGAGACTAACATACTCACATTTATAAAACTATAGCAATGTAGGTAGAGATCCTTTCTATTTCTGAAAAGAAAGGGAGAACTCTATTACTATGGTTTTTGGGCGTATACTAATTTTATCACTAGTTCTAGAAATGTGCCTTTATACATCCTAAACTACAGTAATACTTTATACATCCTAAACTACAGTAACGGAGATCTCCATTTCTTTTGAGAAATGGAGAGAACCCCTACCCATCAAATGTTGTTCCTCATGAATGTTTATGCAGTCAACTCAGTGTCCTCAATCCTATCTTAACAGAATCACCATCACATTTGGAAGCCTCAAAACGACACCGACATGCATATAGAAATTGAGTCGGTGAACTCATCTTTGTTCCAAATTTGTTCTTGTAATATAATGAAAAACATTGCTAAATGTTAGTTATTAGGAAGTGAGACACACGCATATGTAGAGAGAGGGGTTAGTTTATTGACACTTGAGGAAATCCAAAGTGCTACTTACACCAACCAATGGATAAAATTGTTACTAGATGTTATTTAGCTAGTTATCATATCCTTGATAGACTCTAAATGTCTCCTTAAATTATGGTATTTATGCCATTAATAAGATATTAGTGTGTAAGCTGCCTAGAACACAATTTCTCTCAAACACTTTTTGCAAACATTTCATGGATTGAGCATTTTACAAAATCAACCATTGGATTGAAAGTAAATAAACATTTATACTTCTCCAAAATAAAATCAAAAGTTAGATTATAAAGAGATCAGTTAAGCTACATTACCTTTCATCCTCAAATAATTTGCAGATCCTGCAGTAATATTTTGCCATGGATAAATTACGGCAAGAAACTGATGAGCATGTGGCATTGATTGGTTGAATCATCAAGCACTTCATACACATCATCTTTGTGATAGATTTTCTACATATATTTAGGCAATCCGTCAAAGATAAATAATGAAAAACTGTATTCGTCAGTTAAAAAAATAAAACATAAACAGAGCACACACTATCCTTACTTGTCAATTGAATGATCCGATGCCTCATCATGGCAATGAATGCAAGCATGAAGTTGGTTGCAACAGGGAGCAAAAAGCTTACAGTTCCTCTTGTAGTGTTTGCAACCATAGATTTGTTTCAGAGGGTCCCTGTAAGATGGATGTCTCCCAGGAAATTCCTGTCCATCGCTTTTGATATTGACCTCCGCAGAAGATATATGTTGTCTAATAATCCTACGGCTGAAAATATGTGGAGAGTTATGTTAAAAACCTCGAGTATGTGGATATCATTCGCTTGGAATAGACGAATGGCAGATGCAACTAGTCTACAGGAATACGCCGTCTTCTAAAAAATTTGCATGCTAACTTGTAGCAAATAAATATCAATGGTTTGCAACATCACACTTAAAATCCAGAGGCATTCATATGGTACTATGAAAGACACTTTTTCATACTCAAGGTGTTCTATGGTTTACTGCTTTCTAATAGGACAGTGGACTCAAATAAAGTCCAGGTCGGGTCCGGGATGAAGAAGGCTTACATGTTTAAACCTGCAGGCCCCAAGCCGCTAAAGCTTAACCGCAATCAGGAGGAAAACATTTAGGTGTTGAGGGATTGACCAAAAAATAGATGTAGGTGTAGAGGGAAGGTTAGTTACAGAGAGAGTATAATGAGAGATAATATAGGAGGTACAAACAAAAATGTAACAGAACGAGAGAGGGATATTCTATTCAGTTTTATTTCAGCTTTTAGCTTCGGCGAAGTGTTATTGTCTCTGGACCCCCTGGTTAGGAGCACGTTTAGCTCATTCCTTTCTCTGTAGTTAGTTCTGATTTCATTTTCAGGACAATCCCCCTTCTAAAGATAGGAACTGTTTCCTATAACCTTCTAAAAATTAATGATAAGGAAAACAAGCAAGGTTATGTAACCTTGCCATTAATGCATGTTAGAATTAGCTTATTTTACACTGAATAATACCTCTGTCAAAAACTGTCTAGGTCTTGATTATAAGTATTTTTCTTTTTTTTTAAAAAAAAAAAAGCAAAATAAGTTGAACCTGGACATCATTAAAACTGTCCGAGTATCATAGTAAACTGACACTAAAATTGACTAGCAAAACAAACTAGACAATATTCTTAAGTAAGTTGTTAGGTAAAGGCACATTATGTTTTTTTTACTACATCTATAACAAAAACCATTAGGAAAATCACAAGTAAGACCAACCTCATTAGTAGGCTCTGTATTATGTATGACTTTTTCCGAGGATCTAAACAAGAGTCACGAGACACCCTTCTTATTACCCTCTCCAGATCAGCTTGACTCAATTTCAGAAGTCGGTCATAATGCCTAGACTTGTCAAAATATTGAAATGACTGACTTTCATGGTAGATCGGATTTTTGGTATCTGTTACTTCATTGCAGGTATGTTTCTTAATACCATGAAATTGATTTGTGCATTTTGAACATTGACCAAAATTTTTTTCTGGACATTGAAACTTATCATTGTCATCAACACTGTTGTTGGATGACCTAAAATCATCACCAATATGATCCTTCTGCAAAAAATCTATGCTTTCGTTGGCAGAAGATTCTACTTGTAAGTCATTAAGAACTTCTTCAGACAAATATTTGGTTATAATCTCCAGTGGTTCAGCATTCTGTAGAGGGGCATCTTTTGATCCATCTGTTACCTTAGCTAAACTGTACCCATTCCACCATTCACTTAACCATTCATCAAACATCGTATTCTTAGTAGCCATGGACCATAAGAACATTAAAACCTGTTGCTCTTCCTGTGTTAAAGATGACATTAGCCAAGGTATCATATCTTGTAATATTTCTGCACTTATTCTTCCAAGGATGCATCCTATGATCTTCCCTTGCTCCCGATTCGAGAAGAATTCTCTAATTATAGGCCAAATTTCTATTTCCTCACGGTTTATATGATCAGAAAGTATCTTATTCATTGATTTGCACATTTCTTGAAGCTTCTTGATTAAATGATGACGTCTTAGCATTCTCTTGTCCCTTATCCTTGAATCAGTAGTAGAAACTGAAAGATGTAATGCAGACATCTTATCAAGAATGCGAGATATTTTACTGAAGTGCTCAACTTCATGTTTGTGATCAAAGGTGTAGGCAAGGCTAATGTTTTTGAGTTGACCTATTGCCTCCAAGGCTGGAAAAACTATCTCATCCTCTGCATCACTATGGATTTGATGAAGAAAACATATGAGATGGAATCGTTTGTGGAAATCTATAACCATCTCACCATGTTCCTCTAACTGAGTTGAGCCAAGAACTAGGTAATCCAAATCTTTCTTGATAGCCTTGTGAAAGAAAAATATCAGGTCAATTGGTTTTGGATCATTAAGAAAGGAAATAAAAGGATTTGATTCATGAAATCTGGGATACTGATTTAACTTCATAGCAGTGTCGGGGAAAAATATGTGCAGATTAATTCCTGTGGAGTATGGTGTCTCATACTTGTTCACATTTTTGGATCCAGAAGATGAGGAATAGGACAAGCAATTCTTGCCACAACTTTCATGTGTCTGCTTGTCAGAATTTAAGAATGAAAACCCACAAGCTTCCTTCATTTTCTCAGAGGAAAAAGAGTCCCTTCTTTTGAACATATGCTGCAAGTCCTGTCGGAACTTTTCAATTGAGGTTTTACCTGAATAACCAATGCGGAACCATTCATGTAACAATGGTGCAAAAGCTTTACCAACAGAGTTATTTCCTTCCTTTATGCAATAGAGAATGGACCTGGATTCTTTTTCAGACAAGTGAACCGAGAACCAAGTTATAACACATCTTAGTAACCCAAGTGGCATCATATGCAAGCTCAAGCTTAGAAGTCTCACTTGCATTGCATTTCTGCAGTTCTTTCTAAAGATAGGAAACACCTGATAAACAATAAGGGTGTCAAAATGGAAAATATTTGAAATGTTATCATGTGGCATCTTTAATAAAAGAAATAAAATTTTGATAAATATGGAACTAAGACGTAGCCATAAATTGAAATTTTCTCAAAAAAATGGAAACTTATTCTTTCTCTCATTCCTGTTCTTCTTTCACTCTGAGTAAGAAACATTCAGTTCCATTGAGAACTTCATAAATTAATGTGTCTGGATAAGTGGATAAGTTCATCTACTTGAAGCATTTTTATCTTGATAATACTTTAACGATCAAGAAAGATTTCGAAACCACAATAACTAAAAGGTTAAGGACCATCATCATATATTATTAATATGATGTTCTCTTATTCCCTACCTTGCTTGGTAAAATAAAAATATTTGAGAATTAAATAGAATACCTCAATTTCTTGAAGAGAAAATTGTTTGTTGACTGCTGATACAAATAATTCAAGTTTTCCGCAAAGCTTCTCTACAAATTTGGTCAAAGGCATTCCACTTTCTGAGTTACAGAATAGAAACTGTTGTATATCTTCAATGTGACTTTCACCTAGAAAATGTTCAGTAGACTTGGAAAAGCGGTCATGGGAAAGTTTTTCCAGTACAGGATGAAAGAATTTCTTCAGAGCATTGCTGTAATCAGAAAGTTACATTCAGAAATTGGACGTTTGAAAGGAGCAATAATGAACATTTTAGATAGAAGAGGATTGGCTTTCAGAAACTTCGGCAAAATAAAATAAAATAAAACAAATTAGTCATATTCCACTCACCAAAATAATAAGAAATGTCAGAAATATTACCTGTAGAAAATGAGGACATCGGCCAAGAATTTTAGTTGGATAAGTATTGAGTCTAAATTTTCAAAACAGCTGGAACTTCTTATTAGATAAGCTTCTTGCAGGATTTCTTTCAAATCTTTCTTGATGGCATTGTGCCAAAGATGAAGAACTTTAACCTGGTTGGCCCCATCATCTGTTTCTTTGCCGTTCACTTTCGTCTGACTTGAAATTTCCTTGGAATTACTATTGCAAGAACCCGGCCCAAACAATCTTTCTGTACGTAACAATCCATGGGAACCTTGAAGTTCTTCACTCTGAAAATATGTCTCAGTGAAGGTCTGTTTGTTGCTTCCAAGCCAAGAAACCAAAACCTTCACAATTAGATCTGAATTATTAAAAAGGTGGGTGAGTGTGTAAAATTTTATTCGTTATTCAGTAATAAACTCTGGCTAACCTCTTGCAGTGCTCTTTCCATTGGTGCAATGTCATTAAAACACTGAGTAACTTCTGCTTGTTTATCTGCTGAAAGGAAGGATACCATCCATGGCAAAACTTCCTCCAACAACATTATAGGAACACTACATATGAATTGCCACACAAGTGAGGCTTGTTCTTTAGTAGACAATTTCTGGATCAACAGAGGAAAAACCTGAGGCAGTGGATAAATTTGATAGTAAGTATGATAATCAAAACTCAAGTATCTACAAATGCATGCTCGTGCAAAATTATACATATATACATATACATATTGAAAAATTTCAAAACTAAAGATGTAGATCAATTCATTTCTAAGTATTGCTTGTTTTCTTGTTTTACCCTCCATCATACATCTCCTTGTCCTGGAATCAACTTCACGGTTCAGATCTCTTTAACATATAACTGTTATTAACGAGGGTATACCAAGCCTGACCGTTAATCGACACCAACATGATCATTTTGCGAGTCAGATTAACGTCTTTCAACATGGTTTTTTCTTGGCTTCAGCACTTAATACATTCACAAAGTAAATTAATTAGATTGCGTGTACAAACACAGCACATGCAACCCATCTTATGAATTCAAAAGAGTATTCGGGCTAATTAACAGGGCATCAATTTTATTATATTCCAAGCCATTGTATTATTGCAGTAAAGGGTGAGTTGGGATTTTTTTCTAATGAGATATAAGTTCTTGACACACACATTTCTTACAAGATAGTCAATACCTAACTTCATATTACAATTGCATTCAGTTCCATGATCTATATCCTATAAGAAAAACAAGCCACCGAATAAACTAAATTATATGAAACACAACACTAAATTATCATCTACGATGCTCAAGCGAACAAATACATTAAATGTGTTTAAACTACATCTAGTGAAACATGTATTTATCACAATAAGTTTAAATAAATGGAAAATAATAAACCAACAAAAAGCATATCAGAAAGACAAACTAATCACATCGATGCATTATGTCCAAAAAATGAAACAAGGAAAGAACAAAAGATGTGAATAGGTAATTGTTCATGAACACTATAATAGCAAACACTTACCTGTTCTTCTTCTTTTAGCATATGTTGGTAGATGGAGGCTTGCAAGATGCCAACGCAGTACACAAGTTCTCGGAACAACTTGGTAACATTCTCATTAGAACCCATCAGCTCATCCAAGGACTGTAAGATAGAATCAAACTGCCCATCGGTGCTGTTATGTTCAAGGGAATATGTACAAACAACATTTTGGACATATTTATCCAGTGCATGGAAGATAATCTGCCAAAAATTATTTTGAAGTTATAATCGGAATTCCAAACCTTAAGAAGTATAACAATCATTAAATGCAAACACCTTGTGACAGACACATGCATGTCAGAGAGTACATTCTCTATTACTCTACAGTTCTTAATGTATCACTCCCTCCACTTCGCATTAAGTGTCATTTTAGCAAAAGAAAAATTCCACAAAATAAAATTGTTTTATATTTTCTATCTAATATTAATTATTTTATTTTAATTTTTTATTCTCAATTAATATTATTTGCATAGTTACTCTCAAGTCAATTGTAATTTATTATACATTTATGACAGTGACTAAAATTAAATACTTCATTTGGTTGTTATTATAAGAGGGAAAAAAAACTATTTTCACATTAATTCTGAAATTTAATGAAGTTAAATAATTTTCTATATTTTATGTAAAACACATATCAAATTTACTATATTGTCTCTTTCTAATATTAAAATGTTAATTATCCACGTTAAATGTTTTTGAATTTGATAAAAGATATATATATTATAAATAATAACATTAAATGGTTTAAAAATAGTTAATTTTTGCTTACAAAATAGTAACCAAAATTGAAGATTTTTTCTTTCTTATAAAAATATGACCGGATGGAGTAGTTAATAAGTGTATAATTTTGTAAAATTGTTATTTACAATTTTTCTTAATCTGTACACTTAATATGAGACGTGGGAGCATTTGTTTCCTCTTTACTTAGCTTTCATTCAGTTTTTCTGTTACGTGACTATCCAAGTTAGTTAGACCTCAATAAATACAGAGCTGCGCGGCAACTTTTCTGCAGCATGCCAATCATTTTCACAATTTCTATACAGAATTAGATTTTCATTATCTCTAAAACCTAATAAGAAATCACAGCCCCGACATAAAGAAGGTGATTAAGAGGAAATTTTAATCCTCTTCGAAGACACTGACTAAAACAATACAAGTTTCTTTATCATAATTGATTTAACGAAGTGAGGTGTTTAACTGTTTTAAAGTTTAGCATATAAGAACGATTCAGCAGTTCAGTACAAATAATGATGAAGTTTGAAATTAAGCGAATGTTAATCAACAAATTCAAACAAACTAACATAAGATTACATTATAATGCATACAATGATACAAATTATAATTTTGATAGACTCTTTTCTGCGTGAACTGCAACGTTGAAGAAAAAAATCTTAGGTCAATGATATACATATTTAAAAGTTTGAAACACATCCTAATTCCTAGAATCTGATAATAGTATAACTGAAATTATATAAACTGAAACTAACCTCGTCTTCTGCAGCGCAATGATACTTAAGAGCTATTTTCAGAAACTGAAATCTTTGTTGAAGCTTAATAATTATTTCTCGGCGACGGTGCGGATCATCCTCTAACGACGCCTTTTCAGCGAATACACGAAGCTGATCGAGTTCAGAGCGCAGAGCTTCGTGGAAACAGACGAAAATTAGTATAGGAGCATCAACGAGTTTAAATCGTGAGAGAATGTCAGTTGAATCGTTCTCCTCTTCCTCTTCTTCCATGTCTGACATGGAAAGATCCCCGCCTCCCATCTACGGCAGTAACCACCATCAACGACGGCGAGAGAAAGAAAAGGGAATTTCTGAGTGCAGAGAAGCATGAGATTTATCTATCTCTCTGCCTCGTTCGTTTGCTTCGGTTTTGTAATTAATTATTAATTTAATTTAAAAAAAAAAATAGTAAAACCAGAAATTAAAATAAAAATAATTATTATTATAGAATTGAAATTGAAAGAGACGTTGTAACCAACGGCCAAAGGTTGTTTGTTAGCGTCTTGGCATTTCAGGTGAATGATATGATATTTGAGAGTGGCATGAAGCGCGCCAGTTATGTGATTTAACAAATGAAGCGTGATGAGGACGCGCCTTTTTTAATTAATATGTTTGGCGCGCTGGAAGAGATGTAGGGTTCGTTTTTTTTTTATTTTTTAATTAGTGTGAAATTGTAAGATTCCAAGTTTTGATAGGTGAGCGGACCGTGTGGGTCAAAGTAACGGTCACGTTCATGCTTTCTACCGATGAGAATGAGGGTTCCTTCCATGCCGGCCGGCGGTTCGTTGTCTCTGCCTGTTTTTTTTATTACTTTTAACTGTATACTGTTCTTTTTCATGCTACTACGGTCTACAGTAACAGTATCCTGGTTTTCTTCCGTGGCGATGTTTTCTTTTTTTTCTAGGATGCTGTCATATTTTTCATTTTATTTTTCTTTTTTATTATAGATTTGGATTCGCCAACCAGTATTTTCACATATTTATAATCTGTAGTTTGATCTCATATTTTAATACATATTTTTTATACTATTAAAATACATGTTGTAATTTTATAAAAAAATTAAAATATTAATTTTAAAATTTAGATCATGCAACACACTAAATACAGAGATTGGTAACAAGAGAAAAATTGAATATAAAAAGTAAATAGAGGAAATGGTTGACTTGATTTATGAGATACAAGAGTTTAGAAATAGAGTAATAAGTGTTAATAAGTTCAATTTCACCTTTAGAAAAATGTTAATTATTAATGTTCACGGTTTCGCTTAATTTTTTTAAAGTAATAAAAAAATACAATTGTATTTTTCAAATTATCCTTTATTATAACTTGTTTCATTATTTTGAAAGCGTTAAAACTTGTTTCATGAAACTGAAATAATTATATCGGAATAAAATCTAAATTAATTAATAATTGCAACCAGTGCAGTGCATGGAAAGATAATTAATTAAAATTATTAATAATTTTAATTATTATAAAATAAAAAATATTGATAATAATTAAGTAATGTAGATAATAAAATATTAATAATATTGTTTGCTATTATCATTGGAAAATATAAAAATCATGTTTGTTTAACATGAAGTTACATATTTTAATGAAACTTAACGACATAATAATCAAAATAATAGTTGAATGAATTTATATCAAACAATAAAAATAGGGTGGAACTGTAAACTCTTCAACTTTATAGTAAATGCAATTATATTATTCAATGCAAATGTCATTGTTGTTATTAAAAAAAATCAAATAATTATATGAATTAATTTTTTTGGATAAAACAAGAGTGATGTATAGTTATAAATAAGGAACTATAAAAATAAAAAAATGTAGTTAATATTATATTTGTAAGGTTAGTGAAAAGTCAGACGTATCAAAAAATAATTGTCAATAGTGCAAAGTATTTCTCAATATTTTTTAGGCTAAATAGCACTTGTGGTCGCTTAACTTAATTTCAGTTAACGTTTTAGTCATTTATCTTTTTTTTTTTTCTCGATTTGATCCTTTATTTTAATTTTAAGTAACAATTTGATCCTTTATTTTAATTTTAAGTAACAATTTGATCCTTTATGTTTTAAAATGTCAACAATATTATTTTTTTTTTACAAAAATTCAAAAAACTCATCAAAATTTTCAACCAAAACCCATAAAATTAATTATATTCTTTAATATAATACAAATTTCATCAAATTCATAACTCAAATCTTCAAATAAACTCATACAAAAATTTCATCAAATTTCATTCTTTATTTGATATTGTTAGAAGTGGAAATATAAGTTTATTTGAAGATTTGAGTTTCGAATTTGATAAAATTTGTATTATATTGAATAATATAATTAATTTTATAGGTTTTGGTTAAAAATTTTGATAAGTTTTTTGAATTTTTGTAAAAAAAAAAGATAATATTGTTGACATTTTAAAACATAAAGGATCAAATTGTTACTTAAAATTAAAATAAAGGACCAAATCGGGAAAAAAAAAAGATAAAAAACTAAAACGTTAACTGAAATTAAGTTAAGGGACCACGAATGCTATTTAATCTATTTTTGAAGTTGCAAAAATTTTGTTAAAAGGTGTTTTGTGTAACTTTTAATGAAAATAAAATTGTATTTGTAAGTAGTTGACTTAAACTTTATCACGTTGTTAAATGAGACAAAAAAATTAACTCACTTTATTGTTTGAAATATTTATTTTTATGTTTTTATATTTATTTTTAGTAAAAACATGTATATTTGGCAACTAAAATAAATGTAGTGTTTTGGGATATATAAATGCAATGATTAAATGATGTAAGAGAAATTTATGAAAATATTTTAAAAGAAAGGTGTGACTAAATAAATAGTAACAAATAATAGTGGAATTAGTGGGGAAAATAAATAGATAAATTATAAAAATTTATAAAATTGCCATCAATTTGGGAGAGATTTTTTCACATAGAAACTTAACAACTTTTAGTTATCCAGTTTTATTTTTTTTAACAAAAACATGTGATTTATTGTAATTGGAGTAATTTAAGCAATAAAATGATTTATTAAAAAATATGTTCAAGTCATTGTTCAACTGACAAATATCGATATTGTTAAGTTAGATGTTATGTATTGGATTTAAACTCGAGGTGTTAGTTAATTATAGTGGTATTTATTATTTATTCTAAGACCAAAAAATTGATAATTTTTTTAAAAAAATGTAACTAAATAAATTATAACAAACAATAATGTAATTAGTGGGATAAATAAATAGATAAAATATACAAATTTATAAAATCATCCTCAATTTGAGAGGGAAAATTTTCATATAAAAAAAGATAGGGATTGATAAAAAAAAAATTAAAAGATATGACTAAATAAATGATAACAAACAATAATACAATTAGAAGGAGAAATAAACAGATACAATATAAAAATAAATTTACAAAATTGTGGTTTTTCACGCAAAGACGGAACAACTTTTAAGTTTTGGTTTTTTAAAAACACGTGGCTAAACAAATAATAGTTATGCAATTAGTAAGAGGAACATACGGATAGTTTTATTGTATTTGGAGTGGTTTAAGCGATATTTTTTTTTTTAAAGTCAAGACTGATAATTTTTTTTTAAAGATGTGACTAAATAAATAATAAAAAATAATAATTTAGTGGGAGAAATAAGTAGATAATATGTACAAAATTATAAAATTGACATCAGTTTGAGAAGAAAAATTTTCATGTAGAAATGATATGGACTGATAATTTTAAAAAAAAGTAACTAAATAAATAATAATGCAATTAGTGGGAGAAATAAATATATGAAATATAAACATAAATTTATAAAATTGTCATCAATTTGAGAGGAAGAATTTCTATGTATAGACTTAACAACTTTTAAGTTTTTGGTTTTTTAACAAAAACATGTGACTAAATAAATAATAATAATAATAATAATAATAATAATAATAATAATAATGTAATTAGTGGGAGGATAGTTTTATTCTAATGAGAGTAGTTTAATCAATAAAATGATTTGTTTTTTAGAGATAAGGACTGGTAATTTTTTTTTAAAGACGTGATTAAATAAACAATAACAAATAATAATGCAACTACTTGAAAAAATAAATAGATAAAGTATAAAAATAAAATTATAAAATTACCATCAATTTGAGAGAGAAATTTTTCATATAAAGACTTAACACCTTTTAGATATACTGAGATTATAGAATAAAAATATATAATAAAAGTAGTTAATGTTTAACTATTTTTTTCATAATTATATTTAAATAAGAGGATTGTTTTTTTAGCAAATTTCCTAAATTATTTTGTCTATTTTTTATTGGTGTTTATTTCGTTGTTTTTTTTCAACGGTGGTGTTTATTTGATTGTAAAAAAAATAATTTTAAATAAATTGATAAATGTTGGATGGAGTAGTAAAGATGATTGTTGATTTTATGAAATACCAACCTAATTAAGATGTCAAATTATTACAATAATAGATATAGTACTTTCAAATTTTTTCGTTTTATTGAAGTATTACTTTCAATAATATATTTATTAAATAGTTATATATTTATTTATTGTTAAAGTTGTACATTTAACTATAATGTGTTCTCCATTTTATATGATTTATATTCGTTTTGAAATATTATATTTTATAAATTTTAAAATAATGATTTGACATAATCATGAAACTTCAATAGTGGATTACAAAAAATTATATGTAAGAAGAGTTTGTAGATGTTAAAGACATAGAAAATTTTGAATGAATACTGAAATGACCAAAAGTTAATAAAATTGTTATAAGTTATTCATTTTCAAATATTTAATATTATTCATCTTTTTGTTGTTTCGATTATAATTTGTATTTTTTTAATTATAAAAAAATTAAAAAATGTTATGAGAGACACATTTAACACCACAAGGAAAAAATTCACCTCATATGCAATAATAATTATATATAACATTCAACAATAATTGACAATATAAGAAAAATATTATTGATGCATACGTGAACTAAGAATGTGTCACACAAATTAGCGTGACTTGGTTGCATTTCACAATGTCTTTACGGTTGCTTGGGCCAAATGCAAAAGGATGATTGAGTAACAATTGATTGATTTTTATGTGTGTATGTAGTCATTGTGATGTTTTGAAGGTATTTGATTATTTGTTCTTTTTTTGTATGAGTTATTAAAATGGAAGGTTTAATGAATAATTAGAGTCTTTAAGTGTATTGGTGAGTCATTGATAAATAAAAACTAAAATTTACAAACAAAATAGAATGAAAGTAAAAGATAGAAAAAATAGTGTACTTTAAAATAAATTTTTTTTTTGTGAGTTGATAAATATTAAAGTATGTAAGATAGATGAGGATGAGTTGTTGTATTTTAATATATTATAATACATGTAAATAATCTATTTCATCTTGCAAATGAATTAAGAGAGTTTCTAGACCAATGTCTCAATATACTAAGATTACATACTAATTACAAGGTTGTTTTTGTAAAGAGACAAGTCAAGCAGATTGTTCATACTCCAGCAAGAACATCCTTGTCTTGTATTATCCTAACCCCAGCACTTTTATTAGTGTACCGACTTACATGAAACTTTTGACTATGAATGAAATGACTTAAGTTATTTTTCCTCCATAAAAAAAAAAAAAAAAGAACAAAGTGAGGGGTGTGAAAAAACATTTATTGTTAATGCGGGGGAAAAGGCCACACAAGCCCAATAACAATAGGGGGAAAATGTTATTGGGCCGGACCTCATTTTCAGTATCTTGTCCTGGTGGTTTTCCTCCATGGACGGGAACACCAAAAATCATTGTATTACAGTGAAGAACGTAGAACAAAAAAATAAAAAGATACAATCTAACGAGTGTTCTCTTCTTCGTGCCCGTTTATCTTTGTAACAACTCTGTCCCGTTTTCACTCTCAATTTGAAATATCTCCATTAGAAACAAACTAAGATATAAAAGAATAGAGGTTTCAATTTTCGAATAGGAACAACTATCAAGGAAGCTTCTTAAAGGGAGAGAAATAGGGTTTTCAGTATTCAAAAAATGAAGACGACGAAAGGCGGCAAGGTGATGAACCCTACCGATGCTTATCGAAAGGAGCTTCGCAAGAAAGAATTGAAAAGGGTAATTTTCACTTTCTCTACCTTTGTCCCTTTAATTCGTTCTGTTTTAATGTAAATTTGTTCATCGTTTCATCTATTTCATAACCTAATTTATGCTTAGATATATTTCTTTTATCCGTTTCACTACAATTACTTGAAATTGGTAATTATATTTTGCAAATTTGAATTTGAAAGATGCAAATAGGGTTTTTTTTTTGTTTTAATATGAGGAGCTATTTTGATGAAATGAAGTTAGCTTTATTAATCACTGAGATTTGTGCTCTTCTTTAAGTTGAAATCCTTGTTTTGTATTGTTCTGTTGTTTTGTACTCATGTCTGTATACTTGTCCTCATTTTTTTTTTTTTTCTTTACAGAATAAGAAAGAAAGAAAGAAGGTGAGGGAGGTGGGGATTTTGAAGAAAGATCCTGAACAAATAAAAAAGCAGATTGATAACTTGGAATTGATGAGTAAGTCTTGCTTTATTTACTAATGTTTTGCATCTGAAGGAATTGCAATTCCAGTCTGATCTCTTTTGCATCACCATGACTATTAAATAGGCAAAATGTATTTTATTTAACGACAAATGTTAGTAATTACTAATTAGTTGTTAGAAACGTCACTTGTGGATTCCTTCCGCAACCCCTTATCTCTCCAACCCCTATGTTCCTCTACTCAAACCACCTTACCAGTCCAATATGTTGGCAAAATGTTTATTGAGCGTTGCAAAAGGACTACTCCATCATATATCTAGTAGTTGTCATGGTTTGAACAATCTCTTCAATATGTGAACTTGTGAGAACCAATTTGTAAACAGTAAGAGCAATCATAGGAATCAAACGCAGAGCTGCTAGGCTAATCTTAGTGGATCATAAATCTTATCAAATTATAATAATAAAAACATAACAAAAAATACCATCAAATGCATCATATATAAATGAACAATGTATTAGATGTATTATACACTACGATTGGAGATGGTGAAGCTGGAGACACTCTCTTTGACTTATTTAACAGATAACAAGATTAGCACTTGGATTCAAGAGTTGAATACAAAGTAAATTTAAATAAAATAAGGGAGGTTTTGTTTTCTACAAACTCAAATCCAATAATTCACTAGTCTTCTAAAACAACCACCTGACGCCTTTTTAAATATAAAAAAATGGATTTGTTTTCTAGTCAAACTTAATTCTGATTCAGGTGGCAAGTCCAGTTATTATCTAATTTGTTCCCTGGTTCACATTGTTGGGTGCTTGAGTTGTTTGCACAATTCGGAGAGTGAATCAAACAGTTTCTATAGCCATGGCAACAACTGAATGGTGAAAGAAAGCTAGCTAGTTAGAGTTGCAGAAATTATTATATCAATATGGTGGTAAATTTCCAATTTTAAATTGGTGAACTTTCAAGAACTCCAATTACAAGCATGATATGCAACTTATCTCCATTTAGGGGGTCTGTCTAGGCTGTCTTGTTCATTTTGTATTCTTCTTATTCTGTTTCTAATTCCTATTATTCCACTTTTATTCCAAACTGTGGTATGGACATAATGAATCGTTTAGTTGTTACCCTGTCATGCAGTAAGTAGTATAACTATAACTTATGATTGAGATGACAGTTTAGATGCTTTTTCCTATATTGATAAAAAAAGATGAGTTTGGCTAATCACTGCATATTATTGGTTGTGGCAGAGGCTGATGGCGCCTTGGATAAAGCAAGAAAGCACAAGAAGAGACAACTACAAGATACACTTAATCTTGTCATGAAGAAAAGGAAGGTAACAACATACACATGTCTGTTTTGTATTGGGCCTCTTTGCTTATTCTCCTATATAACTTTGTAGATTGTCATGTAGTTGTGTGATGTGAACAATTATGTGCTCTTGAATGTAAAAAAGAAAAACAGTGAGAACTGATCTCTGGATTGTTGAAGCCAATATCTAAGCTGTTTTCTCTTGATGAGAGACAATTTTCAATACCCTGAGCCTGACAACTTTGCAGAAGGTTTCCTGTCAAACTTCTTTCCATCTTTGTCGTAGTGAAGGAAAACCTGGTGGGTTACTAGATAGTGAGATTCAGTTAATTTTTTTTCGAGTATGGTAGAAACATGATACTGTCAATGTCAATTTATGAAAAATAATCATTAGCTTGTCACATCACAATTCAGTGAGTTCTTAATCAATCTGTTATGATGAAATTTGTTTTTGGTTCTTTATTGTCCATCGTCTCACAATCTCATTTTTCTTCGACTTAATGCTATCACATATAGAGTGGTTGCTACTTTCATGCCTCTGAACACCATTTGTAACTTGCACATCGGTTGATGTACTGTTCTTGTTGATAGACAAGGATCACTAAGAGTCGCTGAAGGTCCCTCTTAGGTTTATCGTCGCCTCTAAGTGGTAGTTTATGATTATCAGTGTTGTCAAATATGGCCATGGCGGATTTTTTGCCAACCACTATGGTCAATTTGTGAAGGATGGTGTTGCCACGCCGTTTTATGGCGTCTTAGACAGATTTTTGCTTCATAACCTAGAGAAGCATCAATCAGTGGTCACGCTATGATGCAAATTTTTTCTCTTTTGTCACCAATGGATTAGTCCAGTGGTTTGGGACACTTAAGGATTACTAGTAGGAGGTTCAAATTTCGATTCCTGCTACTAACAATTTTCCCACTGTAACAAATCAACTACTAACATTATCCTACAAAAATGTAATTTCTCAAACAATATTTTTTTCCATAAGGCATCAGTTCAGTTGTAAAAATTTGGTCTTGTAACTTAAAGGGACAGTACCAATGTAAACGGTTCTGCATTTGTAGTCATAGTCTATAATGGGTTTCTATTGAAACAAACTTGTAATGGGTCGCTGCTAATTTCAACTTCAGACAGACCCATCTAAGTTTTTGGTATACATATTACATTTAAGTCTTGATTGGAAAGGAAAAACCAGATTTTTAAGGAAATGGAGTATTCATGAACTGAGTTTGATATTGCTTGTGTTGTGCATTTATATTTTTGTTTAGCAGAGGATGCGTAGTTCAACCTTTGAATTCAAACACACCAGTCAACTGTGCATGATTTGGTTAAATAGTTTCTATTGATGTTCTAAGTCTAATATCTTTTGAACAGGAATATGAAGAAAAAATGAGAGAGAAGGGTGAGGCCCCTATTATGTTCAGGTGATAATTTCATGTTATTTTCAAGTACACATTTATGCCCAATTTGTGTTTGTGTAGTTTACAAATTCTTGAATGTCTTTTGAGCAGTCATTTGGGGCCTCCTCGAAGGAGAACAAGTGCAGAAGAGGAAGAGAGAGTTAACAACCCAACGCCAGAGGTATGATTTAAGTTTTTCTTGTGTGTGCATGTATTTATGTTTCCCTTCTTCCAGCTTACAAAACTAGAGTGGTCTAGGTGTTGTATTGGTTTTTGAGTTAATAATTGATTTTTACTACAGGACTCTGTTTATTACCATCCTACCTTAAATCCTACTGGGGCTCCACCACCAGGGAAACCTCCGATGTTTAAATCATCTATAGGTATGCTGAACTTTTCATATTTGACTGGTTAAATAACGGATTTGTAAATGATAGTGTTTGACACCTCCCTTATTTAATCAATTTGTATGCTAAACTGCAGGACCTAGAATTCCTTTGTCTGGTGCTTCATCAAGTACTGCAGCAGAGTCTGAGGATGGAGTATTAGCTGTACCTCCACCTCCGCCACCTCCACCACTGCCTGGTGCTAGTTCAGCTGATGGTGCTGTTTTACCTGCATCTTTGCCACTGCCTCCCCCACCTCCCATGCCTCCAAAGCCTGCTGCTGCAGTGCCTACATCATTACCACCAGCTCCATTGCCGCCTCCACCTCCTGGTCCTCCACCTAAAGAGCAAGCTGTAAATCGGTCTATACCCCCTCCTCCTCCACCCCTTCAACAGTCTCAGCCACTTCCACCTGGCACAAGTGAAGGTGAAGAAAGAAATCAATCAGCATTGACAGATAATCTATCTTCCAAGGAGCCTGGTCAGGTAGGCTTATTTTTAGTTAAATGACTTGTGCTTTATCTTTCAAAGCATGATCTGATTGTTTCAGCATGAAAGGACCTGAGATTATAGATATATTCAAAGTTTAGAAGCATTGGTGCTGTTGTGGACATTTTTTTAATCCTAAATGATTCAGTGTGGGGATGCTGATATTTTTCAAAATTTAGGATGTGAGTATGGCAGGAAATATTTAATAAATATCTTAAAACATATCTGTATACTTACAAAAGTAATACTAAAAAACACTAAATTGAAGTACTAAAGACATTTTAAATGTTCTATTGGGTTGCCGACAATTTTTAGCCTATTTTGTTATGTCTTTGTCCGCTTCGAAGTTCAAAACCAATTTTCAGTGTCTTTAAACGTTTTCAAAGTATGTTCAAGCTGAAAAATGATGGATGTGTAGGCTGTTGTCTCCTGTACAGTTGTATGTATATGACTATTTGATCTTGCATCTAGGTATACCATATGCCACAGGTTTTTGTCTATTCATGCTTGATAGATGACTACTAGACACTTATCATGGTTTCCGAATGGGAAAACATTATATTTGGCTGCTCTTAGTTTGAAACCCAGGCTTGCTATGATTATACATAACATAAGCTTCTTAGGAAATAACATCTTTTTTCTGAAATGTAGGTGCAGCTTCCTCCGCCTCCTCCTCCACCAAGTCGAATGCCACCAAATTCTGGTGCTGTGGTTTCTACTGACAATAAGAATTCTCTGTCAAACCAGGACATCCAAAAAATGCTTCCTGGGCCTCCTCCTCCAAGGCAACAACCTACTGCTCCAGGACCCACATTAATCCCAAGTTTGCAGCCTGATGTATTGCCCCCTGGAATATCTCGGTTCCCACCACCCCCACCCCCACCTGATATGAGGCTTCCTTTACCTGTGGCTGGTCTTCCTGGTCAGGCACCACCACCTGGAATGATGGTCCCCCTAATCCCAAGGCCACCATATGGTCCTCCACCTGGGCCTCCTCCAATGACGAGACCACCACTTCCACCTGGCCCTCCTCCAAACTTTCAGGAAGAGGATCATATGGCAAGTAGACCACTTCCTCAGAAACCGTCATATGTTAAATCTGCTGCTTCTACTGTTGTTAAAAGGCCATTAGCTCAGCATACTCCAGAACTCACATCAATGGTAAGTGTGATTCGTTTTGTTGTATTTTTTTAGCCTGCTTTTATTTTGGCTCTTGAATTTTATTCTTCCCCATACCTCTATTAAGTAAAGATTAAGTTCAACTTAGTTTTAAAACATAACCCTTTTTCGAGTAAAGTTTCTTGCAATAGTGTATATTAATCTTTCAAGATTGCCCAATAAGCTAATGGCAACATACTGTATATTATTATGATGCTACAATTCGAGACCACTCCAAAATAATCTTGTCACTCATTCATGGCAACAAATTTTTTTTTTTTGAACTTGATCTATCTGAATGAGTCCTGCTTTTGCCGTAGTTAGCAGACTATATATATATATATTTATATATAAAGTATGTATGTCTTGTTATATTAATATGAGAAATCCATAAATTTCATTGGCAACGTAATAATCATGTAAAAGGGAGTACTAACGAGTACCATAAGCTGATCAGTACTGGGTACATACTCGGTGCGGGTACTTCACCATTTTACAAGTACCCATGCTTCAAAGCTTATAATTATCAATCATGAAACATTAAAAATTATAGAAACAATCACAAAATATTAGGGAAATGTAGTTCGCGCACAACATTTTCGAGTCTTACTTTCTAACACAGGATATGTTATCAGGCACAAAAAGTTTACATAGGTAATTGCTTTGTTTGCTGAGTAGAAGTGTTTTATTAATGGCAAAGAAGGTGGATCAAGTGATCAACTGAACAATGTCTCATGCACTTGCCAGTTGTTAGGGGCCTGAGGGGAGTTATTGGGCCCTAAAGAGCAGCTGGAGCATTTTGTTCATCACGTATCACATAACCTAAGATTCTGGAAAGTTCATTCTAGAAGAAATATGTAGAGGTGCTGAGCTGGCAGTCAGAAGAAAAGTGAGGTGGGTGGTTACTTGATTTTGTGGGTTACGGTTTGAAGAGTCCGAGTACAGAATAGGAAGATACTTTTAAGAATTCTGTTATTTTGTTATGGATGGAGAGCAATAGCTCTCAGTAGGAGCTTAGCTCTATGGCAGTAGGAGTCTCATCTCTTCTGCAATTCCCCTTATTCAATCAATAATACCAATCGTTTCCTTAAATTAAATTGGCAATTGTTTACTGCTGACTGCTCCATTATTTCTTTGTTGGTTCTGGTTTGTATTAGCAGTTTACAATGTAGATTTATTCATGTCTCATGCATGAGTGAACAATAAATAAACTAGGACAAACTAGTTGTTACAAGACTCATTTAACCATGGAGACTACAATTACACATTAGATTAGTATGACAATTTGATTGTCATGATGATGGAATGCAACCATATAATTGATTGACTTCACCTCTGCATGGGTATAAGCTCATGTGGCGAGAAAGGTTGGCGTAGAAAAATGATCAAAATTTTAATTCTTACAGGAGACAAATTATTTTTAATGAGATGTTATCTGAGTAATGTCTTATCAGTTAAATAAGTTAACAGATGTCCTAAATTGTTCATGAGAGAACTTAAACTGGCATCACTTGTTATCATTTTGATCTCTTTGTATATGTAATTTCTCTAATTGAGTCGAGATCATGTTTTTTTATTAGGTTCCTGCATCAGTGCGGGTGAGAAGGGAGACTGCAATGACTAAAACAAAACCAAAACTGGCAGCGTCAACTTCTATGACATTTTCTGGAACACCAGCGCCAACTATTGTAAAACCGGAGCCAGTGAGCTCGTCAACTGCTCCAAAAGCACAGAGCATTGATGACTCATACTCAGCTTTCTTAGAGGACATGAAAGCCCTTGGTGCCCTTGATGGTTGAGATCACTGTGAGGGGTGTGGAGTCACAAAATGGGCACAGTAGTTTTTATTCAATGAACCATTCAAGGGACACATTCTTTTTTGTTTTTTAAATTTTCTTGATGATAAAGTATTCAAGACCTTGAAAAGTCTTATGATTCTAATTCATATATTATCTCTTTAGTTTAAATTGGTGTACTGTTATTCTTTTAGTTTTATAATATTGACATTTTATTCAAAAAATGTATCATTTAGATGATGGTTGTGATAGCTGATCTCTTTTAATGGTTTGCCACTGAATTTAGGATTTGGGTATATGGTTTAAAAGTTTGGGTTTATAATTTTTAGGGCATTAATTAAAATTTAAAAATAAAAGGTATGACATAAAGAGGTTTTTGAAAAGTTAAAATATTGGAACTTCACTTTTTCTTTCTATGTATACTAACTCTTGCTTCAACTGTTTCATGCTTGATGTTTGTAATAAAAGATAATGTCAACCTGGTCATTTGCTTATTTCTGTAATAGAAAATTGTAAGTTTTTACGTTTTAACCGCCGAATTTTTTTCTTTTATTTTGTATACCATTTAATTTAATGAGTCTATAGTACTATAATATGTGAAACAATATCACTTGTACTAATAAGAAGTGTATTTGTTAATCAGCTTAAATAATCAAGTCCTATGTCCTATTTGCAATTGCTTTAACATCTTAAACGGCATTTCAATTCATTTATAGAATGATAATGATACGAGAATGTTGAAAGCCTGACGAAGAATAATTTGGAATTTGATTATTTATCCGCGTATCAAACAACTTTTTATTCCAAAATAAATAAATTGAATAAAAAAAAGGAGAATATGAAAGCATGTTGTGTTGGGGGTGTTTGGATTTCGGCTTTAACAATGTTGATAAACTGACAAGTAATCGAGAGATTGTTTATCCAAACCGAGTTTTGAAGCATTGGCACCATGTTTATCCAAACTCTTTTGCTTATCCAAAAGTAACATTGGAAAAGTGCTTATTCATTCTGTAATTCAGAAAATAATATGGCAAAACATTTTTGACTTCCAGCATTGCCAACACACTCAGACGAATATTCGCTAATAATAACACTACCCCCATAACGTTCTTAATTGGAAGACATGTGACAATGAACTGTGATTTTTTTTTTATTCAATAATTTTTTTGATAAAATATTATTTAATCCAATAATGAACTCCACTTCTAAATTATAATTTCAACTTACATATCACTCATCATATCTTTGTTTTTCTCCCCCGTTTGATATATTTTATTATTCTTTTGACTTTATGGTAATCCCAAGTGAATTCTATCCGTTGCACATATTGAATAATGAATAATGAATATGAACACGAATATGCTTTTCTTCTTGTTGTATAGTGCTTGGTTATAATTTAGAAACTCAGCTAAAAGTACATTACATTCAATACACATATAAATATAATAATATTTGATTGTATCTAACCCTGACGCAGCATTAATAATAAAAAGCTTAAAAATTCAAAATTGAACCAACCAACATCACATGTATCTCCATTCATCCATACCCACTTGGTTTTCTAGAAGCTGAGTTTCTCATACCATTGGCTATCTTATCTTATACTAATATTTAGGACCAAAAAAGTCAACTAGAGAAGGTAAGTTAAGGCCTGTGGGGCACATCACTCATATCAATTGGGTTGTGAATTGAATGACATTATATAACTATAATAGGATATGATAAAATTAGAAATTTGAGGGAGACACATTAAAATTGTCTACTACAAAAATTGGAAACTGTTATTTTCACCATATCTTATGAGATTTATGTGAAAGTGAAGCATAGATGATGTTGATGATTATTATTTGTCTCTTAGCACAGTAGTCTTTCATTTCATTTTTTTCAACTGATTTGGCCAATGAAGACTGTTCTTTCCATTGGTTTCTTGTTTTGTTGCTTATTTCTGTTGCTTCTTTTGGACTCTTCAACTTCACTTCCCCTATGTGTTGATTCAAGTAAGTTTATCTTTTTTTTAGTGTTTTATTCACTTGTCTCTTTTTTTCATTATAGATATATATGTGTGTGTTTTTATTTTGGTGTAGGTGCACCCTTTTCTCTCAATACCAAACTCGAATTTTGTTCTTACAATGGAAGTACATGTTGCAATTCCTTACAAGATGCACAAATACAGAAGCAATTCCAAGTCATGAATGTATCTGATACTGCCTGTGCCTCACTTTTGAAATCAATACTTTGTGCGGTAAGGTCTTGTTTATCCCTAAAATTTTATTTATTTTAATGAGAAACCAAAGAACAAGAAAAAAACATTCATTAGTTAGTTATTCACCGGAATTTGAACTTTGGTCCTTTCACCTTCAACTCCTTCAACCCCTAGCTCAAACCAGTTTAGCTACCCAGCTCCTTATTAAGTAGCTATTTGTTCCTTGAAACAACAACATATTACAAGGTATGGTAGGTTGACTAACCGCTACTACGGTCAACTTTGATCTATAACTTTCTTGTGTGAGAAGTTAAAACTTATACCGGTATGTTTGGTTTCACTTTTGGATAAGCAACATTGATTTTAGAGGTATAGATTTGATTTTGACGTGTTTGGAAGTGTTTGAGTAGAATTGATTATAGCTTAAAGCTTGAATTTGGAGCTTTTGTCTCTACAAATGATTTTTAGCCTCAATTTTATTATTCAACTCACTTTTACATGAATGTATTTAAACATAAATCACTTTACATTCAACTCACTTTTAGTCAAAATCAATTTTGCAAAATCAATTCATTCAAAATTAATTTTTGTCACCGCAAAATCAAACACAGTCTGATAGTCATATTGAAACCTATATTAGTAACCAATGTTTTAAGCTGCAGTTACAATCACGGCCTTGATCCTTAACATTGCATAGAAATTCAGTCGAATGTGATCGATAGAGCCTCAATTACAGCCGTGTTGACATAAAAAAAAAAAACTTGACTCTGCGACTTAGATGGCTGTCACAGACTTTTTTTTAAAACCTGCTAGTAGTAGTAGTAGTAGTAACCACTGTTTTTCGATTCAACGATTAACTTTTAACTTGCATGTAGTTAGCTAACTTTCTTTGTTTTTAGAGGTGTGATCCTTTTTCAGGGCAGCTATTTACAGTTCAATCCACACTCAGATCAGTTCCTGTGCTATGCAATTCTGCCATTCCAGCAAATTCTTCTCAGTCAAAAGCATTACTGCAAGACTTCTGCTCTGAAGTGTGGGACACATGTCAAACTGTGTCAATAATAAACTCACCATTTTCCCCTTCCTTACAAGGTCAAGGAGGAAAATTACCATCTAATACCAATGGAACAACACTGAATGAACTATGGCAGTCCAAAACAGATTTCTGTAATGCATTTGGTGGAGCCTCAAATAATGAATCAGTATGCTTTGAGGGAAAACCTGTTGCATTAAACAACAACGAGACTCAAATTAACCCTCCTCATGGTTTGTGCCTTGAGAAAATTGATAATGGATCTTATCTCAATATAGTTGCTCATCCAGATGGATCGAACCGCGCGTTTTTCTCTAGTCAAATGGGAAAAGTTTGGTTGGCGAGTATACCGGAAGAAGGATCAGGAGGACAATTGGAGCTTGATGAATCAAGTCCATTTGTTGATCTGACTGATCAAGTTTATTTTGACACACAATTTGGAATGATGGGGATGTCATTTCATCCGAATTTCGCAAACAACGGTCGATTCTTCGCTTCGTTTAACTGTAATAAAGATAAATGGTCTGGATGCAATGGAATATGTTCTTGTAATTCAAATGTTAATTGTGATCCATCAAAACTAGGTACTAGTAATGGTGCTCAACCTTGTCAATATCAAACTGTTATTGCAGAATATACTGCTAATGGCACTGCATCTCAGCCATCCTCGGTACGCATGTTTATCTTACACATATGAAATACTACTTTGGAATGAAATATAAGAAAAAATGGTAACTGAAAAGTTGATGTGTCTGGTCTTAAATTAAAATTAGACATATTAACTTTTCAATTAACATTTTTGCTTATATTTCATTCCAGAGGGAAATAGTTTCTATAAAGAGTTCAATTAAGTGGATAGAATAGAACTAGCTAATGATTCCTGAATTTGCAGGCTGAAAGTGCTAAACCATCAGAAGTGAGAAGGATATTTACCATGGGACTCCCATTTACATCTCAACATGGTGGTCAGATACTGTTTGGACCTAATGATGGGTATTTATACTTCATGATGGGAGATGGAGGAGGTACAGATGATCCATATAATTTTGCACAAAATAAGAAATCATTGCTTGGAAAGGTTATGAGGCTTGATGTGGACAACATTCCAAGTGAGTAATATATCCTAATGTAGTAACTCTATATTAGTAGCCTGAGCACTTTTTTTGTAAAATATTCTACCATTTAATTGATTAAATGTTGAGATTGAGTAGCTCAACTCGGTTGAACTAAAATTTGAAGAAGTTTGACGAGTTAAAGGACCAGGGTTTAGACTCTAGTGCAGGAGAAGATACTAACATTTGTCGATCTAAAATAAAATAAAAATTATTAAATGCTAGCCATATAGATGAATGGAAATTTGGTTGTTCTGTTTTTACCAGCATTGTAAAGTTTATTGAGTACTGATAATATTTTATAATCTCTCACTCTTGAAAATTAAATCTATCATGAACCTTCAGGTGCATCAGAGATTAGTAAACTTGGACTTTGGGGTAGCTACTCCATTCCTAAGGATAATCCATTCAGTGAAGATAAAGATCTTCAGCCTGAAATATGGGCCTTGGGATTAAGAAATCCTTGGAGATGCAGTTTTGATGTAGAAAAACCTTCCTACTTTTTCTGTGGAGATGTTGGACAGGTTTGTGAATGCTTATCCCTAAATAAATTTCAGAAATGATATTTGTACACTTGAAAAATTTGAAACCTGCACCGCTGGTTAATGACGTTCAAAATTAAGGTTAATGGCATATGAAGTTTGATTAATGAGGACACCATGATTGGAATTGGATAACTCATTAATCATCCACTGAGTTTCATTAAGGATGATTTTATACATTATTAACTAAGTTGTATGAATGTATAACTGTTATGCAAGAGAAACTGTTTTCTATTTTTCAAAACTTTGGAGGAGTTTATAAAAATTTAGGATTCATTTGGCTTGAAAAAATGTCATCAACTTTCACTAATAATTACAAATGTATACAATCTTATACGACTAAACTTCTACAAGGAAAAAAGTAGAATGAAATGTTTTTAGTTACATAATGAATTTGCAGGATCTTTATGAAGAGGTTGATCTCATTACAAAAGGTGGAAACTATGGGTGGCGTGTTTATGAGGGACCCTATCCAGTCACTCCTACAGAGTCACCTGGAGGCAATACCTCCCTTAAATCCATAAATCCAATTCCCCCCATACTGGGATACCCCCATTCTCAAGTAAACAAGAATGAAGGATCGGCATCAATTACTGGGGGATATGTCTATCGATCCACGACTGATCCTTGCATGTTTGGAAGGTATACAAGCTTTTTCTTTTCATTTATGGCCTTCATCCAGTTTTCATATTATGCAGTTGTTGAGAGTCCCATGTTAAATAAGATATGGTCTGAAAAAGTGTTTATAATAGGAAGACATCCTTCATGTTACAAGTTGAATTTGAATTTTTTTAAGATGATATTAGAATCTATCCAAAATCTATCACTTGGACCACGATCTAGATGTCTAGTACTAGTCGTAAAACCTGTTGCAGTTGTGTCACGATACTCAATATTGTAGAGAATAGTAACTAAATGCAATTGATGCATTTTTAATCAAAGTTACGTTGCAGTCACATAGACATCAAAAACCTTGATGCCGCAGCTTAGATATTGTCTGTGGAACTCTTTTTTTAAAACCCTTTGGTTCGTTTCAGGTACCTGTATGCTGATCTTTACGCGGGTGCGATTTGGGCTGCCACTGAAGACCCTGAGAATAGTGGAAATTTCAGTACTAGCAAAATCCCATTCAGTTGTGCTCATGATTCTCCTATTCAATGTGACTCATTACCTAGTAGCTCCCTTCCAGCTCTAGGATACATCTATTCATTTGGGCAAGACAACAACAAAGATATTTATATTCTTGCAAGTAGTGGTGTTTACCGAGTTGTTCCTCCGAGTCGATGCAGTTACACTTGCTCGCAGGAAAAGGCGGCAACAGCTCCTCATCCTTCTTCTCCTTCTCCATCTCATGCAAGCCATTTGAGTAACTTCTATGGATATCTGTTTCTGCAACTTTCATTTTTGTTGTTTCTTTTGATGTGTTTGATGTAGTATAGGCTAACTATGATCACTGTTAATTACTGATAGATATTATAAGAGAATATTTTATTCACACGTTATTTCTTGCTTTATACTCTTTTGCATCTCCTTTTGTGTAAGTGTAATGATTAAGTAACATATAAGTGGATGGAGATTCTAAAACACTACTAACTGGTCATATCAATCTGGCACAGAATCTTCAATAAAGCATGAAATGCTACTACTGTGAGCAACATGTTCTCCATTTCAGTGTTTTAAAACAATGAGATTATAAGGTTATTTTTAGTCCTAATGATTATGAAATCCGTCATGGCTTTCCTAATATGGAGATGCAGCCTAACTCAAGGTGGTGGCATGTTTGCACCCCAACCGTGTTTTTAGTGCAAAAGTTTGAGCTTACCCAATATCCAAGTTGCACCACGTGTGACTAACTAAATGGAATATAAGAATGTCTCAATCAAACAAGTTAAAATGACTAATATTTTGGGTGCTGTTTCTTCTTGTCTAAGCTTGAGTGATAGAAAATAGACGACTTTTTGTCCAAGGCCTCTTTTGCCTTCTTAGAGCATCTCCAATGAGATGTCTAAGAGAGTACTGTAGGAGAATGAACCCGTTCCTTGTTTTTTCTCCTCATTGGAGGGACTTAAAAGGTGGAAAAATTGAGTTCATCGATTTTATTGGAGTTGTTTATTTAAAATACGGTAGCATAAGTTTAAAAAATTGTTTCCTTTCTTGTTAGAATAAGATATAATTACATAATTTTTTTTACCATTTGAGAAAAATGTGTATGAGTTACGTAAGTATGACATAGTGTGTGATACCACTTAGTGTATGAAACGCAAAGTAGGCAAAAATGACTATTTGGATATATACTATTGGGTTAACTCTTGGTGTGTTTAGTTTCACGGTATTAAAAGGTATCTAAAGTTATAATAGATTTCAAACAAAATTGATTTTGATATATTTGGATAATATTGATTAAAATTAATTTTTATTTATATAATTTATTCTAATTTAAAGTTAGGGGTCGTAGCTTTTGACTTCAAATATGATTTTATACTAAAAAATTTATTCAACTTACTTTTACATAGATATAATTAAATATAAATTATTATTTTATCCGAAATAGATGGTCACATATGCTTCAGACTTGATGCAATTTTGCATCATAAAAAATGATATCTGCAAACACTCTAACACTCAAGTTACTATAAAATTGAATAGAATGAGAGATCTAAATAAAATATGTGTACCTAGAATGAATTTGACAATGATATGTAAAAGGTATATTTTGGCGACATGAGTTTTGAGCCAATTGAGAACACTATTCATTTAAAATCGTGACTGAGTCACATTAATGATGTAAATCTCATTGTGAATCCAAACATTAGTAATTGGGCCTTGAAGTCCTTACAATGGATAGCATTGGTTCTGAAATTGAACTTTGTTGATCTCAATCATGTAGAGGCAATTGTGTGTTAAACGAACGCGTAGAAACAGAATAAGGTTGTTGGACTTTAAAGAATTGACAATACAGTGCAACAGAAAACTGGTCAACCTGACACTAAAGTATTAGTAAAGTTGCATTAAGAGCGTGAACAAGGGCACACAGAGAACAATGATGGACAAAGGATGCAGGGAGAGGGCTAAAGGAAAATATATTATTAATGAAAACATATTTTGGAAAAATTAAAACATTTAAATGTTTTAATAAGATAAGATAGCTTGTGGAGATAGATAGGTTGGTAGGCTTTGGAGACTGTACAACTATTTAACAATATTCGTATACTAAGGGTGTGCGTGTGTTGAGTGGATTTTGACAAAATTCAATACTTAATTTGATCTATTAATATTTTTTCATTTAATCTGAGCCGAATTGACCCGATTAATAACAAGTTGGGTTGGCGGGTTATACATAAATAATAATCTATTTTTTATTTTACGGAAAAATATATTAAATAAATATATATATAATACTTGAATGTCTCAAAAACTAAAAAATTTAAATTATATCATTCAATTTTAAAAAAAAAAACCAACAATCTCTCACAAAAAAAAAATAAATCCAACAATCTTCAAATACATAAATAAATTCAACAACAGTAAATCAATAAAATATGAAAAATCATCAATTCTAATCAATGTCAACTTTAAGTCCAAACACTTAGCAGTTAAGTGCTTGAACTTGAAGTTGAAATTGCTTGGAATTGATAAATTTTCATATTTTTAGAGGTGTACGTGGGTTGGGTTGGACGGGTTTGGACAAAATCTGATACCCGACCGATTATCTTTAGGTTGGGTTAAATTCTAAACCCGTATTTTTTTATTTAACCCGATCCAATCAATAACGGGTTGAATTGGATAAGTGGGTTGATGGGTCGACTCGCGCCCATGTACACCTTTATATAAGACGTATCCCCTCTCTCTATATAAATATATATATCCGCTTACCCGAAATTTAATAGAATGAATATCATTTTTCAATTAAAAAAAATTATTCATGTATACAATTTTTATTTTGCAATTATGTTTAATTTTTTCGACATAAAAAATATTAATTCATAAAAACATTAATATATTAAAATACAAACAAAAAAAGTATTACTCTCCCCATTCTAAAATATTTGCATTCTAGCTAAATATATTTGTGTTAAGTTATATCTCGTTTTACAATATCAATGAATCATTAATGATTATTTTTTTCATTATGTATTTTACAATTTATTACTCTATTTTTTTTTTTAATTTATCTTTCTCATATCAATACTAAATGATATTTTTGTAATTTATAAAATTACTTTTTTATTTGTGCGAATTGACAAAATAATATATAATTTGAAATAGCAGGAATCTAATATATCAATTTTACTAATTTAATATTTATATGCAAGTATGAATGTAATTATATCCTAATATAAATATAATTATATCCCTCTCCACATCAATTAATTAACGGATAGTAAAAATATTTATTTATTTTATCTATATATATTTGTTAAACTATTTGTTGAATACCCGTCACGGTATTATCTATGAATATTCCTGTGTGTTTTTTTTCCATCTCTATCCATGTTTACGAAGATGAGACACGGGTTAGGGTACCAAACAACCTTAATTTATGCTCCATCTATATCTTCCAAGCACAAGCATTCATGCAGCTAACACTAACTCGGACGATAAAATAGAATGTGCAGTGGAATGGAAATAAAATTGACTTGGTTCTTTCCAAAATTACAATGGTGGTTCTTTATTTATGTGCTAGTAATGATCAACACATCACATGAGAGAATCTAGCTTTGCCCATATGCATGATGATGAGATGAGAAGAGAAGGTTATACCCCACATATTGCAGAGAAGTAGAAAACCTAATACTGTACTAGTTTTGTTTAGGCCCCTCTCCACTCGGCAATTATTAAAGTTAGGGCCGGTCTAAAAGGGTAAAATCTTATAATTACAAATGAAATAAAAATTTTACTTCATAAAAATTATTAAATAACAATATTTTATATTCAAATATTTTAAAATTAAAATTGATAAAATATTATCTAAAATTAATATTATCTTAATAAATATTAAATTAATTGACTTTATTATTGATTGAAAAATAAATATTATACAAAATTAATTATATTAACTTAATAAATGGTTTTATATTTTAAAGCGTCTAAAAAATTATGTTTGATAAAAATATTTAGTAATTTTACTAAAATACTATTATATGTTTTAAATGTTTTGTATTAAAATTCGTTTTTGACTTCACTATATCTTGAACCGATAATGAGTTATGCTTCCATAAAAAATCTTTAGTGGAAGTGAAAAACTCCCTCACCTAATATATGCTTAGAACACCCACACTTGACTTCCGTGAGAGGGTTGTGTATATGCATATCACTTATTTATAATTTTTAATTCTTTTTTTAATATCAATAATATATAATAAGCACTTAATTATTTATTTAATACCTAAAAACATACTAAATAGATTCCATCATTAACTTATATCATTATATTTTGACTATACTTATTTATTATAATATAATTCAATAAATAAATCCGTTGAAAAGAAAGAAAATTCTTCCACACACACTTCTCTATGACCATCCAAAGTTTTCACTTCACTAAAAAGCATCCATTCAACAATCGGATGTATTAACTCTATTCATTAGTGTTACATTAACTTCTTACATGAATACCCATATAGGAGTTTACAACTATTATATGCTTCTTTGTTATTCATTTTCATTTCAACGAAATGGGAGTTCAACTTGCTTTCTTTTCTCAAACATGTTTTAAATTTTCATTCCAATAATGATTTAAGTTTTATGACAAATCAACTTAAATCGAAGTTAAATGGTATCATAAAACTCTTCATTAAAACTTTTTACTCCTTTATTTTCTTCCCTACTTTAGCTAAATCAGATTTTATTTTGCTCTTTATTTGTGAACTTTTTTTTTTATAGACTTTATATGTGAACTCATAATTTTAAACTATATAAAAACACGGCGATATTGAATATAAATAGTTTGTTGGAGTGATATAACTTTTGGAGGTACAAGGAAATAGTGTGTTAAACTCTTTATTGATTATAGAAAAAAAGTTAAAAACTAATCATTCTAGATATTGAGATTTATTTAAGAAGTCGGTTTATCTCAATAAATATTCTTCTATATGCGCCAATCAAAATTAAATTTATAATCATATGTTAAGTGATTCAACTACATGTCAAATGCATCAAATCGAGTTAAATTGTTGGTGTGTTTGACTCATTATAGTAAACGTAACACATTTACTTTGTATAAAAAACTTAACATAACATCTATATGCATAGCATCAACTATTAATATGTTAAAAAATCTTAAAAAAACTCAAAATAAATTCAATGAATGGTTTAACCCAAAAGGAAAAAGTGTATGTTTAATTATAGAAAAATTGATTCTAAAGTTATAGAATTGATTTTTGATATTGTTGATCATTTTCAAATAGAATTGATTAAATGTGATTTTTATATTTAATTTTTGATCCAATTTATTTTTATGTGAATGTGTTGAAATATAAATTATTTTATATTGAATTTATTAATAACTAAAATCAATTATTGTCCATCGTAAAATATATATATGAATACAGTAAAATCAAATATAGACAAAGAAGACAGAAACAGAAGATGAAAAGATTAACCTAGTGAAGGCAAATCTAACTTGACCTGAGACCAAATTTCAGGTAGTGGTACTGTCTCATTTCTCTCAACAATCTCCTTTTTTTTTTTTCTCTCTCTCTTTCTCTATCTTTCTTTTGCTTCCCACATATTTTATTTTATTTTTTGTTTTTGTTTTTGTTTTTGTTATTATTATTGACATAAACAGTTAATAGGGTTTATTTTTTGCCCTTTGTATTTGAGGGTTTGGATTTGGACCCTTCGGTCCTTCCCTTCTCAATCTTCATCTCTTTCTCTTTCTAATCTCTTATTTGATTTCTCTCTCCAATCCAATGTTAATAACCCCCATGATCCTCTACATGTAATCTCACCATAACTTACCCTAAACCCTCTTTTCTCATCTCTCCATCATGTCTCACGGATCTCCCTCTTCGCTCCCTGCCCACCGATCCTCACCTTCGCCGGAGCCCGATTCCGATATTCCCGCTCCGCTTCCGAAGGAGGAAACAACCGCACCCGTTCCTCCTCCCACCACCAGAAGCAACCGCCCCTCACGCGCGTGCACGATTCGCGCCGCTTCTCGTCTCTATTCCTCGCAGCCGGTAATTGAACGGAAACCGAAGAAGGAGCAGCAGCGGAGGGAGGAGTCTCCTCCGTCGCAATGCAGTAAGATCATCACGCCGTTGGTGGAACCTCCGTCGGAGTCGCAGTTGCCGCGGTGGAAACTTCGGTCGATGTGGGAGTTAGCTTCCGTACTCAATTTCTTGCGTGTGAGCTTCATAGATGTGATCTTTTGTCTTTAGGTTGCGTTTTATTTTGTTTGTTTTGTGTTTTGAATTTGTGGTGTTTTTTTGTTGTTGCAGCTATTCAGGCCTCTGTTGAATATTTCTCTTGAATTCTCTGCCGAAGAGTTTGAGACTGCTCTTCTTAGCCCCAATGACACTTTGTTTTACATTCATATGCCTTTGTTAAAGGTTGGTGCTTTTTCTTTTTTTACTCTTCAAGTTTATGGCATTTCATGTTTCTTCTATGAATGTTGCTCCGGCACTTTGTTCATTGGGTCTGTTTACTGCCTTTTGTGTTGTATTTTGCTGATTTTACGCTTTCTAAATATCACATTGAATTGAAAGTTGTTGTTTTTTCCAGATGGTTTAGTTGTATACTTGACTTTGAGAGAAATTTTAGAGCTGTGAAGTGGGTTTTTTTTTGTAGTTATATGCTCATTGGATTGGAGGTTGCTGAAATTGAAATAGGGTAGAGTGAAGTGAATCAGACTTACATTTTGCATTGCTCTTGGTTATTCTTGTTCCAACCATAAATGCAGCCATGTGTTTAGGGAATGTCTTTATGACAAAGGGGATGACTTGTCTTAATTTTCGACGCGAGTGGGTTAAACGGCTGGGACTTGGGATTGGGACTTGGGATAAAACTTTATTCAATGTGGTGGTTAACTTCTGAATTCTGATTACATTACTGATTGATGATCTCAGAATAAGATTAACAAATACAATATTCTAAATGGATTGCATGCTCAACTTCACAGAGATTGGTAGTTAGAGAGAAGTTACTTGATTGGGAGGTTTTTCATTGTGAGGATATGATGAACTTTCTATTTACTTGCTAAAAGTGATAAGTATGAACTTTCACTGTTCCTTTTATCCACGTGAACATTAAATTAGGGACTTGCTTTGTTTGTGATATTCTGACCTAAAAATGCTTAATTCATCACTGAAGAGTATAATGCAACCATATTTACTCCTTGTGGTTTAAAGAAGAATAACCATATTTATAATGATATCTTGTCTGTATTAAATGGTTACAATTTTCTAAACAATCTTAACCAGTTTTAAAGCTTAGTCTGCTTTTATTCATACGTTGACTTTAGTTCTCAATGGTAACCAAAGTTAATCTTGCAAGATGGTAATGTATACTAGGATAGACATTTTATATAAGAGGTTAAGGGCTGCCATGAGTGGCTTTTTACTTGAATTATTGTATCAAATCCTGCCTATGTTAGCTTTGCTATTCATAGCCGGTCCCAAGCCGGATAAAAGGAGAGGGTTGTGTTAGGTAGTCGATAGCCAATGTAAAACTTCGTCAAATCTATATGACATGGATCAACACTGTCACTAGAAGATTCAAATATCATGAGAAAGTATACAGTGAGAAATTTGAAGACTTAGCATTTTATTGAAACTCCTGCATTTCAGTGTGAAAATGTTTATATTGGAGGCAGTATATTCAACTGGTCCCTGATCTCATGAGTAATCGACTGAGATGAGCTGATCAGTACAATGATGATACTCGAGCTTAGGTTTTTATAAGTTTACTTTTAGTTTGAACATTCTAATTACAGCTGTCTTGCATTGGTCTCTTAGGGTTATCTAATAACGGCAATGGCGGATTGCGGCGGCAGGTTTTTTTGCCAACCTCTATGGCTAATTTGTGAGCAATGGTGGCCACGGCGTTTTATGGCGGAAATGGTGGCTTAAAATGGGGAATTTTTGGCCTTGCGCCATCAGCAATCAATAACATTAGTTTCTTGTTAGGGGGTTGATATGTTGTTGAGTGGCAAATATTTAAATAGAGTAGGGTAAAGTCAAGGATGCTTGTTTGAAGTATGGTACTTTCAAATCCTGTAAGAGGTGTCTGTAGTTGTTTCATCCACGATTCTACTGCAATGATCTCTCTTAATATCTATTACCCTTAGAAAGTTGTACTTTCTTGTTTTGTGTTGCAAAGTTGCTACCGGTTTAATATTAACATTTATTATACTATTTGGCAGGCAATCCCTCCTATTACACGAATGGCACTCACACGTGATACTTGGATAACTGTATTATGCCGAAAATTAAGAGATTGGTGGCATTGGGTAATAAGATACTTTAATTTTGTGTGCTAATATTTAATAATAATATATAATTTTATTTTAACTTTTCTAGAGCTTATAAGAGGATGAATTTCAAATGTAGGTTGCTGAGGGGGATCTTCCAGTTGTTGCTTCACATGGGTAAATATTATTGCAATATTTAAAATCCTATAATGTTAATATATGCATTTCCCAAGTCTCAGGTTGTGCTTAACTTGATAGGGCGGAGATTGAAGTATATAAATCACTTGATCCAGCCATCCGTGTTATCATCTTAAAAGCATTATGTGACATTCGTGTTGAGGTACTATTAATGTTGATTTATCTGTATATTATATCTTTTTATCTTGAATGGGTGAACTTTGGTTTGGTAGGATGACAACCATTTCCCTTATGTTAACTTGAATATTATTGGATGATTATGCTTGATCTGGTTATGCCGTGCCCTGAATTAACTGTTATTATGTTCTGTACATGACATTATCTCTCTTTTCCTCTGTTTTATTTTGTTCTGTTACAACAGCTCTTTTTGGCTTATTTTTCATGCCTCATATCTTTCACATAAAGCAGTTTCTTCATCCCATATATTTGTGGCCGTGTCATATTTTCTTTTTCACGGGCCGGAGACTTCTCTGTCTGATTAGCCCTTCTTATTCTCCAAGGATCCTTTTTTTTTTTTTGTTAAAACCCACTGGGTGCATCCACAATTCCCTTTTGGCAGAGAAAACATGGCCTTACACGGTCATACACTGGTTATCCACTTTTCTATTTATGTAATGATCAAATTTGAGTAATATCTTGCAGCAAGAAGATATCCGAAATTATATTGACAACTCAATCAAACGCGGTGTTCCACTTTCAACATTCCGTAAAGAGCGTATTGGAGGTGATTCACATGGAATTTCCTATTGGTAATATACTTTTGCTTTCCCTTCATTGTGATCAAAATTTGGAATTTAATATTTGAAAGTTTTTGTACATGTGAGTCTGTTTGTAGTTTTATTCATTTGGAATTTAATTATTGCAGGTATGAAGATGACCCTGATATTGGTCACAGGTTGTATCGAGAAATTAGGAAAACTGAAGTGGTTCAAACGAAGAAAGGGAAAGCAAGGGGTTCCCAGGTTCTTTCTAATACGTCATACCAGTGGGAAGCAGTTGCTACCAATTTTGATGAATTTCAAGATGTTTCTGTAAGTTGCTTTCACTGGTTGATATATGTTCTTGTTAAATACGACTTGCCATGGAACAGTGAACATGTAGTAATTGTTGGGTGGCTTGCTTGGAGTTGGTGTATAGTTTGTTGGGGCAGATAATGAATCACTTAAAAAGTTAAATGGTAAATACATACTACTGTCGTTTTGTTGGGAATCACAAAATCTTTACTAATTTTATTATTAGAAATCCCAACTTATATTTAAAGTGGTAGGTTGACTATCAAGAATCACTTAAAAAGTTTAATGGTAAATACTTATTTGTTTTAGCAGTTCTTAACAAAGGCTGAAATTTTTTTTACAATAATGATATGGGTTGCTCTCAACAACCCAAGAAATCTTTGCAGCTTTGTTTAGCACATTTCATGATACTTAACTCTGAACAAATTAGAAAGTTACTGTAAAAGATTACTACTCGCAAGAAAGTATTATAAATATTTGTAGCCCGACCTTTGTTGATTTAACTGCAGTCTTAATCAATAATGTGAACCACAGAGGTCAAAGTTAGTAGTCACAGTTATTTAATGTGATCAGATGCTTAATGGGGAAGCAATTGTCATGTTCAATTGTTTGATGCTCTGCTCTTGGTCAATGCTGTTTTACTTTATACATAAAACTTTAACGATGCTGATATTTGCTTACATCCAGATGATTGGAATCACCTTTTTTTTTTTTTTTTTTTTCATTTTTAGTTATGATATAAAAACCAAAGGAAATTATTGGATACCCTTTCCGCTGCTTTTACTGTGTCATATATGACTCAATCAATTCTTTCATCTGCTTACACAGGAGAAGCTTTTCTCAAGTAAAAGCAGAACAGAGGCTTCTGTGGGGAAAAAGCTGAAGATAGACATGCTTCCTGAAATTGAGAAAGTTCACAAGGTACTCCATGGTTGAGAAATTTGACTAGAATTGGTATTCTAAGAATTGAACTCAAAAGTGTGCTATTTTTAGAAAAGAAAATAATATTTATTTGTGCTCCTTTAAGGATCTTAGTTACATTTTTAACATACCAATTTATGTTGGTACAGAAAAAGGAGAGGTTGCTGAAAAAGCAACACAGAGAAGCTCTTCTTCTTGATAATTACTTGGTTGTTGACGGGCTTGGTTCTGGGCGCTCACTTCGTGACAGGAAACCTGTAACCTACACTTTCGGTAAGAGCAAAAAGTTCGATTATAACTGGAACCAACATTTTCATGGTATTAGTAGTTGATGCCTATATTGCATGATCATTTGAATTTTGATATGACCGCTGGAGTTTTCCCTTTTGCTCTCATGTTCTTCTTACGAGTTTTACCATTTTATCTAGCCCTTGTGTATTAGTCTGCATTCCTTCTTTTAAAATGTTATAATTAGAATGTCCATAAATATTTCATAATATCTTAATTATATCTTTAAATGTTTTAGAATATCTTACATGATTTTTAAAATTTATTATGAAATCAATTAGTTATCTAACCGTGGAATCGATTTAGTTGTTTCTTGTTATTTACTGTTTCTTTCCTTATTTAATTAAGATTAATAGTTTTATTCTATTAGTGGGCTTGGACTTGTTCTAGAAATGCTATACTAATACTTGGCCTCATTATTAAGATAGTAGGGCCATTAGGTCATAATCATTATTTTGTAATGCACTGTCGTAACATAATAGAATAATACTCTTGAGTCCATGTTTCCTCTATTTCCTACCTAAAAGTTGTATTTTTGTGATTGTTCTTGGGTCCATGTACCTTCTATTGTTGAAGCACCTAGGCTGGATCTATTGACCCATATCTACATCATGCTTCTTGGTTGAGGGGGATGCTAGTGCTGCTATAGGGATAATTGTACTGAAACTTTCTGGTTATGCCTACATGATCTGATAAATGTCGAATTGAATTTTGGGTAGCCATTTTCTACATGGTTGATTTTTTAAAAAATAAAAATCTTAGGTTTTATATACTTGGTTTTTGGTAATTTAAGATAAGACTTGACTTGATAGCCTATGACATGGTGGTCACTGATTTTAGTTGTGGAAACAACTTTTCCTATGCTGACTGGCCCTCCTCATTGTCACAATGGTTGTCGACTTATGAGTTGGCCTGCTTTCTCTTTTTTAATAATCATGTTGGTTCAAGATCCAACAAACAATTGTAATGTTAGTTGCATCCTACCATTGTGGGGTGATTTGTGGTGACCGGTGAGGCAATTTGGAAATGAATAAAATCAGTCGTTTAGTTTTTTATTTTTTGTTGGATAGGAATTATCTTACATTCAGAGTATCCACTCTGTTTGTTTACACTATTTAACATTTGCCATTATTGTTTTTGCAGATGATTATGATCGGTCCATCAATGAGGCAATTAAAGTGACCAAGTATATGCTAATACCCTTTTCCCTTGTTTTTATGTGTGTGTGTGTGGGGAGGGAGATGGGTCAGTCATACTCGTTCATTTGATACTGTGTACTCATGGCATATGTATCTGTTTTCTTATTTGTCAGGCGGAAACAGCCATCCCCAGAACCTATGCTCCGGAGAGAACCAGTAGCAAAACCTGAAGCTTTGACTAATGGTAACCACGGTCCTTCACATGCTGTACAACATCAGAATTTTGCTATGTCATCTCCAGAATCATTTGACTCTGATGATGATGATGAATATGATAATACTGACACTTTGGACCGAAGGTGTGTAATTTTTGTTTCTTCAAAATCTGTTCAGAGGCCATCTATCTAAATTTTGACTAATAATTTCATTTTAACATCAGTGGTCGTCGAAGAAGGAAACCTAAGCGGTATTCAGAGAATGAGTTTGTTGAAGAAGTGTCTGATTATGAGGCAGACTTTGACAGTGATGATGATATTGTTGGAGAAGCTGTATATGATGAAGAATATCTCAAGAAACGCAAGCAGAGAAGGAAGCATTCTAGTAGCTCTGAAGGAGATGAAGAATATCAGGGGGATGATGATAATGTAGAAGATGAAGAAGAAGAAGAAGAAGACGATGATGATGAAGATTCGATAAGCATGAGTGAGGATAGTGACAAACCCCGCAAAGTCAAACGATTGCCAGGCCGAACTAGGAGGCAAACTAAACTCAGGTCTGTGGGTGAGATGCAATCTAGTCCAAGACGCAGTAAGAGGGCAACTAGAAATCGTATAGATTACCGACAATATGAGATGTCGGATTCAGAAACTGAGTTTATCAAGCCCAAGAAGTCTAACGCATCGGCTGATCACTCGGATCCCGGTGAGAATGAGAATGGGGAATATATGATGGAAAGTGAAGATTCAGATAGCAATGAAGATGAAGATCAGGAAATGAAAGTTGATGAGCCTGTTAGTGTTCCTTCCCCTGCAGTAGAAGAGAATGAACAAAACCAGCCTCCTGAAAAGTCAAGTAGTCCTCCTGGTCACGACGAAGTTGAGGGCACGGGAAAAAGACGTTTTCTTGATTTGAATGAGCTTGCCCCTAGCCCTGGTTTAGATGATGGTCCAAGTACAGTAATGAAAGATGAAGACAATGACTACTGAAGCTTCTTCCTCTTCTGTATAAGTGAAGGGATTGTAGTTTTCTATCAGGGAAGCCTGTGTGTGTGATAATAGTGTTATAAATTTTGCTATAAGCCCCAGAGGAAGTTATTAGCAGGTCTCCTCCTATGGCATAATCTGAGCAGCCCTTGGTGCACGATTTACCACCAGAAACAAACAGCATGCATTATAAGTTATGTAGATTAGGTAGTCATTTTTTTTTATTTAGCCTATCCAAAATGAATGAGAAATTGTTATGGGCTATTTATTTAGCCCATCCAATCGTTGTACAATAACTGTTTAACAGGTACTGTAACTAAAGAGAAGTGGCTTTCAGATTATCAAACCCTGTAGTAAGTTTTCTCTCATGAACTCTGATGCTGAATGATCAGCATGCATGCATGAAGACAACATGTGGGTCTCATAAAATTGATGAGACTTATGTATATTTTTTAACCAATCAAAGAGAGTGTGTTAGAAAGTGTGCTGCTGGCATAGTTCTTTTTTTTAATACTATGTTTGGTTTGAAAACTGGTCTTTTTAAAGTTATGAAACTGACTGGGGAAAACTAAGGATCTTTTTAATTAAATCAAGTTAGTTTCTCTTAGAAACACAACATTAGATCGAAATGATGGATGATAGTGATATATTAAATTCTTGAGTTACCATATATCGAATCCTCTATGTCAAATGAATTGATTTGACATTGTTTCAAAATGTATTACAAACTCGTACAAAAATGGCTCCAGTATGGGATTTTCTTTTTCCAAACTGGTATCATCCCTCCATTCTGTGTCAATGGGTGATTCATATATCTAACAATAGTTGTTTATTTCAAAATCAACCAAATCTCAACGTCATTTCAAATTTTGACAGGTCTCAAGGTTTTATCATTTTTACAAAAGCTCTCCAGTTTATTATTGCTGTGAAAGACTTTGTAAAGTGGAAATGAAAGGATTATTTAACTAACTATTTGGACGTAGGTAGTTAATGTGCTTCATTTAAGCTGAAATCGTTCGGACAATATTAAAGTTCAATCTTTGATTAACACAACATTTGATTATGTTGTACTTATCTTTCAACTGAATACCAAATTAGGTAGATCCTTTTTCTTTGAAAATAGAATGGTTAATAAAAATAAACATGAAAGGTGAGTATGCAAAAAGCACTTAAACAAAATGTATGAATGTGTTAATCCACAAGTGCAACACTCACTGACTTCCATATCTAGTACACTTATATACTATAAAGCTTAGAAAGAACTTTCTTTTATGCTCCCTGACTCTTAGCATAGTAAAACTTTTTATGTAACCGCTTATGTTGTTTTCAGAAGAAAAATAAAAATTGAGAAGTTACTCATACAGTTAATTACCAAAGAAGTTCAAAATTAGTCCCATAAGCAGTAGGAAATCAGATAATTCAGATCCTAAAACACATGATACTACTTACTATGATAACAGAAGTCCCTCACATTTGCCACAATTTCTTCCACACAATCATGAAAAATTTGCTATCTCTCTATTTGCTTAATTGCTTCATCACTTTCTTTCTCATCAACAAACTTACCATTACCATTTTCCTTAATAGGACTAATAATGTGTTCCACTTCCTCATCTTGTTCCTTAATTGAACTTTCACTATTCTGTCTCTCAGCTTTTGCTTCCTCAAGAGCTTGAATCAAATTCAAAAGACACTTATCAGCATCATCCATTGGAGATTTAGGCATAAGACTCTCAGCTACATCAGCTGGTGTAATCTTCACTTCACCAATTAGCCTCTCAATAGTCTCAAACAACAAATGTTTCTCAACTCTCAAGTAATTATTAGCAAGCACTTTAAAACCATTAAAACTACAATAAGAAAGTTCAATATGTTTGTCCATTCTACCCCTTCTAATAAGTGCAGGATCCAGCTTCTCCACATAATTAGTTGTGAAAACAATCAACCTCTCACCTCCACAAGCTGACCATATACCATCTATAAAATTCAACAACCCTGAAAGTGTGACTTTGCTATTAACACCCCCACCACCAACGCCAACACTTCCTTCTTCCTTTACCTCTTTCCTTCCACCATCAAAATTCACTTTTTCATTCTCATCATCAGACAAAAACTTACCACAATCACCCTTTTTCTTCCTTTGACCTGTAAGATCAAGTGAACAATCAATATCTTCAATAACAATTATAGACTTACTAGTTGTCTCAATCAAAAGCTTCCTCAACTCAGTATTATCCTTCACAGCAGTAAGCTCCAAATCATAAACATCATAACCCAACAAATTAGCCATTGCAGCAATCATTGTTGACTTACCAGTACCTGGAGGGCCAAAAAGTAAATAACCCCTTTTCCAAGCTTTCCCTATCCTACCATAAAAATCCTTACTTTTACTAAAAGTAACCAAATCTTCAATAATCTCCTTCTTTATCAATGGCTCCATAGCCATTGTATCGAAAGTCGCAGGGTGTTCGAACACAATGTGACTCCACATAGTTTGTTTATAACTAGGCCATTTATAACCAGGACTATTTGTATACAACTTCCTCTGCCTATTCCTCAACCGAATCTCTTTCCCTTCTTTCATAACATGTTCCAAATATGAACCTGTTATTGTTTCTCTATACTTTTTGTGAAAAGTTAGCTTGTAGAATCTCTTCTCTTGTTCTGTATAAGGCATCATCATCATTGACCTTGTTGATGATGACATAACTTTGCTACAAACCCACCAAACTTTCACGCCTCGATAATCATCGGTTACTCTTTCGAATTCGTCCATTGTTAAAACCAAGTTGGTGCTATCTTTTCCCATCTCAGCTTTGAGTCTTTTTGCACTCTTTGACGTGTTGGCACTGAGATAAGCTTCGACAGCACCATAAGCATCACTTCTTTTGAGTCTGTCACCTAAGAATTCATGGAATGAGATTCTAATATAAGGGTAGAAATAGTCCATGATTCTATGACTGTATTTTTCAAAGAAACGTGTGATTTGGTATGGACAGTATTGTCTTATGATAGCCCAAACGAACATTAAGCTTGCTAATGCTGACCCCATTGTTGTCCACATTTCATTCATCTTAAGAGACATCATTGTTTTTTGTGTTTTGTGTGGTTTTTCTTTGGCTATGTTTGTGTTAAATTAATGTATGAAAAAAGTGAAGAAGAAGAAGAAGAAGAAGTGAGTGGAGATGACAAAGAAGAGAAAAGAGCCAATGTATATAAGCAAAATGAGTCAAATGACACTAACATATACTATAGTATATGGTATAATAATAACAAAGTTATATTTTTTATTAAAATGGGAAAAGGACAAGTAATGTAGAATATTTGGTTCCACTAAGTTTCTTTGATTTGGTGGGACTATATGTGGAGGGTAGTTGTTCAATAGCCTGAAAAATATGTTCTGATTCGCTGTATGATGTGTCTTATTACACAAGAAACATTTATGAAATTGAGAAAATAAATCAGAATCAGGTGCCTTTACATGTGACTCTGTTTACCTATGCATAATTCAATTGATTCATGGACACCGACCCATCCACAAATATTTTATATAGATATTTTTGTTTTGTTTTTATAATTTCATATTCTCTAAGAATTAAAGTTAAAAGTAGTTTATAAACAATATTTTTACTTTTTAATTAATTGAAATGCTTTTTGAGATATTCAAGATAAAATGGTATAAACTTATACATAAAATTTAAAATAGATAATATCTCAATTTCATGTCAGATAAGACATTTGTGTGTCAATGTAGATGATGGGGTTCTCAACTGAACATAACACATAATGGGGTCCTTCTCATGCTCACATTAATTCACAATACTTAATTTCATGTTCTTCTGTCTACTTCTCAGTGTCTCATACATGGCATGTCATTTTCCTCTCAAGACAATATATAATAACACAATCACAAGAATAATTAAAGCTAATCATAAAGTTACTCCACTAAAGTTTTTCCATATTTGATACCATGTTAGATGTCTGAACCTTATCCATTGTTTTGCAATTTTCCACTAACCACGATTATAAAATTCAGTTGAAATCATGTTTAACTGGAGTCTAATTAAAATGTTTGACGGATTTCCCTTATTATAAAATGACGCACAGAATCATGAGGTCATCAAATTAATTAATGTCTCCATATAGTTTAACTCTTGAGAACGAACATTGGTGGAGCTAAAATTTAATTTACCTAAAATATCCTAATAATGTTTCCTTCAATTATTTTTCTAACCATATTTTTTTGGTAAACTTTTTTCTAACCATATCTATTGATAGTGTTAGAGCACAAGTAGTCTAAAATGTTACATATATTATTATTATATTAATAAACCTTGACATTTTAATTGAGAAAAAAAAAAGTTAGGTCTCTCAAATTCACTAGATTTAGGTAAGTTGAGTGTTTACCAACTAGACATAACTTGGATAATTGAACATTTCTAGTTTAATATATCTTGTTTGGACAATTTAAAATTCTAAGAATTTTTTTAACTAATCGATATCAAAATCATTCTTGTGACATTTTAATTTTCTCTATTAAAGTAGTGGATTTTAAAATTTTGAATAGTCCAGGTTGGAATTCCTTCCAAAGCTTATTAAATAAATTAATTTATGAATTCAAAGATTTCACCATGTTTTTTGAACTAGAATCCACATATAGTTTACATTAACATTAGAGAAGCACATGTTTATTTTTCCAAAAGAAGAAAAAGGAATCAAAAGCATTGGTAAGAACCTGGCAGCAGAATAGCAGAATATGAGGAAGATGTTGAACTTATTATTTACGCAATAGCAGAGCACAATGATGTACATGTGATGTGATGTGATGTGATCCTCTTCTTACCTTACATTACACCAACTGATAGATATAATAAATTGTTTGCCTTTTATATTCAATCCTCTATACCATCCATAACAGTCCTCCATTTTATGTAACATCCAATTACTTATCAAAATCTGTAACTTAAGTTTATTTATTATTATTTATCAATTACATATTTGGATTCATCACTAGAAATATGATGTGCCACCGTAAATTTGATTGATTAGAATAAAATTTTAAAAAGTTTAAATGAGGTGGGTTTGAAAATTTATTAAGTTTGTGATATATTTCAAAGTATAAAAATTGTTTATAGAATTAGTTATAATATTTTTGAAAGAGATTTTTACGATGACAGCAGAAGTTGAACTTATGATCTTGTAAATATGAGTCAACTCTTTATCAATTGAAATAATATTTGTGAGAATGAGTCAATTATTTATCAACTGAAATAACATTTATTAACTATCAATCAAAATATTTGAGTTGTAGAGCGACATTTGAATATATAGAATTAGTTTATTTAGAGAACTGCATTTAATTATAATAAAAAGATAAAATATTATAAAAATAATTTTAAAAAAAGCTTAAACAAACGTGCCCATAATCTCTAATGAGATCATGTGATTTTTTAGATAACAAATTTAAAGGGTGACACTACACTACACCAATGAAATAATATCAACACAAGTTTGAAGCGAATTTTAATATAAGGTCAAAAGTAAATTTTTAAATTTAACATGCCATTATTAATTTAATATAATTGATGTCATGTAATATTTCTCTTTCAATTGATTTAATATTGTTGAGACAATATTAAATTTAAAAAAAATTCATATATTTTAATTTTAAAAATATTAAAATCTAATACTTTTTATTAAGTAAAAAATTTGTTTGAGGTCTTCTGATGAAATAAAAAATTTACTTTTTATGAAAATATAAAAGAGTTGTTTTAATGGTCATATCTTCGGACCCACCCTAAAAATAATAAGAAAAATATATAATTTATTTTTCCGCAATTCTGGAAAATATTGTTGACAAGGACACTTCCCAAAAATGCTATTTAAATTTTAATCAAAACGTTTTATTTTCTTTTAAAACACATATTATACACATTCAAACATAATTTTCACTTGCTTTCAATCCGTAACGGCAACTACATATGGTGGTACATACAGCTTTATGCAATTTTCATGAGCTGTTACAAGACTTTACAAGAACTCAAGAAATTGACAAAACTAGAGTCATTGTCACCCATGTGGCAAACTCGTCCTTGAACAATAGTACTGAACAAAAAGACACAAGTTCCACTGTTGTTAGAACAACATAGTCACAACCTCTCAAATGTTTTTCTTTTCTTCCTATAATTTTTAAAAAATAAAGGAATATAAAGCTTGCCTTAGAGGATAAATACGAAAATGATTGAAAAGAAAGTCAATAAACAAGAAAGTTCTATTGTACTTTTTGCGCATTATTTTAGCTTTCTTGAAAATAATTGATTCTCACAAAGCTGTAGTTGAATCCATGATTCGATATGAACTTTTGTAAAATTGTAATTTAGAATAATCTAATCCGTTGTTTTTTATTTTCATATTTTGCAGAGTTGTGAACTTAGGTGCATGCGGCAACAAGACAAAAATTTGTGTCGCAATAATAGAAGATATATAGAAGGGTCCTACGTATACTTTTACATAGATTTATAAAACTTTGTAGGGTAACTAATGTGTATTATATTATTTTGTATATGTCTATATTAAATTATGTCCTTCATTATAAGTATTTATTTGGGGAAAAATTTATCTCTAATTATAAGTCCTCTTCTAAACATATTTCGTTTAATTACTGTTTTATTTTTAAAGATGAAAAATATAAATTGAATATATTTATATACAAAAGACATTTTAAGAATATGTATACATAAAATAAAATAGATATATTAAATTTACTTTTTAATTTTTTTAATAAGGGTGAAAAAGTAAAAGGTACTTATAAATATAGATACAAGAGGAGTATTATTTATGTATAAATGTATTTGGAGTTGGTTTTTCGACTTTTAAAATAAATGATAAACTACAATTTTAATGTTTGAATATATGTTATGCATTGTCGTCTTGTTTTGATGTTGTCATTTTGATATTTGAGTAAGTAAAAAATCCAAATTAAACGCTGAATCATTCAAACTTTATCAATTATCAGTTTAGTCTCTAAAGCTAAGTCGACGGCTAACTTGGTAATATAAACAATTTTGTAACAAATGATGGTGACTCTTTCACCAACACATCTGCAACTAATAAAAAAATCGCCATTTCTTCTTCTTCATCCCTAAACCTAACATTTCTTTTTACCCAAATTTCTTCACCTTCATCCCATATTTATTCTTCTTCATATTCAACCCCAAATCCCAACAAATGCATTGTGATTGATCACTGTATTGATGTCCAAATATATGGTACTGATGCTCAAAAATCACCAAATAATGCAAGCAATTGAGCATCAATTCCTTTGAAGTTCCAACTTAACTCCAAAACCTTAAACCATGCCAGAACTTGTACACCATTTCACATACTGCATATGTACGAAAATCTAAATTGAGTTCCACACCACGTCAATTTTTTTTTTTTTTTTGAAAAAAACAGTGTTAGTGTAATTTTTGTCCTTATCTACTTAGGCACACGTGTAATATTAAGAGATTAAATTAGAAATTACAATATAATCTATTCTTGTGAGCATCTATCCAAACCTATCTTGATTTGATTAGACAAAACCTACTTTAATTTATATATATATATATATATATATATATAAATAGGTGTAGTTGTAAGCGGGAACTTCGGAACTTCGAACCCCATTGTAGGAATTATGCATAAATTTTACATTCGATAGAAAATGCACGGATACAATTTTTTTTTTTTACTAGTCAAATATAGAGGTGGGAGACACTAAATCTGTCCCCCAATCTACCCTATTAACATTTACATAAATCAAATATTAATTTGAATTTTTTATTTAATCATCGATAAAATTACAACGAAAAGCACATTAAGCGACCAAAATGTAGACAACAATTTACCTTATTTAAAACACTTGATCGGTATGTCAGTCTGACTGTAATTCGTAGCAACGCATAGGCTAGTTTCATTAAAAAATAAAAATAAAAACTTTATAAAAGAAAAATTATATGTCACTGGCTATGAGCTAAGTGAAATTGACATTTGATTTGATGTTAATATCGTGGTTTCTTATTCTATAAGCACCTTTCAACTTATTGGCTCACACCCTCACGAAATTCTATTATGCATGACATGCAACAAATAAATATGATTGAGAATCACACCCAACTCAAACAATTCTTGTCATTTTTCTTCTATTATAAAAAAGAAAAAGAAAGAGAAAAATACTCTTACCTTGTCATTCAATCCAAAGATGGAAGAGAAAGAGAGCTTGTATCCCACCATCATACTAATTTTCGGCAGATCAATGATATTCAAGGTAGGAGAAATATCGTTATCGCACTATAACTATAAAGGTATATATAAAAAGAAAAATCTCCATACACCACTGTCATTTCTTTCTCCATGTTTTTTGGATATGTTATTACATAATTGAGATAAAAATGATAAATTATAGCTTCAGAGACAACTCATGAGAAATCATATTTGATAAAATATTGTAATTATAATATAGTTTTACATCCAGAATTTTTTAGGAAAATTTCTAAAATATATTTAAAATTCTCTAATAACTATATTAATGTAGCAAAATTAAATAATTTAATATATGACTTAGTTAAGTGTTGCAATGTTTGGGATTAATGCATCTATTATTCATCGAACCAATGCATCTGTTAAGTTACCAAATGTTACAATCTTTTTCAGTAGTTGTTTTCGTTCACCAATTGGTATGAGTTTTTCTATAACTAGATATACTTTAGAGGAAGAAAAAATAAGACAAAATTCATGTTACATGAGTCAAATTTCTGTTAAAAATATCTCTGAGTCATTTCTTCTTTTCTCCAGTGCACAAGAGTAAATGAAAGAAATTTATTATGTAAAATATTATTGACAGATAGGCTTAATGTGAATGTGCAGTTCACTTCAATTATTCGAAAGTATCCTGAAGGGATTCACCGATTAATCCGTTTTCATCCAATATATATAGATTGGTAGGACGAATCAAACCTAAAGCTTAGTGTGATACACACGCTTTGGAATTTATTGTGCAACCTTCATCATCATTAATTTTATCTTCTTCTTATTCAAGATTTGCAGCATACCCCCAATAAAAGATTCAACAAACACTAACTATCAAATTCAATACTAATTAACTCTATAGAGAATAACTAACTACCTAACTAAAATTTAATTAACTCTAACGAATTAACTAATTTCTACCTAATCGATTAATACTAACGGAATAATATTTTGTAACATTTGTTGCAAAAAAATACTTTTACGAAAAATTCTGGTGATTAAAATTAAAGGCACAAATTTAAGTTTTGAAAATTTCAAAATTGCACATTAGGATTGGACTTTTTATAAAGACTACTGATATTTACGTATAGATAAATTTTACGATAGATTATCTTCATAAGTGATCTATTGTAGATTGTTTAAAAGTCATTCGAAATTTTAAAGATAATCGACCCATTCTCTTAGTCATAAAAACAAAAGAAACTATTAACTCATACTTTTAAATAATTTCTTCGATTATCGTTATAGTTTAGGATGTGTTTAAAATGTTGGTCTATGTAAATTATTTATAAAGGTAGTCTGTAGCCTTTGTCTACTTAAATAGACCAAACTTATACACACACACACAAAAAAAGTCTATTAGTATGTCTACCTGTCGATTTATATATAATATATTTGCCTCTTCCATAATAACTAACATTTGACGAATTTACAATGTTTAAAACAAGATGATAAATAAAATATAGGGAATTATGATTTTACAATATTATTCTTATTATTTATTGGTGTATTTTTATTATTATAAATATAAAGTAAAAGGTTAATAAATTAAAAGTGATGAACATAATATTTTTTTAATAAAAAAATAAAGTATAAAAGTATCTAAACATCTCAACTATTCATTAAAACTAAAAATTACTTCTTTTTTTAAAACAAATTTATTTGACAAATATATAACTCTTGTTATGAGACAAAGAAAGTAATATTTTTACTAAAAAATGATACGTATACATCTTCAATTATTGATGTTGTTCAAGTGTTTTTTATTGTTGTGGTTAGGCTTTTATAGAGTTCAACATATATATTAGTAATTTATATTTTTTTTCATTTGAGAATTTAAGTTTTCTTTAGTAAATTATGCCTCTTTTAGACTTGGCTCAGCCTGTGATTCCTTCACCAACACCTTGTGTTTCTCTTAACCAATGTGTTACTGTAAAAGTTTCTAGTAACATCACATTCGCTTGCATAGTTGTGAAACGCCATGGTTTCCAACTTTTTTGCTACATTGGTGATGAGAACGTTTACTTTGCGAAAATAATGGGATTTTATTTTTTTTAAATGCATTTTTATTTTAATTTGATAAAGATTTTTGTAATGAACTATTCCTACGAAATAAAATGATAGTTAATGAATATATTTTCTAAAAATAATGAAAACAAAATTTAAGTATTATTATTGTAAAAATAATTATTTAATTCCAAAATCTTTCATTGTCTCAAACATTTTGTTACAAGACTTTACTAACAAAAGTCATTTACCTCTTTGGACCTTACTAAAAAAAAGTAAAATTAATATAAAATTTAAAGAAAAATATAAGAAATATTTTCATGAAATAAACTGATCAAAACTTTACAATTTGGTTGTTATTTGTCAATCATGTTCAGGTTTTCACAGAATAAATAGTGTGTTGGTTTCGATTTATCTTAGTAAATTTTTCGGAATATATAGATAGGAAATAAGTATTCCTGAGGTTATTATAAAATTTATTAAATTTTATTTTTGGATATAACATATTGTAAATAGGTAAATTGATCTCTAAAATTGTAAATGTCGGTTATATTAATTTTTTAATTTTATAAATTAGCAAAAATATATCTGAAATTAAAAAATATAAATATCAAAATAGTTTTTCAGTAAATTTGTCATTAGATATTTTGACGTGGTACTGTACCCTAATATGTAGCTTATCGACATTTATTCCACATTAATGTCATTTTCTCAAGAACAAATTTGTCAATAAAATATCGTCATCTCACAGACAAAAATGTTCACTAATTATAATTATGCTTGGACTAATTCTTAACAAATTATTTTATAGGAATATTAGTTAATATTGTGATGACATTTATATGAGATAAATGTTTGATTAATCACATATTCAATTAAAATATCACATCGTAATAATTAATGATAAAAATTTAAATATAAATTATTTTAATTGATATTTTACAATTTTAATAATATAATTACCAATTTATAAAATTTAGAGATTAATTTAACCGACGTTTACAATTTTATAATCCAATTTGCAACGAATTCCTTTCATACTTGATAAAAAAAAATAACTTTCATAGTTCTATTCTTAAAAGAAAGAGTGAAAAAAAGTTCTCTTAAAAGTGGAAATAGATCTATGTCTAGTCACCGATAAACTTAGTCAAACATCTCTTTTTACAAGTGTCTATGAATCGAATTCCCATTCAATGTATTTCACAAAAAATTATTACAATAAATAAATTTAGAGGACTTGAAACAAAACTCCTGATGCCAAAAACAACAGAAGTTTTAATTTTCTGTAATGTATGAGATTTTCAAAACCAAAATATATATATATATATATATATATATATATATATGCTCTGAAAATTTTAAATTTCAAGATTTTAGAATTAAAAAAATATTTCAAATAATAAAATTCAAATTTTTCAAATCATCACAAAAAAATATGAATTTTGTTACATGTGTAAGAGTTTTGGAAACTCAAAATTCAGTTTTTGAAATTTTACCCCAAGAAAATAAATATTTGAGAAATTGTAGAGGTAAAATACTAGGTGTGAAATGAAAAAACAATTAAAACAAACTTTTAAGCAAACACAAGTCTCATAAGAAACCAATAACAAATTCAAATCAAAGTCAAAGCCAAACCACCTCTGATCGTTACAGTCCAAAAATATACTTTCAGATGAAAAAATTGTGCTTTTGTTTGAAAATGTCCTTTAAACATAAAAACCGAGCTTTTCTAGATAAATACTTTCAGAGTGACTTTAGAGACTAGGATAAGTTAAACATGAAGAAGTGTGAAACTTGAAAATTAGGAGTTAAAAACGCAAAACAATAACCAAACTCTCTATTGTTAGTACCCTAATAGTGTTTTGACCTTCTACTCACACCCATTTGTAACTTGAATTAAAATCCAACATTCTAACATTTGTTGATTATACATAAATTTCACTGTAAATCCTCAAAGAGGTAGGTGGTTTTATCTGACTTTGTTTGTATGAGAGTGTATCTCTCCTAACCTAATTTTTATTTTACTGGGCTAACCTAAATTTAAAAAAAAAGTGTGTTTTATACCATTTCTCTTAGCAATATGTTCGCGGTTTCCCACTTCCCAATCCACACTCCCTTCATCCTTATCCAAAACAAATGACCACCTATAGAGGAAAAGATGAAATAACCAGGTATATCAATTAAGCAATGAAAATTTCTAATCAAAAGAATATATAAATAATGGAATTTAAAAGGCCATTTTTACAAGGCTAAGGTTTCTATCTGAGCTCCGATGTATATACAACTGTCGAAGCTAAGCTATGGCTGCAAAACTTGTTTCTTTTGTTCTTCTCTATGAACTCAAAGATGGAGCTTAGTACCACTTTGTCATCTCATGTTGCAGCATTGAGGATGTGTATGCCGCTGCAATTTATCCCAAAGGCACATCATCTGCCTTGGAGATTGATAATGAGCTGTGTAATAGCCTTCTATACAACCAAATTGGCAGAACATTAAGCTATGCGAATAGTGTACTGGTTTTGTGCTGTTAAATTGTTCTACCCACATTCCCATACTCACATCTTCCATTTTAAACAACTGCATTAAAAAAGAGAAGAAAAAAACAACAAATTTAGCCACAATGATTGCTATATGCACCAGCATGGAGATACTCGATCAAATAACAAAACAGGGAAAGTATGTGGTGATATTTTATACTAACCCTTAATTTATGCTTCTCAAATTCAGAAACAATGTAGTCTGCAATATCATAAGACAGAATATACCCCGGTCCGTTAGCATATGGTGGGTAATCCTCTTCTGGCCACTCCTGAAAACAGACGGCAACTAATTAAAATCAATATTTCCAAACCCAAAAATTATCGTCAGCATAAGTTAGATGTGACAAAACAACGGTTAGTCATAAACGAAAAAAAACATTGTAAAAGGTTCTGATTACCTCGTATGTCACAGCCCATTTACCATGGCGCAAGGGTTTGTGGTGATAATTCATATTCCCAATATAAAAGTTCCTAGAATCCGGAACACTCCTAACTTCGTTTATAACAGCATCCACTTTTACAAATGTATCATCATCACCCTTCATGATATACTCCGCAGACACTGTATTAACCTGTGAACAATATAGCGCGTCTTATCTATCCTCTTGAAATTTGTTCCTTTTTCAAATTGAAAGAATTTTAAACATACAGCAACTTACCCCATATTCACATATAGCCACCGTCTTCAACACAACAAGATCATAGTTATCCATGTAAGGCACTATAACAATATCGCCAAAAAATTCTGCTTCCTTCTTCAACTCTGTATTAATTTCTACTCTCTGGTGCTGTAGAAATATTGAAAAACCCCGTGAGAAAATAAATAACCATGAAACCAAAAAGATTGACATCTCGTTAGCACTACCAGTGCAACAAAGAAACGAGCCACCACTTCTGAAGATTTGATAAGGCTATGCTGCATCCACGACTTTCTCACAGCCATCCTCTCAGCAAAATGGTTTCCAGCTGAGAGGATGCCGATGAACAATTCCACGCCAGAGTCAGGTAGTGCTGGGGCACGCCATCTGGTTGAAAATTCAAGATGCTGCTGTGGAGAAATACTAGGATGCGTCGAAGGCAAGGAGGCGGCAAATATAGAATGGACATCAATATCTCCAGTTAGAGTGAGTCCAGTAGCATCCTCAAGAGTAAACCCCTGCTCAAATAAATAAATAAATGAAAAATCAAGAAATGATACAAATCCATCTCGAGGTATGCAAGTTGAATAACATTACTCACAGTGCGATAAGGAAAAGAGGCGACATGCCTCCCATCAACATTAAAATGATAGCCCTCCAAACCAGCATTAAGAGTAAGAACAAATAGTTTGTCCTCAGAAAATGGGAATGGCCAATCGACCGTTACTTTTCTTGTACGACCTATGAGTCTCTTCAGCCACCATTCTGATTTAGACTCCTCTGCTTGCCTATCATCTCCCCCAATCCACTTCTCACACTTCACCAGCCCATCAACTGTTTCAAACACAAGTAATACCTCAATTTAGAGCCATCACAATTACAATGAATGAATATAGACACTACATCAGAAATGAACTACACTATGGCAAAATTTCATAACCAGACAGTTATCTATGCCATATGCCACACTATTACAGTAGCACCATTTCATCTATTTTACTACATCAATGATTCAAATACAAAATCAAAGCATTTTTTATACAGCATATAAAGTCTGCATTTGAATGAACATTTGACAAAAGCAATTTTAAATGAACTAGATTTTTGGTGTGTTTGGTGAGTTGATCTTGGGTCACGCGTGAACCCGAAGCTACAACCTGGAGCTTCACTACCAATGCACAATGAAAACACTCTCAACATCGAAGCAAACCCTCACTTCGCAAAATTGATTTGGTTGTAACTGAGTTTAAAATGAAACATATTTAAATGTTTTTTACTCTAAATAGCAAAATTTAATAGTCTAAATCATAATGTAAAAGTTTCAAGTCAAAACTAGTATTAGTAACTAACATGTAATACATATTAACCAAACATCTATACATTCCTATCAATCTATCCAATCAGCATAAAATTGAACACATGCATAATAACCAACATGTACATTTCACTTAAACAGTAACCAAACATCTATATTTCACTATCAAATTAATTCATCATGAAATTGACCACAAGTAAATTATCATTTTGGGTCCTAAAAATGTAAGTGTACGGTAATTTGAGACTTCAAATTCACAAAATATCAAATTGTTCTCTCCATCAACTATTTTAGGAAGACTGCGGGTTAGAAAATTCAAGGAGCACAGTATTAACTGACTTTAGACAATTTGAGAAAACAAACTTGATATTTCGTAAATTGGAGGTCCCAAATTAGCAAATACTTATAATATAAGGACTCAAAACGGTGGTTTACACAATTGAATACATACATGCATAAAATAAAAAAATATAATATTTATTTATTACCGGAATCTTGATCAGCCCTAGATTTCCAACCATCACAGCGCAAAGCAGAACCCCATTGCATCCTATAACAAGTATTAAGCTCAATTACAGGTTTACCACTCCAATCACCTCTCAACCTAGGATTGAAATGCAATATCCTAGGTGGTTCCTCCTCACTTTCAACACTCTTCAAACCCTGCAACTCCATCATAAACTGACACTTTTTCCCTTTCCCTAACGGTTTCCCAACCACCGTTATATGAGACCCTAACGTCAACCCACAAGGTATCACCATCAAACTCTTATTCCCATAAAAATCCGACCCGGTAACCCAAACGGATTGAGGACATAACCTGGATTTATTATCGGATTTCGAAACGGCGACGCTTTGAATTGGCGTGTTCGCGTTTTGAAGCTCGTTCCAAACCCTGTTCCCAAGTCTAAACGCTGATTTATAAACTTCGGAATCGAATGCGGCGTCGTTTAGGATTAAACCGGAGAGGATTAAATTACTATTGTTATTATTATTATTATTATTGCGGCGAGTGAGTTGGTGAGCCTGACTGGGTTGGAGTAGTTCCTGTTGTTCAAGCGCGTGTCTTTCGGAGCGAGTGACAGCGGTTCTGAAAACGAAGGGGATTTCGAGAGTGAATAAAAGAAGGTAGAAAAGAGCGATGATGATGAGAATGTGAAAGGATCGTTGTCTACAGAAGGAGAAGAAGGTGTCTACCTTCCCCGTTCTGGTTCTCTTCATCGCTCTCAATTTGGAATTCTCAAGTTTCAGAAGTCAGCACAGAGAATTAATCAAAGGTTTTTGAGGCGGTGTTCTTAGCAATTTTTTGAGGTTAAAAAAGCAAATCGGTTTTAGAATTTTAGTAATGCGTGTCAAGTGTGAACTATTGGAGTTGGGAGAATTAAGAAATAATACGGAGAATATTGATTTAGGAAACAATACGGAGAATATTCATTTTCAAATTTTCAAATACAGAGTTTTTAATTATTCTTTAGATTTAATTTATATACAAATTTCAAATGTTTTTATATTAATAGTTAATTACAAATGTTTAAACTAATGTTTATATTCAAAAATGTTTAACATAGCTATCTTTATCTTTAAATTAAAGGATATGAATAGTTGTGATGTTCTTAATATAAAATATTTTAATAATTTTTTTTTAAATTCTTAAAAAATGAATAAAAAAGTATATAAATGATTTGATGTTAAATATTATACCCGATACATTTTATATTTTATAGTACGATAATGTTCATACTTTTTATAGCAATGGGAAGGATTGGATTCATGCTTGAAAACTTTGCCTAACCGCTAAGGAAATTAATACTATCACCTATTAGAAAATATTTATATTTGAATATCCCATAAAAATATAAAATTATATAGAGTGGTTAATACTTTAATTTAATTTATTGTTTTTTATTTTACATTTTTTATTAAGAACAAGACATCGATGATATTAAAAAAGAAAAATATGAAATAGGAGTAACTTATATTATCTCATATAATCGAACAAAATCAATTTTAATTTTTGTAGTTGATATTATTTAAGATTTATAAAATAAAATCAAAAATAATTGTATTTTCTAAATCGTTCTCAACTTATTTAACAATGTCAAAATATTAAGGGCATTTTAGAAATATCATTAATAAATATAACATTAGATGTAGTATATTCGATCAAAAAATTATTAAATATAATATAATTAATTTATTAATAGTACCAGAAAGATAAGATAATAATAAATAGTTAAGGTATACTATCTCGGTGTCTATGTATAAGACTATGTTGACTAAATCATATGAATTAAAAAAGTTAATTATAGTTTGTTGATAATTTTAATTGTTTTACTAGTCTATCATTTAAGATACAGAGTTAGTTTATGGTTTTATTGTAGTATTTATTATATATTGCATAAAAATATGTAAAATAAATATATTTTTTCTGTGAATTTTGATTATTTTAGACTTGTACATAAGAAATAATAAATTTAAATTGGTTTAGTCTTTTTTATTTTTCGTTTATTAAGTAAAAATAAAATTCATTTAATGCATGTTTTTTTATTTTTAAGAGTATAAAAAGAAAAAACATCATTAATTACATCTTGATTTTCTAAACTAACCAAAGTTTTGGAATAAAGAAAAATGTTTAAAGGGCCCAAGTTTGAAGGTATTAAGGGCAAGTTAGTAAAAAAATAATTAATACAATTGAAAATATGAAATAAATCTTATAAAAAAATAACAAAGAAAAATCTCAGAAGTATCGTATCTTTAGAGACAAATGTAATAATATGAAAAATAAAATTAATGCTTCATTACTACTCCCTCTCCAATAAAAAAAATTGATAGTTGATGTATGTAGGGAAATTACATTTACCTCCCTTAACGATTCATTAAATGCAATTAGGTCGTGTACTTACTAAAAAATGCACATAACATTTTTTGTTGTCACACTAACAACTGCATTTGTCATCTATAAAAAAACACTATAATACACACTTCGATTATACCACTAAAAACATAATCATACATTTCAAAATTGCAAATATTAAATGTATAGTTGTATCTCTAGAAATTAAAACAAAATATCTAATCGTGTTATATAGTATTTATTACATATCATAAAAAAATATATGAAAAATAAATAAGCACAAGTTTGTAAATAAATAATTAATACATTTAAAAAGGTAAAAAAAGATCTTAATAAAAAGGACAGAGAAAAATATAAATAGAGTCATATATTTAGAGACAGATATATAGTGATATGAAAAGTAAAATGGATGCTTTATTAATACTTATTCTCCAATAAAATACAAACATAAAATAATATTTGATAGTTAATGTATCTAATTTAAATTTTAAATATTATTTTTGTTTATATTTTATTTTGTGAGAATATTGTAAAATATATATAAAATAAGCTGATATTTTTTTGCTATAATGACTTGTATTGTGTAATTAAGGAAGTATTTAGTAAAAGTATTATATATTTTTTTGTATTTATATGTTTTTTAAAATATTTATGTTTTGAAATACAATATTTTTTTAACATGTATAACACGATAAAACAAATTAAGTCACTCACTGTATTAAGTGGAGAATATTGTTTCTAACTTTATTTTGAGGTCACTTTTCATTATTTGGGTTGAAAACACTTTAATTTATATTGCGATAATCACAATTAATTTTTGTATGTATTTTTGTATTGGGTTGAAAAATGTCTAAAAATATTAATATTTTTGTATGTATTTTCTAAATCTTTAGACCATTCTGACTTTTAGTGAGTCTTTGAAATTACCTAAATTTTTAAACCAAAAAAAGAAATATCCACGTATACAAGGGTTTGCATAAATAAAAGCAAATTATGGACTCTTTATGTTTGTATAACTAGTGTAACTATTTGCACAACACACATGGTTCACTAAAAATAAATATTATTTTTATAGGAAAATAAATATATTAAAAAATATAATAATTATTATTTATTATTTACTAGATATAAAATAAATATATTAAATATTATAATATTAGTTATTAATGTGTATTTTCGTAATTTCACAATATTTTAATTGTATAAACTTTTTATAATCTTTTAATGAATAGTCATATTTACACATGATTATAAATATCCATGAATTTTTAGTTGATAAATTGTGTATATTGTATGGTATTAATTTTTACATCTAAATCACTTTTATTGAAATTAGTGGTGTATCTAGGATTTTAGTTAGGGATAACCTTTACTTATAGCCCTCTTTAAAAAGTAAGTTTTTAAGTTTAAATTTTGAAATATGTCATTTTTCACATATATAATGTTTTTAAATATGTGGTTTGTGGTTCTTTGACAAACATCAAACGGTTATTAAAATAAAATTTCGTATAAAAAATTACATATTTCTAAAATTAGAGGAGGAAAACACATTTTTAAAAAATTTAGATACTAAACACATATTAAACTTATAGATATTTGAGTGATAAAAATATATTTAACTCCAAAGTTTTAGTATATATATATATATATATATATATATATATATATATATATATTATAATTTTTTTCTACATGGTTTTGTGTATTAAAATTATTGAATAATCAACAGGTTGTCAATATTCCTTAATAGATCATTTTCAATACAAGTCAAGTCATTATACGTGAAAGCAAAATAGAGAACAAATGTGTTTTAGATTTTTTTTTTGGTACAATAGAAGTCCAAAGGCTCAAAAGAAAAGGAAAACTAAATAAATAAATTGACATTATTTGACATGCAAGTCTAAAAAATATCATTAAAATGAAGCTTATGAAGATTGTTAGGTGAATTTTGTAATAAAATAAGATTATTACAACAATGCAATCAAAAAATTTTAAAGATAAATTGAGGTTATCAATTAAGTCAATTTTACGTCTTTTTTTTTTCCGCTAAATATGAATGACCTAAATATTTCAATTAAGAAATAAAATATTGTGAATATGATACTCTCAATAAGGAAAATATCCTTTTAAGTGACACTTTCTAGTGATCATATCGATTAAGGTTTTAGGGTCACCTTTTTATGATAAGGTGAATGATCCCTTCCATTCTCGCCATATCCAAGTCAAAACATATTCCCCACATTTTCATACACAGATCGTCACATGTCTCAATTTTCTTAGTGTATCCTTTAAGCCACCTACTATGCTTGCAAGTGTCATCGGTATTGAGTTTGATCCAATTTCTCATCGAATGCTACCAGCTAACGTAAGTCATCTCTTTACGACGAGACACAAGATGAATTATCTGAATAGTGCAATCATCAATATTTTTTTGTGAAATTTATATTTATATTTTTATTAAATATTATATTTATTTAATTTAATGTTTTAATTAAATTTTACATTTATTTAGTTTTGCAGTTATTTAATATTTGAATTAACTTCAATTTATGTTAAAAGTGAGAAAACTTCAAAGACATTGAAATTAACCTTAAGAGCTAAAATAAATGAAAATGAAGAAAAAAGTAGAAAATGTTTAAAAAGGAAAGATAAAAAAATTGAATATGTTTATAGTTTAAAAAATATGTATAAAAAAGTATTTTATATCTATGAGGTGGAAACATACATGAGTTTCCATCCAAAAAGTATTTTATCGCATCGGATGATTGATATAAAAAATTATCCATAAATTTTCATCTATGATTTTTTCATGATCAATAGAGATGATCAAATTTGATCATGTAATAAATGTTACGAATATCCATGGGTTGGAAACATCCCAAGAGTTTCCAAAGATGAACTAACCTACACCTTACAGTATAATAACTCAAGCTTTTGCCCGACAATTCCACTCCAATAAAAGACAACAAGGCATCCTCCCAAAATTTGTCTAAACCCTAAAAAACTGAGTGCAACATAGGTTTTTGTTTTGGATCAGAGTAAAGCTCATAAGGCGAATTTTATTATATCTCAGTCCAATCCAATAAGTGTCGAGTTCATCGCAGTTTACGAGTGCTAAATTTAAATCTCAATGTTAAATTCACCCCAAATTAATCACAAATGCTCAACAACAATAAGACGGATACCCACTTTTACGTCGGATTTTTTTGCAACAAAATAATCGCTTTCATGTCGTCGCATCATCACGCCTCGAAGAGTCTATACATCAGTAAGTACCTTCCACTTGGAACAAAACAATTGTCAACTACCGTCCATCGCCATCGTAGACCATTTTTGACCGTGTATGGTGGTGGATTAGTTTCAAAGAGTTTACATCCTCGTAAACTAACTTTGCAAGATTTGAAGCATGCAAATGTTATTGCACGATGTTCTGTTCCAATTTTATCTCCCATAACCATTTCCCTAAAGGACGCTTTATTATTGCTAACATCTTTAGAATAATTTGAGATATTTTTTGGTAATTTTTTGTTGCCGTCATAAAATTCTTCGGAAATAGAGAACGTTAACCTTCCATCATATAATTAAACTCTAACGTGAAAATATAAAAGAGAAAACTCTTGTTAATTAAGTTTTATTTTTAAAAATAAATAATAATTTTTGACACAAACACAGCCACAAATGCGATTATTTTTAAGAATAAAAAAAGTGTAAGAACAAAGTAATAGAGTAATTTGAAGCAATTTTTATATAGACATACAAAAAATTATATATTTATTAATTATTGTAAAATTACAAATTATTTAATTATTATTTTTATATTTATATTTAAATATTATATCTAAATTTTTGTGGCCACATAAAAATTATCGAGAAATACAATGTTTGTGTAAAAAAATAACGGTAAGTGTATGAAGCTTTTACTTTCAGAAAATTAAATTATTTAGTTTTTTTCAGTAAATTAAACTTCGAGACATTCCAAAAAGAACGATCATAATGGCAACCTTTTCCGGTTTGGCCAAGCTTCAACAAGAAACAGCGTCTAGAATCAATTAATGAGTCCGTCGACCACGTGTGTGCCATGAGACCAGAATCTAGAAACACGATATGAACATGTTGAATGCTTTGTTTATCCCACCAAATTACAAAACTGAACAGTACTTATATGTAGCAAACATACAAATTGCAATCACAAGATTCACTACACTAACGAGACAGTCAAAATAACACCCATACTTTGGTATGTTTGATTTCACTGTGAGAGTAGTTAAATCTTTATGATTTTACGAAAGTTACATGAGTCAAGATTCTCTCCCTTTTTACTTTTCATTTTTCCTCTCATTATTATAAGTTCTGAGGTTTTTTAAGGATGTGTAAATATATTTGGATTTATCAATTATATTTTATAATCTCAACATTTTGGTGATGAAAAAAATGGATAAGGTTAGAAATATGCAGGATTTTAACTCAAGTTACACTATGTAGTCTTTATAAAATAAGGGTGGTTAATTAAAATTTTGTTAATTCTATTGCAAAATACACTTTTAGGTTATGTTTGATAAAATTAGTTGATAGTTTATAATTTATAGTTAATAATTTATAATTGATAATTTAAGTTAATTGAAATATTTGGTAAAATTAGTTGTTGAATTAATTTAAAATGTAAAATGACATAAATGACATGTTTGTTTAAGATTTTAAAAAAGTGATTTTGACTTTATATTTTTAAAAATTATTTTTATGAAAATCTACTTAAAAATAGTAGAAATTTTTTAGATTCATTTGTTATCAATTAAAAAAAGTAATTCTGATATTCAATAATTAGATATTTTAACATGATTAAAATCACATTTTTATTTAAAAAAGTATCTTTCAAAAATGATTTTTATGAATAGTT